>OY735247.1:43363648-43963648 GCA_963457695.1 Neria commutata | reverse complement strand
CACTTCAGGGCTTGTGTTGTGATTCAGTGACTTCATTGGCGCACTTACAAAGAGCTCGCGATTTCAGCATGCTTCTTTCCAAATGGAATTCTCATTTTGGTTACAATAAATTTCGGAAATTTGTTAGCAGGAAAGTAATATATCGAACACTTCTGGGATCACACAGAAATTTTATGAAATGTTACCAATTCGACATACAGAACTGTCAGCTGTCGATTGGTGAGTGGAGACTTTTCGGCTACTGTGAATAGGCAATTTATAACTCAATTGCGAATCGATGGAAAATGGTCAGCTGTATGCACTGCGAAAATTAAGAGATCATTTGATCATATGTATACAGAGAGTTTGAAAAAGCACTTCTGCATTAACCAAGAGCTAACGATACGCAATGACAAGGCTTAGGGCCAGTTTCTCAGTGGATGTTTAAATCTAATTTGCGAATTGAGTTTAAATCTAGTTTAACTTTTCTTGAGTTTCACAGTGCATTTATTTAAATACGGAATAATGAATGGCAACTTCGAATATTTGACAATTGAACACAGCACAACTTGCCAAAAACATATGTTCAATTGTTCAATTATGGAGGCAGCGCGAGCTAAAAATTTTTCGTCGGCCGAAAGAAGTGAATTATTGGATATTCTTCAAAGAATCCACAGTTTATATTATTTATAATACTACGGGATCATTTATATGTGCTACACCATGCAGTTGTATGTTTAATTTGGCCGCTTATAAATTGCAATATTGTCGACGCAGCTTGCTTGCTCATCCGAAATCAGCTGTTTATTTGTTTTCGATTGCAACTCTGTGCCGTACTTAAATGCCCACAACCGGGCATTTAAATTGTATTTAACTTCCCACTGTGAAACTGAAATTCCCTATTTAAACTGCAATCAGAGTTTAAACATCCACTGTGAAACTGGCCCTTAGAAATCATTCAGCGATACTTAAACGTTAGAAGCTCGACTAATTTATGCCAAATACCTTTGCATTAAAATTTCAATGAAGTACGTGAGCAAGTTTATGCACCCTCCAACTTTATTTATGCACAGTGTATATCTTGATGATAGAGCGTTTGTGACTTTGTGACAGCAGGCAATTACAATTATTTAGTCATCTGGCAAAGTTGACAAGCGAAAATCCTATTTCCAAAATTAAGCATTTTCTGAATAGAAATAGTGCAGCAATTAAGCATAATGTTCTTCATAGAAGCCTTTACTAGTATTCAATTGTTCATATTGATCACCCTCATTCCGCCGGTGTTTGTGTTCCTGTGGTCGCTTATTTGTGGCGATTTTAAGGTATATATAAATTTATAATTATTTATATTTCTTATGAAATCTGATTTATTTTTTGTTTGACTATTCCTTAGAATTTCATCAACAGCCGCAAAACATGCACAATGTACACAGCAAAAGATCCCATCAATTGCTATCAGGATTTTGTTGCAAATATAAAGAAAGTAGATTAAAAACAGTCCTACAATTTGTTAGCTATTTAAGAAATTTGTGTTATTTGTTGTGGAGTATGAATTGTGAGATATTTGGGTTTTGGTGAAAGCAGTTCAGCGTGTTGTTGTTGCATTGTTAACTACGCTTATACGGCGATCCATTCACGTCGTGGGTGCTGCACTAAAATAATGAACTCATAAACTTTTTAACGGAAATATCTTATTTATTTCAACTTTTGTCTTGCACAATTTTTATACAATCTAGAACAGCTTTATCTTGCATGCGTATATACAAAAGAAAAATGCTTTGCTCTGCTAATTTCGTTGATTTTCTCTGAAACTGGCATTTGTAAACTTTTCAAAATAAAAATACACATTATCATTGCCAATCAAAAATAAATCTAACACTGACAAATCAAAAACAACTTAAAACATAACTTAAAATATCAATCAAATTCCAACAAAGCAAGTGTTTACAGTAGTACGGAATGCATTTTGCTACATTTAGGAAAACATATAATTTGAGATAGGGCAAAGTTTGCGGGCTAAGACATCCACATATACACTTATTATAATATTTCGTTTGTTTGCTTTGAGATTTTTAGACGGTTAAAAGTTGAAAAAACAACAAGTTCAAGAACAAGTTTTCAAACGCTTTTCAACTCAAACTTAAACGCGACAGCTACAGTCGGGCTTGCTAATGCTACGCTGTCGCTGAGTCTGCAGGTTCCGCAATGCAGCACCGCCGTATTGTATGCCGCTGCCAATGCGTTCCGGATCCAGTTCGCCAGTTTCGATTTTAGCCAAAATTGTTTTCGAACACTTGAGAAATGCCTCTTCGACATTTTCACCTGTTTTAGCGCTGGTCTCAAGGAAAATTAGCTCTGCAAAGAGACAAACATTTTTCGAAATTCAGCCAGAAGCGAATTTAAGGATCCCTTACCATTCTCCTGTGCAAATGTGCTCGCCTCCAAAAACGTCACATCGCGCTCATCCTCCAGATCTTTCTTATTGCCTACCAACAGTATCACTATATTCGGGCTGGCCAGGGTGCGAGCATCGTTTAGCCAATTCGTTAGCGCATTGAATGAGTCTCGCGAGGTGGTGTCATACACAAGCAGTGCGCCAGCTGCTCCACGGTAGTACGAACGTGTCACAGAGCGAAAGCGCTCTTGTCCAGCGGTGTCCCATATTTGTAGTTTCACCGATTTGCCACCCACATTCACAATGCGTGAGCCGAACTCGACGCCAATGGTGTGGGAACTGTCTTCTTTAACTTTGAATAAAAACATTTAAAATGAGATTATTCTTATCAGGCTAATCGCATTTACATATAAATAGAACTTGAAATATATATTACAGTCCAGTTCCATATCGACGGTTTATATTCAATACTTCTTATTTGCAAAAATTCAGATTTACGGAAGAGTAAAAGAAAATGCCTTAACCGTAATAACACAGCCAAATGGAATGCAGCCCTGCACGTGTGGGCTTATCAATTGTGAATTGCAGATTGAGCAAAATCAGCTGCAAAGTTTGCAGTAACTCTGAAGTTGTTAAATAATTCTATCTTGCCGTTTAAAACAAAATGAGGCATGTAAAATTTTTGGCACGCACCGTACTGGTACAAAACAACAATGTGGATGAAGCGTGTCGGTTGCTGAATCGCATACTTGGCAAAGAAGAGATTTTCGATCAATTCCGCCGTACACGGTATTATGAAAAACCTTTTCAGGTGAGTGTAACGCACATTTCGAACGCACAATATTCTAATAAGTATTAAAACAACCGTATTTTTAATGCCAGGTGCGACGACGTGTCAACTTCGAAAAGTGCAAATCGGTGTATAACGAGGACATGAATCGTAAGATACAATTTATCCTGCGCAAGAATCGTGTGGAACCTTTTCCGGGCTGCAGTTAAGCAAATTATATGTATTCGCTGTATATAGTTTATACAAACCATGAATAGCGTTTTTTGAAATAAACAACTTTTTAAAAAGAAAATTGATATTTTGTATTCGAAAAATTGGCATAAATTTAATGTGAAGGTTTTCATTTCGTATTCAGCGTCTTGTGAATACATACATAGTTTTTTCTGTTTAGTAACACTAGGCGATAGCCTTTAGCACTTTTGAACTTGTATGTGACGTCATTATTGACGCTTGTTGGGGAAATACACAATACAGAACGAAACATTGAGCTTATTACCAACGAAGCGTTACACTTTACTGAACGAGTCAGCAAATGGGCCAGACTCGAAGGCTAAACATGGCAATCTCAATATTACTGAGAAAATAAACAAGCTATAAAATCTGGATATCGGCACGCAACGAATATGCGCAGCTGTTTTCATTCACCAAAGCAGTTATAAGCAAATGAGGCAAAACAGTACATATTAAGATTGCATGCTAGAGTCTGGCATATGATGAAATCCTTCCCTATTGTTCCCTTAGCTAACCGACCGCTGCCTACGTAGTTGTTTGCCTTCATCATTATTATTGGCAAGCCAGTTGTATAACCCACCCGCACACACGCTCCTCTGCTCCAAGAAACAATCCAATATTACCACACAACACCACCACACCACTACAAAGACTTACATTTGTTCATGAGGAACTGGTGTAGCAAGCAACTTTTGCCACTGCCCGCACTGCCAATGATCAAGAATTTAAATAGATAATCTGCAAATCAAAACAAAAGCAATTAATTAAGTTGTTTTGCCATTGTTTAAGGGACTATTAAAAATTCACCGTATGATTCAGACATGTTGTTGTTGTGTTGTTGTGTTGTGTACGTTGAGAAGAAATTTCAATATTTTCGTTGCTACTGCTTCTTAAAATTTGCAACTTTAATTTCACTAAATATTAACTTTCTATTCTTTTATATTTTCTTAAGTAAATCTTCTCGTTTTAAAGGCGCACAGCTTTTGTTTTTATATTTTAATATGTAGTCTTCAGAAAATGCAAATTACTGCTTGTTTATCGCTCGATTGGAGACTTTTCTGTACGCTGTCACTACATATTTGACAGCTATCAAAACTCTCCTCCAATTACTTGCTACTTCGCAGTTTATAATATTGCCAGATCATTTGGTAATTTCAAGTATCGTTTCCTGGGAATGTTGCATTTGAAATTAAAAATACTGGAATGAACGTGGGTTGTTTATTCCATAAATTCTTATCAATCTTTTATTTAAAAAAATATTCCATAAATTCTTATCAATCTTTTATTTAAAAAAATATTCCATAAATACAATCTAATATGCTAAAATCGTAGAAAATTTAATTCAAAATTCAATAAATCAATAAGAATACATTTTGAAAATAAGGCTTCTTTAACTCGAATGTTTTAATAATAGTTGTAATGCATGTTTAGCAGCCGATTTCTTCGCCTGCTTCGAATTTATGCCGAAGCCATTCACTTCCATCGACTTTTCAAGGCACGTGAACATGCACTTTATCATTACGACATCGTGCTCCACAATAGGGTCACTGAACTTTGGATTGGCATACTTATGCTCGTACAGCTGCCGCACTGGATCAATAGGCACATGGTGAGAAAACTCATTGAATTCCTGCTCCAGCAAATGATAGATTACATGCCAAGTGGTCAACAGATCGCGGCTGTCCAAGTATACGGCCGCGATCAGCGCCTCAACAATGTCGCCCAACGCCTTGGGCACCTCCACATTGGCCGATAAATTGAAGCCTGCGCTCTGCTCACCCAAAGTACTTTCCTGCTCCTCCATAAGAATACGTACTTGATCTGTCACGCGATGGCCTTGGGTCTCTTGAAATTGGGCAAATTCTTTAATCGATTCGGCCAGTACTGAATTTTCGGCCAGCAAAAAAAGGTGGAACCGGTGCCGTACACACACACAGCCCAACGTTATGTTGTTCACCAGCGACGAACGTAGATCGGTCAACATACCCGGAGTCATCCGTTCGTAACGCTCGAAAATGTAGCAGGATACCAGGAAATCCAGTATGGCATCACCAATGAACTCCAGCTCCTGGTAACAGCCGGTCAGCCGATTCGTTGGGAATGAAGGATGGGTGAGAGCCTGCAGCAAATATGCGCGGTCGCGGAACTTATAACCCAGATTCTCCTCCAACTTGTAGTGGTTGATTAGAAAACCATCTACCTCCTTCACGGAAATGTTAGCACGTAACAGCGGACTGCCGAGATTCAAGTCCAACAGATGTGTCAACGGCTTGTCTGCATCCGGCTGACAAATTCCAAAGAACTGCAGCATGCGAAACGCGCGATGTATGCCGTAGTTCTTGACACAAACGCCGAGCAGCGCCTCAAGAGCGTCGGCCGCAGTCTTGTCCGCCATCACCTCCTTGTAGACGAAGGCATTTATGTCGTTGTCCACATTGAATTCCACGCCGCTCTCGACCAGCTCCCGATTCTGACTGCAACTGTTTACCAGCTGCTCCAGCTGATTCGCTGAACAGACGCCACTCAATATCTCCTCCTCACTTAGCTGCATGCCGTACAGCGCGCTAGGCGACATGCTGCTAACCAAGGGCAGATTGCGCTCCAACAGCTCCAGCACATTGTGTGGGAGACTAACCAACGGCGGCAGCCATTCGTGGTTGGGCTTGAACAGCGAAGCGCATATGCGCTTTGGTATGTCCGACTCTAGCATGCAATAGAGCAAATTGCGATTGGACACGATTTTCGATTTGATTTCTGTGAGGAAGCCCTCGTGCCACTTGGGGAACTTATTCACCAGAAACAGCGAAATGGAGAACTTTAAGAAAGAATCGCCCAACAGCTCGAAGCGCTCCATGTCGAAAACATCGTTCGCGCCGGCCGTGGTGAGCGCGGCTAAAAATTCATACTGCTCGCCGGTGGTGATTTGGATAGGTTCTTTGCTTAAGCTGCGTTCCAAAATGTCAATGCGGCGTCTATCGGCCAGCGGTACATCTGTAATGGAAAGTGCCGCCACATTGGGTACGGCGACAGCAGCAGCGCCTATAGTCGCATTTGTTTTTGGCGCTGCCATGTTCAACTGTGAACTAGTCCACTCCTCTTCCTCCTGCAGCTTTAGTGCGTCCAATTCCACAGCCAGACCATTTATGAATTTGTAATAATAGTCCAATTCAATGGGGTACAGCTCATTCGGTTTGCGCGAGTAGTCGGCAGGCTCCAAGTAATCTTTCCACATTACTTCATCTTCACTCAATGTGCGCACTTCGAAGTGTTTCTCCGTACGTTTCGGCGGCACGGGCACGACTTTTTTCTTCGGTTCCTGCAAAAACACACACAGGGAACGTATTGCACTGAGAACTGCAGCAACTTACCTCGTTTTCCTCCATTGCATTACCATCAAAGTCCACCGCGCGCTTCAGTGATCTATCAATAATCAGCGGCTTTGGACTGTACGCCGGGGGCGTGCTTATGCACAGGAACTGATTAATGCGCACACGTATAGCATCTGCATGCAGCATAAAGTGCAAGCGATGCAATACACTGGGCAGGAAGAGCGCCCTCAGCCACAGATCGCCCGGGTACATGAAATTGTGGCACAGCTCGGGTATCAGCAGTATGGTGCCATGCTTCCTGGTCGTATTGGCATTCTTGCCGATGGCGTTTATAAAGAAGTTGCGACGCGACGTCAGCTGCTTTACCTCGATCAAAAATTGTTCGTCCTGCACGACGCGTCCCACTTCTTGGCCGTATTTACTCTCCACAAAACTGGTATACGTCTGAAAGTTATTGTCGTCGAAGTTACTGCTCGGCCTCAGGTCCGTGCGCACGTTGGTAACCACGTAGCGCTCAAATTCCGAATTCGAGTACCACTTGTTCACGACCTTGCCCAGAAAGTCCTCCGGCCGGTACATCTGCTTTTGGCGCTCACCCAAAGTGTATTTGCGTTGCGGCAACAGACGTTGGAAGCTTCTAACTAAAGACCAATCGATTTGCTTGTCCTTCACCGGCACCAGCAAATAGGAGTGCTCCTTGTTGCGGCTGTCCAGCACATAGAAGTTCTTCCAGCACTGCAGCAAATCGCGAAAGAGCATTAAATGGTGTTTGCGCAGTTGCTCCAAGTGCGCCGCGCTCTCAATGCGGCACTCTAAGGGTGTGTCGGAGATTTTAACCAGAATCTTTCCCTGGTTCATAAAGAGCGGCATTTCGGCCAGGCGTGGCAAGCGTTTACCCAGCAGCAGCGCATAGCTCGTCGGTGTGGCAAGCAGTTGCTTGACATGCCTATTATAATCGTTCTCCTCCACGAAATCTGTGCTAAAGTGTATCTCGTACGCGTAGCACTGCTCGCCCACCACGGGCATGGCATTGTAGAGCTCCTCTGGGCATTTGCGTTCGTACAAACGACGCAGCTGCTTGCCCGGCTTCTTGAGCGTAACTAACAATGAGGAAGCAATTTTTTGTTGCACTGTTGAAATGTTAGGAGTACTCACCATCATCGTTGTACTTCGTCCAGTGCTCAAACAAAGCCGCAGACACCTTGGCCACGCACTCTTGCTTCGTGACCGGCAAAAGTTTCTCATTCAGCTCGCCCAGTTCGTATAGTTTAATGCAGGCCTTAAGCGCCGCTGATAATTTGGCAACTTTTGTATTCTCCATCGGGTCGCTCTGCGAACATAGAAATTTACATTAATTAGTCGCGAATCCGCTTAAGAAATTAAGTTTTCGATGCTTTCATGTTTTGAGTTCTTTCCCCACAGACATACAAGCATGTACGTACCAGAACCGTTTCCTTGAGTGTTGATTGCAGTGGCAATTTGAGGGAGACAACCGATCCCTTGCCGTTCGGCGGCATCTTACAATACCATGGCGACACTGCACCAAAAGCATCACTCGGCAACATTTGACAGTAACGATTGAGCACTGTCAAAGCGGACGTGGCCAGCAGGCAAGCACCATGCGGTGTCCTAAAAGGCGGTATTGTCTCAGCGAACTGTTGCGCGATGGTCTCCTCTTTCGGATCATCACGATCGAGTATGCGCCCGATGAGATACTTCTTAATGATCTCATGTATTTGCTGGTATTTGCGTATTTGAGCGATAGTCGTGTGCTCGTTGATTTTCGGCGTGAAAACGGTGTAAACGGAATCCGTGCTGCGTGCGCGACCCTTTGTTTGTATGTACGAGCTGAAGGTTTTCAGTGGATCGAAGGCGAATACATAGTTACATGCCTGCACATCGATGCCCTCTTCCAGAACGTTGGAGCAGATGATGACGTTGCATTCTTTGGAGCGAAACATTTCGATAGCCTACAAAATGATGCATTTTAATGATTGCAAACAGTTTTCATTTTAAGTTGAGTGCTGTACTCGTACATAAAGACTGCAATCACAAGGTAGTTTACGTCTCTGTTAGGTGAGAAACTTTCATTACGACGCAATTGCGAAGTTATACTGGTCAAATCCATTACTGAGCTTTTGGGTGCCAATTTAAGTTTCAGCATCATTAACAAATTCACTTCCAATTCAAAAGCAATTTAGTTTTAACACAGTTTTGGTAGTAGTTCCAGTTTCCCTATATGTTAGACTATACGGTATGATACGCGATGACCTACCGTTTTGTTCCATTTGCGTTCCAATATATTTTCAATGCCTGGTGCAATGCTATTGCGGCCTACCATGAACTGCGGTTTCAATACATCGACCAACTCCGGCGTCAGTTCGATGAACTTCTGCAGCACATAATATAGACACTTGGCGCTGTAGCGGCGCTCAACGAATATTAAGCAACAGATATCACTGTGATTTTTACCCTGGAATTTCGATTTGAGATACATCAATAGGGAACGCAATTTGCACGTGGAAAAATTCAAGATAATATCCAGCGTGTGACACGCTGAATCGGGTGCATTATTCTCATCCAGCATGTCTTTTAGTTTCTTTACAAGAATGTGCCGTATATGCTCACATTGGGTTATGACATATCGATAAAGTTTGCGTAGTGCAAGTGTTTCGGCTTGGCGTTTCTTAAGTTCAAACTCTATTATGGGCGACATTATCGCAATGGCGGCGGCATACAGTCCGAAATCCTTCATCTGATAGACAAAGTCAGTCAGTAGATTCTTGATGAAGTTCTTCTTGCTCGGCTCGCGGACTTTCACCAATCCTTTGGTCAATTTCACTTGTATATTACCAAGATCCCACAAATCAATTACAGCTTTGCACTTTTCTATTTCGGCTACGATACTATCCGTCAACGCGAAGTGATGTAGATCCGAAAGATAACTGGCTAGCTCTTCGGTCGGTTTAGTGGAATGTCTAGAGGCGTTAAAAAGAGTTCGTAAAATATTATTAAAAACTGCGGCTCAACTGAAATACTGCTTACACCATAACATTATTATACTGCTCCATGCTGCTTACGGTCACAATGTTGCCACGGAATGTGGCCTCCAGATTTTGCAGTTCTTGTTCTATGTTGCCGATTTTGTTCCCCTTCAGCAGAACGCCCGTCAACCCAATGACGCGTGGCAATTTCGTTTGGTCCGCATATTGGAATAAACGCATGAATTCATGCATGGGGTGACTTTTGGTCGCATGATGGCATTCATCAATGATGACCACACTTAAATCCGTGATTTTAATATAGTTTTGTGCGATAATATCCAAAAAGATTTGCGCCGTACCAATAAGAACCTACAGAAGTAAAAACATATTTGTAAGTGTATATTTTAATTTCGAGCCAAATACATTTTACCTGATTTTCCGCAATTTCCTCATTCCATTTTTTACGACTCCAATTATCTACATCCCGATCCCCCACGTAGAAGCCCACTTTTAAATTTGTATTCCTCTTCACTTCGAGCGCCTGTTGGCGCGCCAGTTCGACAGTATTGCACATAAATATAGCTCGCTTGCCACCATTTTCAATGGTTCTGTTGAATGGTAGTAGCACAATTTAAGAAAATATATTACTAACGTAAACATTTTAAATCTTTTTTCTGCGATTGGCATAATCTTTATAAAACTCTTCAGGAAATAATTTTACAAAACGTTTACATTAAAGATTGATACAATTTAATTTAAATGTGTATATACATATTTCACATGATAAAAAAGAAATTGTTTTCTTCTACAATGCTCCACATTTAACTTTTTATCGAAATCGATACGAATTAAATTTGAATTCCGATCGAAAGTGAAACAGGGCTAATATTCTCTATACTTTGTTAAAATTTTCTTTAAAACGTAACCAAAATTTACTGATCTTCAATTCAAATTTGCAATGATGATGGAAATTTGATTTCACTGACGTTTTTATAAAAAAATTGCTTTGCTTAACTGCCAATAAAAGCTCAATGAAAAATGTAAACAATTTATAAATATGTATGTGACTACATTTTCTACAAAAATATGACGTAGCATAAAATATTGGAGTATGAAGTAAATACTATAAACAAGTCGTTACATGTTTGCTATGTGCTAGTATTTGGTAAGAAAATAAAATTATATAAAAAAAACTTTTTAAAAATAAGCTTTAATTTGTTTAATGTACTAAAAAGTAGATAATAAATTGTTTCCAAGTCACCTGTATCTTACTATTAATAAAAGCTTGGGGCGCTCATTTGTTACAAATTTGTCAACCAATTGATACAATATTTTATTTTATTTATTTTTTGTAAATAGATTCTAGTAATGAAAGATAAGTGTGAATATAGGTTTTGAGCGCACAAGCTTTTATTAATAGTAAGATACAGGTGACTTGGAAACAATTTATTTTCTACTTTTTAGTACATTAAATAAATTAAAGCTTATTTTTAAAAAGTTTTTTTTATATAATTTTATTTTCTACTTTTTAGTCTTCCATAAATTCAATTTTAGAGCTCTGAAATTTTTCGCAAAAAGAATTTAAAACTTGCAGAGCAGTACACAATATTTAGGGTATTCACAGTGTCTCCTATCGTCATATCCTCAATTTAACAAATAATACGGCTGTGATCGACCCTAATATTCGTGGCATATTTGTGGCGCGATGAGTTGTTGTTGTTTTGCTTACAAGTCGCGGCGAGCTCGGCCCATGCGCAAAACCCCCGTTGCTTTGGCGCGGTGAGTTGTTGCTATTTTGCGTGCAAGGCGCGGCGAGTAAGTTCCTATCGTGTTTCATTGATGTGTAGTGTACCTATAATTATAAACTGAAGCCCAAGTGTGTAGTTGCTTGAAAAGTGCCACGCCCCCTGTCCTACGCCCATAAAAAAACCAGTGGGACGAAGCATCCAAGAGGGGCCTGTATACGGAATTTCAATACTGCACGACCTTTGGTTCCAAAGCTATTCTATATAAACGATTTTGTTTGTATGGGCGGTGCCACGCCCACTTGTCCACTGACCGTCTTACTTTCCCAGTAGAAGGATATGGATATGTAGTAAGTTTACCAAATTTCATTGATGTGTGATGTGTAGTAATAAAGTTATACACAAATCTGGAGTTGATAAAAAAGTGCCACGCCCCTTATCCTACACCCATAAAATTGATTGATTCATGTATTGTCAGCCTGTATACGCATGTATGCAAAGTTTCATATCTCTAAGTAGTCGGGAAGTGGGTGAAAAATTGATTACTAGATTCCACTACATACATACATACATACATACCGGATGTGAACCTAATATAAAGCTTATAATAAATAAAATTATATAAAAAAAAACTTTTTTAAAATAAGCTTTATTGTACTAAAAAGTAGAAAATAAGTTGTTTCCAAGTCACCTGTATCTTACTATCCCTAAAAGCTTGGGGCGCTCATGTGTTCAATATTTGTCAAACAGTTACCACAATATTTTATTTAAATAATTTTTTGCAAATAGATTCTAGTAATGAAAGATATTTTGAATATGGATATTGAGCGCACAAGCTTTTATTAATAGTAAGATACAGGTGACTTGGAAACAACTTATTTTCTACTTTTTAGTACATTAAAGCTTATTTTTAAAAAGTTTTTTTTTATATAATTTTATTTTCTACTTTTTAGTCTTCCATAAATTCAATTTTAGAGCTCTGAAATTTTTCGCAAAAAGAATTTTAAACTTGCAGAGCAGTACACAATATTTAGGGTATTCACAGTGTTTCCTATCGTCATATGTCATATCCTCAATTCAACAAATAATACGTGGCATATTTGTGACGCGGTGAGTTGTTGCTATTTTGCCAGCAGGGCGCGGCAAGTAAATTCCTATCGTTTTTCATTCATGTGTGGTGTACCTATAATTATAAACTGAAGCCCAAGTGTGTAGTTGCTTGAAAAGTGCCACGCCCCTTGTCCTACGCCCATAAAATTTTACCAGTGGGACGACACATCCAAGAGGCGACTGCATACGAAATTTCAATGCTGCACGACCTTTAGTTCCAAAGCTAATCGAGATCAAAAATTTTGTTTGTATGGGGGGTGCCACGCCCCCTTATCCAGTGCCCGCCTTATTTTCTCAGTAGAAGGATATGGATATGTAGTAAGTTCCTACCGAGTTTCATTGATGTGTGATGTGTAGTTCTAAAGTTATACACGAATCTAGAGTTGATAAAAAAGTGCCACGCCCCTTATCCTACGCCCATAAAATTTTACCAGTGGGACGACACATCCAAGAGGCGACTGCATACGAAATTTCAATGCTGCACGACCTTTAGTTCCAAAGCAAATCGAGATCAAAAATTTTGTTTGTATGGGGGGTGCCACGTCCCCTTATCCTACGCCCATAAAATTTTACCAGTGGGACGACACATCCAAGAGGCGATTGCATACGAAATTTCAATGCTGCACGACCTTTAGTTCCAAAGCTAATCGAGATCAAAAATTTTGTTTGTATGGGGGTGCCACGCCCCCTTACCCAGTGCCCCCTTATTTTCTCAGTAGAAGGATATGGATATGTAGTAAGTTCTTACCGAGTTTCATTGATGTGTGATGTGTAGTTCTAAAGTTATACACAAATCTAGAGTTGATAAAAAAGTGCCACGCCCCTTATCCTACGCCCATAAAATTTCATTGATTGTGATTGATGTGTGATGTGTAGTTCTAAAGTTATACACAAATCTAGAGTTGATAAAAAAGTGCCACGCCCCTTATCCTACGCCCATAAAATTTATTGATTCATGCATTGTCATGGTGGTTACGCATGTATGCAAAGTTTCAGATCTCTAAGTAGTCGGGAAGTGGGTGAAAAATTGATTACTAGATTCCACTACATACCGGATGTGAAGTTAATATAAAGCTTATAAAAAGCAGTCAAGTGCGAGTCGGGCTCGCTCACTGAGGGTTCCGTACCAGAAATACCCTTTTTAGCGGTCGAATTTAGTTTCTCTTTGCCCGTCTGGCCAAACAATTTTCGACATTTTGGCCTACATCTTCGAAACCAATTCACCGAAAATTATAAAAAAAATATGTTTGTAATCCATGGACGTAGCCCTTTCTAATGATACCCCACTCGATATAAACAAAAACAAGTAAGGAAGCATCAGTCGGGTTTCACCGACAGAGTAATACCCTACACCAAGTAACTGAGTGGGCGAACTACGCCCATTTTTGGAGAATTAAAAGGTGTTCTTACCAGCAATGAAGTGACCAAATATGGACGCTCTGGTGTATATATTATGGAAGTTATAAGGATTTTCCGCTTATCGTCTATATAGTGGGCGGACCACGCCCATTTTTTTGTATGACGTAGAGGGCCCACACCTTATCTTAAATACCAAATACCATTCCTTTCTATTAATAATTCAACAAATTAAAGCAAATTTACTGGAAATATTCCGGGGTAGTGGGACTTACTGGCCCCTTGTGGGTGCGTCCTTTCACCGATTTTCTAATCTTGGAACTTGAAGTAGTGGGAGGTTCACTGCGACTGTGTGCCAAATATGGTCCAAATCGGACAACTCCTTCTTTCTCTCCTGTGGCCACGGACAGCAAGACAGACAGACGGACAACCGGAAATCAACACAGAAAGTGATTCTAAGCATTTCTATATACTTATGTCTATACCTACGACGGCTCCTTTAATGCGTTACAATTTTCGCACAAAGTTATTATACCCTATTACCATAGGTGTAGGGTATAAAAATTTTTTTCTGAGGGGGTCATCTTAAATTTAAAAAAAATTTAAAAATTTAAAATTCGAAAAAAGGGGCAGCCATTCAGTCATGCTTGATCAAATACCTAGTTAGCCTGATTTTATCAAAATTTTCGGTTGAGAAATGGCATGGGAAAATGGGATCATGTGGGGACAGGTCAGTTTTTTTAACTATATCTTTCTAACCCGTTTACATAATAATTAAAAAAATATATATTTGGAATACATGGATGTAGCCCTTTCTAATGATACCCCACTCGATATAAACAAAAAAAATTTTTTTCTGAGGGGGGTCATCTTAAATTAAAAAAAAATTAAAAAATTTAAAATTCGAAAAAAGGGGCAGCCATTCAGTCATGCGTGATCAAATACCTAGTTAGCCTGATTTTATCAAAATTTTCGGTTGAGAAATGGCATGGGAAAATGGGATCATGTGGGGACAGGTCAGTTTTTCTCACATTTTTAACTATATCTTTCTAACCCGTTTACATAAAATTTATAAAAATATATTTTATAATCTATGGACATAGCCCTTTCTAACGATACCCCACACGATACGATTTAAAAATATTTTTATTTTTTTTTGTCCGACCCGAAAACCTTTAAAAATTATAAAAAAATATTTCTAAAAATATTTCTTAACTTTTTATAGTGAAAATGTGTTTAGGTTATCAAGACCTAACATCGTGCCAAATTTCAGGTTTCTACGATGAAAATATGGTCGTTTTATATACACACTCCCAAAACAAAAGTGACCTTATAAGTGTTCCCGTTTTTTCCCTTTAGGGGAACGGAACCCTAAAAATATACATATGTATTCTTGAACTGCGGAAACTAATACGAAGGAGAAATTATTCTGCTGCAAAAAAATATCAACAATCCGCGAAAGTAAACAAAACACGATCTGCTTTGTTACCCCTCCCCCAAACCCCTTTTCAAACAACGTTTTACAGCCGTTCTATGCAATTCTTATAAGCGTCGATTGATTGAACTGAACAAAGGAACTGCTTACGTTAGCATAGGGCGTGCCTGCATTTCTTTCATAAACTTTTTTATGTTGGAAAAATCAAAAGTACAAAATTATCTACAGTACATACATTTTCCATCGAGAATTGCCATGTATGTACATACATATATCGAGAATTGAATTTCGATACTAAATAACTTACTCTTGCATCTGGTGGGAATAACGCTTCAGCGCCAGAATGGCCACAAAAGTCTTGCCAGCGCCTGTAGGTAGATAGATGATGGCATTACGCTCGCACACATATTCCAGCAAATCTAGTTGATAGCGACGCGGTTCCAGCGGCTTGCGCGCTGGTAGCTTAACAAACAAAAACATATCTGAAGATCTTGCATTCCAATTGATAATATTGTATAAAAACTCACAATTTCTTGTCGTTGTGCCATTATTGTGTTGGACATTTTACTTTCATTTACTTAACACAAATTGCTTGCAGCTTTAGACACACGTCCAGTGCACTCAAATCTTGATTATTCTGCAATCTTGCCGGACACACTGAGTTCAGCTATCAGCGGAACGTGCTGCGCAGCTATTGGCTGAACAATTTCTTGTGAATTCCCGGTTTGTGATTTTTCTGATGTTCTGATGTGGAGTTATTTGTTTTTAGTGCTGTGGGCGCCAGTACCAGTGCTGCCAGATTGTCATTATTTAGCTAAGGGTTTTGCTTGAATTTAAACGAAACAATGTTTTTTGAAAATGTTTTTCAATAGGAGAGCTACATAAATCCATAAATCCGCTGCCATAAGTGCATTTACTGCCTCAAAGTTGCTCTTGGCTATTCTGTGGTTTAAAACATGTTGTTCCAAGCAATTGTAAATATCCCAAAGCAATATAAAAACTGTTTAGCAGATATGTTGTAATGCGTGAGGACCTAATTATCATCATGATTATTCTATTATTCACGTCCTTTAAATCGTAAATTTCTCAATTTTCAAACAGACGCGATTTGGATAATTGCAGCACGGCAACGCCGTTTCGAATGAAATTTCATGACGTCATGTGGCATTTACGATATTCCATTTGATCGTTTTTTTGCACTTCGTCATCGGTGGAAGGAAAAATAGAAAAACCAAAACAAATGTTGAATTGATTTGCTTGTTATTGGAAATTTGAGCAATACGCCCCAGCAAAAATTGCATTAAAGAATTTAACAGCAACAAAATTGTAATAGAAGTGAAAAAGCAGAAAATAAGAAATAGAGGCAGCTAGAAGAAATTACAACAAAACGAAAGTGCAGCAAGACAAAGGGGAAAGCAAGAGAAAATAACAAAAAAATTGATATTTCAAACTGGTCTTGCACAACAAAACCATCTGCAGCAAGAATAACTTAATCAAACATGGTTGGAATAATTGACGAAACGTGCATAAGGTTTCCGTTGGGTTCACGCGTAAAAATTGGTGACAACTGCGGCACGGTGAAGTATGTGGGCGAGGTAAGTGCAAACAAAACTAAATCCCCCCTCCACTCATCTATCTAGGATCCTCTGGCAAATATTTCTTATATGTGTTACTAACGCAGGTCGCCGGTCACGCTGGCTCTTGGTTGGGCATCGAATGGGACGATCCTAAGCGCGGCAAGCACAATGGCAGTCTCGAGGGCAAACACTACTTTCACACGCATCACCCCACAGCGGGCAGCTTCATACGTCCGGGCAAGGTGGGCCCATTTGAGTCGCTGGAGGAGGCGGCACGCAATCGCTACTTGGCCTACACGGACAACAGCCTAGACCAAGAGCTGATTCGCGAGGCGCAACATTCGCTACAGGCCGCCATCTTTGAGGTGGTGGGCATGGATAAGATAGCACGGAAGCAGAGCAAGTTCGAACAACTCGGCGACATTAGTGTCGAAGAGTGTGCTGTAAATGCTGCAGGTTACCTGAAGGACTTCACCATGTTGACTACGTTGAATTTGAGCCGAACACTCGTCTATAACTGGCACACGTTGGCTGAAATAGCACAGCAAGTGCCCACACTGGTGAATTTGAATTTAAGGTTGGTGACTCAAGCGACAGTTTGTTTTTTCTTATATGTAATGCAATTTCTTGGCAACAGTTGTAATCGCCTGCAGCTGCCGACGGACACACAAATCGCCGAACTGGAGCCGGCCTTCAGGCAGCTAGAGTATATCAACTTGCGCAACTGCGGTATCACCGAATGGGTCGATGTCATGCAGATGGCACGTCTCTGGCCGAACATACTTTCTGTGGGTCTGCAGGAGAATGCGCTGTGCAAGTTAGGCGTGGTGAATTGCAAGCAGATTTTCAAGCAATTAAAGTGCATTCCGCTATAAACTACACACACATACAACAACTAACATATTGTATGTGCCTTTTCAGGGAACTGGATTTGCATCGCACAAATATTATGGATTTTGATGAAGTTTCCAAACTGGGCAATATTAGAACGTTGAAATTACTAAATCTCATGGAGAATGGCATTGAACAGATTAAGTTACCTGATTGTGAGCCGGATGCTAAGCTGGATATTTTTGTATCATTGGAACAGTTGAATTTGCTATACAATCCAATTTGGAACGAGGTAGTACTGCTTACGAAGTTGGTGCACTGTTTGTTGACTAATTTTGCATTATTCCCTTTCTACCAATGCACTTGCAGGCCGATGCTTTCAACGAGCTTGACAAATTGCCCAAATTGCAGCGGCTCAACAAGACACCACATATTAAATCCGATTTTGATGAAATGTTCTCGAATGCATTGGCCATCATCTCTGATTTGCAGGTGTTAAACAAGGCTGTTGTGTTGTCCAAGGAACGTCGCGGTGCAGAGTATGACATCTGGAAGAAGTACGCTGTGGATTGGTTGCAGGCCAACCAAACGCCAGAGACACTGTGCGAATTTTACAAGAAACATCGCTCCTATGCCAATATTGTGAAAAGTATGTTCTATTCTAAAAATCTTGATAGCAATTTTATCTTTATTTCACGTAATTTAGAATACGGCTCGCCGGCTGAGTTCGTGCCAAGCACAAATGTCAAAGCATCCAATCTAATTAAGTTACGCATAAAGAATCAGCAGAGCGGAGAGATGTGGGAGAAGAAGGTCCCACGTAGAATTACCGTTCAAACGTTGCAGGGACTGATTGTAAAACATTACATGCCGCAGCAGGGGAATATGCCGCAGCTTTCATACGTTGATGACAGCCATGCGGACCTGGTGGTGCCGCTGGACAAATCGTCCAAAACATTGGATTTCTATTCGCTGCAGGACAACGACACAGTCCTTGTGCAGTGGTAGACTGAATGTTAATTGCACCTAAAAAAGACACTTTTTTCGCTGAATTGTATTAACCAATACTGCAATTGTAACGTTCTTTTTATATTAATTTAGTTTTAAAATTCTATGTTTCATCATTGAGAAATAATGCACTAATGTGGTTTTTCTTTCAAATCAAAATTTTAAATGTTAGAAAAACAAAAAAATTGTTTGCATATATTTTAATTGTAACACAGAATTTTGTGAGGTTTAACAAATTTTAAAGAAATAAACCGTTTCTTATAATCAAGCAACGAGCTTGTGCGAAAAAATTATTTCGCTACCCTGTGGCAAGACTGGCCGCACAGCTGACGAATTGGGGCACATATTTTACACATCAATCCCTTCAATCACTAGTTATATGGTTTTTAAATAACGAAGTACAAATGATGCCGGAATTGCCGGAGGTAGCAGATGATCCGGTGGAATTGATGCTGAAAAGAACCGGCTGCATTGAATTGCATTACAAAGTGCAGGAGTGCATCGCAGAGACGGGTGATTGGCGAAATTGCCAGGAGCAAGTCAAAGAATTCAAAGAGTGCATGAAAAATTACACTGACGAACAGCGAAAAAAGTACGCAGATGTAAAGTAAGAGTGGTAGAAGTTAATCATAAGATAAGAAGAACACAACAACGAAAAAATGCTACCCAAAATGTTGAAGCAAGCGTTACACGGCGTTTTCGGTCCCCGCACTAAACTGGCACTGGTGGCTCGTGGTGATTTGAAAATGTCCAAGGGCAAAACCGCAGCACAGTGTGCTCATGCGGCCGTGCTGTGCTACCAACAAGCACAGGCAGGCAGCACACAACAACAACAGTTGCTAGCGGCCTGGAGCAGCACAGGCCAACCGAAAATTGTGCTGCGAGTGGATGCGTACGAAGAGCTGAGCAAATTGCAGCAGCTCGCGGCAAACGCAGGCGTGGTGGCAGCGCTGGTTCAAGATGCTGGCCGCACACAATTGGAGACGGGCACGGCAACGGTGCTGGGCCTGGGACCGGACAAAGTCGAAGAAATTGATAAATTGGTAGCGCATTTGAAATTGTTATAAATAAAATAAAGTTGTTTTCTAGTCTTCTAGTTATGTTGCTAAACTTAACTGTGTTCAATTTTTAAACAGAAATTCTATGGTATATGTGTAATTGTACTGTGCGCGGTTTTTCCCGTTTTGCTTATCGTCGAAATAGTTAGAGAGATGGGCTTTCCGAAGGTTTCTACCAGATCAGAGGTGACACGTTCGGTGATCTGGCGCAATTTGCCATTCGACTCGCCGCAAATCAAGCGTTCAATACGTGCGGAGGGGCAAATAACACGCACTGATGTGTAGATAGTATCTGATAAGAAAAAAATTACAATGAATTTCTACAATTTTGTTGAAACTAATAGACGCAACTATTTTCGATGCTGTAGAACTCAATTTCGCTACGTAAATTGTATGGTATTTCTTGTGGTAGATAGTCCAGTAAACGTGCACGTACACTCTCCACAATCAACGCTTCTGGGCTATCATCGGTAAAGGAATCGCCGGAATACTTCCAAGCGCGTTCTTTCGCTGCTTTGATGAGATAATCCTGCCATGCAAAAGTATTAAACCATGGTTACTCAACTGTGCATTCATTTAAAATATTTTGAACGCACGTGTATATCAGTCAAACCATTGCCTGTGATGGAAGACACCAAAAAAACATCCTGAAAGTTACTCCAGCTCACTTCACGCTTGCGTAAATCACTGTAGCCATCATATTCCTGTGCAGCTTCCTTCAACTCGGCTTTAATTTTGGAACGTTGCTGCTTTTGCTGGTGCCCTCCACTCAGCGTATCATTCGTCAGTGTTTTAATTAGATCCAGCAGCACACGTTTCGATTTCAACGCATCGATTTTATTTAGAACCAATATACTCGGCAGTGCTGGATAAGCCTTTAGCGTATCCAGAACGGTCGAATGCAATTCCTGCCGCGACCACGTCTGCGAAACATCCTGCAAGACAGCAATTATGTCAGCGTTTTGCACGGCATGGCGATATGCGCTTTTAAACGATTGCTCCAGGTGATGCTTCTTGATTTCGCGCTGTGTCACCAGTCCCGGTGTGTCGTAGAAGACGAGCTGTGTATTGCCTGTGGTGTCTATGGCCTTGTTTGCTTTCCGTGTGGTGTGCACTTTACTTGAGGTAGGACAAACCTGTCAATAGTTCAGAATGCTATTATTATATATCGAATTCTGTGTAGTCTGTAATCCCTCACTCACTCGGTGATTTATGATGTTATTAATGAATGTGCTCTTGCCTGCATTGGGCACTCCAATCACGGCAATATGCAGCGCCCGTTGCCGTTGCTCCTGCTGCTGTGCCTCGCCAGATTTTGTCACACAGTCCGCCTGACCAATTTGTTGCGCCGATTCCACATTGTTGCGGACTGCCGCACAGTAGCCTCTTGCATTTTCATATACGAACTTATTTGCATTATTGTATTTGATGCAATTTCTCGTCACCAACAACAAATTACTTAACAAAAAACGCATCTTTGCGAAACAAATTTGTCTCTGATCTCTCTAATAAATTGTCTCTGGTCTAACAGCTGTTTGGGTGTTGTTGATATTTTGGGCTTACTTTAGGAACAGGGCGTTTCATATGCGCATTCTTGAATATTCTACATATTGAACCACCTTTGAACCTAAAGAAATTACTCGCGCTTGACAAATTCAAACTTTGATTCGAAGTAACAGTATTTTCGCCTTTTCCGCCCTGTAGGCTTCTTTTTTATTGTACCAAAATGCTTTTTTTAGCAAAAGACAAACAGAAATAATGCCCCCAAACAGAAATAATAGAAGCCGAATTTTTCGCCGAATATTTCCATGGCATTCAGAGCATTATTATTGTATAGGGTTATTATTTATTAATAAATAAATAATTTTCTCCCAACAAAACTACCTTTATTTCTAATTTGTGCCGAGAAATTCTATGTTTGACCAGATGATAGTACAATTCAACGCCGCGCCATCTTAGTACAATTCAACGCCGAGCCATCTTAGTACAATTCAACGCCGCGCCATCTTAGTACAGCCAAAAACATAAAAACATTTATGTTTTTGGTACAGCTCAATTCAACGCCGCACCATCTTAGTAAAGCCCGTACACCCAATCTTGGACTCAGGACGCGAACCGCGAACCGGTACACGAACCACCTTTTAATCTTTTATGAAATATGTATAAATGAAATACTTATATGAAATATTATATAAAATAATTAAATTAAAATATTATTAAATTTGTAACAAAGTTTTCAATAAATTTGTACTTGAATTTATGTGAAATGTGATTTTCTAGAATATGCTATGATGACCTAGTATGCGGCCTACTTGCAATTTCTAGCAATATTTTTGAGCCGAATAATATCAATCACAATTACCCATAATTAGGTTTCATTGGTTTCTTTTCTAGATTTGCTCATACTCCATACAAATTATGTTAACTTACCAAATTAATTTCAAAAGACAGTTGCAATCAGCTGGAAAGCAAAACTACGAATCTGACAAAAATTGTTTTGTTGTTTGGCATAGTATGTAAAAAGATTTAAACTGATGCTAGATATATGAGCGTGGGTGTTATACTGCATTTATTCATATGTATGCGCATGTGACAAACAAGAATAGAAACAACAACAACAACAACGTAATATGTAAACAAACGCATGACGTAGTTTGCGGTCAGTGGTAAGTAGGAAATTTAAGATCAGTTTGCATATAAGTAAGTTAACATCTATGTATGTATGTACGCATGTACATATGTATGTATGTATGTGCCTATAGTTGTGTGCACTGCACTGCTGCACTTTACAACAACAGCAACAAAAACACACAATAAAACAAACAAACGTGCAAAAGAGCGAAGCGTTGCGAGAGTAATAAAAGTTTCGATCAACGCGAAATTGTGCCTCCGAGCGTATACGTAATTTTAAGAAAACTTGCAGTAAAAAATTTATATACAAACAAAATCGATTTACGATGTACAACAGCAATGTACAAGCATTACATCTGTTAAACTGTTATGGCCGTGCATAGTCAAAGTGTGGAATACCCCATTCCCCAATCCCCACCGACGCACAGTGAGCCAGTAGCAACCAAATGAATGATGATTATGATGATAACTATTTAGGTGCGCCGCCGTGGCTTAGTGGATAAGTGCTCGGTTCCTGATGCGTGAAATCGGTGGAAGTGTTACGGGTTTTGAAAATAACTTTCTTGGCATAGTAAAATTGGGCGAGGATGAAAAAGTTATAAAAGTAGTTTTGAAAGGCTGACAGAATTTTAATTTTGTTAGGCTTCCGCCCATAATCGGGCATTCTGCTTCGGCTTCTGCTAATTCGGCCTCGACAATGGGCGAAATTTCGCCTGAATATTCGAGTTCGGCCATAAAAGAAACTCTGCCTTTTCGGATTCGGCCCAAAGTATATATTCAACCACTCTTAAGTAGTTTTTCCTCGTCCGTCCATGTTTATCCATGCTCGAATATATGCGCAGCAAAAAAGATTTTTTGTAGTTTTTCGCATCAAATGCACCACTGTGGCACGTTTTAGAACGTTCATTGCTTGATAAACAATGCAGAGAAAAACAACAAAAATTGGCAACTACTGGTATGCAGTTTTGACTTTTTGACTTTTTGCCAACTTTTTGAAAACGCTGTGCCACTGTGCGACGATCAAAAGAGAAGTTCGGCCAGCCTCACAGCGCATAAAACATTTGCCGCACAGACCAATTCAACTCAGAAGGTAGAACAACGTTCAGCGGGCGTGTTACGAAGAGAACGGTGCTGCGCAAGAGAAAATTCAAAAAAAGCAGCAAAAGGAATTAAAAAACCAAATAAAAGGTTTATTTCTTTAAAAGACTTTCAAAAAACTTGCAAATATTTTGTGCAAAGCGCAGCAGTCGTTAAAATTCAAAGCACAAGCAGTTCCGCTTTCACTTCCGCTGCACGGTGAGTGCGTGTGTGTGTCTGTGTTTGTGTGGCTTTAGTACTAAAAGTGCGTATGACATGGCATAGGCAGCAAAGCAGCAACAGTTTGTTGCATTTCCGGGCACTCACACTCCGCCCTTCACTTCCCACTCTACGCGTAAGTGCCTCGCATTCGCACTCGCAGGCGCCACTTCGTGCCTTTTTTCGGCAGCAGGACAAAATCAACGTTTGGCATATGCGCACAGATGTCAGTCGCATCCTTTTCTTACGTTTCCCATCAAATGCTCGGACCTTTTTGTGTGTTTTTTGCATTTGAGCGGCAGCGATTTTTTGTATAAAAGCCGCGCCGCTGTTGAAACTGTATCAGTCCTTCGCGGCAGTGCGGCCAGCAGTGTTGCAAGCACTCGTTCCCCGCAACGTTCAAGTTTTGTTCGAATAAAAGTGAAAAGTTGTATACAAAAAAGTGCAAAACTAATAATTTATTTTTTCTTAAATGAAGACAAATCAAACTTTTTAAAAAATGTAAGAGCTGCGCTGTTTTTGCAAGTGCACAATATTCAAAGAAATACTTTTTGAAAATATAACATAATATAACATTTTAAAGTATTGTAAGTACTAAAGAAATTTGGCACAAAGTTTGAATAAATTCAGCAGCAATTTAAACTGGGAAGCCGCAAATATAATAAACTATAAAATTTTATTTTGTTGATAAAAATCCAGCTTTTTTTAAATTTTAGTATGTTATATATCGAGCGCTTATATTCAGTGCACTATAGCTGCAGAAATAAAATTGCCAGAATATCGAAAATACCGTTTAATTTGCCATTTCTAAAAGTATTAATCAAGTGAAGTACTATAATTTTTATTAAGAAGTACCGTTAGTAGCGATTGTTCGGCTTTCTTAGAAGTGAATATTATAGTTGAGAGCTAAGTCAGTGAAGGATTGGCCATCATGAAGAAATTTCAGTAAACTTTTTGATATGGGCTTAGGTGTAACTTTCTCGTATTAAATAGTGTGTGCTCATTCTATTTTAGAAAAATGTTACGGAACCTAAAGATTTTCTCTATAGCCAATGGGCTTGAGAAGCTTTATTTTCATGGCATATCGAGAGAGTAGCCTTCTAACCAGAGACCTCTCGCATCAGAGAACGACCCACTGCCGCGCCAAATCATGCCAGCTTATAAAATGCAATATCTAGAATCTTAAAATGTTAGATATGTAATTGCTGAATTATTTAAATTCCGATGATATAACAGAATTTCGTCACATCTTAGCTGAGATACGAAGAATAATTCAGAATTTGCCAAAAAAATTTTAAAATGTCTCTTTCATTAAAATTGTGATTATGAAAATTTCAAAATTACTTTTTTTAATATTTTTATTGATAAAAATACGCTTTAATATAAGCGTTTGATAGTGGCTGTGGAAGGAAACGCGTTTCAAGTTATGCCACTTGCAATACAACCGAAAATGTATAAAATCAATTTTGGTTTGTTGCTTGGCATTCTTTTAAAATTGAGCCTTTGGGTTTATTGAAAGTCGCGCTTATTGAGAGTGTACTGCATATAGTACTTCTGCCTTTAGCTGGCACGCCCACTTAACAGCATTCTACCAATTCGGTGGCAAATTGATAGAGCCGGTTCTCATGTCTGTAGCGCATGCAAAGAAAGACAATTAAACGCAAAGCGCAAATGTTTATAATTATTGCGATAATTTCAGATCTCGTATGCGCTGCATAAATGTGCACAGTTGCAGCTGAGCGTGTGGGGCAGATGCATGTACGCCACGTTTTGTTATTTAACGGTATTCGCACAGGGTATTCCCCCGTCGCTGAAATGCGTGTGCCCCTACGCGTTTTCATGCCGTTCATTTTCCTTTGTAAATTAAAAGAATTCCTTAATAATTACCATGATTTGTGTGTAAGTGTGAGCGTGTGTGTGTGAGTGTGCTCATAAATCGCATAAAAAAGGCTTTCAGTGAAAAATTGTTTTTATTTTGAAATTCCAATTGAAATGCTTCTTCTCACAGATTTGAGCTTGTACGCGATATGAAATCAAAAGCAAATTAGCACATATGCTTCAGTTGTTTTTGTAGTAGCAATAGTAGTAGTAGTTGTTGTTGTTGTTGTCGGTGCTGCTGCTGCCGTGCAAAGTACACTTTGGCACACGCCTTAATAAGCGCCTCACCTTAATTTCAGCCAATGCATTGCGAGTACATGTTGTTATTATTGTTGTTGTTGTTGCTTTGACGGCTGCTGTACTCGTGGCGCACAAATCATTAATAACTCATTTAATCCTTTTGTTTATGCAAACAATAAGCAAAGAACACAGCGCATAGAGTAAAAAAAAAAAACAAAATACCAAACAGAAAATGGCATTTATTTCGCGTTCTTTGCTTTCGTTTAGAGCGCCTACAAAAATGTTTTTAAACATTTTTTGGGGAACTCCTCGCAATGGCAACCGGAAGTCAAATTGCTGTGTTACTTACAGCCAGCTGCTCGCATTTCGAAGTTTGAACTTTTGCAACTGTGCGTGGGTTCATCACCCACTGCCAAGCCCACTCAAAGCAACAGCTTTTAGTATTTAATTAAAATTTCTAGTAAATGTTTTGCTTTTCTGTTTTGATGTACACATGCATCAAAATTTTTTCAAAGCCCAAAACGGGGCAAGCAAGAAGATCGAATATCTCTTTCAGAGCTACAAATCGGTTTTAATGCGAAAACTTTTGATGCTGTTTAGTCTTTTTTTTAATTTAATTTCCTATTTAAGTTTTAATACTCTACACCTATGGTTAAAGGGTTAATAAATTTTGTGCGAAAATTGTAAAGCATGTAATAAGGCGTTCCAGGTATAGACATTCATACATATAAGGAAATTATCAGAATCCTTTTCTGTACTATGTATGTATATCCGACCGGCCTTTTGTCTGTCTGTCTGTCTGTCTGTCTGTCTGTCTGTCTGTCTGTCTGTCTGTCTGTCTGTCTGTCTGTCTGTCTGTCTGTCTGTCTGCCTGTCTGTCTGTGTGTCCAGCGTCGGGTAGAAAAAGAACTATATATAAATACGATTTTAATCAAATTTGCTATACAGTAGCACTGAACCTTCTCCTACTTCAAATTCTGATATTATACAAATCAGATAAAGGATAAGCCCACAATCCTTTCATAAGCATTCGTTTAAATTTAATTTTGTGCTCACAATAACTATTGGAAAAATTTATCTCAAACACTGTGCTCCTCTTTTAATATATTACCCGTATTTTGTGTAATTTTATGCAAAATTTTAGAGTTTCGCATGGAAATTGAAGTATACCCAAATGAATTGAAGCGATTAATTCATGTGTAAACTATGGATAAGGTCGATAGACAAAAGTGTTTACGGCATTGACATTGGCCGGCGGGGGGAAGCACCAGCTCATATTGAAACTAGCATGCAGATGAACGCAAGCATGGCTGCATCCAGCTAGCGACGGCGCTTACGACGGCGGCGGCGTACAGTGATTGGCTTCATAGACATAATTGAGAAAAAATGCAAAGTTTCAAAACCGAACAAAATTATATAATTTTTACGCTAATACTCCAACTAAGAAAAGCACAGGCTTTGCTGAAAATCGAAATATTGTCGACAACAATTTTGGAACATGCAACTTTATAACTTTTGTGCATAAGAAATACATAGTTGAAATAAAGTTGAGAGCAGCCACCCGTCAAAGGTTACAGTTTTGTCCTTATAGTTTATTAAAAGAATTGTCTTCTAGCTCTGCAACAAGATGTGCACTGTTTCTAAATTTGAGAAATTTGATTAAAAATAATGTAGAAAATTTTAGGTGAAGTAAAAAGAAATTCCTTATTTTCGCATTAAGCCAAAAGTTTTATATAAAATGAAATTACTAATTTTAGTTCAGTTGGTCCAAGCAAACTATTAGCTTGTACAATTTTTCAAAATCAGAGCACTCTAATTCTAAATTTATGTCATCGTTGTATGACATTGAATCACTGTGCGGCGGCCAAACTCAAAAGCTCACCTCCGGGAGCTGAACGCTTGCAATAACAACAGATGGGCTGGACCAAATTCTTGTTTGGGCTGTAATCGCGCGTGAGCGTACACTAACAAAATGCAGCTAAACATATTTACATATTTAAAAAAAGATTTGTTTTTTCAATTGCAGTTTAATGGAAAATCCTTTTTGGGCATGCTGCAGCGAAATTTTTGTGCGACGGCAGTCGTAGACACTTCGCACTGTAACTTGTAAGTCTCAGGTTCGAACTGCCTCCGAGCTCTGACGTTGCTACGTTTCAAACTACTCAAAGCACAAGAAGCCAAAATTGTTTTGGTTTAGTTCTAAAGCTTGAGATAAGAAAAATGGATCGCAGTAAAAATAACAGCATGGAATTCGGTAATAATTCGGCTTCTGCCACGCCCATTGGCCCTGCTGCGGCTGTGGGCTCCAATAAAAGCACAGCGCCTTGGACGAATAACAAGGAATCACCAGCCACTGAGGATGATTCGAATGAGGACGATGCCGACAATTCCACACCAGCCAAAGTCACCGATCCGCTAGCACCAAAGTTCACCAACAATGAGGTTAGTGTAGGCGAATGCAAAAAATATTGCTATAATAATTGTTGATAAAACGGATGTAATATAACACTGTGCAACAATGATTGAAATGTTAAGTTGGACCTCAATTAAACTGATAGCGTACGTTTCTTTAGGCTACTCTTGTCTATGGTGAACCCAAAATTTCCCGAGAAACATTTTTGTGGAACTTTTTGTCATATTAATTGTGACTGCAGCGCCAGAATAGCACTGTCAGGATATAGGAACCATTTATAAGCATAAACATGCACTTTTATTAAAAAACTTTATTATGTTTGATATCCGTTCGTTTTTCTTTGCCTGTCTTCCTTCTTATGCCATTTCTCTCTTGCTGCCACTTCAGCGTGTTTTAGTTGTGTCCGTGACGGAGCGCAGTCGCGAAACCTGGAGTCAGAAGGCGGAGTTCCTGTTGGCCGTCATCGGGTTTGCCGTCGATTTGGGCAACGTTTGGCGTTTTCCCTACGTCTGCTATCAAAATGGCGGCGGTGCTTTCTTAATACCCTACTGCATTATGTTCATCTTCGGCGGTCTGCCATTGTTCTACATGGAGCTGGCGCTGGGTCAGTTTCATCGCTGCGGCTGTCTGACCATTTGGAAGCGCATCTGTCCGGCGCTGAAGGGTAAGTGTAACAACAAAATGTAAAAATTAAAAATTCACAATTCACGAGAATGCCTTCAGCAACACTCAAATTATTGAAATTGCGAGGGGCGCCGCCAGCAGATATCAGCAATTGTGATTTTATATGCTTGTAAGTCGAGCGAATTCCTCAGGTGGTTGCTGCTTGGCTTGCTATTGTGCTCGCTGTTTGTTGTCTGCATTGTTGTTATACCTTAAGAGACAAGCGCACAGGTATGGCAAAGTGGGGCGGGGCACGAATTCGCATGCTCCCGCGTGACTTTGCTACGGTTTGTGTTTAGCACGCTTATGATGCCAATAAGACGCTACACTGTAGCAGAGATACAGATATCCGGCGTAAGTATCGATGTGACTGCAGGCACGTAGTATCTAGTTTAATATGTAAGGAATTGATGCATGGATATGTATGAACTAGCTTTAAGCTGCGCATAATGACGCCTGACTTAAAAGTATAATCGTAAACATTTTGCATAGTTTCGGGATTTTTATTATTGCCTAAGCGCCAAACACTTAGGCCCACTGGACCATTGTATCTCGAGTTGCATGCCTTTACTGATACTCAAAATATGCGCCTGTAACTGTGCAACAGTTCTTAAAATGATTTTTCTTAGAAAGCGTGAGCGTTTCCGACTCACATATCAAAGCAATTTTCATATTATATTTTGGAATGAGTATTTCAATACCTCCGATGCATTCGATCTGCCGTAGATAAGAGGCGATGCCAATAGAAAGCTTCAAAAATAGCAGCTTGATATTTCGAAAAAATTTCTGTGGAAATTTGTATTTCTCTCTTTTGCTCTTTTCGTACGCGTTTACACACAAATAGTTGTGTTTCAAAGGTTTAAACTAAATTTGGCCTGTCTTTTTGTGCTTCTTTCTTTGTCTAAAACTAATACTTTTACCCTTGCATGCATTTACCAAGCCATTTCATGCTTGCACGCCTAAAAGTGTGCTTCCTGCTTTTTGCTACTATTGCCTGTCGCTACTCTTTCTTTTTCCCTTTCTGCCTTTTCATACCAACGTTTAATAAAACTTGGCTATGCAAACACTTGTTGAACAAATACCACAAAGTAATGGCGTGTCTTTTGATGGCTCTTGGAGATTTTCTTTACAGCACAAAGAAATTTTTATTTTTCTCTACTTTGATTTGCCTTTGACAGCGTGTGTAAGACGTATTTAAAGAAAGTTTTGCATTTTCCTATAAAATTCTTAAACTACTACGTAGCTGTAAGCGCACAAGTTAACGGGACCTACACATTTATTCTATAGCCGTGTCTGAACGGGCTGCTTTTTGTTTATTTTATTATTATTTTTCCTCCAATTTAGAATGCGAACATATAATGGGTCCTTAGTATCTCATCATGAACAGCACTACTTGCAGCTGCCAAAATTGAAACTGTCTTAATGATGATTCCATGTATGGAAACCTTAGTGCCCAGTCAACTATCTGACCGAACACCAGTCCAGGAAAGTGATTCCATACAAACTTTTATCGAACTTTAAGCGCTGGTCATTCAACAACAATATAACCTTAACTAGCTTTGCTGTCTATACACAAGAAATTACTTGAACTAGTTCTTATAAAAATTGTGCGTATGTGTCCTTCTAGCAGGATATCAGCTAGTTTAATGCAATTATTGCAGTTTATCAAAACTTTTCAAAAGACTTCAGTAACCAATTTTGTACGCAAAATCGGATGTAATAACTTCAAGTCAGAGATAAAGTGTCATACACAGCCATATACACAAATTTAAACAAATGTATGTTTGTGTGTGTGTGTTATGTGTACAGCAAAAGCAGTTGTAATCAAATTTTAGATACAAATACAAATTCGTCAGAGTTGCTCAATTTACTTGACTTCTTCCCTTCTCAACGTATCGCACTGTTGCTTCATTATCCCTGTCAGGCGTTGGTTGTTGTCTTGTTTACAGTTCGTAAACGTTGCTGTTGTTGAGATTGTTTATAATGTGATTATGATTTGTACGAATGAATGAGTGCATGAAAAGACAGCGGCTCGTTTGATTCGGTATGCCAACATTTAAAACGCACAATATTTGGTTGAATGCAAAGCAACCAAATTCGACATATCAAATTGCATTAAGTGTATTTTGCCTTTTAAATGAAGAGCTGAACAGAAGGTTCACTTTAAGCATTTTTAATTCGATCTTAATAATAATAATTAACTTTGAACTTTTACAAATTATTTCTGATTTGAGTTTCAATCATCATGCTCAAAGTAGTGTAAGCTTTAACAAATCATAGACTTGAAGCTATTTGTATGATTTATTTTTGAGATTTCTTTTTTGCAAGTTCAAAAAACATGATGCATCTTTGAAGTTGCGCTCTCAAAATGTTGTCAATATATTGTAATTGATTGTCAACATCATTACAACATATAAATTTCTTTGCTATTTACACACATTGCCAGAATGTTAAGGATATATAAGTATGAAAATCTAGCATTAAAAGAAAGCGCCAGCAGCAATTTACATTTAATTTGCATATTACTTTACGATTTTTATCATATTTATCGAAAATATCTTTGCAACATGTGGCACAACATTTTGCACATACGATTATTTACTTATGCCGCCAGTGCAGTTAATATTTGCCATTAATAATTTGCTTTACTTTTTATTGGCGCTCAAAGTGTGCCCGAGGCAGGCAGTCGCGGCGGAGCGTAGGGTGGCGTAGGGTAACCCTAAGAGGAGGTAACCCTATGTTTCTTGTGTGCCCGCAGATTTATGTAGAAATTTTTTTATTTGGCTGTAGTGCACGCATGCAAATGACAGTATCTGCGCGAGTTGGAGGGTAGACATGTGCATGAGAGTATGATAGCAGGAGGTGTAGCACAAATTTTGAGCAGGGCATTAAATGTCCTTTTTGATTTTGCTGTAAAAGCAGACACACTATTTGTGGAGCATGTGCATGGAAGTGAGGGATCCTTTCAAACGAGCACCTTTCAATGCAAGAAGTAATACTTCTGCTTTCAAGAATTCCCAAGCTCAATCGAAGTGATGATAAAAAGAAAGTTCCAATTTACACAAGGCGTTCTCCACTCTGTTCCATATCGAAAAAGCGTTTTTATTCAATTTATTTTGATAATTTTATTCAATTACACTCGCATGCCTTAAAAATTGTAACATGCTACGATCGAAAATAACAGATTTTCAGTTTTTATTACATTTGGTATTTCTTCTGAAATTGGAAATCCTGCAAGAAGTAAAAGTATTTCATGAGCAAAATGAGTAATGAAGGTTCCACATCAACTATTTTCTATATTCTAGATTCTTCAATATAATACATTTATACAAATTATGCCTGAAAAGCCCTTTTTTCTAGCACACAGTTAATGCTTTGAATAGCGAAAAGAGTCATTCAAAATATAGCATACTTTTAGGCGCGCGACCATTAATTGCTATACCCTTCTCGTAGATGTCTTCTTATTTCTGTGTATGTTTGTATTTTCTCTATTCTCTCTATAACAGGTGTCGGCTATGCCATTTGCATAATTGATATTTATGTGGGCATGTACTATAACACTATAATCGGTTGGGCCGTTTACTATTTGTTCGCATCGTTCACCTCGAAGCTGCCATGGACATCGTGCGGCAACGCTTGGAACACCGATAATTGCACGTCCGTGTTGAATGCAGACTTCAACTTCACTTTAAATACCACGCCGGCCAAGGAGTTCTTCGAGTAAGTCCGGCAGTCTGTCATTCATCTAGCAAAACAACAATGCGTCAGTGCATCAATTCGTCCGTCACACACGCACACACGCAATCAACAGGTTGTTCTGTCTGAGTGGCGATTATGCGAATACGAGTTGGATTGTATCTAGCTACAAGTGGCAACACTCACACACACTCACACATACACTCTAAATGGCCACTTAGGTCGAGTGTCGCTCTTTCATTTATTGCTTCTATTTTTATAATGGACACATTTAATGGACAACAGTGGCGAAGACGAGAAGCTAGTGCTACTACTTTCAGATTGATTTTGATTAGATTTTTAAATTTTATTTGCTTGTACTGAACCATTTGTAACTGTATCTATCTGTCAATGCCTTGCGCCGTCTCTCCCTCTCCCCCTCCCTCTCCCTGTCTGCAGACGTGAAGTGCTGGAGCAACACAAATCGAGAGGCTTGGATTTCATGGGCCCAGTTAAGCCCACATTGGCCTTGTGCGTGTTCGGCGTATTCGTGCTGGTCTATTTCTCCCTCTGGAAGGGCATACGTAGTGCCGGCAAGGTGGTTTGGGTAACGGCGCTGGCGCCCTATGTGGTGCTCATCATACTGTTGGTGCGCGGCGTCTCGCTGCCGGGCGCAGATGAAGGCATTCGCTACTATTTAACACCGCAATGGTATAAGCTGAGGAGTGCCAAGGTTTGTTCGGGGAATCGTTGCATGAAGCAATAGAAGCTGCTTCCCCTAGCAATAAACTCATACATATATTCTTTGTACTTCAAGGTGTGGATTGATGCAGCCGCACAAATTTTCTTCTCGCTGGGTCCCGGCTTTGGCACGCTCTTCGCGCTGTCCAGCTACAACAAGTTCACCAATAATTGCTATCGCGATGCGCTCATAACGAGCAGCATAAATTGCTTGACCAGTTTCTTGGCCGGTTTCGTTATATTCGCGGTGCTGGGGTAAGTGTAGCGACTAATTTGCATAAACGCTTTCCTTTCGGTGTCCTGAAGAGCTGGTAAATGGAGCCTAAATGCACATCCAGACGAAGCGTTCTTTCTTAGATTGTTAATATAAAAAGCTAAAGGACATTCAGACTTATTGAATTTCCAATTTAAATTTCACTATGTTATTTATTACGCTGTGCAACAACTTAAGGGGCATGATCGGGAAGTGTGCAATTCTTGCGCGGCATATATGAATTAGCATACTGTGCTAAAAACCTACAAGGGGCTGTACACTGTCTTACTTTATGACGTCACAAAGATTGCACATTTTTGTTCAAACTTTTATGAAATAAGTCGAAAGACAGTGTAAATGTACTTCGAAGAAAATTTGTTGTTTGAATGTCTTTGGTCAAATTTTATGAAGATTTTGTTCGTAGAAAAATTTTACTCTAATAAAATAATAAATTAAAATTTAAGCATAAGTAAAGTAATTCCTATATGCACTCTCTCACTATCTACCTATACTCACATCGCAGCTATATGGCGCACATGCAGGATACCACCGTTGATAAGGTGGGACTCGAGGGACCCGGTCTGGTGTTCATTGTCTATCCGGAGGCCATTGCCACGATGAGTGGTTCCGTCTTCTGGTCCATTATTTTCTTTCTCATGCTGATCACGCTGGGACTGGACAGCACATTCGGCGGACTGGAGGCTGTGATAACGGCACTATGCGATGAGTATCCACGCATAATAGGACGACGACGGGAGCTGTTTGTGTTATTGCTGCTGGCGTGCATTTATCTGTGCGCGCTGCCAACGACGACTTATGTGAGTATGGAACTGGTCTATTCGTAGGAATATTTGGCATTATCCTTGCAAAGCATTCATGTTGTTGGCTGCTTTGTGCATTTTTGTTGAAGAAGTTAGCAGCTAGATTTTTAATTGTTTGTAATTAATATGACTTGGAACATTGGATGTGATGGCAACATAGCAACGAAAGCTCATTAGTTGAGGTAGTCGAGCAGACGCGGCAGTGGAAAAGTTTGAAGAAATGTTTTTACCAAACTGAGAGTTCAAGTCATTGCGTTGCATGCAAGGCATGCCTCATTTAATACATTGAATGCTGTACACACACACACACACACACGTGCATGTTCGCATTTACACACACAGACAAACAATGCCGCTGCGTATCCTTATGTTTTATGCATGCAACTCGCCTTGGCATCTTATCGTATAAATTTGTATGTGTTGCCTTCGCATGCTCAACTCCTTTGCTTGGAGCCACTTTCATAGCTTGGCCAACAACGATTTTATGCCAATTCATTGCTAACCATCAGCCTCCGACAGCTGCCTAACATACACACTCACATGCACGAGCGTATCTATTGTTTGACTAATGTCTAAGGCAGCGTTTAAATGTGCCTTATATGCTTGTATGTGTGTGTGTGTGTGTGTGTAGTTTGGCGCCGTTAAGTGGCTTTTATCGTTCTTCACTGCCACGAATTACGCACTTCACCTGGACTTCACACTTCATTTATCTAGCTAGCCTTTGCTGCTAGCTGCGTTCCCTTAGCAGTTGCTTTAGCATATATCCCACAAGGTTACCGGTCATCATTCTCCCCGCTCTCTACGTCCAAGCGTTAGCAGCTGTCGGCGCTTATCAGCGCTCAATGTCCTGGTGATTTGTTATCAACGCCGCCGCCATTGCTGCCGTCCAGCAGACTACTCGTACATATTATATAAGATACACTCTGCTTGATTGCATTAAAAATTATAATTTTGCACGACTCGTAGTCGAGATACTAGAGTTGCTGGCCACGCGGATGCGCTGATGGTCGAAATATAGGCCAATTGTATGCAGCGTCACTTTTCAAAGCGCTAAAAATTCTTCAGCTAAAATGTATGCTGTCGTTGTTGTTCGTGGAGAAGGGCAGCAGTTTAAGTACTAATGTGAAAATTGTGGTAGATTCGGATGACCGAAGAATAATGGCAATCGAAGAACACTACCACTAAAGCCTGGGGTACACGGCATGCCAAAAGGGCACGTCAGACGATGTGTCCTCTATCGATATTATATGGAAATGTACTGTAGATACTTGGCTGGCTTAGCAGACGTTTCTTTGAAAACAGTCGTCTAAGATTCTTTCAATTTAACGTATTCCCTGTGAAGAAGATCCTGATATTTCTCAAGGTAGTCGATAGTGTCTTTCAAGCGTAAAGAGGCAAGAAGAACTGCAGCAAAATCATGCCTCAAATGCGCCTTCCTCTAGTGGCCACTGCTTGGCACTAAAAAAGCATCATCCTTTTGCTATTTTCAGGGTGGCGTCTATCTGGTGAACTTCCTGAACGCATACGGTCCAGGACTGGCCATACTCTTTGTGGTGTTTGTGGAAGCGGCTGGTGTATTTTGGTTCTATGGCGTCGATCGTTTCTCATCGGATATAGAACAGATGTTGGGCAAACGACCGGGCCTATTTTGGCGCATCTGCTGGACCTACATTAGTCCCGTATTTCTGCTGGTAAGTTTTTTTTCTTAAATCTATAATGCACTTCATTTTGATGTGAATTATGCTATGCTTTACAGACAATTTTAATATTCTCCATTCTCGGCTATGAGGATATGTTGGGCAAGGAATACTCATATTCCGAATGGAGCATCAAAGTCGGCTGGGCGGTGACCTTTTCCTCGGTGCTCTGCATACCCATGTATATAATATATAAATTCGGCTTTGCTTCGAACGGTAGTTGTCGTGATCGTTTTCAGGACTCTTTTAAGCCGGAACCGAGTTGTCGATCGGTCATACCCGGCCAGCAGGGCACTTTGGTGTGACATGATCAAGGCAAGGATTGTAAGCAAATGCATAAACAACAAATTAAAACAAACAGACAACAGCAACAACAACAAATTATATGTAATAATGCTTTTGTTAAGAGTGGCAGCCATATTGAATATTCGTACAATCCGACAAGAATGCACGATTGTAATTATTCACCAACAACTGAAACAAAAACAACAAATAATTTAGTAGATTTGACTTATTACAATGCAAATAATTGCAGAACAAAAGAAATTATGAATTTATATACGAAATGCAATGAATGTGCGCAGAATAATGCTGATATTACACAAACAACCACATACAATAGCTTTAGCTATGCTGACGACAATGTTGCCGGGCAACAATGTTGCAATGTTGATGTTGATGATGGAGACAGCCCAAATAGTATTAGACGTAGTATTAGCAATATCAATAATTGCTGTAGTAGTGCTAGTAGAAGTGATTTTGTTGTTGTTACTACTAGTGCACAAGGAGCAGCTCGCAAGCATAATATTGATAATACGAGTAGCAACAAGAATGTGAATTGTAAATTGAACAGAATCAATACTGAAATTGCTGAGGACAATAATTATACAGCTCAGATACTCAGCAGTTGTAAACCGTTGAAATTTAGCTTTGCTAGCGAATGGTTAGTTTAAAGCTCAAGCCTAGCTTAAAGCAGCAGCAGACAGTGGTACTCAAACTATGTGCCACTTGCATCAAAAACGAATACAATGCCAATAATCAGAGGGAACTTTTGTATATTGTGAAAGAAGCGAAAGTTTACTTTTCATATCAAAATATGATTTCAGCAAACTGTTCTTGTTAATTTATAGTTTGAAATTATTAATTTTTAATGTGAATAGATTAGAATAATTCTGTTTAAGCTGAATTTGTATATGTAGTTTGTTTGTATGAGCTCAAAAAGTTGTTCGTTTTATAAGCAAAATATAGACCCTGTCTCGGTATGATTTGAATATGCTTCAATGTTGTCCACTCAATCATCATAAAAAATTATGAAAATGATTCAACAAAATAATAAATATGCTACACTTTTATGTAGTTGCTTATTGTTGACAGTACTCGTAGAGAAAAAAATCTAATTTTTACAGATATATAAAATATGAGCTATGGAGAGATAATTTAACAAAATACAGCCATTTGTTAAATTGTCTCAAGCAAGCTCTAATCATACACATTTTAAATAATAACTTTTGCTACTGCTGATATTTGCAAAAAAATGCAATACGTACATATATGTATAAACTGACAGTTACAATTTTAGCTGCAGTTTTGCTTTAGCATGCAAGTTCATGTGCAGATTTAATCAATTTATTTATAGAAAATGTATATTTAAAGCAATAGTTTGTAATAAAAGCAGAGTTTTCAAAAAATTCAATTTTAAATATTATATAGAAAAAACAATGAATGGTAAAAAATGCTTTTTAAATAAAATGTAGCGTAATTGTGTTGTTGTGAGCGCATGAGCAAATCAAAGCAAATAAGATAAAATGTTATAAGTGTTAATGTTGTAAAGCAACTGTAATAATAAGTTTTATTGTATTTGTTACAAACTTATTTTAAATGCACACCCTGTACAATTTTCGCAGTAATTTCTGCTGCTTTCTTTATTGTATTTATAATTGATTTGTCAACTTTTTATAACTGCAATTAATTAAATTACTATTTTGGTTGACTGTCAGATAAATAATTGCAATACAGCCATTTGCAATTATTTGCACAGCACAGTTACATAAATTTCTAGCTTTTACTCTTACTTCACTTGCTCTCTCGCTCTGTTACTTGTGCTCTTAGTCTAATATTTGTAGTACCAAAATAATTGTAATTACTTTTTTTTGTTAAATATAAGTTTGTATAAATAAAAGAAGAAAAGAAATATTAAATCGTTTCATTCCATATACGAAATGTGCACACCCTGTGGCGCCGTATGTATGCTGCCACTTTTAGAAGTATTGTCGACGTCATGTATTACAATGAAGCGCTAAGGGTATGCTGGTAGTAACTCCTCAACGGTTTTGTGACGTCATGCAATTGTCGATTGTTTTTCCCTTAGACCGCGCTTAGTAAAAGACGTTCTATTTCAGAGTATTTTCTTCAGTCAGCTCTAACATTAATTAATACTCAAAATCTAGTAAAAAGAAATCCATTATTTTTGCATGAAATTGAAGGCTTTATTTAGCATAATTAGAATTATCCGATTTAGGTGCTCCTGGGCAATCGAAACAGTCTTAACATGACCTTCGTACTCGCCGATTTTCATGACTTTATCGACATTTTCGATGGATTTCCTTTTACTACACCTGATATATCTCACGTGATTTGTACAACAATCCTTTTAGAACGCTATGGCAAAGAAAATCATCAAAAGAAATCATTTCTCTCACACTCTTTTGCTCCCACTGCATCTTCACCTATGCTCTTCTGCTCTTCCCCCAGACTTTTTCTTTGGAATAAAACACTAAATATTGAAATATTTTAAATATTTTTTTGCGTATATTTTTTTCCGTTTTCTGTTTTCTTCTGCTCAAATCTACATTTACATATACATTGTAATTAATTATAATTCTTGTGGATTGTTTTGTTATCTGCTATTTTGTTGTTGTTTTCAGGGTTTATTTGATTTTATTAATTGTAAAATGTTGTTAATATTTTGCAAATACTACTTGCAAAAAAATACAATGACGACAAAAAGGTTTTTAAAAAGGTTTCTTAATTTTTTTTTTCTTACTTTTGTTTTTTTTTGCTGTGACAGTTTTAATGTTTATAAAGTTTTTGCTTTGTAGTTCTTATTTTACATATACATTTACATATATATATAATATATAAGTTTATTTAAACTTTTTTTATATTAATTTGCTGCTTTCTTTCTTTAGTTATTTTTTTTTGCATTTAAGTAAAATACATTTAAATTGTTTTATCTTTAAGTATACATTAATATACTTAATAATTATTTAAAAGCGATACTTACACACGAAAACTTGCATAAAAGTATTCAAAAGTAAATTTTTTGAAAAAAAGCAGTTCAAACAGTCAATAAAGTCGAGTTGTAAAAGGAAACTAGTTTGCTATTTAACTTCAAGTCTTATTGAAAATTATTCCAAAGCAATTACAAAGGGGCAGAAGACTGCAAGTTTAAAAAAAACGCCGGAACATAAAAAAATAATATAAAATACAGATCAAAAACATTTAAAATAATGTTCTCTTTGCTTGCATTTAACTTTTGTAGTGCGTGTGTGTGTGTGTTTGTTTGACTGTGTAAAGCTGGAAAATTACTAAACGTTGTTTTTTGCACATTGTTTTGCTTTTGTTTTGCTGCATTTCTGTAGTGCATATAAATTTCTCTCTGCTTATTATATGCCACTTAAAATTACAATAATAAAGTGTTTAAAACTTATTTTGTAAAATTGTTAAATTTGAACGAACGTTAAGAAGTTCAATCGCTCTCCTCCTCCTCATCCTCCTCGGAGGTGTCTTTCTTTTTAGCCTTCTTGACGGGTTTCGTAACCTTGGCCTTTCGCTTCTTGCCGGCGCCCGTGTCTGTGCCGCCATTGGCCTCGTACTCCTTGACCGCCTTGTTGTACTCCTCCTTCATTTTGATGGCTTTTTGTTCCCATTCCTGCAAAACAGAAAAGAGAAATGAGGTTTTATGAACGCTTATCAATTTTACATTTATAAAAATTTTGTTGTACAGATAAAGCAACGCTCAGAGAAAGCGCCTATACGAAGCACTTGTTGGTTATGAAAGAATTATAGTTTAGTGGGGGTGAGGCAAGTGTAGTAAAGGCGATGAACATTTGCCTGCAAACTCGCAGGTTTGCTTTCAAGCTTCAAAAGTAGATGCCGCACTTTAGTTTTTATCTTTATCAAGATCCTCAATAGTGTTTTAAAGTATATGTACAATAAAAGTAAAGTTCTTAAAAAAGGTTGCTTTGCTGAATTTCAAATTGAAAATTTTTACTCACCGTCTTATCCTTCATTCCGCGCCATAACTCACCGCCCCGCTTTGCGATGTCTGTGACTTTGCTGCCGGGATTTTCCTTTTTGATTTGCTCACGAGTCTCATTCAGCCACAGCATGTAGGCCGACAGAGGGCGCTTTGGACGTTCACCGCTCATAATGTTGAAGGTGGAGGTTGTTGTTGAAAGTTTAAGGATTTCGATTTTAAAATTGAATACACGATTTCAAGCGTTAATTAAGTTTTGTGTGACTGTAAATGGAAACAAAATGTAATATTAAAGTTGAAGTCAAGTTTGTAGTACATAGAAGAAAATTACAATAAAAGTTAAGTTAAGTTAAGTTAAGTTTCGCTGTTAAGCAAATCAGTTTCATTAACGATACTGTAAACGTACTCTTTCTCAACACATAAGACGAACTGTTCGAACTTTCGAGCACAAATAAAGAACGTCCAATTAATCGAGAATGATACGGTCACTTTTTTATTCGTTAACGATAGTTTCTTGGCCGATTATTCAGGAATTTCTCGATATAGTTATCGAATTATGTGCCAGGTTGAAACTTAAACGACGAATAAGTTCGATTTGCAATGGAGAAATGCATTGAAGTGATTGCAAACGCACATAGCAAGCACATTCAAGGGTGTGAATCAAATAATATATATGTATCTATAAACATATGTAGATTTATGCACTTATGTAAGTAAAGATGCATATTGAAATAATTGAGCTATCAAGTCCATGTATATCAGCATCTACAGATATAACACACACGCATACATACAAACATTTAATAATAAACAAATTACATATACATATGTACATAAGTGCCTGTATATGGTCATATGTAAATTGCAGTTATATGCCGCCACTTCAAGTAAATATACTGCGCAATTGTGCATTAGCTTTAATGCACTCTCACACACACAAATACGGCTGTGTCCATTTACATATGTATGTAAACATAAAATGAGCCCTGGCTGCATTTAAATATGTACTAGCTATACAATAGCGTGTACTTGTGTGTGTAGATTAGTTTAGCATATATTTGGAGTAGGGATTTAGTCTTCAAGTCAAAAGTATGAAGCAATTTCCTTGGGATATATCGCAATTGTTGCAGTTATATATTATCTAGATAACGAAGTCAGGCCTTTATTAGCCTATCACAATGACACCGAATGTGTTCTGCTGTTTATTGATCTTCGTTACAGATGCTACAAATGCTATCCTGTTATATACCCCATGGTAGCCATGCGTTATGGTTTCGATCCTATAAAGTCTCGGATACTCCTTTACTAGCGAGTTCATCTGCCATTTCGTTGCCAGTAAGCCACTATGTCCTGGAACCCGGAAGGCTCAGTGTATGTGTGCTCGGTCTCCGACGCCAAAGGTCGCTGGTTCAATCTCTGGCAGACTCATACCATCTAAAAAAATATAAGAGATATTGTTTATTTGCGCGGCGTCATCTTTTGCGAAGAAATGGCTGCTGTTCGAAAGTATTATTTCCCATTAGAAAACACTTTTCAATCCCGTTCGAATGAGGTTATAGAATAAATTTGTGGCTCCCGTTAACTTGTGCTAAAAATAAGCCCAATTAAGTGCAAAAAACAGCTGTTACGCTAATTATATAATATATATGTATGTATGTAAGTTGTTTATATTTATGAATCCTAAAAAGCACTCAACTCTAGACGATCATTGACCCTACTTAAGCCCCCTCACCGGCGACAAGGTTCGCCAACACGAGGGGGTTTTAAAATATGCATACGAAAATATATGTATGTATGTAAGAAAATTAATACAATTTCAAAATCTGCTCTAACGAGTGTATGTGTGTGTAAACACTTAGAACTACTTATAGCTTTAAGCAATTCAACGACGAATATGTTTAATTTGTAATTGAGAAATCTACAGATATAAAACACACACATGCATACAAACATTTAATTATCAAATTGTATGTACACTTTACATATGTATATGCTTCACATGTACATAAATATCAGTTATATGCTATATAGCCACGGCAACTAAATATACTGCGCAATTGTACATTATCTTCATTGCACTCTCTCACACACTCACACATGCATACATATGTGCATGCATATATAAATTGGGTCCTGGCTGCATGTAAATATGTAGCTATATAATTGCGTGTATTTGTGCGTGTGTATGTGTGCTCTTTGCCTGTCCATTTCAATGTTCCAATTAGTATACCATAAAAGCCATTTATAGTTTACCAATCCATCAACAAAGCACGCACAAGCGCGCTCACATACATACATACATACATACACAGCGACACATATCCACGCAACCACACATTCACACAACGCCACTAAAAGGTTTATATGGCATTTACATGCACACACCCACATACAAACACACATACATATGCACGCACATATGCCACACTGTACGAATGTCCTGTAAACGCCAAATATTTCATTAAAAGGTTCTTTGACCCGCGCGATTAGCTCACACCTTTAATAAAAATATTGCGGCAGCAGCGAGTTTTTTTTCGTCCGCAGACAGATTGCTGGAAATTTCTGCATACAACATCAACTCGGAACTGAGTGGAGTATTGAAAAGGATTAGTTATGATGAGCAATACGCTTAACCTTTTGAACTTTAATTGCCGACTATGCAAAGAATTTATTTAACTATATAATTTGTTGATTTGACAAAATTTTGCTTTTTTTTTTACAAATTTAAATCTAATTTCGATACATGTTGTGCTACACTGTGCCGGCCAATGCACGCATTTAAAAGCCTGCTAAATAATTAACCAACGTCTTTCTATCATTGACATTATTAAACGCAAAAACAAAGCAATTTAGCAAATCAAGGTCCACACATAGCAAATATTTCAACCACAATGCCAACAACTACAACAACAACAACAACAAAGCATGCGTAAATGACAAATTCCTATTGTTAGCAGATTTACAATGAAAGCGATTAAGCCATTACGGTTACACGAACGCTTACAGTTATCGCATTGAGAGCTCCCAAAATGGGCCAACAACGACGAAACAAAAGCGCCGTTGCCGCTCCTTGTGCCCTACTCCCCAGTGGAGCGAATGTGCAACAGCTACACGCGGAAACCGGCAGGCATACATGTAAACACATGCACACAACCGGAAAGGCAATCCTGCCCATGCAGACATGCCGATGTAGTGTATGCATGTGTGTGTATGAGCACTCAACACTTGTGCATTGCAATGCGTCACCAAACCCGATCTCAACTCAGCTGCAAGTCAAAAGGATGTAAGGCCGCAGGCTACAGCATATCTCCTTGCCAACGTGAAGCAGCCAGCCCGGCCCAAACTTCAAGCGATAATAATCTGCTTGCTCACTTACGATATTATCAAGCAAACGAAACTGTTACCAACTTCCACTGGCCAGAAGTCAAGCCACCATGCGGCGCTGTAGGCAGTCGTTGGGCAACACTCTGTGGCCCGAGTTGCTTATGGGCAAGAAGACAGTGCGGTATGCTGAAGAATGCAGTGCTTATGAACTCAAAGCATAAACGTTGGAGTGCATGTTCAGGGCGGCAGAGGACACAAAAGTGGATGCACTCTATGGAGTGACTGCGCTGCGAGTATGCAGCTGCGAAATTGTGACATCAGTTAGGCGCCTTGCCAGGCCAGCGCACCAGCTCAGCAGCTGTCAGGCAGCCAGAAAGGCAAACAAGCAAACAAGCAAACTGGCAGGTGGGCGCAGTGATGCCACTTTTTTTCAAACTGCAAAACTCTTTATAGATTATTGATTTTATTTAAGTAAAAAATTGCATAACATTTGAAAATTCGTCGAAAAATCAAAAGATTTCGTGCAGATTTTCCAGTGCTCTAATAAATTTAGAGATATCTACATATGTATATAAGCCCCGATCTCCACGCCTAATTTTTTAGTGTGAGAAATTAATTTCAATTTAGATTACTGAAGTTGGAGACCGCTTCTTTCTCTCTCTCTCTCTCTTTAAAATGTATTTTAGAGAAAGTAAAATGTCACTTGTTTCATGAAACGAAATACACTCAAGGAAAAAGCTCACAGAATTTGTAATTGAAATGTTGCGCAGATATGGCAGCACGCTCGTGCTACAGCGATGACACCGTGTTACGTGGGGCCCAGGCCCAGCAGCGTTATGTCGTCGCCCCATAATTTCACGCTCAGAATAACATAAAACAGTGCGACAAACTCACTTTAAGCGAGTGAGAGCGAGTGCTGGATGGGAGCGTCGCTGTGTAAGTGTTAGAGCCACTTGTGCGACAGTGTATGTGTAGGCTCGATGGGGGGATTATTATAAGTTAATGGGAAGCCGTTAAGGCGCTTGGGGAAATCGGCATGGGTGCTCGGCTTTGTTGTGTCAAAAACGACAGGCCAACGTTCGTGTTGATGGGAAGAGCGCCAAAACGAGAAAGAGAGAGAGAGCAGGCTAGTGAACAAATGTGCGGCAGACCACTTAGGGGTAGCTGCAAGGCCGCCATGGGACAGCATACATATTGTTGTTGTTGTTTTTGGAGTTGTTGCTGCTGTTGCTGTTGTTGTTGTTGTTGTTGTTTACTTGTAGGTGGTAGCAGCATGAGCACGAGAGCAGTTTGACTTTTTATGAACTGATTTTGAGCGGCGGCATAAAAACACTCGTCACGCTGCCAAAGAGCCGTTGCTTTGTTGTTGATTCGCTGCGTATGTTTTTTGGGTGGCCATATTCGTATGACTAAACCCCTGCTAGTTAGTGCATACGTATGTAAACGCATACATACATACATACATACATATGTATGCAGCTCGTTAAATAAATGTCAAAATGCATACAGTCATATGACATGATAACAAATAATAACATGAAAGAGATTAAGTGCGCATATTTTAATTAAATTGAAATTGAAATTAATAACTAATATGTATAAATACTTGCATGTAATTAATAATAGAAACAGCTGATTTAGAGAAAAATGCTTAGCCTGCTGTTAAATATGCGAGTAGGAATGTACTACTAGATAAATGCTAAAATTTTATAATAATCTAATGCATATGCATATTTTTTCAAGCAGATATTGCACTCAGACACACATACAAATGCAAAAATACGTTTACACACACACACACATCCAAAAAAAAAGTAGCGAGTAGTTAGCAAAATGCCAACTTTTCAACAACGAGCAACAAATTATTAAACAAAACACGCACACAAATGCACGCGTTGACGCACACACTCCCAAAGAGACATCAACAACAACACCAATACACTTGCCAACGCCAGCATAAGCGCAGAGCATGACAGTGTAGGCTGCATCTGTGTGCTTTACTGTTGCGTAGGTGTGTGCGCGCTTTGTTCACTGTGCTTATGTCCTTTTCAACGCCAGATTTTTACAGCTACAGCTACAGTTTCGGTTTCAGTTTCTTTCCTTTGCAGATTTTCCGTTTTTGAGCTTGTGCGCAGTGACAGCTTTTTGGGGTAGATACTTTTACAGGGATTTGCGCAGTGTACATTCTCGTCTGCACATTTGCCGAGCAGAGCATGGAAATTTTTACAAGCGCTTTTTCTACCATTCCGCACGTACATACTTAGACTTTTTTCAGTTTGTAGGGGCCTAGAAAGTATCGAATTAATGCGGGCAGCATGAAGGCATGTATTCAGCGCTCTGCAGCAGTTTCATGAGTTCTTTGGCTATTTTATTACATTTTTGTAATTCAAAATTTCTATCTGGCATATAGTATGTACATATGTACATACAATATATCAAGAATTGAGGTTATAAACCAAAGAACTATATAAGATTGACATATCGATACATATGTATGTACATCTATTTAATAGTGCGATTTTTGCATTTATGCCTTTTTTATATTGTACGATACATATGTATGTATGTACATCTACTTAATAGTGCGATTTTTGCATTTATGCCTTTTTTATATATGTATGTATGTATATGTACATATGCATCTTTTATTATATTCCTTTTGACATGTTGTAATAAACTGATTTCAAGTAAGGTAGAAAGGAAGTAGCAGCAAGGCAAATTAATTTGTAACCGACAGCAAAAAAAATTGGAAAGAAGTATAAGCAGACTAAACCAAAGCAGCAAGTCGTCTACACTCGCACAAGCAGCAGAAGCAGCCAGCAAAACAGACACAAAGAATATGCGCATATTTCTTGAGTCGAGCAGCCAAGGTATGCCAACTGCCGAGAGTCACGCTGCGGCGACAACAAAATGTCGTTCCATACACTTTGCTAATGGATTTGCATGGCGAAAGTGGCAGGCATGCATGCACGCACTCAGCATGTGCTGCAAATGCTGCAACGAAGCCAGGCGAATCTTGTGCCGCGCAGCAGCCCACCAGGAGTCGAAGTTGAGCGAAGCATGTGGCATCTATCTGCTCCAAGTTTCTAATTCTGACGAAAAATTGATTTGAGAAGAAAATTTATGATTTCGAACTAAATTTTCTAATTTTGCGTAATTTTGCTGAGTTTTAAATAAAATTTTGTTTGCTATTAAAAATTTCCAAAAATATTTCTTTTGAATTTCGTATTAGATTTCGATTATTTCTAGTTTCAAATATTTTCTTGTGGCGATGAAATTTACATACGAAAAAATTGCCTTTACTGTAAAATGTGAAATTTCGCAAAAATTAGCTTGCATTGAAAGTGAAATTTCTAAAGAATTGGCTTAAATTAGAACTACTTCAGTCAACATGGAAACTTCACTCTGCAGGCTACAACTTGCCAGCATCAGGCCGCATATAAGGGCGAAAAGTGGCATCGCTTAGGGTGAGCATGCGCATGTGCTGCTCAGCATAATTGTTGCCATATTGATTTGCCATAAAACCAAGTAAGGGTGCAATTGCGTGTGTGTGTGTGTGTGTGTGTGTGTGTGCCTGCCTTACAAGGCAACATCCTGTCACATTTGCTGCAGGAGCAAACGCACTCAACTTGTATGCCAAGTTTCAAAATAAAAGGCAAAGTAAAAATAGCAGCAAATTAATGACGTTAGGGGGAATGAGCAGAGAAAAGAAGCAAACGCTTGAAAGCATAATGCGGAAACGGCTGCTGCTGCAAGATCGTGCCAGGATATCGCAGGGTTTACTTTTACTTGCAAAACAATTGAGTAGAGTTGGGATCAGCTGGAATTCTTACCGTCCGACTGAATGAAGTCCATAGACATTTTGATTATTACTTCAATTTTTTGTTCAACTTCAGATGCAAAGGAACTCTTTTGAGCTCTGTTAAAGAGTATGTAATTTTTACGAAATCAAAATATGAAAATTGTAAATCTTGTAAAAGCTTTGTTATGCAACTGTGAGCTTCAGTTTAAACAAGTTCGCTGAAGTTGCTTGGCACGTTTTCAAATTCTTCTTTGTTTTGCAAAAAATACGATATTTAGCTTTTTACTACAAATCGATTTGCAACAAGTTTTATTACAATTCATTACATCCAAATTGATTTCGTTTTTAACTAAATCATATTTTAATTAGTTCGCGTAGCTTTAGACTTTTATATACACTCGCACACTGGCAACCCCCTTGGCTATGTGTCTGACTGGTGGCTATTATAATGGCGCACAATTGTTGCTGTATTTGTCACGTTTATCTGTCAATACACATTAATGTAAAGAATCTTGAAAATGTGCTGCTAAAGATTTTCTACTTTTTTTTCACTCTTTTTTGTACGATCCACACATGCTTACAGGCACACATACATACATGCATATATTATATTTTGCTGATTGTGGGCATAGCATTGCTGAATCATTTAAGACGATTAGCACTTCAGAATGAAAAAGAACAAAATAAACAACAACAAGAACTGCTGATACATACATAAATATGTAGCATTCATATATGTATGTATGTATGTGTATATTATATCATACAAACATAACTACAAACAAGCTACAATATCAGTTCAGGCAGCGTTTTTTCAATAGTATCAGCTAAGCTGCAGATCTATCTAACTGATTAGTTTAAATCAGCTCTTTTGTAAAGCGACAATGGTTAAAATATCATTCGACAGATATTTGAAGCTTGTCTGCAGCTTATATCGAATACTTTGATATGCACAAAATCTAATTAATAAATTGTGAATAAAATAAAGAAAAACAAGCAACAAAATAATAAAATTCGAAAATAACCAAACTTAAAATTCACAGAAAACCGCAAAAGTCTACACTTTTTTTATCCAACAAAAGCAACAGCAAACAGCCGAGAAAGCTTACTTAGCGGCCACTCGACTCCGCTTTTGGCCTGATAAAAAGGCACAAGCGCTTGTCTTAGCCGGCGTACGTGGCCGAAGTGTCGCAAAACCTACACAGGTAAAAAAAAATCGTAAACAAATACCGGCAAACACCGATCGTGGCGCTACATAATAGCTTTCTTTCATATATCGCTACGATTGATCTTTGCTCGTCTCTTTTAGCCATTCTTTCTTACAGTTCCCTTGATTTGTGAGCATATTATAAGCAATCAACAGTAGAAAAGAACCCCAACAATTATGATACCTGATCATTAAAGAATTGTCCGAATTGAAAAATATTGGGTCGAGTCAGCAGTCAAGACACGCTATAACCGAACCGACCGACAATTTAATAGACTTTATTAATATTTCAAAATGTTCTCACAATCAGTACATCATTATACGGGAACTGTCTTTTTGAAAAATCGCATCAAAATAAATTCAGTTTGAGATTTTTTTAAAACTTTCGTTCCAAATACATTACTAAACTATTCTGTAGGCAATAATTTCAATTGACAGAGAAAAGATGACAACTGTTTATTTCTGTATGAAATAAATAATATTATATACAACAATTTTTGAAATTGTTTCAATTTCTATTTACTATAATCGTACACTTATAAGATTTGCAAGACTCATAGTGTAGGTATGTAGGGTATGAAAATGTAATGCTCGTAAACAATTTCAAGTACTGCAAAATACCAACGCAACAGCCGATGTCAATGACAGTGCAAAGCATAAAAGATACGAGTATTTCGCTAGAAATGTTTGTGTGTGTGTGTGTGTATGCACTGGCGAAGATATTCGGCACAAGCATTTTGGCGCCAAAATTATGCCATGTGTAAGATTTTGTATGCACTCTTCTTAGATAAGACGGTGCTTTATAAAGTGTATGAACTTTAAATTGAGTGTAAATTGAAGAATTTGAAATGCGCCAAACAATTTTTCATACATTTTGAACACAAATTTAGCTTTGGATTACTTTTAAATTACTTTATAAACAATTGTTTCAATTAAAAAATGCAACTGAAAGCTACAGTGCTACATGGCATGACATTTATTGCACATACATAACACTTTTTGACTATAATGAAATTTAGCTCATGAAAAATTATATGCTCATAATTTCATAAGAAATAAAAGTCAAGCTTTTATGACATCATTTCTTGCAAGCCACATATTTCACTCTCATCAAGCAATGAGAAATAGTACGTCGAAATCAAAGACTGGGACGTTTTCTTTATGATATTTATAGCAGGTGCACATGAAAAATTCCATGTCACTTGCTTTTTACGAAATTGTAGCTTTTATGAAATTATTGCTTGCAGGTGAAAATTGCAACTCAATTCTTATCAGAGTGTGTTAATTGAATTTATTTTTCAAGTTCAGCTTGAAGCATGCACTTGCTATTAACTGGTGGCAATTTTCGCAAGGAAATACGATATGGTACACAAAAAAAGAGCACTCAATAATAATTTTAAAATGTGTTTTACACTGGAAGGTGAAAGCGACAATGTGTAGCCAAGAGCTACATATTCTAAATGGAAAGCCGCTGACAGCGAGCTCAAGCTGCGCGCAAAATAGTCCCTAAAATCCCAACATTCAATGCGCGGCACTTATCAATGAGGACGACGGCGACAACGACCACGTTGATGCTAACGACGAACATCACCACCATGTGGAGGAGCCTGATGATGGCACCGCAGACGACAGACGTACCGCGAATAAGTTGTGCTTAGTGGCCGCCAGCCGGCCCAGGAATGCGTGGCATGGCAAAGCAATTTTGCATAGAAATCAAATCGAATGCAACGTAATGACTGCGTCTAAATAACTACGAGCGCTACACACTGGCGGCGCACAAAATTGAGCCGTTGATGCTGTTTTAATCACGCGTCTCCACGAGCAACAAATAATTTCATGCAAAGCTTGAAAGCGCGCTTTCGGTTGCAGTAATCCCAATGTGTATTGCCGATTTCATAGAAAATTGCAGAAGGAAGTGCCACGAAATTTCGTATGTGATAAGAATGTCATGCCAGCAGAATTGGCAGCCCTAGACATCAGCGGAAGTTTTCAATATTAATCTCAATTCAAAAATTTTAATTTATTGAAATTACATCCGCGTGCCCGGGATCAGCAGCCCAAGACTGAACTCAACAAAAAAATTTTATTTCAAATTCCCTTCAAATTTCATCGGCATGCCGGGATTGACAGCCCTAGACAAAATTCAGTGAAAATTTTCATTAGATTCAAAAATTTGAATTGTATCCGCATACCTGGGTTCGTCTGCCCTAGACAAACGTTGACGTTGATTCAGAAATAAAAATTTTTTTCAAATTACACCCACATGGCCGGGATTGGCAGCCCTATCACCGCAAGTTTTTACAAATTTATCTCAATACAAAAATTTGAATTTGCTTCAATTGAATTTCTATGGAAGTTTTTATCTTTATTTGAATTTTTGCAATTTAATTGACAATTAACACTTTTAATGTGTGCATACATATTTCAGTTTTTTTAAATATTTATCAGGAAGTTATAATTTTATTCATCATTTTTGGCGCAACAATTAGGATTTGCATGATTTCCAAATGCCCAATATATATTTAATTCTACAAAATATTTAAATTATTGGGCAAATATTTTAACTCACACTGTAATTCGTTGACTAATTCCACACACGCCGAACAAGAAATATCGCCTCCTGCGTTGTATGACTACTCAGTGGATTTTCTGGTACTATGTATGTGGCGGAAGAAGAAGCAGCAACAGCACCAGCCAAATCAAATACACTTCAGGCAAAAGCGCACAGTACACCGAGCTAGTGGAAAAGTATCTCAGCGATTTTATATGAAGGAAATTGCTTTGCACAAAAATTTTGTACTACGGCAGCAGCAGCAACGGCCACGAACGTATTGTATGTAGAAGAAGACTCTACTGGCGAGACCGAGCCCAATACTGAATTTCACACTGCGAACGCTGCTCGTATTCGCCTCTGTATACAGGCAAGGCAGCCAGCGCAAATTCTATCTGTGAGATACAGATACGCCAGGCAAAGCAGGCAGGCAGGCAGGCAGGCAGACAGGCAGACAGGCAAGCCAGCCAACGAACGAACGAACGAGCTAACAAATATTGTACTGCAGCAGCGATATTTGAGGAGAAACACACAGCAGCAAAGCAAAACTCAACGCGAACAAAATATTATATTCAGCTGTACTGAACTCGACTGAACCGAACTGAGCTGGCTGGCTGTACTCAGGCAAACAGACTATGGAGCAGGCAGGCAGGCGGCGACGCACGGCAGGCGGTAGCAATGTACGAACAATCGCGCATATACCAGAGCCAAGCCGAGCGGCAGCAATACACAGCCAGCCAAGAGACCGTGTCCCGTCGCCCCTGCTATGGTCCAACAACGCTGCGAACGAGCGTCTGTCACCCGCCACCCGCCCAGCAGCAGCATACGCTGCCTGCTGCTTGTTCTTCTATAGGCTAAAGCAGCAAACTGCCAACGAACCAGCCGCACCACCAACCCAACCGAAGCCGAAACAAAATGCAAACGTATATGAACGAGCCATTTTGTATGTGGCTGCGATGCCAGTGGAGTGGGCACAGTAGTGGCGAATACATTGGCCTGTAGTGTGTTTGCAGCCGCGCCGGAAACGCTATCGGCAATGGCGACTTTCAGTAGGCCTACATATATATTGGATTGTATTCAATTCAAGATGCAATTTAATCTGTTAGGAAAATAGGTACAGCTGAAAAGCTATACATACAGTTCAAGATGGAATTAAATTGTTAAAAATTTCTCACTGCAAAAATTTTATATCCCAAACGAGCGTTGACTTGAACTATATAATTTTCTTTAATATGAATATCGTTTATCTCTGCCTCATACCAGTTTCAAGTAAAGTAACAGATAGGTAGCGTTCAATCAATTTGTATAATAACATCACAGCAAATTAGGTTTTTGATATGTGACTATGGAATTTACTTCTTTTGTAAATGCTGAGAGGCATGAAACCTTGCGCCAACCTATAAGAAGCAGCCGAAAGAGTAGCGCCTCAACTGCACACTGCTGGCTGGCGAATTGATGGGAGATTGAAATGAAAATCGCTGAAAAGCGTTGTCGTCCGCAGAACCCTAATCTCAGTACGTAAAGTGAACACTAGTGGCCAAAATATGACTACGATGGCAGTACAATTATACCAAATCAAGGGTTAACTGTAGTTTAGCACAATTTATGTGATAAACAAATACAATTTTGAGCAAAATATTATTTCACATCAACATAAAAGTTTTAAAAAAGATTTTAAAAAAATACAAAAATATTTACGAAATTCTGAAAATATTACTGCACATGTCCTTTGGCTATAAAAGTGTGGCGAATGTTTAAAAAAGATTTGAATTTTTTCATTTGAATACACATTATTATTGCCCACTACTGTAGCTTTCGGTGCTACTGCTCTACAGCTACACTGACTTTTATATGCGAACAAAATGAGCACAGCGAACACTAGTACCGCCGCTGCCGCGGCTGGCTTGTTGGACGGCAGCAACGCAGCGCCGCGGCATGCGATGCATATAATTTACCCCTCTACGCACACCGACGTCGCGCTTTAATGTTGCTTCAGAAACACTCAAAAGTTTATGTCTCCCTGCGTTCAGCCCTCTACTGCTCTGCTCGCCATACCCGCCGCTAACGCTACACTTCTGCGCTTACCGCACACACCACTTCACCATGGTGCACTACTGCCTGCCATGCCTCCCTTTGTCATGCTTTCCGTTTCCCACTTTGCTACTACTCAACGCTCCTGCCTAACCGCCGTTGGGCCCTTCGCCGCGCTCTCCCAGCGCTGGGCGAGGCGAGCATGTCCCAAATGAGACCGACTAAACCTACTAATATTTGATTATTTGAGTGAAGGTTTTTTTCCTTTTGGTCGCAGCATGGAAAAATTTCGTATTTTGTAAAAAAATCAAAAAATCTCTATGCTTTTGAATATTTGCCAATATGAGTTTTTTGTTACTTTTGTTCGAATTCATTTGACAAATCATCAAATATTAATTTTATTCACTTCTGCGCGCTATTGAATAATCAAGACAAGGCACGAGGCATTGTCGCAGCCAAGCAAACTGAGCATGACCGTCCGCTTCCCTGCGCTCTGACACCGCCATGCAGCCAGCACCCCCTCTACGCCACTGCAGCGATAAAAGCAAATCCAACGCAAACACCCAGCCGAGCAGCGAAACTACCTACCCCGGCTACACCTCTTGCTGGCTCTGTCTACCGCACCCCTGCAGCCCGCCCATGCCCCGCAGCCCCAACAGCTAAGCAATTCAACACACATGTTGCGGTGTGGCGATTACGACAAAAACGTAATAAAACGTCATCTTTCTTACAGATTCACGGAAAAAAGCACTTTTCCTAGCAATTGCATTTCAAAAACTTTTTCAAAAAATAACCGTCACTTCAGACGTATGTTTCCTGCATTTTCGCCATTTGCTAGTGCAAGAAAAACGCGCGCGCTCGCTTTTCCTACCAAAAATTGTATACCATGCCAAACTGCACTGTTCAACGTACGAGCGCCGTCGACGATAACGACGGCTACGACGATACGACGATGGCTACGAAGCGGCCATGTTTGAAGAATCGCTGCTGCTTTGGATGTATGGCCGTGCAAAGGAAACCCACGCCAAAATTGGGTCGTTTATTTTGCAAAATTTATATAATAAAACGTCACAGATTTTTGTGCAATTGTTAAAATAAAATACTTGAAGTCTCAATCGGCAATGTGTAGAATAACAATTTTCACTTACCCGAAGTAAAATTCCAAGATATTCAATTATGAATTGACGCACTAAAATGTTATTTTATTGTATTATTATTTCTTCCCAACACACCGAGTTGTATAGAGTCGAGTAGAGCAGAGTGTTATAGCAGCAAAGCAAAGCACGGCAGCCACATAGAGTCGAGTCGCACAGCGAAACAGCAGGCCAGAGTCGAAGCCGGAGCCGCTGAGTACATGCACATGTATTTCATTCGTTGGTGCCTTCGCACGTTGGTTTGCTGCTGCCTGCTCTGCTCTGCTCGCTCGTTCACATGCGGTTGTATAGTACAACGGCGTTTCAGCATTGTAACAGCAACATGTATGTGTGTGTGTGTGTTTTCTTCTTCCTACTTGAACAAATTTTGTTCAATACGAATATACCCACGGTACGAGCATATGAGATTGCACGACGAACGAAGCAACGACAGCGAGCAGCACAGCCATGGGCGTACGCAGGTGTACCGGTGTAGCTATAGGCGCAGGAGAGCGCAGCTACGAAAATTAAACAATACGAATTCAATCGCTTGAAAATTCGAGTTTTTGAGCTATAGCAACGACTGACAAAATTTATATAGTTTCTACATACATACATATGTATGTACCAGCGCCGCTACACATCTTTTTCGCAACAATACATTTTCTGTTCTGACAGCTCCAGTTCAATTTTTATAAATTTTAAAAAATAAGTCATTTTTTATGAAACTTTTTCGGAATAAACAAAAAAAATATTGAAGAGTTTCATCAAGAAAAATGGAAATTTTCTGGTAGCTCCTACTTGTCCTGCGTACGCTCATGAGCACAGTGTACAGCGGTGGGCAGCGTGAAAAACAAGAATGATTTTCCCAGGAAAGCATGGACCATGAACCCTTTCTTGAAAAAATGTTATATGAAATTTAATTTAACATATCGAAAATCTTTATTAATTGCCAAAGTATAGAATAATATTAAATTCATACTTGAAAATGACACAATTTTAAAAGCAGTTATTTTATCTTATATCCACAATATTTAACCCTAGATGGTTATAACTCGTCGAATCGACGACGCTCTCTTACTCTTTCTCTCATAACTTTTTTGTGCTTGCTCAAATTGCGCTCTTTTTTTACACAATGATAGCTGCTGACGAGATCTTGCTGTGAGTGGATGTGCGTGGCGTAAACATTTTGCGAACATAGAGATTTACAGGTATGTACTCGTCGAACCGACGAGTTATAACCTTAGTGTAGGGTAAAAATGTAGGGTCCTGCTCTCGCAAAACCAACAGATGGCCGATGTGTCTCTTTTATGGAATTCTCAACATAACATTCGTAAATAGTTACGTAATATATACCCACAACATGTTTTCAAAAGGGGAAAAACCGTCGCGAATTCTTAAAAGAGCTCCATGAATCGCTGGTGACGCCATTTTTGGAAAAAAGGCTGGAAATACCCAACTTGCGGTCCACCCTAAAGAATAATATTCAGCAAATTTTACCCAGTCCACAATCAGAAATTGAAAATGTTGACGGGGAACCAAAGAAGCGCAAAATATGTCACTTCTGTCCATCAAGCAAGCGAAGAATGACAGTCTTTCTGCAGGAAATGCGCCAAGAGTGTGTGCGGTGAGCGCAAAGTTGAGCTTTGTGCCTCATGTGTTAAATGAGGTTTTTTACTATAGTTTTTTTTATTTTTATATTCTTTTATATATTATATTCAAAGGCTGTGCATGAAATAAGAGACTTTACTTTAAGTTGTTTTTTTTTTCTGTATTTTAAAAAATGTAGTTCCTTAAAAAAACTAACAAAGAGGCTGAAAACTAATGCAAAGATTAATGCGACAAAAAAAAATATTTTTGTATTTTATTTTTTTTTTTTTACTCTTAAATAAAAAACGTTACTAAAAATGATTTTGGTGTATTTTTGACTTGCATAGTTCGCATATAGGAATTTCTTAAAAACAAAGTTCGTCGATTCGACGAGTTATAACCTTAGTGTAGGGTAAAAATATAATAACCATCCAGGGTTAAAAAATTCTATAAAATTTTTGTAAAATTGCGAATACTTTTGGATTACAAATATCTAGAGGGGCCCATGCCCCGCCTGAATCCCCTTTAGTTATACCTATGAGCAGCAGTACACGAGTTCAGTAATAGTACAACGAGTCAGCCCATACGAACCAGCGAAGAGCCAAACAAACGAGTGGCAGTTTTATGTATGAAAATAAAGGTACGAATGAACGAGTCGCGTTATTTGACTACGGCTCTGCCTTTTCACTAGAACTCACTTGTGCTGTTTTTGCACTGAGTTGCTTGTCTGCCTGTCAGCCGGCCTGTTTGGCTGCTATATGAGAGCAAATGCGCTGCACACAGTCGGGGAGAAAAAATCCACACACACACCATGTCCACTACAGTTGGCCGTGTTAGTAAACGACAGGGCATCTCAAATTATGACATCACTACAAGTTAACGCACACGATTTTAGCAAACCGATTATATCTCTCGGTATTTTCTGTTTTTAAAAACCTAGTGTTCAAAATAAAAGGCCAGATAAACTTACAAGAAAACATTTGAGTGTTCGCCTTTTCAGATCACGATTACAGCTTCTAAAGTCAGATCAACTTAGTTCCTTGCCATCCCTAAAGGATCCATTTTAATCTAAATTTATTGTTTTCATAAAAACATGGGCCTAAGTTAGAATTTCTGTTTTCAATAATGAATTACTCTACTTGTATTCCGGCAATAATTTAAATTACTGGTAAGCAGATTCTTAATTAATATTAAATTAATAAGATTTTTCTCTACTTGCTGTACTGTAATCATGTGTGGTTTTCAATATGAAATTACAGAACTGTACAAATTTTTTCTAATATTTTATTTCAATACACGTTTACATGTGTACCATACATTGGGGTGCTGAAAAAATTGTATTTTTGTATCCTTATAAACCGTGTTTTTTTTAAATGGTCCCCAAAATATGTTGGTTGAGCAGACTGGCTAAAAAATCTATAAAAATCTTATTATTATCGAACTGTTGATGCAAAATTTAAGATTTATTTTAATTTCAATTATACATATGTATATACATATGCACATACATACATATGTATGTGACAAATTATTTGGAAAAAGCAGAATAGCGAAAAAATTCCGCACAAAGCTTGATTTAAAATGGAAAAATTTAAAATGGAAAAATATAATATCCAAAACTAATATAAATATGAAATTCTTCAACAAATGGCAATTATTTTTAAGAAAATTCAACGATCACTTCACCGCAGTGTGGAGCACTGGCAGCTAGTTGTGAACTAAGTCGAAATCAACGAGTAGCTTAGTTGGAGCATCGCATAAACGAGTCGCCACCAGCAAGTAAGAGAGTGAGTGAGCGCTGATTATGGCAACGACACGAGTTGCTCCATACACGGCCACGTTGAAAGCATGCACAAACGATTATCAGTAGGGAGCAGTAGTATTGGTGCTATGCAGCTCTACGCCCAGCAAACAAGAGGCCAACAACACCGACCACCAAGCAATCCATAGAGACAGAGAGAGAAAGAGAGAGCGCGCACGCACGTCTGCCAATGTAAAATACTCTTTTGGCGACAGTTAGTGAGAGGTTGGGGGCCGGAAGTAATGGACAAGAACGTGAACGTGAGAGCGCGACAAGCAGAAACCAACTCAAAATGGAAACCAAATAATTTTCGTTAACGGTGATGCCTGTGTCAATGACTGTAGGGCATAGCCAACAGCTTGGAGCGCTTGACGACTGGGGTTGGCCTATATTTAAAAAAAAATCGCTGGCAATTAGACTATTCAGGAATGTAATATAATGTTCAAAAAAAGCTACAATAGCTCACGCATTGTTATTGTCATTTTTCAGCTCCTCTCGGACGTACAAATAGACTACAGAATTCTATCTTCTTGTCATTCAGGATTGACATAGAAAGTCTGCATAGCAGCTCAATGTGTTTCCGTTACAGACGAACTGCGTTTCCGCTATATTCGCAACGTGTAGCGGCTTCAGCTTGGGGCATATGATCCACGTGAATTGATCATAACATGGCGACGCCTTCATGGCAGGGACGAAAGAGCATTGTGGTATTTAGTAGGAAAATGGCGACTGAATTGTTTCTTCTTATCAGGATCAGGCAACAGTTTGCGTCTTAATCGCTAAGCAAAAGCACAATTTTTCCAAAGAAAAAACCGTTCCAGTCGCTATTACTAATCGTACATATGATATGTTGAATATCTATAAAAAATAGATTACTAATTTTTCACCAGTTTATGTAAATGCACAGATGAAATTTTAAAAAATTCCGAACTAATTGTATTGCCCCACTTTAGGCCAATCCTTAAAGTTCCGAACAAAAATTCAATTGGCACATATTAGACCTGTAAAAGATTCAAATCAAAATCGATTTACAAATCAACTGATTTAAATTTTTGATTTAAAAATCAACTCCACCAATCAATTTAAATTTCTGATTTTCCAGGCACCACCAATCATATTGATTTGAATCAAAAAACTCAAATCAGTGATTTGCCCTTGTCTGATTCAAATCACAAATCAAAAAAGTTGATTTTGATTTGAAATCAAAAAGCACCAATCGATTGGCCGCTGGGCTGATTCAAATCAATTTTGGCCAAATCACCACATTAAGTAAGCTACACAGAGCTGCATTATCCTGTATTAGAAGGAAAGTTGTGGATTTGAGTAGCAGGTATAAGATGCTACAAAATAGTATGCACAAGAAAAAAACAACAATTTATGTTTTTTTATTTCAAAATATATGAATGTATACGAGGAGTGTCTGTATATAAATACATTACTTTGTTCTTTTGTTGAAACCATCAAATTTTAACTAATGCATATGTATATATTTTACATATTATATGTATATTATACTTAACATGTTATGCTTCCTGGGACAGCAGGTAGAAATTCATTACACTTTTGTGGCGGCACTGGTTTGCACAGAAGTTTACCTCTTTTGTGCGGGTGCTTTACCATTATGGTAGAATTACTCTAGTAGTAAAGTAAGAAATAGTGTCAGCTGACACAATCTATCTTACCCGAACACAATGTACGCTATTACTCTGAACGGATTGAGTAGTAGAAATATCTGCGTCGATTAGAAAAGTACTACAAAAGTCGTGTCAGCTGTGAAAAGAATGTTGCCACACAAAAATATCATTGAAAATTTAAATAGAATTAATACTTTTCCTATGCAAGGGGTAATATGGCAACACTGATTAAAACAAGCGAATATTTATTGGAAATACAGTCCACCTGCGCATTCGTTTGCTTTTAATTTGTACACATCGTACATTTTACACAACACTAAACACATTGAGTAAATTATTTCGTCGTTTGAATTCATTTTTCACGATATATTTTGCTTGTGAACTTTGTTGCAGAAAAGTGTTGCCAGTGACCTTCGATTTTAGTTCAACAAAAGAAGTGGATTGTTTTTGCCGAAATTAGTTTAAAAAAAGTAGTACACAATGTAGAGATGTAACAATTATGATAATTCTGTGCCATAAATTTAATAAAGAATGTAAAATTTCATTTCAGAAAAAAATAAACAGCGTTCTTCCTTTGTGCACAAAACTATACGGCAGCACTAACAAAAAGAAAAGACTGACAGCTGCAATCCGTTTAGCTGTTAGAGTAACTGGGCAAATTGCTTTCCGACACGATTGAATCCGACACGGCTGGACTAATTAGACCATAAGAACGGATGCGAGACAGTGATGCCTATTTTTGTTCCAAACCTCTAAAAGTAATGCGATTCACTCAGGTTAATTTCACAGAACGCAAACTGCTTCGAAAATGTTACGGACTAATAATAGTGTCTTCAAAATAAACAAACAATGGCACTAAAATAGATATCAGACGATAAATGCATTTTCATAAACGTATCAGCTTTAAAAATGCACAAAATCTGGTACGAATTTCACAACGTTGACATCACTGACGGAAGTGTCATATGAAACAGGGTTGCTTTTTTCCTCCCAAATAAATACTTTTCTTGCAATTTTCGGTGAAGAAATATGAACGAATAATTACATATTTCACTATAATTTCAATAAAATAAATGTAATACTTTAAGTTGTTTGTATTTACATATGATTTGTTCACGATTTCAAGTAATTATTCTTATTTTTGAAGAACGAATTTATCTTTGATATTTTTGGTACTATTTCGATGTATACATTTTATTACTGCTCTGTCATCCTTTTGCACACTTGATTTCAAGACTTGATTTGAAATCAAATCAAGATTGGTAAATCAGATTTGTAAATTTGCTGATTTAAATCAAGTGATTGGTAAATCAGATTTTCACTTTTGATTTGTGAGGGCTGATTTATAAATCAAAGACCACAAATCGATTGGGATTTGAATCAGAAAAAGATGAATCGATTGGCTATGCTTGATTGGAAAATCATTTTTTAAATCAAATAGGGTAAAATCACTGATTAAAATCAAATCTGATTGAACTCTTCACAACTCTGGAATCAAAGAATTCCTCAATTTTATATAGAGGTGAGGTGCGAGTAAATGTACGCATATACAAACTACTGATAATGACATGAAGGAGCCGTGTCTCGTCGCCGCCGGAGCCAGCTCACTTAATCTGCACTACTTATCAAAATGACTTTTAATTGTAAAAAATCTGGCGCTCATCGCTCTAAGCAGCTTCACAACATTCCTGTGAGCTTTTACGTTCACAATTGCTTTGGGGGGAATTTTAATTTAAAGTAACCGCCAAAGAATTCACTTCGCTCGCGAACACAAATTCATAAATTTCTCGTTTTATTCTTCATTTATTTCTTTTGCGTTTGCACGCCATGCAACTACTGTGTGCGATAGTGTCGGCGCGAAAGAAACAAAGCAGCCATTGAACGCTCGCACTCGAAATGCATGAGGAACCAAATCACACATCGCACACTAGCAATAATCCAATAATCCAAGTGAGCAATTAATCGACACTTGACTTGGCATTACAGCGAAATATGGGATGGAGACGTTGTGGTTGACCTGAATATAGCTAAAGAAAAAAACAAATGAAAATGCAAAAAAGGCGAATTGAAAAATAAAGCATGCAAACAAAATCGCTCCTACATTATTATTTAAAATATGTAAACATTTATTCTATTCAGTTTGGCGCTGGATTGAGTTGCATAAACTTGCATGCTCTTCCATTGAAGTGTTTTCAAGTTGTTCGATTGTGAGGCGCACACGCAAGGAAATCGAAAGTGAGCAGTAAGGTTTTTATAGCGAAAACGAAGTTCGAGCTTTTTTCATGCATATATGCCGATGTGCAATTGTGCCGAAAAATGCCTAGTGAGCAGTGAAATTATCATTCAAAAAAACTTCGAACTTCTTGAATATAACCAATGTAAAATTTTATGATTTAAAATTTAGTGAGCAGTGATATATTTATAAAAAAAACTTCGAACTATTATCAGGAGCATAGACTGGATATGAAATCAAACTGTGAGATTTTAAAAAAGAACTTCGAAAAAGTCTCACGAATAAGGCCGCTGCAGAAACGTGCTCGGAAACCCTCATAAAACTGTGAGATTTCAAGAAAATCGATCTCGAGTTATTTACTAGAATTCCGGCCGTTGTAAAAATGTGCACTCACCGAAAAGATCAGAGATCTTAGAGTAAAATTTCCATCAGTTTTCTTGAATACAAGCCGTTGTAGAATTATGCTAGAAAAAGAATGTTCAAATATTTTTCTCGCAAAATTCTGTGATCTAGATTGGGTTTAGAAAATGATCTCAGCTCCTCTCATCATGTGTCTGCTGATCTCACTTTTAATTTTAAATATGTCAAGGACATGTCTATTTGTGGTTAATTGCATGTGTATGCAATTCACATTTCATGCCAGCAAATTATAAATAAACTTTTTTCTATAAAGTGATCTTGTCATACTAGCAATCTGGACAAAATTAATATTATAATATTAAATTAATATTAATAAATATTAGCGTTAAGTTTTGTTTTGTTCTAAGGACAACAATACCTACAGCAATTTATTTAAAAAGAAGACTGTTACTAAAATCTGAAAATTTTAACAATTTAATCCTAATCCTAAAACCGGGAGAACTCATCACTCATAGGTATTTTACACATTCGAAGCTGAGGTTGCAGTTTTCGAGATCGTGGGGTCTATACAAGTAAGTGGTTGATTTAAAAGAATCAGCATAAAACATCGAACAAATTTTAGTAAAATATTTTCTACGTTTGTCAAACATTATGTGAATAGATCAAAAAGTTTCAATACATTTTTGGTGCACCCGTTGGATTTGAAAAAAATTTACGTTATTTGTAGTGTACCATTTAGGCCCGATTTCACAATGCTCATTCAACTGAACCGACAATTAAATATGCCCCTTTTAAAGGTCCAAGATTGGACGAAATTGGGCCTTATTCCCCTTTCTAGGGTGCAACAGCAAGCACTAGATAAACATACTACCACGAATCTCATAATCAGTAAACATGCTGTGGAGAGAGACGTGGCGGGCACGCGGTGCACAGAATTGAAACGCTACAATTTGATGGCGCCCACTGCGGGGCAAGGCGGTGTGCAGTGCCATAGTGTGGAGTGTAGGGTGCAGACGTTAATACTTTTGCACTCACGGCGACAGGCTAAAACGCAGCCAGGTCGGTCGGCAGCTAACCGACGCTCCGCTGTCGCTGCGTCCGTTTGTAGCCGCTGTGGCGCTGCTCTGTCGCAGTTCTGCTTTGCTTTCTTCGGCGACTCTTGGTTGAATTTTTTGGCTTTTTATGATTTCGTTATATGTACATATGTATGTATGTACATGAAAACTGTTTCGTCTACCACGGCAGCAAAACTCGCAGAGCTGCGCTACTTCAGAGGCACAGACACAGATACGGCACAGCGCAGCAGCGTACAAGCGTCACTCTGCTTTGTCGATACTCCGAGGGAAGTGCAATTAAGGAGAAGCGCGCGGGACGCAACAAGCGCTTTGCACTGTCAATGCTCGCAATATCTTTTCTGCCAGTATGCTCGAAAGCACGAAGTGCTGTGAAAATATCGGATGCACGCACTGGGTACGCATTCTAATTCTAATTCTTACCAGCAATGAAGTGGCCAAATATGGACGTTCTACATATGTATATTATGGAAGTCATTAGGATTGTCCATTTACCGCCGAGAGCGGCTAATCTGAAGTTCTTTAGTGATAGGTGTTTCTAATTCTCTTAGAAAACCTCCCGTAATTGACGGGCAATTTTGATGAGAGAATAATCGCATACCCAAATCAAAAGTACCGAATTGTATGCAATACTGAAATATTAATCGACATATCGTGCGAGCACTAACCTACCATGCTGACCGACTACATACTGTGGCCTGACGAGCGTTAACGTTCACTCAGTGGCTGGTTCTCAGGCACAACGCTGCTCATTCGCTTGTTGGCTCGGCTCACCTCTACTTAAGCATTCGTTGGATTTTACTACAACATTTCAGTGCACTTCAGTACAGTACGGCTTCAGTCCAGTCCAGTCGCTCTTGGCAGTCGACAATATTACATATTTCCATATGCATTTTACCACTGTTCCACATATGACCTGCACACACACATGCACACAATTATGCAAAAAATTAAAAGTCACACATTCAGCCTTATATTTCTATTCCTTCATAAACCTTTTTTCCATGGCATAGATACAGATACCGTATGCCGCCATCATCAGTCAACGCTGCCCGTTTGACCAACAAATCGTTCGCTCGAGTGCCCAATTGCAGCACAATAGATTGCTTGCAAAAACCGAATAATTTGTATGATAACGTCATGCACGTAGTAGGGTGCTCGATCCGGAGGTCCACAATTAATATTGTCAAATTTCTTCATATGTCATTCCAGTTTGTTTTTGAACGTCACTATTGTTCTTTCATACAGGGCCACGTATGTACATATGTTTAATATGAAGATCAGCAGAAAGGCCAACAGCATCCCCACATTTTTATTCTTGAGTCGCTTAAGCGCCAGTTAGTGATGACGAATCGTATTTAGTCGTATCGTAAATGTCTGAGAGAGGCCTCTATTTCTATGAGAATTTCTGCGTTACGATCCGAATAAATACGTCAAGAGCGAATGCATGTATAGAGCTCGGGTAGGGTAGGTTTTGTTAACGATACGATTAAATACGATACGCGATCACTAACCAGCGCTTAAATTTGCATTCTACTAAATTATCGAACGTCCATTATTCAAGCTTCATGCTCAAACACGTAAAGCACAATGGCGCTGCCTAGAGTCTGTGTATGCATTCATTTAAATTGCGATTGCAACTCGTGGAGCTGTCTACCCACGAATAGCTCATTTACTAGAAAAGATGACACCTGTTGATAAGAGCTGTTGGCGTGTGCTCGCGTTCGAAAGCGTGTTATTGTCAAAATTGACATGTTCTGATTTTCAGTACAATAGCTAAATTGTACGACGCTAAGAAAGTGGGGGAGAGAGAGAGAGAGAGCAGATATAGCAAACAGAGGATCGTGCCTTATTTAAATCCAATCGGACAAATCTCCGGTCCTATTTCACAGTGCTCATTTGACTTTAAGCTCGATGTACTTGTAAAAGGCTAATAAAACCTTGCAACTCATTTAAACGTTTTTATTCATTCCGTATAAATAAATTTCCGCTTCCTATAATAAAGAACTTTCTGAGATTTCGGTGATACTTTTTAGGATTTCAAAATTTCAAGTAACGAAAAAACATTAAAAGGTGATGATTATCGCATAGTGAAGAAAAGGAAAGGTATCAGTAGTAGAATTTGAAAACTTACTTTCTTCTTTTTCACGTGCTTCCTCTAGAATTCCTTTTCTTATTTGTGACGGGTGTCGTAATTTGAGATTTTTCTAAGAACGCCAGGGTTGTGATCACGTAGGACGATTATCAATGTCATTTCGACAAGCGACAATTTAAGGACTCTTGACAACTACAGTTGGTTTTAATGTCATTCACAACATGTATGTATGTACATATGTATGTACATACACATGTATGCATAATATGCATTGCATCAATGAAATAATTATGGTATATTTTTACTTTAGAATACTTAAATGAAATTTATTTAATTGCCTCTATGTATTTTTAGATAGTGCTAATTTTTGCTCAGTGTGTAGGTACCACATTAAAATGCATTTATACACTGATTATCAGACGGATGCGAGAAAATGTAAGGGAAATGATCGTGCCTGATGGAAACTGCATGTAATCTACATTTTAATGAAAGTGTAAATTGCACATGACTTTCATAATAGCATATGTGAAATGATGCGTAGACAATACACTGAGGATAAAGCTGTACAAATAAGCCTGCGACGCCAGAGCGAGTGGCTTGACATTACAAATAATGACAGGTTTTTTGCTTAGTTACCCGTAAAAACCGCAAGCCAAAGGAAATTATGTATTAACATTTAATTGATATTGTAGAAGTTGAAGCTTTACAGATATGCTAAAAAAAAATCGCCAGTTCAATGCCATTTTCAAGGCTTACAAAATGTGAAAGCGGTTTATTTACATTTTATAGCATGGAATTTTGACAAAATAGGCACATATCAAAAACACGGCATATTTTGCATTCTATAAATATACAAAGAAACACTTGTAGATAATATTTCATATAGAATTGGGAACTGAACGAATTTAAGTGGAATGTGCGCGGCTTTGGTGTGAAGTGTGAAGTGCGGAGTGAGGGGCAGGAAGCACTAAAGTGTGGAGCAGAGCGAAGTGGAGTCGAATATTGTCGAATTGCAGCAGCTGTGTACAGCGGGTCCCACCCAGCACGCATTTTTTCCTCAAACTTCTTGTTGTTCGTCGCCGATAATATTGAAATATCTTTTCCCCAGCGTATCCATTCATCTGTGTTGTTGTAACTGTGCCAGTGTGGCGTACTGCACTCTAAGCGGCCTGATACTTCAGTCACTTAGTAGCCGCCTCGGTTGGCAGATCAGTAAACACCAACTCTCAGCACACGGCTCACGGATCACTACAGTTCACACAGTTGTGCCGAGATCGAGCGCACACCTACGAGTATGTGTGAATAACTCGAAAAATAGAAATAAATATTAGTAATTACAATAACATTAGTGGTAGTAAAAGATTGTGCAGAACGTGCTACAGTTCAGAATTTCAATCTTATACATATAAATACTAAATACAAGCGTATATTCCGTGGGTGTGTGTGTGGGTGCGTGATCGTGATTTCGATTGTGATTGTTAATGTGTCATTGTGCCCAATTAGAGAGGTATGTATATGATCTAAGCATAATGCATGCGATATCTGTGAATCCAGACACTGTGCAGAAAATCAACTTAGTTAGTTACTAACAATCATTAATCACACATTGCCAGAAATAAGATAACTACAGCAGTCCTTTGACAGTTGCAAATCACAGTTGATTTGTTGAAATTTGACTTGTATATACTACTCGCCGCTTAATTGAGCCGGTTAGGAGAATCCCGGAAACTGCCAGGGAAATTAGCGTTAGTAATCGTGTCTTTTGATGACTTTTTAGCTCAGTATCTGCAGTGCCAATTAATCTGATTCGCTCCAATTCCGACTCTCATACAGCGAGGTTTGCATATCGCGCGATCGTGGTTTGCAATTAACCGTTTTTGTTTACCAAAAACTCTTTAAAAAATACTTGTTAGGAAAGCAACTAAGCGGGAAATACCTACCCTCTAAGCTCTTTCAAACAGGGAAGGCCCATAGCTTGCTTGGCTGAAGGAGGCCCCTTAAAGCTTGCAGTCCAGATCTCTCTACTGAAGATCGATATAAATTGTCGTATTTCAACAGATCACTACTTCCCGTACCATTTAATAAATCACCCGCTGGCATCGCTTAAGACCCATCTGGGTCGATGCGTGGCCTATTTAGCCAAACAGCCAACCAACCAAACAGACAGACAGAGTGGAAGACCGATAGGCAGATTGATTTCTGTCAGTGTATCCTAATGCAGAAATCGTGTTGCACACAAAAACACTTCACAAGCTTACAAGCATAGGTGTGTAATTGTATGGCATTTCAATGTAGAAATTTTAATCTGCCTCTAATTGTTGTTGATTTTAGCGTTTTTTTCCCCAATGCTGACGACTGCAGATATCTGGTTATTTTTTGCAACTTCCACTGTTATATATTTGACGCACAATGTTACTGCGGTCACAGACAGACAACAACAGGTGGTAAGAAAGAGGTAGGGGAAGACAGCGCAAATAATAATAACAAAAGGGGGTTTTAGTTAGGGATTGCATATACCAATATTCAAAATATGATAATAAATATTGTTTCGAATTACGAGAAATTTCATAGCTTTAGAAGGGGCTGATGGCACTGGCCAGTTACCGATCACTGCGATCGTTGCAATAATGTATTAGCTTAAGCCTATTCGACCATAAATCTTCTTCCAAGTAGTTTGGCTCATAACCGGTTTTCTCTTATTTATTATTGCCCAGTTTCTGAAAGAAGAACAACTTCTCCGTTCCTCTTTCATAAAACCTGAACTACGCACATTTGCGTCAGCGACAACAACGCGCTGCGAAGCTGTTATTCAACTTGACTTCAAACAGTTTTCATAATAAAGCCGGGTCGCTTAGTTATTTAGCCTGCTCCCTCTGCTCTCCGCACCATCATGCCATGGCCTTCGCGCTGGCTCCAAGACCTTCGTCGGCTGCTCTTTCTCGTGATCAGTTTCATGTGGCGTTTTGGCAGCTTCCAAATCTCGTTTAGTTGGTTTTTATGGTATTACGACAGATTGTGAGTTGCTTAACCTATTGGCATGAATTCTGGACCACAATTGGTTAACATTTGCAGAAAAGAAATTGAACATTTTCCTCTTCATTTTGGTTTATCCGCTTAAATACCGCGGCGAGTACTAGTAAGTTACGTCTATTTCGTGAATATCACATTCAAAGCTTCATACATAGCTGAAATCATGCTTAAAGTGCAATAAAATGTATCGAATAATAGTGCGCCTGCTATGATCATTTTTGGAACGAACGGAAAGGAAATCATAATAGCAATGCACTGACCAAATACAGGGTGCTTTTTTCTTCTTCTATCAAAATAAGTTTCGAAGGTGGCAGCCGAATCAGTCAAATATTGGCCCACCTTCCCAAACCTACTGGCATAACGTTGACCTTTTAAATTGGAACCCCCTTTTTTTGTTGCATATTTGCATTCTCCGAACCAAATTACATTAATATGATCTACCCTTAACACCCTCCTCCCCTCATCTAATGTCGCAGGATCAACTTTGAAACTCAAACGGGAACCCCATTCATTGCATATTAATATTTTATAGAAATTATACGTATTATTTTCATACTAGTTGTTACATTTGGAAAGTGGAAACTTAAATTGTACTGGTAAAAATACATTGCATACATTCTTTCCATTCTCTCCAACCATCGCCCGAATCACAGCGTTCGTTTCACGGATTTTAATGCCATCGACATGGAACGGTGATAATCGTGTGAGGGTTTCCCATCACTCAATGCATGCATTTAATAATAGATACAGAAACTTTCGCTTTTATCCTGTTTGTGTATCTCCATTCAATAGTCGGTCCATCCGCTAGCCTGTATGTTTGTTTGTCTGTCTGTCTGTTTGTCCGTTTGTTCCTCCGTCCCACTGTCACTTTTCGTCCGTTTGCTGTTGCGTTCGCATGCTGTTGAAATGTATCTGCATAGTTGCTGCCTTGCAGGCGCGCTCAGGGTATTGGCCGTTATTTCCCTCTGCAATATCTGCGCATGTGTGCGTGTGTGTGCATGTGCAGTGGTGTGTGTTTGTTTTCGACGCCCTGCGGAAACTCTCAGCCACACAGGATGGCAGCCGAACAAGCTGCCACTGGGCGGGAGTTTGCAGCCATCCTCTTCACTTTCCGCGCGCATTTTTAAGCATTCTGTGGTATATTGCGCACCTTGGAATTTGCTTCTAGAAATACTCGTAAGTGTGTATGTATGTATGTGTAGTTGGAGGGTATTTTCGTATGATTAGTCCAATTCGCAGCAAGAGAGCTGCCATGTGCGTGGATTAAATGTTCTTAAATTCACTGAGCATGCCTGCCGGCGCCGCGATGGATCAGTGGGCAAGTGCTTGGTTACATTTGCTAAATATAAACTTTACATAAAATTGTTTGATGGGGTCGCTCCTTAATGACTAGTCATCAAAATCTCACTTTTACAAATTATAGGTAAAAAAAAAAATTCAATATAGGAAATGTAAAAAGAGAATATCTGAGAGTGAGTCAAAAACACCAAAAAAGTACGGGAACCCACAAAATATTCTATAATATTAAGAAACACAATAGTATTGAAAGCATGTCAAAGGTGCCTCAGTTTGATCCCCCCACCAGACTCGTACCATCTAAAAAGAGAAATAATTAGTTTTCAAATTGTTAAGTTTTTCATTCACGAAGTGTAATAAATTTTGCATGAAGTAAAACTATTTTTAATTTAAACAGCTGACTTTCGAGTCACAAAGCGTAAAGTAATCAATTTTGCTATTTTGTGGCATAACAAAGTCATTTAACTACACCCTCCACTGCAAACATCTGGCATGCATATTAAATAATTATATTAGGCAGGCTGCTCAGTTCAGACAGTTCTGTTCATCAGATAAAGGAAACATTGTTAATAAATAGTTGACGCAATAGCACGTGTAAGCGAGGCTTAGGCCTAGCTTTCTCACAGTGACTTGTGTGTGCTCATTCTATTTTAGCACGAACTAAGCACGAGACCTACAATTTTATTAGAATATTGCCATATCCGAGCGGGATTGAGAAGCTTTTATTTTCATGGATTTTTTACAGATTTAGCTCTCTTTAATAACGGCTAATGAATTTTCTTTTAGCTACCTTCTTTCTTGTAGTATGTTCACAGATAACTTAAATTTTAAAGTATGAAAATCTAAATTTGAAAATAAATTTTTACTTTGCTAAAACGCGTTACTATTCATAGCTATTCTAGAATCCATCGGACTCGAAAACATAACATTGCTTTTTTAGAGTCTATCGGAGAAAAGTTTTGAGTTCCAAATATATATGAAATATCTGAAATTCTGGAATACCTACCTACCTACTGGCTAAGCAATAGTGGCAGTAGTAGAAGAAGCAGAGCAAATGTCAAACTTGTGGTTGGCAACACTGTCTATACCTCGGTAGATGCATTTGTGTGTGTGTAGGGGCTCACCCTGTGATAAGTGGTGCTGAAAACTACCCAGTGCGAAAATATAGTATAAGGTGCTTCCAAAATAGTGCAGGTCCAGCCAGGTCCTCCAGCTTTTTGCTGTGAAATCGTAATGATGTCCATAGTTATCTATTTTGGTAGTAAAGCACATCCATTCCCATTCGTACATTCCAAAATCCTGAATGAATCAGATCTTTATAAAAGTAATGGGGATTCGGCATGAAAGATCGAAGGCTCCACAGACGCAATGTTAGTCTGTTGTAATGTATTAATTTCCCGCTGGGTTGTTTACAGAATATACGTGTATATGTGTATGTGTAATTACTTTATGGAATTGTGCGCTGTATCTGATTATTAAGCTGTTGATCATTGTTTATTACAGCCAGCAATGACTTACACATTTTAATCTAAACGCTTTTGGATACGTGTAACAGTGTTTATAGGGTCTTAAATTAATAACACTAGAGCACACATGAGAGTCAACTACATTTTATTATATATACCTACAATATTCTCAGTATTCTATACATATAACCTTAAAGTAATTACACATTTTATTATATATACATACCTACATTATTCCATAGCCGAGTCCGAACGGGATTTTTCGAAAAACTTTATCAATGCAAAGAAATACTTACGGAAAGTTACCACAAGACAATGAAACCATTTGAAGTGATAATTCTTATTGTTAGAATGTATTGGGCATTGAACCCGGCACCCCTCTCAAAATCCAGCGAGCACAATTTCGCTGAATAAATGCGACTGGCACAGATTATAATAAAATATTATTTTGTATCAACTTTGAAGAGCAATCATCGTATAATATTTGTATTACTTACATACTGTCACTCAATCTTCAATTCGTTATAATACAACAAAACAGTTTTCATTGCTTTGTCTACGTTGAGCTGAATCCAGGGGTTTTCATTTCATTGAATAAAAGAGGACAATCAAAGAAGCACCTATGGCAATCAGTTGAATATTCTACGCAAGTCATATAAGGTACTATATGTGTAAACAACAAAACTACGTTAAACATAATTTCAATCAACACCTAAAAATTACAACAACTGTTTCGCATGCGTCATTTCATCATGCTATCTCTATTTTGTATGCCTTTGCTGTTACTCGTGCTGAACTTCACACTGAAGCAGACGCATAATAATTTATATATATAAATCTGTCGAGCATTATGTTGTCAAAAAATGATAATGATAAGACCACGAGGAATGACTACCAACAGTTTGTTGCCTTCGATGCGAATACTAACATAGAAATTGATAAGCCGTTGATTGTTTAGCAACTCCTCTTAACCCCAAACATCTTATATATAAAACGCAGAGTGACTAAAAAGTGTCTGCCTGATGCTGTCCACTTTCTTTCTTCTACGACTTTAGACGTAAAAAAGCGGTGCCCTGTGTAGCCCAGTGGGTAGAGCCGCGCGCTTGCACTCGGCAGGTCATGGGATCGAATCCCACAAATTTAAGAAACTTTTTTTTTTTATTTTTTACTTTGCTTTGCCTTTTATTGTTGCTAATTGTTTTACTAGCTGTCGTGTATACAGGCACACACGACAGGTGGCCCCACTTGTATTTCATAATATGAATATGATATTATCAGCATGTGCCGAAAATACTAGAACATTGCCAATATCAACAGCACGATCGACTGCGCTTCATCTAATTTGATAAACGTTATGAATTAGCAATGCAATTGAAGAAATTTATGTAAGTTAAGAAAAACTAATTTCCTCTTAATAGTATTATCTATCGCAATTATCATTTGCCACTCAAACTATCACCACGATCTATCGCATAAGAGAAGTTGCGTACTGGCGCTGTGCAATTGAGATCGGTCTGATGAGATATGGGGAAAATATATGTATGTATGTATGTATGTGTATGTACGTTTGAAGGTATGTGCGTACATGCCAGCATAATGTATGGGCGTGCGGAATTTTGGCGCTTTTATTAAAAATTCGATTGTAGATAGTGTCGCTGTGATAAGGACTTGCCAGAATGCGATTGTACGAACTGTCAACATGCTACGCTGGCGCATAATCTTGTGACTTATCTGTGATGAATTACTTGTGGCACAGTATCTGACATAGCATCTGATTGAAGAGCAAGATCTATGGTTGACTTATACGGCTTGCGTGCACTTGCCTGGGGAAGTCCAACTCACTGCGGATCAACTGCTTGCGATTGACGACAGCAGCAGTTTAGACGGAACTGTCGACTGAATCGCCTGACGGTACATAAAATAGATCTACAGTGAGCAGTCTCATACCTTAAGTGTGCTCGAGTATATACATATGTACTAATTTTTTATTGTACAAGTTCTCACTAAAAATTCAGCAGAACTGTTAACACGACAGTGAATCTAAATTTGCTAAGCATACACATCATACCCTTCCACTCGCTCTGGAGTCGTTGCGATGATTTTAAATCGCTCTCAAAGAGTTGTCTATATCCACATAGAAGAACATCAAATACGCGTGTATTTTCTAGGATTCAGGGCACTCTTGTCTGAATCATCCTTCAGTTAATCTGTTACGCGGGCCCATAACCTCTGCAGTTAGTGTTTTTTTTTTATTTTATATAATTATGTTGGAATTAGTTCTAATGTTATTTAAATAAATAATTCGCTATGCTTCATTCTTCAGTATACGCAGCAGAGTTGTATTGAAGCATGTGAAGAAGCTACTCTGTGCTGCTCTTCATTTTGGAAGCAGCTCTACTGGTTGTGGTGGTAGATTAACTCAGAGTATTGACCTGCACTTTGTTGTGAGTGATCGGCTCTCTATTACATACACTAGAAGTACCTAATGTAGGGTGATATTTTAGCTTCCGTAGAGTAAATTATAATTTATATCATGGCATATACACATATATGTATATGCATACGTACTTAGTATGTCTATCTAATATTTTGGTGTGCAGAGATAGAACGTGTGATTAAAACTTGTGATTTACGGCACAAAAAATAGCAATAATTCTAATATCTTATCACAGGCGTTGGCATGTACGAGCACAATCTCATAAGTACTAGGCAATTATATTGTTCGAATAAGGCTGTATTGGGCAGAGAAATCTCGCGATTAGATTTACTAATTGACGGTAGTCTTAGCTCAGTCCCGTAGAGGTTAGCACCGGCGTGCGCTGTGCTGCTGTTCGTGTATATCTGCTAAAAGTTGGCATTAAACTGGCCAATCGGCGTTTAAAATTGAGATTATAATCAAATTAATTATACGAAAAAATAATTAATTAATTCGCTCTAACTACTACAGCTACAAAGAGAATGTTCAAACAGCACGCATGGTTCCTAACGCTGGCATATGCCAGCCTAATTCTCAGCCAAGTCAAAGCCAATCCCATCAATATACGCTCCAGCGAAGTGGCCAACGAGTTCATCATACTGCACAATAATGATATGCACGCGCGTTTCGAACAGACCAGCGTGGACAGCAGCAAATGCTCCGAGGCGGATGCCAATTCCAACAAGTGCTACGGCGGCTTCGCTCGCGTGGCCTATGAGTAAGTAGCGACAGTGTCCATAGGCGTCATATGGCGCAGTGCTTGCCGATTATCATTGGCTCCTTTCTACAGGGTGCGCAAGTTCCGCGCCGAGGCTGAGAATGGCGGCACCGCTGTGCTGTATCTGAACGCGGGTGACACCTACACGGGCACGCCTTGGTTTACGATCTTCAAGGACAACATCACGGCGGCCTTCCTCAATAAACTGCAGCCGGATGCCATTGTAAGTGTTCGGCGGCATTGAAATTCCACTTCTGTTTGTCGCCTTAAATGCAAATCGACGATTTCTCCGCACAGTCCTTGGGCAACCATGAGTTCGATGAGAATGTCGATGGTCTGGTGCCCTTCCTCAATGCCGTCGAATTTCCGGTGTTGGCCTGTAATTTGGATATGCGTAAGGTGCCCGAACTTGCCACGACCAAGCATCTCGCCAATTCCACAGTACTGGAGGTGAACGGTGTGAAAGTTGGCGTTATTGGTTATATCACGCCAGAGACCAAGTTTCTGGTGACCAGCAATGACGTGGAATTCTTGGATGAAGTTGAGTCCATCAAGTGAGTACAAGTGCTGCTGCTGCAGCAGGCAGCAACACACAAGCACTAAATTGTATGCCCCTATTTCAGCAAGGAAGCTGCAAAGCTGAAGGCGCAAGGCATCAACATCATTTTTGCGCTCGGTCATTCGGGCTATCAGCGAGATCAGGAGATCGCAGCCAGCTGCCCGGATATAGACATCGTAATCGGTGGTCACACCAACACATTCCTGTACAATGGCCAGAAACCAGATGCAGAGCGCATCGATGGTCCCTACCCCACTATGGTGAAGCAGGACACGGGCAAACAGGTGCCTGTCGTGCAAGCGTATGCCTACACAAAGTACCTGGGTAAGCTGCATGTGCAGGTGGGTTGATAGGTCGCCAGAGTTGCAAACTGTTCATCGTTAATGATGTTGCGCGTCTTGCTTGCAGTTCGATAAAGATGGCAACCTGATTGAGTTTGATGGCACGCCCATACTCCTCAATGCCGAAGTGCCCGCGGAGGACGATGTGCTGCAACTGCTCGAAGTGTATCGGCCCAATATTACGGCACTGGAGAACACCGTCGTGGGACACACTAAGACCTATCTGGAGGGGCACGCCGAAGTTTGTCGCACAGTCGAATGCAATCTGGGCAATTTGATAGCGGACGCATTTGTTTACGCTCGTGTGCTGGAAGATCTCGGAGGTGCCTACTGGACAGACGCTCCCATTGCGCTCATACAGGGCGGAGGTAAGTGTGAAGTTATAGTGTCACAGCTGATGAGCGGGCGGAGGGATCGTTATTAAGCAGGTGGAAATAAATAAATCAACTAATCAGTAAATTAATCTATCGATCGCGATAAGAGCGGGAAAACAGAGAAATTTCATAAAACAAAAAATGCAAAAAAAACCAAAAATACTAACCAGAAGGAAAACCAATTTCAGTAAAGAAATAAATCAACTATTTAATCAATCAATAAAATATAGAAAAATGCAAAATATAAAAGCAAGGCCAAACCACAAGAGAACACCCCCTTCCAGAATAAGTGCCATGGAGGTTTTCATGAAATGTATCTTAAGAAAATAATGAAAGAAGTGGTGATCACCTGCAATAAATTGAATTGCAATGAGCTTGATCTACTGAAAAATTGTGCCGCCCCTCCCCTCCCGCGCAGCAGGAGCTAAAATCAACCTGACAATAAATTAACCAATAAAATACTTATTTGCTCCTCTTTCAGGCATACGCAGTTCCATTGAGAAGCTTTCGGATGGTGCCGTTACCGAGGACAATGTGCTCTCGGTGCTGCCGTTCGAGAACGACTTGTACGTGAGCAAGCTGCGCGGTAAGACGATACGCAATGCGCTCGAGCATGCGGCCACGGTGCGGCCGCACGACTCCAACGGTGGCTTCCTGCAAGTGTCCGGCCTGCACGTCACCATGGACTACAACAACGCAGAGGGCTTGCGCGTTGTCTCGGTGGAGGCGCGCTGCTCCGAGTGCGATGTGCCCGTGTATTCGCCGCTGCAGGACGAACAGATGTACAATGTTATCATATCAGAATTTTTGTTGGAGGGCGGCGATGAGCACGTTCTGAAGGAAGCCGACGTCAGTGCACCGCAACGCTTGCAGAAGAATGAAAACGCCGCCTTAATACAGTACCTGAATCAGCACGACTATGTGTACCCGGAGCTGGAAGGCCGCATCAACATCATCGAGAAGGCCGAGGACGATTCTGCCACTTCTTTGGCCAGCTCGCTGCTGGCTCTTGTAGCGGCGTTGTTTGTGACGCGCTTGCTTAATTGAATGGCTGTAGCTCCATTGTTGTTGTTGTAGAGTCCCCCAAAATGTGCCTTTGTGCGTCTTTTGGCGTCACTGCGCTGTACAAAGGTGTTGCGCGTTTATTTATGTTTGTAAAATGTATGCTTTTAATTTTAGATGTGTTAAGTGTAAAGTCTGAATAAATGGCAACCCCAACAATATGTTCATATTATATATTAGGAGCAGGACCGCAACATACAATAGGATGCCCCTCTTTATGCGATCCTTCGTACGCCCATGTATGTAGGTTTTTGTGACACAGCCTAAAGTCCTAATAATGCAAATTCCTCGAAAATACTTACTCCGGTTCGCATGCATGCTTGGCTGCTGCTGCTGCCACGGCCACACGGCCACTGTTGCTACACTTCACAACAACAGCAGCAACAACTCGATAACATCGCGGTTAAACCTTTGAAATATTTAAATGTGCAATCCCATTATCATGGGCTTGTTGCCGCGTCTCGAGCTGGGCAGGTGCAGCTCGTGGACACTGTAGAACTTAGCGAGCCGCGTGTCTCTATGTACCAAATTAACACCACCGGCAGTCAATGCCTCAGTTTCGACGTAAGCTCTTCCTCGCAAGCCATGGCATTCGGCGACCAGTCGGGCCATATCAGCATCATTGCTTCCGTGGCCTCGCCGCAGCCGCAGTTCAATGCGTTCTCGCGGGATACAGAATTCGCCGATCCAGTACCGCAACTGCCCATTGTACCCATCACAGATACGAGCTTTCCTCTATCGTCTATCGTACTGCCGCACCTCTAGAGACAAACATTCAGATGCTCGAAGAGTGTTGGGTTACTAAGGCAAATACGCAACAGCGTCGAGGGCGCGCCGGTCGTGTTCAACCTGGGGTGTTTAATCGTATTTTGGCACATGGCAGCTTCGCTCAATTGCGCCTCGTTTTCGAAGAGTACAAGCGGAAAATGTAAAAGTGTTGGAAGTATAAACTTGGTATTGTACTATGTAGTTACGACTGAATTAAATTTGGAATATGAAATAAAATAGCATACTTTTACATTGTCAAATTGTTTGGTTTCATTTCGCCATCTGTATTTGCATTTGGAGCATATTAAGCGCGTAGTTGGAGCAACTCCCGCATATTTCGTAAATGACTGCGACATCAGCCACTCACCATAATGTGAAAAATTGTCTCCAGCTATAAAACCGCCGCAATTTTTCAATTCCAATTCGGCTCTCAATGGAGTACCGTGCATCCTTTTGCAAATCGATGAGTGACCTGCACATCGACAATCTATTCTCTTTCATATTGTTAAATTTAAAGTGCATATTTGTATCTGCTAATGTCTATCTTTCGCAATTATGCAAGATGCCTTTATGTAAAACTGGCTGCGATTCAATATATTTTTGAATTTTTTGTACCAAATTTTTTTGAATTTTTGGCTTTGCGGAGTACAAAGAGAAATTGTACGGTGAACTTAAATTTAAGTTTCACAAGACTATTGGACGGCAAAGTCCACAAAACAAGCTTATGTAAAGCATGAGCGCGTGCCCGATTGGATTTCTTTAAGCTATAATCTATGAGCAGCAACTACTAAAATTTGATTAAATAAAAACAAAGTGGCTTTATGTTAAATTAATTTCCAATAAGTATTTAAAACTTGCAAATTATGTATTTTAAAAATTCATATTTATTCAAACTAAAATTTAAAGGTGGAAACATGAGTTTGAATCAATGCATTATAAATTCGTATTGTAGCAGTATAAAATGAATTATCTCAACTTTTGTATGCGAATATATAACTGACTTATATTGACCTTACGAACTCTTTATCAAATGAACCAATGTTTAGATAGGAAAGAAACTGTCCATTGCTACTCCCCTAATCCAGCTAAATAACAACTGCTCATTTGCCTGCCAGCCTGCCAAGTGCATAAGTGATCTTAGCTCTTCTCTTAATATAATATTTATATATATTACATGAAATAAAGAAAAGAGTGCCGGTTTTCTCTGCCCACTTTCAAGCGGGACCGCCAAGTAAATTGATTCTTAGTCTAGCCTCCTCCTCCACTAATGCTTTCAAATTCTGCTGCCGCGTTGCCTCATCATCTTTTTTATGCTTGGCAAAGTGTTCCCGTAATTCAGATACCAAGCGAAATGCTTTCGGGCACAGTTCGCATTTATAGATATTATCGCCCAGGTGCAAGCGCAGATGCTTAATCAAGTCATTGCTCTGGGAAAAGGCGCGTTCACAGTATTTACATTTGTAGGGCTTTTCACCGGTGTGCGTGCGCTGATGTCGACGCATATGATCGGCACAAACGAATCTGTTTGTCAGAAAATACAATACATATATCAATCATTTTCAACTTGAATTCGAAATATAAATATTTGTATGTACCTCATTTCGCAGAATTCGCATTTGTGTGGCTTTTCGCCGTTGTGATACATTTTATGTTTCTTCAATTGGAAGGGCTTGGCGAAATCGGCATCACAAATATCACAGACGTGTGGTTTGATTTTCGTATGCACTTGTGCCTTGTGTGTGGCCAGATCGCTGTGGCAACGAAATTTTTTCGGGCACTCCGGACATTCGAAACGTTTGAGGCCTGTGTGCCGCAGTAAATGCTGTCTCATATTTCCGGCGGTAGTAAAGGCTTTGCCGCATTCCGAGCACAGGAACGGCTGCTCACCAGTATGCACACGTATGTGATACTTCAGCTTGGAGGATTGTTGGAAAGCTGTATCATGATTTTAAAATACATTTTTGATCAAAGAAATAATTTAAAATAAAAGCAAACCCATTGCAAATGCCTTGCCTTTATTGCAATATTCGCACACGTAGGATCGTGGTATGACCCGTTTCCTTCTACCTTCTCTTTCCTTGGTCGACTCATGCGAGCGTTGATGCCTTTTGAACGAGTAGGATTTTATGAACTTCTTATCGCATATCTCACAGGCGTACTCTTTCACCAACCCCTTATTGTGCATTATTTGATGTTTTTTGAGTGATTCCTTCTTGATATATTTACGCGGACATCTATCGCATTTGAAGCTCGTCGCTTTGTTGTTATCGTCTGTGTTTGGATTTTTCGTTTGCTTCGCTGTTGCAGCTCTCGTATCAGCCACACTAAGGAAAAACGTTTTTAATGCATTATTTTAAAAGGGTTCGGAAAACTAACTTTTCATTGCCAGAAGGCTCCTCTTCTACTGCTGTCAAATCTTTTTGGACAGTCGCCAGCTTAAGCGATCTAATCAGTTTATCCTTTTTCGGTTTCTTCGTTTTACTGAAACGCATAGATCAATCTTTTATTAACAAAGCATAATTTCAATCTCAAATTTGTTATACCGTTGCGACATCGCCCAATCGGAGTCATTATCGTCTTCACCATCGGCCATGGAATCAGATGAGCCAGCTTCCACCGACTTTTGCTCAATTTCATCCAAGTGAGCGGTCGTTAATAGTATCGATGCATCTTGATCATCCAATTCTAATTTAAAAAAGCCTTGCACATCTATGCATAAAGGATCAGCGTCAGTTTGCTTATCCTTAACTGTTGTCGCTGGCGTTTCATCTGTGTGTTCGATTTTCACACCCACTGCTTTGTATTCTAAAAGATTACGCATTTGCTGGTCCGAACTTATGCACAACTGCTGGAACTGATGCATGGCCAAAAGCTTTTCTAGACAAAGCGCGCATATAAATTTCGGCAGTTCATCTGTTTGTTGAATCAGCAACTGTGGTGTGGTAAGGGCTAGTAGTTCCATTATTTGCACTTTTTCGTTACCTCTTGGATAGTCAAAAATAAGTTTTAGCTCCTGCTCCTGTCGTTGTCGTTCCTCTGTCCAGCGTCCAGCTCTTTTAATAGCGACTGTTTTCTCTCCCTCCTTATACATGCACGTCCGACAGATACGTCCAAAATGTTCACTTCGCTCTGGGTTGGCCATTTTTTTATATTGTACAGTGTCAAATATATTTTAATAAGTTCAGCATTTCTCCGGCGTAAAGAAAACAAAAATGGTTCAAAAATTACTTTTAAACAGGAGTTCGTAGCACAGATGAAAACAGCGGATAGCGCTTACTTTACAGCTGACTGCACCTACTTTACAGCTGATCGGCATTTTATGGGGATAGAAATAAATTGCACGACACGGCTATCGACTACTGACACCTTCGAGTACTCGGTTCCCACGCGACAAAAGCAACAAAATAAAATAATTGATGTACACGCAAAATATCAGCACAAATATTCTAACTGAAATAAGAATCAAATTGTTACAATTATATAAGTTTGGACGAATACTGATGGAATACTTATAATATCGATAAATAAAGTATCGATTCCTACTCATTTCGGCATCGACTGAAAAGTATCGATGTACTCAAAATATCGTGGGAAAAGTATCGATATTCAAAATATCGAAATTTACTACCCATAGTAAATGAAATTAGTTATTTCAGAATTTTGTCAAAAAACAATAACAAACAAAAAAGAAATGTTGCACAGCAACATATTGGTCCTTTATATTATGTCAATCAGCCTTAAAAGAAAAAAACTATTTTAATAAAATATCTACTTATTGAGATCAATCAATTTAAAGCAAAGGGAACTTTTAAGTATTCCATGCTGCATCCTCTAAACCGCTTAAGAATAGAATTTTATTTAATTTTTTGTCGGTTACGATCGATTACGCATATGTATTACTTATAGTAGCTCCGGCTTTGGAAAAAGTTTTTCGGATGTAAGTCCGCTTTTACACGAGGCGAATCGGCCCTGGCGACACGGAAGAATGTAGGAAAGAGGGGTGAAACGACAGGGGAACACGCAAAATCGCTCCGGCAGCGATTGTGGTGCGATTTTCTGATTTTCTGACGTTCCTCTTTATTCACTTTCGCGCTTCGCGCTGTCGACTGTAAATTAAGGTGCTTATTTTGTAAATCCCAACGCCTCACTTCACCCTGCGTTCACTAATTTGGTATTTTGTAAAACGCATCACCTCACTCGGTGACTGCTCGCGTTGTCTTGCGTAGTTTCATATGAAAATCGGTACCGCGTAAAACGCAACGCGGCGCATTCACTCACTTGAACTGTCAAATCGTTCACTTGGGTTTGTGCTCGCGTTCAGTTTTTTAAACGCAAAATTTTTGGTAATTTCGAGTGAAAATTGATTTGTGGTAATCTGCAGAAGCAAATAATAAGTATTGCAGTACTTTTTAAAGACAAATACTAAAGAAAAAAGTACAAAAAAAAGAAAATACTAGCACTGCAGTTGAGGATCGAAATCACAAAAAAAAAAGAAATGCATCGCGGTTGAGGGTTGAACTCGCAACTTCTCGCGTGCTAGTCGAACGCTCTAACCACTAGGCTATGGGAGGTATGCAATGGATGCAGCAAATTTTGTGTGTTTTGTATTTGGCTGATAAATTAAGAAAAATACAACTCTTTTTCGTAAGAACTTGACAGCTCAAGTGATGCCGTAAGACAACGAACGCAATTACGCCGTGATTTACAAAATGCCGTTTTTTGATCCCGGCGTTGGCTTCGTGTTCGCGTTGCGTTCGATCACGGTGATTTATACGGTAAGGCCGTAAAACTTGAAATGGAGTGAATACATATTGCAAAAAAACTGCAAAATTTACAGAATTTTACGCATAAAAGTAATTATAAAGAAGAAAATGAGCAAAGAGTGGAATAAGTGCTTTAAATGTTTACAAATTACAGAAATAAAACCAGCTGCAGACTCTAGTGTCAATATGTGGAGTGGAGCGAGTCGCCTCGTGTAAAAGCTATGCGCGATTTCAAAGCGGAATGTCAAAAAATCGGTAGAGCCGAGTCGCCTCGTGTAAAAGCGGACTAACCGAGGTTGAGGGTATGTGTAAGTATTCCCGCGATACTTTATACAAAAATGGATACATGTTTTTCAACTTTTCCCAATTTATTGATTTTCAAATAAAAATTGTTTTAAAACATTTAAAATTCACCTTCTAGCAAATATTGCTTTAATAAATTTCGCGCGTTCTTCTGCGCCATTTTGCGTAATTTAGAGATAAAAACTTGGTTTCGATGTTGATAAGTACTTGAAAAAATACTGATATCGAAACCAATAATATCGATACTGAGTAATATCGATACTATTTTCGTGTCCCTAGATATCTGGTAGTAATCTGTGCCGCAATATCTGGGAGCCATTTTATGACACACTTTAATTTTTAAAAATTACAGCGGACAGTCAAAGTCTCCCTCAGAAATATAGTGTTTGTAAAAGCTTTCTCATGAAATAAGTTATATGCAATTTTTCTGAAATCCACTCGTGTTCCGTTGAATTTCGTTTTCTGTGCTGCTGAGCGATGCTTGCAAGCAGCGTGGAAGTTTGCAAATTATAGCCGATTTTTAACGTTCCTTGTGTGAACACGACATTTATGAATAAAAAACACGCAACAAATACATAACGATACTGATACAAAGTATTTTATTGTGTTTTATTAAATCATATTATCATCATCCTAGATAAACTCGCTTTCACTTCATTCTTTGTCCGAAAAAACTAAGAAACACACCCATTACTAGTTTCTTTTAACGCATGGAGCTGGCAACGCTGAATTCAACACGTTTTACTCGTTGTACACTCGAACGAGTTCGCTTTGTGAATACAACTCTGCCTCATTATTTTCTGTGAAACACATTTTCTAATCGTGCTACGAGTTCGTTGGTGTTGCGTGATAAAAGTCATTTCGGAATTTTAAAATATATCTCCTATAATCCTATAAAACGTCAAGTAATTTTTGCCAAAAGAAAGAGGCTGCGTGAAGGAAACGTAAGAAATATCACAATAGTGTTTTACATTGAAATAAAATTTATAGTGAGTTGGGAAACGTCATTCAAATGTTGATGACGTTTTGTGTATTGTTTTGGCCATTGAGAGCAAATAAATTAACAAAGTTGCATTCTTCTGCTTTCAATATATGTGCATGAAATGTGATTGTATGATATTTTTTGCGGCAATTTCAAATTACCAAACTTGTTTTTGTGACAGCGCAAACTTCATTTTCACAAATTTCTCCTGCCCCTAATTATAGCAACGAGTTCATGGCATGGTTCCCGGAATATGCTCTGTAGGGTTGCATATCGTGTTTTGCCGGCAATAGTTCTCGTTATTTTTGAATTCAAATTTGATGAGGCTAGATGCTGATTTTCGTTCTGAAATTTCTTCAACTCGTTTTCAACATTAGTTTCAGATTGTAAATAATACTTAATTTTTTATGATAGCGTACATTTTTTGCAGTTTAAAGCTCGTGTTTCTACTTCATGCAACCCTATGCTCTATGTGTGCCTTGCTGGTCCAACACGAGCGCTGGGTTCGTTGCTACTCGTTGAAATTTCGCTTGTTTTGCCGGCTGTGCATGGAGAAGTGAATAATCTACTCGTTGCTTTTCCCCTCTATGGCCTTTTTGGCTTCAGTAAAATTTGTTCGAGGTACAGTCAGTAGAATACGTTCGAAGTGATTGGTGAAGGAAAGATTGAGGCGTTTATATTTGTTAAATTAATCAATTTTACAATAAATTTGTCAAATTTTATTGCGTTTTAGGTAAGTTGAAATATTTCCGCGGCCATTAGCATTAAATAAATTCATGGTCATAATAAATAATGTTGGTTTAAAAGGCATTTTCGTGCGAGGCAATTTAGTGGCCATTGTTCGAGCGAATTTTCTTTGCGTGGATGAAATTGCCAAGCGTAGTTTTTGTAAACATTTTTGATATGAGCTTTTAATTTATATAACGCTCACACTTGATGTACGAAATTTTGATAGTTTTATCGCTTATTTCACAAAAAATTTGCAATGCCGCACGTGTGCCATATTGATTCCTTAAGAGTTGATACACGGCAAGAAATTTAAGATGTAATAAATACTTTTTTTTTTAATCAAGTGTGTTAATTTATCTGAAATCGGTGGAATTGTGTGATTTTTTAAAATGCTTCTGAATCCACAGTCGCTTATCTGCCACTCGAGATTTTGTCCCATTAACATTTTGGCGCCATTTTCAAACTCGCTGTATAATTTTGTTCGTGCAATATTGAAATGCAAATGTGATTACGGGCAGTAAGCATTGAGGGTTTTTTAAATTTATTGAAGTACTGGAATAATAACACTTCTTCAGGAACAAAGTATGTAACTGTGAGAATTTGCAAAAATTTAAATATACAAGCAAAGTAAAGATACTCCCAATGGCTACTTGTTCAAGATTTATATCTGAAAAGTGTACACGATGGCAGGCAAAGTACTCATTGATTTTTGTTGGAGTAGGGTTGCCATGTAGAACAACTTTTTTCTGCATGTAAATTACAGCAGTCTGGAAGAAAAAATTCTTAAAGATTTTATATTCTGTTAATAATTTTTAATATTTTTTTAAAAAGTTGGAATTAGCTGTTAATGTTCTTATCTTTTCATTTCTATTATTACGCTCCACTTTTCAATTGGTTATTTTTCCATAGTATTTTTTTTCATCATACACAATTTCCACCAGTTTGCAGCAGAGCAAAGCGCAAAGGAAACCCTCGGAAAGAGAATGTTGAAGCAGCAGGCACAAATTGTTTTTCATTCATTAAAGCTAACAAAAGCAAGCCTAGCACGCAGTATGAATTCAAAGGCAACATTTACTCGCCTCGACTACCTTTTGCTGCACGTCATCATAACAACAACCACTATTGCTACCCAATTCTGCCGCTGCTGTGCACAGCTCCGCTCGCTGTTGATTTGGTTTTCGTTACATATTTCTGTTGGCGTCGCTGCCGACAGCATTCGGTTCGCGCCGTCTCTGCTCTCTGTCTACTGCGCCGCCATTGTCAGCGCCTCTGCTACTGCCTAGTTCAAGTGCTACAATATTTTCACTCGCTGGTTATCTGTCAGTGTTGGCAGGTCATCACTATAATCAAAAATGATCATGTTTTTCGGAATGTGTCATTATAATGTACCTTGAATTAGTCTTTAGAAATTGTAAAAGAGTTAAATATTCATGAAAGATATTCACAACTCTGTGGTATGTACTGTAGTATAGTCAATTACGTTGGTTGTATTAAAGGGCCATCAAAATCTGTTAGGTTTCGGTCTTACACCAGATCTTTAGAGGTGTCTCTGCATTGCGCGGTGCCATATATTAAAATTTATGTAAATATTTCAACCAAAATGTTAAGGGTGTTTTAAATTGTTTCCAATTTGAATCAAAAATATCTTACTATGCGAAAAATTTAGCGTAGAACGGCTAGTTAACCAGACACTACATCTGTTGGGTAAAAAATTGACGATTTGGTGGAAATCGCCTCGAACTACATATACAAGCTAGACGAAAGCCAACAGCATACCCGTGTGACCCATTTAAATATAGTATCCTTCGTGTCGCTTTGGGAATATCAATCCCGGTATTATTTCGGAACAAATATCACAAATTACAATGAAACTGCAAAACCGTCATATTGAAAATTTTTTCATAAATTCATATCCATTTAGTTCTCAATATGTAAAACAGCTTGTTTTGTTTTCTCCATAAGACTTATTCGTACTGCCTAAAGAAGACAACTATGATTTGAAAGGACTTTTGAATTTATCCATCAAGATTAACATACATACATATATCCCGAAATCAAAAGATTGGAGATTGGCAACCCTAGTCCACATTTGAGGCTCAATTTACTCGTCGCATTTTTTTGTTCACTCGCTGCTTACATTTCGGCGGGCCGCCGTCGCTGCCTGTTTCTACAATTTTATTACTTTTTATTCGCAGCTGCCGCTTTAGTTGCTGCTGTTTCTCTCTCACGCCATAGGCTTGCCATTTCTTATTTTTTTGTCGGTGCCTATTATTGAAAATAATACGTCTTGCTTGCTTGCCTTTCTGTCCTACCCGCCTAGCCCGGCTGCCTGTATTTTGTATGTGTTGTGTATGACTGCCTACTGCTTGCTTCCCTCGTTTCACTGTTGGCGCTGCTTGGTTTTGCTGTATCCTTTGCACTGCAGCGGCAAGTACGCGTCGTACAGTTGAAATTAAGGATTTCAAGCAAAAGGTTCGTTCTTCCACAGCAGCGCTCAAAACTGTTTACATTTCTGCACAGTGTTTTTTTCATTTTTTCCAGAGTTATCTGGTTTTTTTTTTTGCATACTTTGAAATTGCAATTAATCTTTGTTGTATTGAAAGTTAGAATCAGGTGAAAACTGGCAAGCGGGCGTTATCGAAAACTATGTCAATGCTTTATTCTTTCCTGTGTGTGTATCTGACGCGCGTTCTTTTCACCCATTTTAGCTCGACTTGGTGTAAATTTTAAAATTGGCGCCAAATCAAAACTGCTTTGTGAAGATTTTTATTTGGAGGCCACAAAACATTGCTATTTTTATTATATCTTAATCGCAACTCATATTCTGTTTTCCTTACAGTTTTCGTGTCCACTTACGCTTCCGAGAGACGCAAACAATAAAACTGTGGTACTGTTTTCGAGCTTCTTAAACCTACTTAATTCGAAACACAACACATATAAATATAAACAAAATGACAGAGAAGCCAAAGCGTCCTCTCTCCGCCTACATGCTGTGGCTGAACAGCGCACGCGAACAAATTAAGAAGGAGAATCCCGGCATCAAAGTCACAGAAGTTGCCAAGAAGGGCGGCGAGCTTTGGCGGGGAATGAAGGATAAGACGGTACGTTATTGTTACTGTCACTACATAAATTGATAAAATCAGGTATTCATTATTAAATACGTATATTCTGGTTAATAGGAATGGGAAGCGAAAGCTGCTAAAGCCAAGGAGGACTATGAAGAGGCTGTGCGAGAATTCGAAGCCAACGGTGGCAGTACTACAGCGAACGGAAGCGCCAAAAAACGTGGCAAGGTTGTAAAGAAACCAGCGAAGAAGACCAAGAAGGCTGCGTCCGACGATGACGATGAAGAGGATGAGAGCGATTAAGTGTTAAGCGTGTTGCTTACAAACTCAGTTAAAGCTACTCTACTTTATAAGCCACCACACACACACAATCTACCACTAGCCATCAAAAAAGGCTCTTGCTGTTAAAAGCGTACCGTAACCTTAAATCCAAACTCGTCCTCTCTCTCCCCACCACAACTACTTATAGAAATTTGTAATTCCGTTTGTATGCATCGTTCTCTTTTGTACAAAAACAAAACTAAGATGACCGAAAATTGAACTCCACTCTAAAGTGCAGCAAAATTCAACACAAAGAAATGCATTTAATTCAATATTATAAATACACATTTTCTTTTAAATATAAAGTAATTTTTAAATTAAAATGGAAACATTTGTAAGCTGTTAAAGCAAATAATTTTTTTGTTAGTTTAAAATAGCCTAGAGAAGAAAAGCAAAAGCTAACAAAAAAACCTCGTAGTAGAAAAGTAAACGCAGTGAAAATGTTTAGGAAACTGAAACGAAGAAAGGAATATGTTTGTTGTTTGGGATTGCAGAAGAACAGCAGCTGATTAGCAATACAAAGAAGATGGCAGAGCAACGGACGATAGTTCAATTTGGAGCGCGAATAGGATTATAAAATGCATTTTGTATATGTAACAAACATTCAAAAGTAAAGTCAGCAAAATGAAATGTTAATCAGAAGTGTATTTAAAAAAATTTTTGTACAAAGAAAAATTAAGCATTTTCGAAGAGTTGCGCTGCCCTTTTTATGTTTTTTCGTCGAACGAGCGCTTCAGAAGCTCTCGACTTCAAAAAAAGTATTCTGTTCCAAATGATATGGTTTTTCTTTCTTTAGCGTGTAGTCATAACACTAAATAAAAATAAAATGTATTAATATTAAACAAAATTAAATTTTAAACGAATAAATTGTAAAAAAAGACAAATTGCAAATTGTTTTTATTGAACCAAAGCTAAAACAACATTTAAATAAAATTATATAAAAAAAAACTTTTTAAAAATAAGCTTTAATTTATTTAATATACTAAAAAGTAGAAAATAAATTGTTTCCAAGTCACCTGTATCTTACTATCCATAAAAGCTTGGGGCGCTCATGTGTTCAATATTTGTCAAACAGTTACCACAATATTTTATTTAAATAATTTTTTGCAAATAGATTCTAGTTAATGAAAGATATTTTGAATATGGATATTGAGCGCACAAGCTTTTATTAATAGTAAGATACAGGTGACTTGGAAACAACTTATTTTCTACTTTTTAGTACATTAAAGCTTATTTTTAAAAAGTTTTTTTTTATATAATTTTATTTTCTACTTTTTAGTCTTCCATAAATTCAATTTTAGAGCTCTGAAATTTTTCACAAAAAGAATTAAAAACTTGCAGAGCAGTACACAATATTTAGGGTATTAACAGTGTTTCCTATCGTCATATGTCATATCCTCAATTTAACAAATAATACGGCAGTGATCGACCCTAATATTCGTGGCATAATTGTGATGCGGTGAGTTGTTGCTATTTTGCCAGCAGGGCGCGGCAAGTAAGTTCCTATCGTTTTTCATTGATGTGTGGTGTACCTATAATTATAAACTGAAGTGTGTAGTTGCTTGAAAAGTGCCACGCCCGTTGTCCTACGCCCATAAAATTTTACCAGTGGGACGAAGCATCCAAGAGGGACCTGTATACGGAACTTCAATGCTGCACGACCTTTAGCTCCAAAGCTAATCGAGATCAAAAATTTTGTTTGTATGGGCGGTGCCACGCCCCCTTATCCTACGCCCATAAAATTTTACCAGTGGGACGACACATCCAAGAGGCGACTGCATACGAAATTTCAATGCTGCACGACCTTTAGTTCCAAAGCTAATCGAGATCAAAAATTTTGTTTGTATGGGGGGTGCCACGCCCCCTTATCCAGTGCCGCCTTATTTTCTCAGTAGAAGGATATGGATATGTAGTAAGTTCCTACCGAGTTTCATTGATGTGTGATGTGTAGTTCTAAAGTTATACACAAATCTGGAGTTGATAAAAAAGTGCCACGCCCCTTATCCTACGCCCATAAAATTTTACCAGTGGGACGACACATCCAAGAGGCGACTGCATACGAAATTTCAATGCTGCACGACCTTTAGTTCAAAAGCTAATCGAGATCAAAAATTTTGTTTGTATGGGGGGTGCCACGCCCCCTTATCCAGTGCCGCCTTATTTTCTCAGTAGAAGGATATGGATATGTAGTAAGTTCCTACCGAGTTTCATTGATGTGTGATGTGTAGTTCTAAAGTTATACACGAATCTGGAGTTGATAAAAAAGTGCCACGCCCCTTATCCTACGCCCATAAAATTTTACCAGTGGGACGACACATCCAAGAGGCGACTGCATACGAAATTTCAATGCTGCACGACCTTTAGTTCCAAAGCTAATCGAGATCAAAAATTTTGTTTGTGTGGGGGTGCCACGCCCCCTTATCCAGTGCCCCCCTTATTTCTCAGTAGAAGGATATGGATATGTAGTAAGTTCCTACCGAGTTTCATTGATGTGTGATGCGTAGTTCTAAAGTTATACACGAATCTGGAGTTGATAAAAAAGTGCCACGCCCCTTATCCTACGCCCATAAAATTTTACCAGTGGGACGACACATCCAAGAGGCGACCGCATACGAAATTTCAATGCTGCACGACCTTTAGTTCCAAAGCTAATCGAGATCAAAAATTTGGTTTGTATGGGCGGTGCCACGCCCCCTTATCCAGTGCACGCCTTATTTTCTCAGTAGAAGGATATGGATATGTAGTAAGTTCCTACCGAGTTTCATTGATGTGTGATGTGTAGGTCTAAAGTTATACACGAATCTGGAGTTGATAAAAAAGTGCCACGCCCCTTATCCTACGCCCATACAATTTTACCAGTGGGACGACACATCCAAGAGGCGACTGCATACGAAATTTCAATGCTGCACGACCTTTAGTTCCAAAGCTAATCGAGATCAAAATTTTGTTTGTATGGGGTGCCATGCCCCCTTATCCTACGCCCATAAAATATTACCAGTGGGACGACACATCCAAGAGGCGACTGCATACGAAATTTCAATGCTGCACGACCTTTAGTTCCAAAGCTAATCGAGATCAAAAATTTTGTTTGTATGGGGGTGCCACGCCCCCTTATCCTACGCCCATACAATTTTACAAGTGGGACGACACATCCAAGAGGCGACTGCATACGAAATTTCAATGCTGCACGACCTTTAGTTCCAAAGCTAATCGAGATCAAAAATTTTGTTTGTATGGGGGTGCCACGCCCCCTTATCCAGTGCCCGCCTTATTTTCTCAGTAGAAGGATATGGATATGTAGTAAGTTGCTACCGAGTTTCATTGATGTGTGATGCGTAGTTCTAAAGTTATACACGAATCTGGAGTTGATAAAAAAGTGCCACGCCCCTTATCCTACGCCCATAAAATTTTACCAGTGGGACGACACATCCAAGAGGCGACTGCATACTAAATTTCAATGCTGCACGACCTTTAGTTCCAAAGCTAATCGAGATCAAAATTTTGTTTCTATGGGGGGTGCCACGCCCCCTTATCCAGTGCCCGCCTTATTTTCTCAGTAGAAGGATATGGATATGTAGTAAGTTCCTACCGAGTTTCATTGATGTGTGATGTGTAGTTCTAAAGTTATACACGAATCTGGAGTTGATAAAAAAGTGCCACGCCCCTTATCCTACGCCCATAAAATTTTACCAGTGGGACGACACATCCAAGAGGCGACTGCATACGAAATTTCAATGCTGCACGACCTTTAGTTCCAAAGCAAATCGAGATCAAAAATTTTGTTTGTATGGGGGGTGCCACGTCCCCTTATCCTACGCCCATAAAATTTTACCAGTGGGACGACACATCCAAGAGGCGATTGCATACGAAATTTCAATGCTGCACGACCTTTAGTTCCAAAGCTAATCGAGAACAAAAATTTTGTTTGTATGGGGGTGCCACGCCCCCTTATCCAGTGCCCCCTTATTTTCTCAGTAGAAGGATATGGATATGTAGTAAGTTCCTACCGAGTTTCATTGATGTGTGATTTGTAGTTCTAAAGTTATACACAAATCTGGAGTTTATGAAAAAGTGCCACGCCCCTCGTCCTACGCCCATAAAAATTATTGATTCGTGTATTGGGCTCTAGATTAGGCATGTATGCAAAGTTTCAGATCTCTAAGTAGTCGGGAAGTGGGTGAAAAATTGATTACTAGATTTGACGACACACCGGGGGAATACCGACAGAAAGTGAAGTTAATATAAAGCTTATAAAAAGCAGTCAAGTGCGAGTCTGGCTCGCTCATTGAGGGTTCCGTACCAGAAATACCCTATTTAGCGTTCGAATTTAGTTTCTCTTTGCCCGTCTGGCCACACAATTTTCGACTTTTTGGCCTACATCTTCGAAACCAATTCACCTAAAAATATTAAAAAAAAATTTTTAGGAATCCACGGACGTAGCTCTTTCTAACGATACCCCACACGATACGTTTTAAAAATATTTTTATTTTTTTTTGTCCGACCCGAAAACCTTTAAAAATTAAAAAAAAATATTTCTAAAAATATTTCTTAACTTTTTATAGTGAAAATGTGCTTAGGTTATTAAGACCTAACACCGTGCCAAATTTCAGGTTTCTACGATTAAAAAAAGGTCGTTTTATATACACCCTCCCAAAACAAAAGTGACCTTATAAGTGTTCCCGTTTTTTCCCTTTTAGGGGAACGGAACCCTAAAAATAACATGAACTTATGCAAAAGTAAACGCGTTGTCTTACATTTGCTTGCCTTACTTTCTACTTTTCGCATCATATAAAAAGCCGCAAAGGAACGAAGGTAATCAAAGTTAACAAGCAAAATAGCTTTGCAAAACTGCTATTGAGATAAAACAGAGTTTTAAAAGAGAATACATAAAAACCGGTCTTAAATCGCCATGCGTAAATTGGAGCTCCAACGTTGAGAGTTATCAATGAGCTATAAATAAAGAATAAAATATTTTCCGGTGGATTCTTGATCACGTCTAGGGTTGTACAACATGTTAACACGTAAATACTCCCCGTCCATGTATCAACTGCAACAACCAAATACCAATTTTGGTTCCTGTTGTAACTTAGCTTTTCGCACATGTATCAACTGCAACAACCAAATACCAATTTTGGTTCCTGTTGTAACTTAGCTTTTAGCATATGTATCAACTGCAACAACCAAATACCAATTTTGGTTCCTGTTGTAACTTAGCTTTTAGCACATGTATCAACTGCAACAACCAAATACCAATTTTGGTTCCTGTTGTAACCAGTGCTGCCACTCACTCCATTTTCTTCGTAGCAAAATATGTATCCAATCTGGCTGTAATGTAGCCAAAAATAATCAAGCCTAGCAATAATAATTGGAGATAGCTATTTGGTAGAATTTTTTTTTAAATCAAAAATTAAAATCATCAAATAAAATACATATATATATATTTTCAGTACTTTTATTATCAATTCAATAGCAATATTCAAAGAAACATTTCATCAGCAACATTTTCTTCCACTTCAATTTCTTCCACCATTTCAATTTCTTCCTCTACTGCTGCTCTCGGTTTCTTAACCACGAATCTAAAATGAAATTATGTAAGCCTGTTGATTTAATATTAAAAGTATATAAAATTACTTATCCATTTCACTTTCGCATTAGCTACCACGCGCTTCCAGCTTCACACAACCACTTTGCTAAATTTGACATTCGTATGACATGACTGTCAAAACTGACGAAGAATGTCAAAAAAGGGAAAATAGAATTGTGCAAGAAAGCTAGATATAGTTCGCTTTTACACGAGGCGACTCGGCTCTACCGATTTTTTGACATTCAGTTTTGAAATCGCGCATAGCTTTTACACGAGTCGACTCGCCCCACTCCACATTTTGACACTAGTTTGCAGCTGGTTTTATTTGTGTAATTTGTAAACATTTAAAGCATTTATTCCACTCTTTGCTAATTTTCTTTTTTATATTTACTTTTGCGTAAAATTCTGTAAATTTTTCAGTTTATTTGCAATATGTATTCTCTCGATTTCAAGTTTTAATTTACAGTCGACAGCGCGAAAGCGAATTAAGAGGAGCGTCAGAAAATCAGAAAATCGTACTACAATCGCTGCCCGAGCGATTTTGCCTGTTCCCCTGTCGTTTCTCCCCTCTTTCCTAAATTTTTCCGTGTCGCTAGGGTCGACTCGCCTCGTGTAAAAGCGGACATACATGTACTTGTATATGCTCTAAAGGTATGAACACAATATCATTCCTATATTGTAACTATGAAAATGTAGCCATTTTAAATGTAGCATTTTGGCTACAATTGTAGCCAAACGGCAACACAGGTTGTAACTTAGCTTTTAGCACAGGTATCAACTTATATGTAAAAATTGGTACTAATAATACTATTAAATAGCATAGTATGTACTAATATGGGGAACAGTAGTTTTTTTAGTGCGAAAAACTGCAACCGTTCAATTCAACACTACTCGCTGAACAATCACAACGAGTTCACGCGAATGCAAACTTGCCTCATTTTTACTTCGCCAAATATTTTCAATTCGTGCGAAGTCTTCGTAGAAGTGCGTCGTGTGTGAGAAAAGTGATTTGGAAATTAAAATATTTCTTATATTAGAAGTCAAGTATTTGTTGGTTAAAAAATAGTTGATCAAAAGAAACGTAAGAGATATTACATTAATATTAATATATGTTTAACATTGTAAGATTATTTGTGGAATCTGGAAGCATTTCAAAGGGAGTGGACGTTTTTATTTTTGGTATATATACATAGTTGGCGCCATCTTTTTACTTTTGCGCGCAAGGTGGTTGACTGAACTACATTTTTCTGCCGAAGTGTGAATTTTATCCACATTTTAAAACAAATAAAAATTCGTTTATGAAAAAGCTAAAGGCGTCATTTTTAAAATTTCTCCTTCCCCTGTAGTCTCGTAGTGAACGGTAATAACGAGTTAATGGCGGGTTCCCGGTATAATACTTCGCAGGGTTGCATGTAGTGCTTTGCTGGCACAGTAGTACTCGTTATTTTTGAATTTAAATTTGATCGAATAGTCTAATTTTCTTTTCGAAATTTCTTTTTCTATATCATTTGGAATTGTACAAAATCCTTGTTTTTTTAAGGATAAAGTAAATTTTTGCCATTTATAAACCTCATGTTTCAACGTCATGCAACCCTAGCGTTGTGTTTGTATGCCTGGCACAACACGAGCATTGGTTCGTTAGTGCTCGTTGAAATTCCGCTTGTTTACAGGCCTGTGCATGGAGAACGGAATAATCAACTCGTTGCTTTCCCCTCTATGGCCTTTTGTTTCAGTAAAATTTCTTCAAGGTACAGTCAATAGTAGGGATGTGCATTTTTGTTTGAATACCCGGTTTAATAAAATAATAACTTTCAAAATTGTCGGAGCAATCCCATGAATAAATACATACATATTATTGAATGTAAAATAAAATGGCATTAAGTTAGATCTTCCGTTTAAAATTTAATAAACGAGTGTGTATGTATATATTTTATTTGCTTTATGTCTGACTAGGCCCAATGTCAAAGTGCTCATTTAACTCTTTAGAACTAAACATATAGCTAATACAGGGTTCGTTTTATGTTCCAGATTTATTTTTTTTTGCCGTCATTTTGATTTGAATGACATTTGTCAGTAGGTATTTAAATAATATAGAGAGTGGCCAATAAGAAATTATTATGGAGCATCTAACGCCACCAACAACGTGCAGGAAGTAATTAAAACATTTTATTCAAATATTTGTTCAATTGTGAATACGCAAAGAAAATTATCTGACTTTTTTGGTGTTAATCATAACCCGAGCAAGTCAACTATTCAGCGATCCGGATGTCGTATTACCGAATATGCGTTGAAACCGAACAGTTGTTGACATCTTTAGTCAGTAGAATTCGTTCAAAGTGATTGGCGAGAGAAAAGTTGGAGCGTTTATATTTGGTAAATTAATAAATTTTATCATAAATTTGTTGAATTAAATTGCGGTTAAGGTAAGTTAAAGTATATCTACAGCCATTGGCAATTGAAAAACGCATAGTCTTAATAGAATTTATTAAATATAAAAGCATTTTTGTGCGAGTAATTCGCTGGCCAATTCTTCAAGCCAAATATGCTGCGTGGATGGAATTGCCAAGCGTAGTTTCTGTAAACTTATTTAATATGCGGTTTTAATCGTTTTAACGCTAACAATTGATGGGCTAGCATCTAATAATTTTATTGCTTTTTCATTTTAAAATGCCTCCGTCTGCCATATTGATTTTCTCTTAAGAGTTGATACACGGCAAGAAATTCGAAATGCTGTAATAAATGTCTGCTTTTGTATTCAAGATAATATGTTTTCCGGAAATCGATAGAATTTCCTGATTTTAAATGGTGTGTGTTTTTTTTCCACGGTTGCTTGTCTGTTACCAAAAATTGTTTACCCAATATTGAAATGCATGAAAAATCGTCAGTGGTGAGTTAAAACTGACATTCTTCGCGTCTTTCCTGTGTATGTATCTTACAACCAAAACGCATTGACGCTGCGTTTTTATCCATTCTATGCTTTGTGCTGGATTTCATTTGGCAGCCATATATACAAAAAGACCCTATGTATTGTTATATTATTTTATCTGTCATGTTCCACATTTGACTTTTGATCGAATTATATGTAAATCATTTTAAAAAGGAAAAAATTTAATTTTTATATGTATTTGTTTTTGCAGCTTTTGTGTCATTTAAGTCACATTACCTACACGATATTTAAAACGCACGCAGTCAAGCTATCTTGAAGCATCTGCAATTTCCTTAATTCAACACACACACATACGCATAAACAAAATGACAGAGAAGCCAAAGCGTCCTCTTTCCACATACATGCTGTGGCTGAACAGCGCACGCGATCAAATTAAGCGGGAAAATCCCGGCATCAAAGTCACAGAAGTCGCCAAGAAGGGCGGCGAGCTTTGGCGGGCAATGAAGGATAAGTCTGTACGTAATTGTTATCGATACCCAAAATGGTTAAAATGAGGCATCAACTAATATATGTACTTCTTTTGTTCTTTTGGTTGATTTCAGGAGTGGGAAGCGAAAGCTGCCAAAGCTAAAGAAGACTACGAAGAGGCGGTCCAAGAATTCGAAGCCAATGGCGGCAGCACAACGAATGGCGCCGCCAAGAAACGTGGCAGGGTTGTTAAAAAACCTGCAAAGAAGGCCAAGAAGGCTGCGTCCGATGATGACGATGAAGAGGATGAGAGCGATTAAGTGTTAAGCATGTTGCTTGCAAACTCAGTTAAAGCTACTCTACTTTATAAGTCACCATACCACACTCACACAATCTACCTACCATAGCCACAAAAAAGGGGTCTTGATGTTTAATGCGTACCGCATCCTCAAATCTAAACTCGTCAAAATTTTATTATTCCGTTTGTATTCATCGTTCTCTTTTGTACAAAAATAACGAAGACAAAAAAAACTTCATTCAAAGGTTTGCAAAAATTAAGAAAGAAATTGTATTTAATTCAATAATATAAGCATACATTTTCTTTTAAATTCCTTTAAAGTAACTGTTTATTTAAAATCAAAAATTCTGTTTGGTAAAAATTGCCAGTCAGTAGAAAAGTTGACGCAGTGAAAATGTTTACGAGAGTGAAAAGTAGGAAAGAAAATGTTTACTTTTTGAGTTTGTGTGCAAGCGTAATGAACCAGGCAATTGGCGACACAAAGCAGAAGGCAGAGCATCACAAAATAAGTCACTTTGATGCTCGAATAGAAATGTAAAATGTTTTTTGTATATGTAACAAAAATTTTTAAGTCAGAAAAGTTAAATTTTAAACGAAAGTTTGTATTTTAAAACAAGTTTTGTACAAAAGATGTTAAACATTTTAGAAAAGTGACGCAAAAGAGAAGCTGCCTGCTTTGTTTTTCTTAAGACAACTCAAACCTCCAAATGATAGGGTCTTTCTTTCTTTAACGTGTTGTAAAACTACTTATAAAAAAGGATGTATTTAATATTAAACAAAAACCAATAAAATTTAAATTTTAAACGATTAAATTAAAAAAAAAACAAAAATATGTATTTCATTTAAATAAATTAAGCGAGCGTTTTTTAAACAAAGTAGGAGGAGCATATTTTAATTGTGAGTATAGTAATACTTAATAATAATTGCGGAAAATTACTAAAATCGAAACAACTCTGAACATGTTTAATCTCCAGAGCTACTCCATATGGAATATTCGAATTGCTTTCGTCGACGTTAAATCTTTCAATGCTTCGATGGCTCAACTTGACGCTGAAATGCGATTGCTACTACATATTCCTATTTTTTTCTCTGTAGAATGCATGCGTCTACTATGCAAAGACGTCTCAAGGTTCATTCACACGGGCTACGTGCCGATAACAAGCCCCGTACGCATTGTGAGAGAATGATAAGACCAACTTTTATTTTGGAATTGTAAAAATACTTTGTTGGGCTTATGAGAAAACTTAAATTAATAATGCGCGCTTGTATTGAATTTTAAATTGTTCTTTATTTTATATTTTTAATAAGATTTACTAAACATGTGAGTGTTTTGGTTTGTATGTTTTCGTATGTATAATATTCATTTCATTACTTTAATAAGTATGGTAACATTTTCAATTTTAGCACTTCACTTTCAAACAGATCGGTAATTTTTGCCTGCTAGCGTTAAGAAAAAAAACAACAATACAAATTATCGTTAGTGATTTTTGTGTAGTTAAGTTTGTCATTTATACCAAAACATTTTAGTAAAAATGAAAACTCAAAGTGAAAACAAGCAAACATTTTAACAATCGTTCTTATTTGCACAACATTCGCAACTTTCCTTAATAACTGATCGTGCTGATCGTGCAGTGAGGACTAAATGGGGTGCGTGATGGCAGCAGCTTAAATGAGACTGTGCGTCAGATTAGACCCTGACCCCCTACGCACTGATTTTCATGCATCTTACTTAATATTGATTTCAACTTTGTTACTTAAAACCTAAACTTACACTACACAAAAAGAAATTCTGCGTGTAGCGCGTAACGTAGTCCAAAACATTTTTTAGTGATTTGCACTTAACATTTGCAATAGAAATGTTTTACACATTAAAGAAATAAGAACCTACTAAATTATACGTTTTCTTTTATAGCTTTAGTTTTGGCGTTTTTGTGAGATTTACACTTGTCGCTAAGTTTCCTTCGCATGCACCTCTTCTTTCTTTATGCTATCCACAAAATAAACACATTTCTTTGTTGCATTACTACTAAAACAAGCACTTAAATAAAATTATAGCGAATAATTTAAAATTTTCTGCAATACAAAAAAAGCACAAAATGTAAAATCAAGTTAAAGAAAAATTCAGCAGCTTTAAAAATTTTTGAACATTCTGTTCAATTACAAAACGAGTGGGAAATATTAAGGTATGAGTGTACAAGTAAGCCCATAAAGAAGTAAAACAAGCAAAATAGAATTGATATAGCATAACATCAGTTTTGAGTGGTGGTGTGGAGAAAATATATGTGATATAAAAGCAACAAATACACTTTCTGCATTTAGCCCGCACACGCCTCCATGCCCATAGAACTAGAACTGCATCACTGCTGCGCTAATTATTTCCCAATTTTGCAGCATAGCATATCTACGTCGTCGCCTGCTGTTGACACGCCCCTTAATTGCTGCGATTTAGCCAGAATATGGCCTTCAGTACGAAATACGCCAATCCCAGACAGTACACGATCTTCTCCCGCTGCAAACGTTGCTCATTGTTGATCTCAATGTTCAGCACACGCCGATTCAGTTTGGCCAGTTGGCGGCGCAAGTAGAGTATCTCTTCGTGTGGTGTCAAATCGCCAATGGGTGTACCTTCGCGATGGCTCAGTATGGAAGTGTCATTGTTGTTGTAGATCTGTGAACGTTTGCTGGCACCGCCGGTGGTCAACTACAAAAAAAGCAAGACGATGATTAGAAAATCTCTAAACTTAAAGAGTGGGCGCACACCAGTAGATGCTTCAGTGCTAGCCTCTCCATGGTTGGACTATTTCAAAAGGGTTCGCTGCGTATCAAAATAAATTTCGTATGTTTCTTAAAATTTTCAATTGACTGACACATTTTTCAAAGCTATCTTTTGGCTATTACGCCTTTGCCTTTGATAGTGTGCACCAAAATTCAACCACCAGCCTCTTTGTTACATACATAGCTCACCTGCGAATCTGATTCCACTGAATTAGCATCGTTCGGATGGAAGCCCACAGTTGCATGCGCTATGCCATTGGCGCGCACATACGGCGGTGGACGTGCATCATCGTCATCCTCGTCCAAATCATCATAATCGCCGTTATTGTGAGGCCTGTGCGGGGAGCTCTCCTCCGAGGCGGAGGGAAAACGGTGGTCATTTAAAGTTATTACACGCGGTGGTGTCTGCACACGCACCATGCCCGATGGGTTCTTGGGCAGCATCGAATTTTCTAGCTGTATTTCACGCGGTGCGGAGCGCGTCTCCAGGTGCTGATCGTGGCCCAACACCACAATGCGATCGGGCACGTTCATGTCGATTTTGTCATGATAATTCCACGAGTTTATAATGCCATTCTGATTCGAGAGCAGCAGATCTTCGTCCGAGTATTCGCCTGTAGCTTTGATGCGCTTGGGCACGCGCATTCGGTCGTTGATCTCATGTGCGTATTTCGCCTCATTGTAGATGTCCTCGTCCAGACCGTTGAACATGCGTGTGGGCGATTGTGGCGTTACCATGTTGAGTGTGTGTGTGCGGTGCTGCTCCTGCTAATGTTATCGCAAGCGATGTTGCGGTCGTTACCTAATGATGCACAAAAGCACTCTCCTTTGTACTTCCAGAAATTCGCTTCTTTCGTTCGCGTACGTTTTTCTGGGACGACGATTGCTGGCTCGCTCGCTGCCAATTTTCTATTTTCTAATTTGTGCGCATCACACAGATGGAAAAAAAAGAGGAAAAACAAAGGAAATTGAATTCTCAGCCTGAGGAAGTATGCAAAATTTTGTTCTTTATTTCAACATTTTTCATCAAAACTATTTTCTTCCGTTCGAATTTATGAATAATTTACTGTTTTCCGCATTTGAATTTTAGCTTACTCACATTTTTTGACAATTTTTTCGCCAGAAACTGAATTAAAAATGTTCTATATTTCTTTTTGTAATTCTATGAATATTTTGCAGCAGCAGCTGTCGTAGAAACGTAGACACGCAGAGTTGCATGGAGCGGCATCGATTAAAATGTTCTATTTCAGAAATTGAGTTGCAGGGGGCGTTATTTTTGTGAATATGTATGTAATATATGAAACGAATAATAAATCGCGACCCTGTAGCGTAAGTTATAAAAACCACAGACTATATCCAGACGTCCAACTGTCCGTCCAGGGAACAAAAATTTCCATTTTTTTTTAATTCTCACACAGATAGCGTACGTGAGATTCGCAATGTATTTTGTTTTTGTAATTCCTTACAGAGTTGCATTCGCAAAAATTCCTTGGTTCACATTTCGGACCAACAACTCAAAAATTTGTTCGCAGTGGGTTGGGAATTCGACACAGCGGAGAGCGCTAACTTTACAGCTGACTGCACCTACTTTACAGCTGATCGGCATTTTATGGGGATACAAATAAATTGCACGACACGGCTATCGACTACTTCGAGTACTTCCTACTTCCCACGCGACAAAAGCAACAAAATAAAATATTTGATGTACACACAAAATATCAGCACATATATTCAAACTGAAATAACAATCAAGTTATTACGATAATATAAGTTTGGTCGAATACTGATGGGATACCGATATCTAAAAAACCGAATACCTGGCTACCGGTAACCAAATATGGAAAAACTCTATCTGATTTTTGTGATTGTGTGGTGAAATTTTAGCGCTAGTGTGCGAGTTGGATATCTGGTTTATTTGTGATAAAAACATTACTCCTTTATTTTTCTCAATTACAAAAACAACAGAATTTATAAAATTGCATATGGCAACGCTTGAACGGTAGCGGGCTTTTTTCTCTTCTCTCCCATTATCAAAAATTCTCAGCGTCAAGTCAAATTGTGAAAAATTGTAAATTCTTTGTAATAAATGGAAAGTTACAACAAATAAACAAAAATAATTTTTAAAAAAATTGAAAGTGTAAGAAAATCTTGTTTATTGCGTGTATGACGGAAAAGTTTATAGTTCTCGACAATATTAAGCAAAAGGTAAGTGAAAATAAAAATAGCCCGGCCGACGTAAATTACAAAAAAGTATGTACAGTCGTCGGGCGGGAAAATGTGTTAGGGCAGCCGCCGAACAGGGAAAATTTTTTATTGTATTTATACATATATTTTAGTTACGCACACATTTTTGATTTATTTTTAAATCTTCAGGCACTTTTCGCTATAGTTAGTAAATCGAAAACCGTGGACATATAAATAAGGACAAACATGGAGAACCGTCGCACCACACGCGGTCGTCAATCGAAACGCGTCGAGGAAGTGGCCACAGCCACGACCATTAGCAAGCGTGCGACCGTAGCGGCTGCGACTGCAGTGCCGTCTGCAGTTTCAGCACCCGCTTTAAGCGTACGCACCACCTCCCCAGGACGCACTCGTTCACCCGCACGAGCACGCCAGTCCCCGCCGCCAGTGCGACGTTCATCAAGGCCACGCTCATCGGCATCATCGGCCACAATCACAATAACCCCAGTCGTACCACCATCACCCATCAAAGAGGCAAAGGAGGTGAGTGTCAAACTGGTTTGTGCTCTTGTTTGGAGCAAGTACTCTAGTAAATATATTTGCTGTGGTTTTTTTCCTCTGCTGTTCTTTGCGCCACAGTTGAATAGTGGTTAGAAGAGGCCCCTTTTATTGGTTTTATCCAGATTTTTGTTGACTTTGTTGTGTACACTAATCAACAAATCCACTTTTATGCAACCTTTTTCAATTTGTAGTTCAAAAGCCATGACAATGTGTCCAAATATTTCTTCCAGCATGATACATTTTTGCAAGAAATGCATTGGTAATTTTCAAATTATTTAGAAAAATATAAATTATGCCGATTTCATTTTGGTTGCTGGCTAGTGTTATTAGTTTGTATGACGTGCGACGTTGACGTGATCAACCATCGCCACCATATTAATGCATGTTCTATGTTGTTTTGATGAGTAGGTAATTGTTTTCGAATGTCTTTATAATTGCTGGGGGGAATGCATTAATCTGGCTAGTACAATAAGCAACAATAAACAGAAAACAACGACCGAGTTTTTGTATTTTGCAGGATAATTGAAGTTTTATTAAATATGAATTTTTGTCCTTTCCTACTATTCTTAGGGCATAGGTCTTTTACAAGGTACTGCCAAGGAACTCGCTTCTATGATTGCTTGATATTTTTTTCACTGTTAACTTTTATTCATTATTTTTCCGCTCTTTCTCATTTTTATACTAGCAATATTTTCATAGTTTTGGTAATTTTTTGCAGCCCAAATCTTCGCCGAAACTGTACACCAATCTTGCCGCCGCCGGTGCAGCCCCACGTGCTGCGATCAATAAGCTGCCTACCACAAAAACATACACGAAATCTTTCATGCAAAGCAGCTACACTCCCAATTCAGAAGAAACAATTGAAATACGCTCCTCGGTCACTGGGCTGGAATCGGATATAGCCAAATTATCTGACTTTATTCGCCGTTCGGTATCAAAGTCCGTCACCGATGCCAATGGGCGCGAGAGCACCCACACGCCCTCCACAGAGGCGGAAAGTCGCTTCAGTCGTTCGGTCTCACGCTCCGTCTACGACGACGACTATTCTAAGGCGGAGTTCTCCGATGGAGAAGGCGGCAAACCCACAGGCATTATCGAGGATGACGAGGAGGAGGAGCAGGAGCAATTTAAGAGTTTCAATGTGACGCAGCCGTTGTTGATCAAATCATCCTCTACGGCCTTGCTGTGTCGTAAGTTGGAAGTTCCGCGTGAATTCGGCGGCACTTACGGCGCGCTCATGCTTATGCTGTTGGCGCCTTGCCTGGTCTACTACTTGCAATGGAGTTGTGGCAAGACTGCTTGCGCGTTAAAGCTACCGCAACTGGGCGCCATCTTCGACATGAACTACCTAACCAAAGAGGTTTTCCAGACCGAGGCTGTTGTGGCATTTCTGATATTCAATGTGGGAATTTTCGTGCTCTCGGCGTGTCCGTTCGGAAAGCATGTCCGCCTGCCGGCGGCGGATCGCAGCAATGTTGAGTACACCTTCAATGCGCTGCCGATGGCCGTGCTGCTGACGCTCGGCGTCGGTGTGGCCGAGTACATGCAGTACCCGGTGGCGGACTTCGTTCAGCGGCACTACTTGCGCTTCTGCGTTTATGGCTTCCTCAACGCGTACGTCGTGGCGCAGTGGTGCTACATACGCGCCGATATTTTGCGCATGCAGAAGGATTACACACAGGCAAACGTGTACGGCAAGTCGGGCGACTGCGTGATCGATTACGCGCTTGGGCGCCAGTTGAACCCCAAGTGGCTGGACTTTGTCGAGTTTAAGCAGGTGTTCTACCGCATTTCGATGCTTAGCGCGCTGCTCTACGCCACAAGTTTCGTCTGCAAGAGTGTTCAGCTGCCGTCGTTGCCAATCGCGGCCGGCGTCAACATTACTAGCATCGATATGAGTGTCGCGGCTGTGCAGGGCGTCTCGCAGCTGTTGCAGCTCTACGTTACACATATTAAGTACGATGCCGCCACTCTGCTCACGGCAGGCATGCTACTGCTGTACATCTGGGACGCTATCTCATTTGAGCATCATTTGGCGTCGTCGTTCGAGCTGCAGGGCGAGGGCTTCGGTTGTCTGCTGCTGCTACGCTATGCCGCCACACCTTATCTGCTAAGCGCCGTCGCCAGATACTTTCAAATGCAACACGTGCCAATTAATTGCAAGTTTGCCGCCTATCTACCCGTGTTGCTGCTGCTCGGCGGCCTCTCGCTCAAACGCTTCAGTAACGCCGTCAAATACAAGTATCGCATCAACCCCAATAATCCGCTCTTTTACGGTATCGAGACCATACACACCTACCAGGGCCGGCGCCTGCTGTTGGGCGGCCTTTGGGGACGCTTGCGTCAGCCGAATTACGCAGGCGATATTCTCGCGCTCGTGGCGTTGAGCGTACCGCTCTTCATGCGCTTCGCTTGGCCACCACTTTTGGGCCTGCTCCTGTGTGTCCTGCTGCTGTTGCATCGCACCGTGCGTGTGAATTCGCGTAATCTGTCACGATATCACTCCTCTTGGATACGCTACTGCAACCAAGTGCGTCACTACGTCCTGCCAAAGGTCTACTGAGCGGCTTCTTTAAAATAAAAAAAACTTACTATTAGGATTTTCAACCGATTGAAAGCGAATATTGAACATGGCAATTCATGTTGGATCACTAGCGTCCTGTCCTGTCTTTTAAACACAGATTAAATTATGATTTTGGTTGCTCAGTGGCATCCTCTTCGAAATTTAGTTTTATTTAGTAACAAATTGTACAACGTGCTTAGCTGCATTTTAATACTATCCATATTTGTCAATTTTATTTAACATTTTGCATCTTTGAAATATTGATTTTTTTTTAAATCGCAATATACCAAATTTTTAAATTTTAATACAAAAAATCAATAGTACTATGCTCAACTTTTGAACTGTAGCTGCATTGCATTATTCTGCATATTTCGCAAGTAGTTTAAGTTTTAGTCTTAGTTGAAATATTTTACAAAAGTATCATAAAGCAAGCACTTTAGACATTAAACTTTTATTAAATTCAACTGTGTATGTCTGCACTTTTTTAAAATACGTAAACAAACGTTAAATGACTTTCTTTTTGTCCACCGATTTGTGCTTCTATTGAACTCATGCCATTTTTATATTTTTATTGCTTACATTGACATTTTATAAACAAAATTTATAGTTTTTAAAAATTAACACTGTATATAAATTATTGCAAAAATTTTTAATTATACTTTTTTTCGTAATTTTGGTATAGAATAAAATTAAACTTACGAGTTTAAATGCTATACGAAAAACTTGTCTATATGGGGGGAATTGGTACACACGCATTACGTCATAACTTCTTTCTACAGGGGGTAACAAAGATTGGAAACTTAAAAGAAGATTTGTTATGCAACTGTAAGTAGTTTTAATATATTTCTCTAGCTAAAAATTTGTCAACTTCATTAAAAATTGGAATAACCTGCTTCATTTTAACGCTATTACAAGTTTCGATGCGAAAAAATTTAAATTTGCACTGCTCCATTTTGCTGCTTTGAGAAAAAATTTTCTTCAAGCCTGGCAAAAATGTAAAAAATCGCAAACGGCTTTTTTACCAAAAAAATATAACTTGATGCGATAAATAAAAGCATTAAGCATTTCCGAACGTTCTTGCAACACTTCAATTGCCGTTTGCGTAATTAAAAATATGTAATATAAAATGTTTTTTTCTCAAGCATAATTTTATTATAAATATACGATTTTTTCGCATTTTGAAACTTGAGCATATAGTTTACATTACAAAATAAATTACAAAGTAAATATAAATTTATAGCCTTTATGCAAATGTCATACAATAACAACGACAACATTTTCCTTACAATGCTAAAGTGCTAAAGTATACCATTGCTTAACAAAGCCATAAAAAGTGCGCCTAATTTAAAGTTTAGGTCATGGTTAAACTAGAGTTTGTAAAGGTGTTGAATCCGGCAAACCTTATTAACGTTAAGAATATATTTCAATTTGAAAATTAGTAAGCAAATTAATTCCAATTAAGAATATTGAAATTGAACTGAGCATAATAAAATTAAGGGTGTTGAGGAATATTTCAAATTAACGTGGGGAAAAGCTCAATGAAACCGCTGTTGTGCCACGCAAAATCATCATCTTCAATGCTGCTCGCTTCGAAGTGCTCCAGGCTGGTGTTGGTAGGTGAGCCGTGGTAGGACTCGTAGCCGTGATCAGAGGTGGCCGAGTGTAGTGAAGGTGCGGGTGATTTTGCTAGCGGCGACAGCAGCGGTCGCTTGGGGCAGAGGAATTTCGCAATAGGATCAAAGTTTAAAACATCATCCTCCTCCTCTTCGCCGTCTTCGTCTTCATCGACGTTTAGGTACACTTGCGAAGGGGAGACGGCTGGTGTTGGGCATTTGATGCCAGCCACATCAGTCAGTGCTGGCGGTGAGACGCCCTCACAGTAGATTTCCTCCACTGCTTCATTGACGGGTACGGTATCGTCGTCCATGACTATTGTGATTGAGTTGGTCTTAGCATCGTATGTGCCGTAGACGGTATCGGGTGTGGCGGAAAGGGTTGTCGTTGTTGTCGTCGTTGTGACATTTGCTGTTGCGTTTGCTTGCAATGTATTTTGTAACGTAAACGTTGGCTTCATTTCTATAACCATGTTCGTTTCTGTTTGGGCTTGGGGTTTCTGCTCGTTTAAGCAGCTACTTGGCTTTCTGCTCGTTTAAGCAGCTACTTTGTGTGTGTGCTGTGCTATGTTCGCTGGATTCCAGGCGCTCTGCTGTGGTCCCCACCACTGGTCCAGGCAGTCGCTCTGCTCGGCCTGCAACTTTGGCAACAGCTTCATTGCTCTCTCTATCGCCTGCTTCCATGTCTGCTGTGATATCTGCGAGCAGACTTTCGGCAAGCTCCTCCAGCTTTCCGGCATCAAATTCTTCATCGAGGAGGAGCATGTCTTGTAGAGTAGGCAGAGGGCAACAATCCTCCAGAGCGCCGCCAAGCTGTTGCTCCGTTTCAGTTGTTCTTGTGTCGACTGTGAGTCCGTTAGAGGTGATCCCTGCTGCAGAGGGTCAGTATAATTGGATACTGCTGATCCATTTAGGATGGACTCACAGCCGGCACAAGTGCCAACTGTGTTGGTGGCGACGCTCTTTGTAGATTGCTGCTGTTGTTGTTGCTGTTGTAGTTCCGTGAGTTGTTGGCGAAGCATTTCGACTTCCATGTCCAGTCTGCGGTTCTTCTCCAAGAGCGAATCATTAATCGCTTGCAAACTTTCACATTTGTTTTGTAGTATCTCCGTCTTCTGGCTAATATCCCTTAACTCATATTCCATATCCTCCATGCGCGCCTTCTTGCGGTCGCGCGAAGTTTGTGCTGCTACGCGATTCTTCAATTTCCTGTACCAAAGTAGATAAGCCATTAGTGTGACGTCATACGGCGATTAAAAAAAAACGTTGTGTGTCACTTACTTTCTCTGTATCTTTTCCTCCCAGGTCAGGTGATCTAGACGGCGCTTCTTGCTTTTGGGTGCCCCGTCTTCCGTCGTTGCTGCCACTGGTGGCTCCGCCACCACCGCCATTGGTGCGGGCCTTATCTTGGACAAGATGTTAGTGTTGGGCGAGATCGCCACATACTTGGGTACGGTTATAAAAACAGCAGGTGTTGCTGACATTTTATTTAGTTGTTGAAGCTACGAAATTCCGATAAAGAATGTGTGCTCGATTCGCTAAAAGTCTGGCCTCAGATCTGCATATTTCCTTGGCCTTTACAATTTGCGTTTTAGCTTATTCTGTTTTGCTGCTTGTAGTTAAGTTGTGTTTGCTTCCGTACGCGTTGTGGTTTGACGTGATTTGTTTTTCTTTCCTCAAGAAAACTACTTAAGCTTTCAATTGTGCGTTTTGCTTTCTCCAACTAAAAGTTGGTCTTTTCCAAGTCTTCATTGCAAATCTGTTTCTTATGCTTGGTTTTCTCACGCAATTTAGCACTTTTCCGTTGTAATGTCTGACGTGTCCCAATGCAAACTGCTCCCAAATATTACAAAAAATATGACTTACTCGTACTTGTCGTTGGGGCCACTTGGTCGACGCTGATTGGTCGGAAAAGAAATTAACAAGTTATTTCATATTTGACAACACGGCCACTCCAGCGCTGCCATCTTCTAGTTTCATTATCGTGTTCGAAAAATTGTAAAATTGGGAGTATCTGGGTTTCTCGTCAAGAAAGCGTTACTAAAACTGGTGGATTGGTTAGATAAATACGATAAAATAACGTAGAAGCGCAGACGTATCAGTTGAATTATATGTCGCTAGAAAACACTATCATATTTTATTTACTGTTCAACCGATGTCAGAAGGTGTAACTTTCTGGCAGAAATGTCTTCTGATAAGATGCAATAAACAATCAAACTAATACGACACAAGAAAATATCTTGAAATTTGCTATCGTTTTGTGTATGCAGTTATATGAAAATTAATCTTAAGCTGAATTCACAAAATTATATGGATACACGGGATAATAATAATCAATAAATGAAAATTTATTTTATTATAACGTGGCAGCTCTCCCTTTCAAATCAGCTGTTTGAAATATGTTGGCAACGCGTGCGCTGGCGATTGCTAAGAAATCTTTTTTAAAGAATTCAATTAATAATAAGAGATTAAGGTTTGCAATATTGGAATGCCGTTAACGTTAACTGCCGAAAGTGCAGCGACGCAAATACAGGTAAGAAAACTCCGCCGTTGTTAAACAATTTTGTATATCTTCTGAATAAACATAGCGCTGGCGCTGGATTGCAGAATGTCGCCACTGTATCCCTCTGCTTTTAACAAGTACATTGATACATTGCCTCCAGCTAATTTTATAATGAATTTGAAATATATATAATTGCAGGAGCGGCTTAAGGATTTACAGCAGCTAATACACCAAGTCGATGATGATCGCCGCCGCTCCGAATCTACTGTGAACAGTATTACGCGTGCTCAGCAGTCTAACTTACCACCACAAAAGCTAAAAACGCTCTACAAGAGTGGCATACAAGATGCCACACAAGAAGAGGTTGGTTGGTTGGTTTTCATGTTCCTTTCAAGCAGAAGAAAACGTTATCTATGGCTTTCTAGCAACACATTCGGACTGCGCTAGAAAAGATACAGGAAATACGGAATATACGAAATGAGCGCCGCATACAAGCGCGGAATGCTGGCAACAAAGAGGCCATACGACGTGGTGCGCTCATGAAAATGGTGCAAATTTCCGCGCAGACATTGCCGCTGTTTGTAAGCAAGCCTGGGGAGAAGGTGCCGCCATTGTGCGGCGCCATACCCGCGGAGAGTAATTATATAGCGAAAGTAGGCGATAATGTGGCGGCATTGGTAAAGGGTTTGGAGGAGGAAGACTGGATATTGGCTGAGGTAGTGCAGTTTCTACATCGCCAAAATAAATACGACGTTATTGACATAGACGAGGAGCAGAAGGATCGGCATGTGCTGAGCAAGCGTAAAATCATACCCCTGCCGCTGATGCGTGCCAACCCAGAGACAGATGGCCATGCGCTGTTCCCCAAGGACACTGTTGGTCAGTGCGCGAAGGATATTATATTTTATTTTTCTTTCATTCCGACTGGTTCATTTTATTTATCTAGTAATGGCGCTGTACCCACAAACCACTTGCTTCTACAAAGCCATAATACATCGGCTACCACAAACGGCAACCGAAGACTATGAGGTGCTTTTCGAGGATGCGTCCTATACGAATGGTTATGCTGAGCCGCTGCCAGTAGCGCAGCGCTACGTGATTGCTTACAAGCCGACGAAGAAGAGCGGTGGTGGTGGCAGCGGCAGTGTTTCTTCTGCTTGATTTTTACTATATTTTCATTTTATAGCTTAAATTTAAATACATACTATAATACAAACTAAATAATTGTCCTTTTTTAATATTGTGTTTGACAAAAATGATCACATATTTGCAAATAATAAACCAGCAAAATTTAAAGAAAACTGCCCTAAAATAGTGTAACGACTTTTTTTTGGTTTGATTTTGTGTATAATTTAGCCCTCGTTTCTATTTTTCTTGTTTTATTAACATCTGCGATCTTTTACTGCTCAACAGCAGTTCCTTTGATAACCAAATGTAGGTTTCCTGGCAACCATACGATTAGCAACAAAATAGTCAGACACATTTTATGAAATTGGTAGTTTAATTTATTTCTTGGAAGAAAAACTCAAAGTTCTTTGTATATTTGAAAGTCATTCGTCAAAATGGAAATTCCAAGTACATTGAGAAATATTTGAAAATAACGATCCATTGCCATAAAATAAACTGCTGTTGTCTTCTTGTAGTATCAATTTCGAACGAGCTGGAGAAGCGCATCTCGGAAGCGTTTTGCATTTTCGACCATCACGGCGACAAGACCATTGACGTACGCGAGGTTGGTACGGTGATGAGATTTTTGGGCTGTGCGCCCACGGAACAGGATATTAATGAGATAATAGCAGCAACCGAGTTCGAGGACTCTAGTGGAGAAGTGCACTTGTCGAAATTCATGCCAGTAGTAGCGCAATTGTTGGCAGAACACAAGTAAGCAAAGTTCTAGGAGAAAACACTGAATCTACCGTACAAACCACAAAGAAATATAAGTTGTTTGGAACTGCCGTAATTAACACTACAATGATTCCGTATATCAGCGTCAATAAGAATTTTCAAGTTTCCATCATAATTGAACCTTGTGGCCACATTTTTCTATCGATCTGATTGTTCTGCTTATAGAATGGAACCGGCTTCACCGGAAAAGCTTCTGGAAGCTTTTCATATACTAGATCCTGAGAAGAAAGGCTATCTCACGCGAGATTACATGGCCAAGCTAATGATGGAAGAAGGCGAGCCGTTCACACAGGAAGAACTCGATGAAATGATGGCTGTCGCAATTGATCCACTGAGTGGAAACATACCCTATGAGTTTTATATGAATCAATTGATGGTAAATATTAACATTATTAAAATTGCACTACTTCGACATTTTTGCACTTTTTCATTTTGTTTTCATTAAAACTCACTCAACAATCAAAGCGCAAGCCTTCTAATTCCATTTATGATATTGCTGATAAATTAAATAGTGATAAAGTGAAAACAACAAAGCAAACGAGTGGCTCTAAATTTAATCCAGATATCATGAATATGGTTCTAAGTGGATTAACTAAGCGAGAAACAATATGAGCGACTCGACGATAACTTTTCAAATCGTATTTTATTTGTTGTTGCAGGTGTATCTGTAAAAAGCGTTAGTTGATGGGATTCCTGCACACAGCAATTTACAGACGAAATAAAGTAAAAATTAAAGCATTCAAATTGTGTTTTCAATTTCAATGGATTATGCGACTTTTCTCGAAATTGGTTTTCGGGTTTTACTACAGCAGCAATTTGATAAAAATGGTTATACACATAAATTGTGTGTAACATACACAAAAGGAAAACAATTCATACAACGCTGCGTTATGATAATAAAAATCAAGTCAAATCAATTCAAAAACAGTACATATTCGTTTTAAAATAAAAAAAGCAGATTCGACAGCAGAAATAAAAACGGTTTATTCGATATTTAAAAACTGTAATAAAATAAATTTCCTCCGCGTGGCAGCACTACACCACCTGTCATCGAGCAGATCTACTACGATTCTCAGCGACAACGCGTAAATTGTTTTTAGTTTCACGTTTTTATTTATTTTCTGCATGAAATACAACGAAAAATATGAAAATCTAACATAAAAGTGTGCTGCTTTAAGTGCCTTAATAGAATAACATCGATTTTGAAAGTGCACGTGCCTTTAATGTATAAAATAACTTACATATATGCCAATATAAACTCCAAAGGAAAGCAAACAAGAATTTGGAAAGGTGCTTAAAATACCGCAGCAGCAGACAAGGTAAATGTTTGTAAATGTTATAAACGTTTTGGAAATATGCTGTAAAAATCGGAAATTTGGCAATTTGATTTGATTTTTCAATGCTCGCTGGTTTCGCTTCTGTCCATAACAGGCAGTGGCGTTGCCGCATTCCTGCGCAGGTGTCAATGCAGCGCTGCTAACAGGGCTGTAAAGCTTTAAAATAATGACCTGTACATATTATAAAATTATAAACCCTTCAGCAGCCTCTTAGCTGCAGTGAGAATAAAACAAACCAAAATCATATGCTGAAAACCGAATAAGTTCGATTTTGTTGTGGCCTCTCAGATTCTGTAAATATGAATTTAGAAGTATGTATGTACAACGAAACGATTTAAAATGTGGGATGCCAATCCTACATTTCATAGCCATATAGTAACTACGATCGAGTATAACGGTCAATGTGGATTTTTCCTATAGCCAAACTTTTTGATTTTATTTGGGCACTAATTCAAGGTGTTGAAAAATTCGCTCTTTGCTTATTAACGATAGTTTGGCTGTGTCACTAAAGAGTTTTTAAATTTTCCGTCTCTCTTTGAACTCGGCACACTCTTATTCCCATGTACGTATTGGGCTCCACCAGTTCTTGCAGAGCGCTTCATTTGTTAACTGGTTGCCGCTCTGTGCTCACTTCTCCATCGAGCAGCGCGTCAGTCGATGTCGATACTTGGCTCCGTCTTGTTCGTTGTGTCGCGAGGAGTTCTTAGAATGTTGTCTGATTTTAACGTATTTGCCTGAAATTGCAGTCATTTAGAAAATTCAAAAACGAATTTTAATAAATTTAGTTTAATCAAATGTGGGGATTAAATACAATTTTCACTTCCCAAAAGCAACTAACAAGAAAGTCAGTCAAGTGCGTACGTCAAGTCGGTACATTGATGTTGTTGATTTTTGTTCATATGTTGGTGGTGATCTTAAGTTGAAATTGCTGTAGTTTTGTTGTTGTTGTCTAACGTGTTTTGCGTGTTTGGCGGATTTGGCAACTACTTCGACTACCAGCATTAACGCCATTTGGTGGCTGCTGCTGACACTCTAGATTGACTCTGGATGCGGTCGCTCAGCGCTCGGCGGTCAACGTTTGGAGCCACACTCCCCATTGGTGGCAAGTGTCTCCTAGTCGCCGTGTCGTGTACGTGATTTAATCGTTTGCTGTTTTGATTTGTAGCCAGCGAAAATGGAAAGTGATCTCTCTCTCTCGGTGTCTGTCTTTTGGCATTAATCTACATTTGCCAATAAAAAAAGTACATGCATGAAAAATTGTTGGACTACGAGAAGTGTGAATGAAAGTAATATTTTCTTGCACATTTTGGCTTTAAATATCGCAAAAGAAAGTTTTAAACACAAGTTGCAGTTCAGCTGAACATTTCACGGATTTAGTAGAGGTAACCAAAGAAGAAATAGTCAAATAACTTTCAGATAATTGCCGAGTAAATGTATCCCATTTCTAAATATCAGAGGATAAGCTATCTGCAACTTATCTGAGTTTACAATATGCCAAAAATCAAAATTAAACAAAATGTTATGAATTGAAGAAAAGTGCTGGGTCTGGAATTTTGATGTCGATCGGAAAATAATTCGTTTTTTGTATATATTCATATTCTAACTTGGGTAAAGTTAAAGTTTACCAAGCAAAGTATAGTCTTGTTGATACTAACAATTTTATAAAATTGAACAGTTTTGTCGATTTGGAATCTATCAAATCTATATTTGAAGTATAACCATTTTCCAAAATATACATACATATGTATATGCTGCTATTATTTTGCACAAAGAGTTTATCTACAACTCCCTCACTTACATACATATGTATTTTACTTTCAATATTCAAGTTTTTGATTGAAAGTTATTTAAAACATAAATTTTAGCGCTGTCATTTTAAGTCGCGCGTTCAACCTCGGCCGTCAAAATGAATTGATAAATTTCACCGCAAAGTGAAAATAGTGCAATCGCCTCGATTCGCAATCATTCGATCCGTAAGTAGAGGCAGAAAGGCTGGCAAGCGCGCGAATTTTGCTGTTGCAAGTTCACAACTTGTTTGGTTGTTGTTTTTTTTTCTGCGACAGGTGGCTGCCTTTGTTGGCTGAGTGGCTGCTTCTGCTGGTGGCTGCCGTTGGTGTGTTTAAGTGTGGTGGCGGCGGCAGCGGCAGCGGCAAGCCCAAATGTGACTGCAATGTGCAGTGGGGTTTTTCATTAACCCAAACGCGCCCCCTCTTTCTCCTTCCCCCATCCTGTTGTAATTGTTGCAGACGTCAAGCACTTACTCACTTATGCCTTTTTCCTTAACAGTCTGGGAGAAGATCAGCGTGCGGCAGTGGCCCCAACTAGCGTCTTCCAAGTGCGTCTCTCCCTTGCACATTTGCCTGCATTTATTGCATGATTTCTTTTTGGTTTTTTGCAATTTGAATTGCAGGCTAACACAATTGCTACAATTCTGGCTGCACGTTTTACTGCCAGCCTTTCCCCTTGGAAACCATCTTACTCATGGCTGCTAGCCATTTGTTTGCAGCTTTTGCTCATTTTTGTTGTGTTTTACTCCTACCTACCTCTTAACCCTACCTATGACTTTATTTTGACTGGCAACATGTTTTTGTTGCTGTTGTTTTCCTGCTGCAAATATTTTCATATTTCTTATTCTCATTCTAGTTCTTTTGTTTTGGCATCTGGAATTTCTTCCTTGTGCATTCTTGCCACATGACTTCCTAGCATTTTTTTTATCCCTCTTTCGACTTATGCCAAAAGCGTAGCAGTCCTCCTCTTGTCGTTGTCTGTCTTTTTTGTTGGTTCGAAGTGTGAGTCAACCCGGCGAAGAGCCGTTTTTGTTCGCTGCGCTAAAAACTGTGTGCGTCATTTACTTTTCACGTGAAGCAGAGCTCCAGCTTTGGCGTTTAATTGTGCCAAAAATCAGGCAGCTGTGTTGGTTTTTTAAATATTGTTTTGTAAAAATGAATCGAATAGTTTGATCGGATGAAAAATCGGAAAAAATATATCACACAATATCTTGTGGGACTAATTCAACTGTTCCATTTTTATCTCATTGAGAAGCGGATTCGATATAAATATATTGCAGAGTTGCAAAGTTAATACATATCTTACGTTCTGAGATTCATCATTTTTCATTTTTTGCCAATAAAAGCGAACCGTTTCAAAGAGAACGAACGAAATTATTTAAAATTTGGAAATTATTTCTCTGTTGAACGAATTTCTGTATTTTTGGTGGAACCGATGTTGAACAACTAGCAATTTTGTGTGCTTAAAAACTTTGTTGGTTGTTTGCTGAAAGCAGGAAAATAACAATACCTTCATCACAATCTCCGTGCATCATCATCGTCTTCATCGCTAGCATCGTACATACAAATGTATGTATGTATGTATGTATGTGCCGTCTGTAACCCGCAATAATCAGCAACAGCAACTCAGCTAGCCGTGAGCTTCAGCGACAGTTCCAACATTTCCAACAGTTCACCGGCACATACCTTGCATGCCATGTCGTCGCTTGCGATCCAGTCATAGTTTATACCACAGCTCCGTAATAGCCGCAGACGTTCCTTTCACACCGTTCGCCATTCGTCATCTTGTCAGCAACTAAAGATTTTATACATATTTTTTTTGCCGCCTGTTTGCAAGTTTTGTTGTTGTTATCGCTATGTTTTAGTTGTTGCTGCCACTTGATTGCCCGGTCTTTTTTTATTTTACTTTTGAAGTGAAAATAACTGTTATTTTGTAAAAATTTCAAGGTGCAGTGAAATCTTCTTGTAAATATGTGTGTACAAATATGTGTTTTCTCTCTTGAAGGGATTCGCATTTACACATTGCCACAACATGATGACTTTCTTTGTAAAAATGCATAAAAGTCATGCTTGATGTTAACACTTTTTGTTGCTGTGAGTAAATTAACTATTTTAAATGTTTCTGGCTTATTATTTTTTAATCTTCATTTTATTGTAGCACATGAAACTTTTTATGACATGTTTCGAGAGAAAGCAAACAACCTGCAATTGTATTAGTTTTCATCTTTTCTTCAAATTGGTTTTTACAGGGTTCGAGAAATGTATCCTTTTGTAGTTACTGAATTTGATAACTTTTGCAATTCAAATTGCCACAGTGGCTTAGTGGACGTGTACTCGTTCTTTGAAGCAAGGTGTCCCAGGTTTAATCCCTGGCAGACTTCTACCATTTAACAAAGATAATATGTTGTGAATTGATAAGCGGCCCCTTCTCTCGAATTGGAAACTCTGCAAGATTATTGCTTTGATAAAGTTTATTGAACTCTTTCGGACCTGGCTATGAAATACAATTGTAGGTCCCGTTGACCTCGACAAAGCTCGGTCTAAGCCCTTTTACAAGCTATTTAGCCAAAGATATAAATTAAAATCTATCGCTAGGTATAGGTAGGATATCGTTAAAACGTTGAAAAAATAATACACACTGCTTTTAAAGTTTCGAAGAGTTCTAAAATAAATATTTTCTTTTCTTTACAGCTGCTTCAGTGTTACGCTCTTGTGCGCAGTTGATATTGATCAGATGTGATATAGAAAGGTGTTCAGTGCTCGATTCATACATTCCAAAATCAATCCATTTTAAAATAATGCATACGACAGCACCGAAACTGTAATTATTATATTTTAGCTGATTACTTAAAAAAATGTCAGGAAATGCAAAATAGTGAGAGGAGAACGTGCCTAATTAATGAAAAATGCAAGAAAATTGTGAATAATTAAAAGAGCGATTAAAATCTTCCCCTAAACACGTAAATTGATAAAGTTAAATGATATAGCAAAAAGAAACCGAGCTATTATTAAGCAGAAAAGTGATAGAGGAAGCAGAAAACAGCAAAATGCCAGCAATTTGAGTGCAAAGTAGAAATACTGGCAGCAACTTAAAGAACTTTTGATAAGCTTGTGTGAAAAAAATCCGCGACATGCCAACACTAGCAGCCAGAAGTGGTGCTAACGCTACAAGCAGCGCAGCAGCAATGCCAACAATTGCCAGCAGTTTGGATGGCAACGCACGCATCAGCAATGCTCAAGCAACAACAACGACATCAACGCCGGCAACAGCAACTTGCACTTTTGCCACAACAAACAGTGATTATCAGCAACATTATCATCATCATAACCAGCAGCAGCTGCAGCAGCAGCAGCAACAACAACAGCAGCTATTGCAACTAAATAGTCATCATTACCATCATCCGCCACCTCCCCATCCTGTTGCGCTGCATGCACAGCATTACGAAGTCGCGTCAGCGACGGCAACAGCAACAGCAACCGCAACAAGTGCAGTGGGAGCAGCAGCAACTAGTTTTGCCACTTTTAACGGAAATTCAAATTTAAATGTTTCCAACGGAAACCTCGGTAGCAGCAGCAGCAACGGTAATGACGGCAACAATAGCAGCTGCACGCTTGCCGTAGCAAATGTGGCTGGCAGCAACAAATCTGAAACATCGTCCACGGCCGGCAGCATTAATGGTGGCGCTAGTATTAGTGCTGCTGCTGGCGCTGTTGGTAACTCGTCTTTGGCTGCCATTAAAAAGACAGCTTCATCGGCAGCGCTGCAGCAGTTGCATGCTTCCCGTGAGGATGTTACATCACTGGGCGGCGCCTCATCAATCAATAGCCAAATGTCAGCTACCAACAGCAGCACTAATGCCAACACTAACAACAACAATAACAGCGGCAATGGCAACAGCGGCGGCAACAACAACAGCATTTTAAAAGGAAGCAAAGGTGAGTCAGCCCATGTTGCAGGATGTGTCAGCAAATTTGAAGCGGTTCGGGTGAAGTTGATTTGCGGGAATTTCCGCTTCGTTGGCATGTCCATAAAGTTAGCCCCGCCTTTTCATATTTTCCTAAAACCCTTTTTGTGCTGACTTGTGCTAGGTTTGTGCTGCCTTGTGCTGCTATTTATTTCGAAAAATCTCAAAAATTGATGAAGATGTAGCAACCGATTTTTTGAAAAAAAAGTTAGCCCCGCCATATTTTTTTTCTCCAAAAATTTTTTTTGTGCCAAGTTGTGCTCGATTTGTGCTACTTTGTGCCGATTTTTTTTTTTTTTTTTCAATTTATAAAAAAAATTTCAGAACATTTGAAAATTTTTTTTCCATAATTTAAATGATAACGATGCCAATGCCGTTGGTATCGTTTGTGCTGCAGCGTGCCGTAATTTATTCTAAAAAAAAATCACAATTTCCGAAATTTCCATCCAATTTATAAAAATTTTTTTTCTAATTGTTTCAATATTTTGTTTATGAATTAACAAAAGGAAGAAAAGCGGCACAAGCTAGTACAAAATGAGTTCAAACATTTTCTCGTCAAAAATTTTTTTTTGGGATTAGGCATAGTGCAGCACCAAGCGTCCAATGTAACAATTCATTTTTGCTAAAAATTCAGACCGCATAAGAAGGTCTTGCAGTACTGATAGATAGTTAGAGTTATGATAATGGCAAGGTTACATGCTCAAGTAAACTATATGAATACGTCAGAATAAAAACTCTCGCATTTATATATTTAGTAATAAAAATATAAAAATATACATAAAAATTGAAATATATTGAAAAACAGCGGAAATCGATTATTGTAGGACATAGATACAAAGATGAATGTGTGCCTGTTCTTCTTCTCCTACTAATTTTTGTTTAGGTTTTGAATTTCCGCCATCAATGTGAATCCAATTGCCCGCCGTTTTAATATATATAGTGTAGTGTCCTACGGATGCGACTCTAAATGAACCACCGTAAGAAACAACACCTACAATATTATATTTATCTCCATCACATGTTGTTAATTCCGTCGGAACATCACGTAAATTTCGTTTCTGACGATCGCCTGCATCAGAATCAATTATGAGATGTGGTCCATACAACCTCTGTTTCGATGGGATCTGCTGACAACATCTCCCTGTATGAAACCCATCGATTACAGCTTCCCACAATTGTGTCACGCCTTTTGTTTCAAAAGTCTTGAAATTAATCGATAGTACAGGTGCACTTGAATCTGTTTCTGCCTTGCAAGAAGAGCACAGAGTTTTTGTTACGCAACTTGGAATGTCGGAAAACAGCTCTGCCGCTAGATTGGCGACGTTTGTGGCGGCATCGATTTTAATTATGTCTTTGCTTTGGGTGACTCGAAGCACTGACGATCGCCTTAATAATGCAGCTCGTTGTTTATAAAATTTTGCTGAGCAACCATGTTCGATGAGCATGTTCGTACAGTCAAAAATTGGTAAATTGATACTCGACGTAGTCTCTCTATATCTTTCATTATTTTTTAACGCAGTTGCCATTATCTGGCAGACGGAATCGAAGGCACAAGTATTTTTGACAACGTATATAATACCGTCATTTCGTACATTTTTACAATGGTTCCTGTTTGTTATTACTGGTAACATTACATTACACTTCAATGTCGGATCGAATTGAGGACAAGGATCAACATACCTACCTCGCGGTTTGACCTTCGAATTTTTATTCCTCCAATTTTGTTCAGCACGTAGTTCCCGCAGCTCTTCGAATTCATCATCACTAGATAATCTTTCTCTTTTAGACTCATTGGAATTATTTTCATCCATCGTAGTTATATGGGACTCTACAATGAATTTTTCTCTATCCGAATCAACTTGAACATTTTTCCCACTACTTGGATCCGTCGACGTATCCTTTATTTTGCATGCTTCAACACTGTGTGTTTCGTCTCGGGATTCAGTATTATCATTCGCAGTAGCCATGGCAATTTTCAATTTACCAGGAAATGATGTGATATGCCTCATAATAAATTTGTCAACTCGCATAGGCTTCATTGCATCTTTAAGGACACGATTCTTGAGGTCATTGAACTCTGATTCGACCGCTGCAGATGTAGGTCTTCTGTGTCCATATCGAAATATCGGTGGCATGACGTCAGAAAACATGGGGAAGTATGGAAGTAATTTTTTCGCGACTGCAGGACAATAGAACGCATTCATATCATCAGTCTCTTCCTCAACAGCTATTTCTCTTTCGCATTCTTCATAAATTTTTTTTAGCCATTTGAATATGTCACTCTCTTCCATTGCATCATCAGCTGTTCCGGAATAGATGAGGTGGTTCCTTGTCCCCGAGATCCATCAGTTTCTCCGCTTCTTTGCGTCTCCACACTGATGGAAGTGTGTTACCTTCAACCAACCAATTGTATTGAGAAAAGCTAAACAAGATCGACAAGACCTATCATTAGGAGTAAAATCTAACGACGTATTTCAAAATTTGCAGCTAATGAAATACGATCCACTCATGGAAGGAGCTATTAGATCCATCGGAATTGACCCGATTTTCGTGCATTACTGGACTGATGAACAAATCGCCGTCTATGAACATAACCATGATATATTATATCTAGATGCAACTGGTTCATTAATGAAAAAAATAAAAAACGTGAATGGAGAACTCTGCTCTCATATTTATCTATATCAAGCTGTCACACAAATTAATAAAAGAACGGCCCCCGTTTTCCAAATGATATCTGGAGTACAAAATACGAATGCCATCGCGTACTGGTTGATGGAATTTTTAAGAATCGGTTCCATACATAAAGCGAAATTCCCTGTACCAAGAGAAATCGTAACAGATTTTGACCATGCACTCTTAGGGGCAGTTAGCCGCGCATTCGCCAAAGAAAGAACTTTGATGGATTATTTAAATAAATGTTACCAACTGATCCGGGGTCATACATGTCACGCACCACCATGTATGTTACGGCTTGACGTCTGCCACTTCATGAATATTGTAGCAAGATGGAAATGTTGGGCAAATGTACACAGTCGCATACGAGGAACATATTTACGTAGTTTAGCCAGTCTTAGACAGCAGACTACAATCGGGGGAATTGAAGAACACGCTAAAGCAATATTCACACTTGCACTGAATGCAAATTCAGGGCCTGGAAATTCCAGTGCTATAGCTAGAAATTTTTTAACAGCATCAATTCGTGGAGTTATGGAAGAAAATGGAAGTTATGATGGCTTCGACAATTATAATGACGACATTTCATCTGATGAAGGTGCTGATGATGCAATGGAAGAGAGTGACATATTCAAATGGATAAAAAAAATTTATGAAGAATGCGAAAGAGAAATAGCTGTTGAGGAAGAGACTGATGATATGAATGCGTTCTATTGTCCTGCAGTCGCGAAAAAATTACTTCCATACTTCCCCATGTTTTCTGACGTCATGCCACCGATATTTCGATATGGACACAGAAGACCTACATCTGCAGCGGTCGAATCAGAGTTCAATGACCTCAAGAATCGTGTCCTTAAAGATGCCATGAAGCCTATGCGAGTTGACAAATTTATTATGAGGCATATCACATCATTTCCTGGTAAATTGAAAATTGCCATGGCTACTGCGAATGATAATACTGAATCCCGAGACGAAACACACAGTGTTGAAGCATGCAAAATAAAGGATACGTCGACGGATCCAAGTAGTGGGAAAAATGTTCAAGTTGATTCGGATAGAGAAAAATTCATTGTAGAGTCCCATATAACTACGATGGATGAAAATAATTCCAATGAGTCTAAAAGAGAAAGATTATCTAGTGATGATGAATTCGAAGAGCTGCGGGAACTACGTGCTGAACAAAATTGGAGGAATAAAAATTCGAAGGTCAAACCGCGAGGTAGGTATGTTGATCCTTGTCCTCAATTCGATCCGACATTGAAGTGTAATGTAATGTTACCAGTAATAACAAACAGGAACCATTGTAAAAATGTACGAAATGACGGTATTATATACGTTGTCAAAAATACTTGTGCCTTCGATTCCGTCTGCCAGATAATGGCAACTGCGTTAAAAAATAATGAAAGATATAGAGAGACTACGTCGAGTATCAATTTACCAATTTTTGACTGTACGAACATGCTCATCGAACATGGTTGCTCAGCAAAATTTTATAAACAACGAGCTGCATTATTAAGGCGATCGTCAGTGCTTCGAGTCACCCAAAGCAAAGACATAATTAAAATCGATGCCGCCACAAACGTCGCCAATCTAGCGGCAGAGCTGTTTTCCGACATTCCAAGTTGCGTAACAAAAACTCTGTGCTCTTCTTGCAAGGCAGAAACAGATTCAAGTGCACCTGTACTATCGATTAATTTCAAGACTTTTGAAACAAAAGGCGTGACACAATTGTGGGAAGCTGTAATCGATGGGTTTCATACAGGGAGATGTTGTCAGCAGATCCCATCGAAACAGAGGTTGTATGGACCACATCTCATAATTGATTCTGATGCAGGCGATCGTCAGAAACGAAATTTACGTGATGTTCCGACGGAATTAACAACATGTGATGGAGATAAATATAATATTGTAGGTGTTGTTTCTTACGGTGGTTCATTTAGAGTCGCATCCGTAGGACACTACACTATATATATTAAAACGGCGGGCAATTGGATTCACATTGATGGCGGAAATTCAAAACCTAAACAAAAATTAGTAGGAGAAGAAGAACAGGCACACATTCATCTTTGTATCTATGTCCTACAATAATCGATTTCCGCTGTTTTTCAATATATTTCAATTTTTATGTATATTTTTATATTTTTATTACTAAATATATAAATGCGAGAGTTTTTATTCTGACGTATTCATATAGTTTACTTGAGCATGTAACCTTGCCATTATCATAACTCTAACTATCTATCAGTACTGCAAGACCTTCTTATGCGGTCTGAATTTTTAGCAAAAATGAATTGTTACATTGGACGCTTGGTGCTGCACTATGCCTAATCCCAAAAAAAAATTTTTGACGAGAAAATGTTTGAACTCATTTTGTACTAGCTTGTGCCGCTTTTCTTCCTTTTGTTAATTCATAAACAAAATATTGAAACAATTAGAAAAAAAATTTTTATAAATTGGATGGAAATTTCGGAAATTGTGATTTTTTTTTAGAATAAATTACGGCACGCTGCAGCACAAACGATACCAACGGCAGTGGCATCGTTATCATTTAAATTATGGAAAAAAAATTTTCAAATGTTCTGAAATTTTTTTTATAAATTGAAAAAAAAAAAAAAAAAAATCGGCACAAAGTAGCACAAATCGAGCACAACTTGGCACAAAAAAAATTTTTGGAGAAAAAAAATATGGCGGGGCTAACTTTTTTTTCAAAAAATCGGTTGCTACATCTTCATCAATTTTTGAGATTTTTCGAAATAAATAGCAGCACAAGGCAGCACAAACCTAGCACAAGTCAGCACAAAAAGGGTTTTAGGAAAATATGAAAAGGCGGGGCTAACTTTATGGACATTTCGTTGGCACCAAATTTTGTGACAAATTCTACTTTGTACTTCACTTCAAACAATGTTCCCTAATATAAGTGTATGTTTTTTTTTAAGTTTTCGTTGAGTGAATTTTAGCATTTAATTTAATTTGAGTACTTTATTCTTAGAGTTTGTGGCGAAATACGACTGCGAGCGTATTTGTTCTTCGACTCATATTTTCTTTCGCTTAAGTTTAATGCTTGAACTTTGTCTGCACTTCTATATCCCTCTCTCCTTTAGTAATAGAGCACCACAAAAGAAACGTTTTCATAAGCACGTGCCAATTGTGCTTTGACCGTCGTTGCCTAGTTTCATTTGTTTCAAAGCACAATTAAAAAAGTAAATTAAAACCAAACCAAAACAAAAGCAAAAAGTAAGAATAACAATAAAACCAAGTGGTTGTGCGTTACTTTTGTAGGTCTTCCTCATGTTTCACTTTCATTTTCTTAAACCTCTTTTTACACTTTTATTAATTCATAAGTCAGTAATTAGTTGTGTGTGCGCTTCTTTTAAAGTCAAGAAATACAGCGGTAACTTGATATTTGCCCTGATGTCACTCAATCCGTTAAACATGTGTGCCACATACCTACCACACTTTCAGGCACTCACCTGTACTGTACAACGACACACTGTCAAGTGTGTCTGTGTTCATTTAGACACTTGGCAGCTACTTATATAAATATAACGTGCCACATGACAAAACAATCCCCAAAAAGACGCAACAAAAAAATATAAAAACAGTCGTGTAAGCAGTTCAGTTCGTTTGAGCATTTTATGAATGAAATACATTCACTATGCCAAATATAAAGAGGCCACAATACGATTGAGATCATAGCGTAAAAAGAAAATTCAAGACAGTCATCAGATTAGTTAACCATTTTAGGAAATGACGAAATTATGATTTGGCGCTTTGTAATAGGCGTTGAATGTGTGTTCACGAAATATTGTAAACAATAAAAATTCCCACGACCTTTTCAGGGGCCTTACTCTGTATTTCGTTTCGAAAGTCAAATTGTTCGGAAACGGAAAATCGGAACTCTGTAATCCGAAAGTAGGAAATAAATTTTCAAGTTTCGGAATGTATTTTTAGAAATTTAGAAAGTCGAAAATTCTGTACTCTGTATTCTGAATTTAACTGAAAATCCCTTCGAATTTCGGAATTTTTTTTCGTTAGGTATATTGAGGGTGAAAAACAAATTAAAACTATTGCAATGTGTGTTTTTTGATATAAAAACAAGAAAAATGATAATTTTTATTATTATCAATGTAATATACTGCATTCTAATGCAATTTCAGATATACTTCAAACAAGATACTTCGCCTCCTTTTTCTCAATTTTACAATTAATTTAGCGTTGCTGGGAATTTATTCGCTACTCAAATGCAAAAATGTTTTGAATATGTAGTTTTTTACAATTTCCATTTTGTGAAAACAATGTTGAGCATCAAGTGCGTTCCCAAACTAAAAAGTGGTGCCAACCCAATTTATGCAATGCATCGCAGTAGCACTCAGAAAACAAATCAGTAGAGCATTGGGCACTGCTTTGTATAAGTACGTTTAGGAATACAGCCCTTCTTACTAGTTTGATTAGAGTTTAACTGCCTGTAATAACGACCACAAAATGAACTGCGAGGTAAATACTATTCATTATTAACTCTTTTTTGTTGGATATTATGCAATTGGAAACAGTCTTTCAAATCGTTCATGAACGAAAAAATTGAAGCTCTTAAAAATTGCGAAGAAAAAGCAAATGTTAAAACTGATATCCTCCTTGTGCAAGAAATTTCAAAGTAGTGTCAAGTTTTATTAAGGAATGGAGTTTTCAAATCGGCGTGGATGTTTTGTTTAGAACACACATGAAGGCGTCTTTCGTAAGGTGATAATTTTTCACACAATGAATAAAAAGGAATTTTAATATTATTTGCACTTAAACCTCTCATCGCTCTAAGCCATTATATTAAATTTATACCTTACAATCTTTTGCTCAAGTTACTCGTCATATTTTTTTTCCCAACTTATATTTCTTAGCACAAATTAAATTTCTTCTTTTCAATCTTATTTTCAACAGAAAATACAAATTTTTCGTTCGTTTCTAAAAAAAGTACATTGGAGTTTTCAGACAAAAATTCCGATAGGAAGAACTTTTATTTTCCATTTTTTGACATTTCTAAAAATAAATACAAATTCCGAAAGTAAGAAGTTTTACTTGGCAGCATTTTTGTTCGTTTCTAATATTTTAGGGAGTACCAACTCAAATTCGAGTAGGAAAGCAAATCCGAATAAAATTAACTTTCGAAACGAAATACAGAGTAAGGCCCCTGCTAATTTAGCCACAGCCACAACAATATTACGCTTTCCTACGATCTTGTGAGCTTATTTGGCTAAATGCCCTTTTAACTAAATGTTTGGGTCTCATTATCTTGTTTTGCTATGTGTAGTCTCGAAGATCCACACTATGGCTTAGTTATGCAACTCAAGTAGGTTTTAAACCTGTCACTAAATTGCCTCTAACCGTACACCTACCCCATTTAAATAGTTTAGATCAAATGCGCTTGAAAGCAAATTCAATGTGGGTGACTTGTGCTCGAAGATTGTGAAGGCCTTCAGAGTATGAATATTCAGTTGTATGTAAGTCTAAGTTCTTCGGTTGAAGTAAAAATTATATTAGCAGAAGGAAAAAATCTTAATTCAGCCTACTTTCTAGCTATTTCTAAGAGAAGCTCTTAAGAATAACACAATTTTTTAAATGTCTTCTCGAGTGCCTGGTTCCAAGCTTATTTGGGACTTCCTTGGTCCCTCCATCGGAGATGCGGCCCTCAACCTTCGCATCGTATACATTTTAGTAGGGGATTGTCGTTTATTCCGTCGATGTATTCGAGCCAGCGGAGCGCTGGATATGAACCCGCTGCGCAACGCTGAAGTGGGTGTACAATGCAAACAGCTCGTGGTTCGTTCTAATACGATAGTCAAACAGCGTCATAGATCTTACGAAGGATCAAATTTCCCTATAGAGCAAAACTATGTAAATTGTTTTTGAATTAAATTTGATTTATTTATTTGCCACAGATTTTCAATATATTTACCTAAGCTAAAACTAAAATGAATGTTGAACTATGAGAAAATTGCATTGAACTTATTTTTTAGGACACCAACTTTTGACCCACTTACATATATTACGAAAACATATGTATTAAAGTCAGTATCACTTCACATATTATAAATAATTATGCCTACATTGAAACTTTTTAACCAAGATATGAATGAATGAGTGTATGAGAGAATGAAAGATGTGAAAACTTGTTCGCGCCAGCCAGAATAGAATAATGAAATGCAGAATGAAAGTTCTTACTACGAGTTAGTGCATATATACTCATATATACATATGCATGAAATATAAGTATGTATGTATATATGTTTATAAACTTGAATATGCAAACTTCAACTCTGCTGGCTCACACGTTAGCGAGTTATAAAAAAGATACACACAAGTTCCGCACAATTGATGTCAGCAAGTCAAAGACCTTATAAACCTCACACACTCGCTCCAGCAGGGAGCTGAATGAGCTAGAAAAAGCGAAGCAAAAATACAAGAGTTTATAAAATAGAATCTGTTGTACGTGAAATATAAACATAAATTGTTTATAAAAAAAATATTATATGTTCTATGTATGTATGTGTATGTGTGTGTATGCTCCATGTTAATATACGAGTAATTGTTGTGTGCCCCTCGTTGGAAGTCCCAACAGCACATGATGTTGCACCACTGCAGCTGGAAGGAACACCGTCAAAGTGAAGTGAACTCATATTACGTTAGATCTGAGATATGCATCTGAGACGTTCTGAAATAAACTACTTGTACCACAATGTGCGTCGTTTGGCTCTTTCATTCGTACGGTCGTGTGCTGCTGCTTCCTTCTTTTGATTCCGCAGTGCATTGCTCTCATTTGGGATACACGCCCACACTTGGTATCACAACACATATCATCTTTTGTTGCCGCTTGCAGGTTTCTCACTGATTGCATCTAATTGCAATTTATTTCGTTCTGATTATGCTTCTTCTGGGTGTACTGATTCTCCGTTCCGTATTCGCCGGCTTATTCTTTGTACGTTTGTTAGTTACCTATTCGTAGTTGTATGCCAAAATCTAGTCATGGCATGTTGAATTCGCGGCCAGATCTCACATGCAATTCCAACTGCGATAGATGTAGAGCAAACATTTATGCTACTAATACTTTGCGGCATGAGGCGTAAAAGATTCAACTATCTGCCACTTTTTACTACAACAAGGTGGGAAGAGATTCTGATTACTTGCAGATACTTTAAGGTTCTTCCTCAACAGCGGCAAGTTTTTGCTCATTTTTATTACCTTGTGAGGAGTGCCACTTTTCGAACCTTTTTAAAACTTAATGACACATGAAAGCTGACATTTGAGCATTTCAGCCCTATTCTGGCGATAGTCGCAGTTGAATATTTTGCATCAATTGATTGTTTAGAAAAAAGATTTTCGAAAAAATGAAGATAAGAAAAAACCTGAGAAGAAATGAGAAATGGCAGAGAAGCAGAATATGGCAAAAACCGAGCCAATCCCGCTACTCGGCGCTCCCCCGAAGAGACAATTCAGCGTATAAGAAATATACACTAAGAAAATTATCACAATCTAAAATTAAGTGCGGTCGTACTTATTTGAAATTATTCCATTCTTAAACGAGAGATTTCAAAAAAAGATCGCTATAGAACCGGGCTTCCTAAATCTGGCTGGACATTTAAACAAAGAGGCTGTTAGTCTTAACGATATCGATGTACTTATTTCTCGCAGGGATCTCGAGATATCTCAATTATTGGGTAGTGCTCTCGCCTATGAACTTTTGTCGCTACAAATCGATTTGCAAGGGTTATTTCTCTCTTGGGGGCTACTTCTTATCACCTACTATGATACGAGATCGCTGCTCTACACTGCCACACTGCGGTTAATTGCAAAAGTGAATGCCACTTTTTACAATTCAATTACATTTTCAATTACGCACTCACACACGGTTACTTTCTCATGCGCACAATGGCCGTCGTTTGTGCTGGCGCCCACCCCGTGCACTTGATGAGGTCAAATGGATGTGCAACGCAAAGCGAAATACGGCGCTGCCGAAACTGAGGCTATTCATTACCGAAAAAGCCAAATGGATTGTTTTGTAATTCCGTGCGGCTACTTAACTACGACGAATACCGTAAAAACGTGCTTACATAAAATGTTGCTGCGTTTCAAGTGCGTGCCTCTGCTTGCTGCGGTAGCGGCGAGCGGGGGAGTTGGAAGCCTACTCTAAACAGTGCCGCCGCCTCATGTAAACTTGACACCCTCCGCCCCGTTTGGAATCATGCCTCTGCCGGCTGCGCGTGAGTGTGTGAGGGGCACGCGTAATTTTACCATAAAAACCAGCAAAAGTGTTTTCTGTTTCTGCTGTTGTCGTTGCTGTTGTTGTTGTGGTTGTGTGCTTGCGAGGGGGTCATTGAACGTTTCCATAGCGCGCGTTTATTATTTTGCTTTTGGACTTCGCTAGCCACAATCCCAGCCAGATGTTGGGCTTTGTTTTGATTCGGAGTATGCCAGAAGCAGCTTGTTTCTTGAGCACGCCGCAAATTCACTGCGCGTTGCTGCAGTCCGTTTAATTTGTTCCATTAACATGCCTCTTGTTTCACACACAGCTCTATTTTAAAGTATTTCAAACAATTCAATAAGTAAAATGCGCTTTTTCGGTGCTGGTGTTTTGTTTCTGTTGTTTTTGTTGACTTTAATTTGGTTTCTGAAAATTGCATTTCTCACTTTCTCGAAATTCTGCAAGACGAGTCGTTTTTGATAAAAAAAATGTAATTTCTGAATTGGAGCTCTCATGCCCTGTTAAACGGCGGTTTCCTATTTTCATACCAAATTCCATATGATATGAGTATCGTACCGGTTTTATTGGCAAAACGCGTAGTAAACCAAATTTCAATAACTGGCTAGGCCAAAACCGGGGCAAAATGTTTTATTTTGCACACAAGAAAATGAAAGAGCCCGTGTGCAAAGGTACATATTTATTTTGTGAGATCTAAAAAAAAACATTCTGCGCTTATCTACACAAATATACGATATACGATTTTATGTTTGCAAGTAGTACAAGTATCGCCGGTTCGCTACTGGAACGAACTCCACCAAAACCAACAAACGTTCAGCCATCGAAGAAGTATTACGTATTTTTCGCTGCGGTTGTTGTTGCTGTTGCCAACTTCATAGCGTCTGATTTTGGATTCTATCACATTTTGTTCAAGTCATGCTTCAGCCTGCAACGCTGGGCGGTAGTTCCGCTCGGTTAAGCGCTGTGTCAGCCTAACTATATGCCTATTGACTACTTGAAGATTTTGTTTATGTTTTTAGCAGATACTGTTTCACCTCCCATGTGAGTGCCAACATTACTTACGGTTTCCATGCCTTCCTCTTTGCTAATGGCATCGTTTCCTCATTGAACGCGTTGCTTACGCATATTTAAAACTTTTTGAAATGCAGATTGTTTGTTTGCCTTAGCGCTTTGTGAACATATTCCAGTTTTGGCGCTTTTGAAATCGCTGCCTTTTTATTTTTAACAAATTGTTTTTTTGCATTTTGCAAACGCCTTTTTTCACTTTCATTTCATGCTGCTAATAAAAGGCTTTCACTAAGGCCCATCTATACAGATGTTCCCCTTTTGCACTAGTTAGGTAAAAGAGTCCTTTCAATAGTGGCTGAAAATATGCATCAAACAAGCAAAAATCTGGAACACGTTTATATAGTACGATATGCTGACAACGGCTGGTGGATGCAGTAGTACTTTGAACTGGTTAGGCATTAGCCTTAGGGAAAATGTATTCCTTTATTTTTGCAAATCTGTTTTAAAGCTGAATGTAGCTTAGCATTTAAACTGCCAAAGCTAAATCTAGTTACACCAATTAATTGGCACACATTGAGTCTTCTGACACAGTTTCCAACATTAAAATACATTATTTTTGCTCCAATGTAAAATTGCATTGAGCCAATGAAATCAATTTCATTCCACAAGCAGATTTTTTCACCCTTTAGCCCTCTTTCCTATTTTTTGTTGTCCGAAACATCATCATCAAATAATTTTTGAAATATGTACCTTAATTATGCTTTTGCAGATTACTGTGGAATAAAAAGCAACCTCAGTTTGATTCGTTCTCTTGAAAAATGGCTGAGAGGCGTCTGGTTTAAATGGCTAAATTGACTATTGCTATAAAATCATTGAATCACTTTGATTGTGGCTGTCGTGTCCGCACAAATATGTATATCGTATAAATCGTGACGAATGAATTTGTACAATCCTAATTCCTAAATTAATATGCTAGCTTTTGTGGTGAGCTTTTAAACAAAGGTTGCTGTAGTTTGGTTGTCCGCTTCAGCGCTTTTACTGTAGCAGCTTGTTTTGCCGGTCATTTTGGGATTTTTTTCTAACTGAAATAAAATTAACTAGGAACTAACAACCAAAACTTGCCTGCCATCATCACCAGCAACTTGTCAAGTTGTCAACTCAAGTTTGTGTTATCAACCAGAATAACACAAAAGAACAACAAGTGATTGAAGTCTATAAGTGGGTCATTAGCCCAGGTTCATCAACGCCACCATCAACCGGTCTTGTTTGTCTATCGATTTGTGCTAGTGCTTCTTTAGTTCTTCACTCGTTTACAGTTCGTGTAACTTCACACATCAGTTTCCCCCTTTTTATAAGCTTTATATTAACTTCAAATCAGGTATGTATGTCGTCAAATCTAGGAATCAATTTTTCACCCACTTCCCGACTACTTAGAGATCTGAAACTTTGCATACATGCCTAATCTAGAGCCCAATACATGAATCAATAAATTTTATGGGCGTAGGATAAGGGGCGTGGCACTTTTTTATAAACTCCAGATTTGTGTATAACTTTAGAACTACACATCACACATCAATGAAACTCGGTAGCAACTTACTACATATCAATATCCTTCTACTGAGAAAATAAGGGGTGACTGGATAAGGGGGCGTGGCACCCCCCATACAAACAAAATTTTTGATCTCGATTAGCTTTGGAACTAAAGGTCGTGCAGCATTGAAATTTCGTATGCAGTCGCCTCTTGGATGTGTCGTCCCACTGGTAAAATTGTATGGGCGTAGGGTAAGGGGCGTGGCACTTTTTTATCAACTCCAGATTCGTGTATAACTTTAGAACTACACATCACACATCAATGAAACTCGGTAGGAGCTTACTACATATCCATATCCTTCTACTGAGAAAATAAGGCGGGCACTGGATAAGGGGGTGTGGCACCCCCCATACAAACAAAATTTTTGATCTCGATTAGCTTTGGAACTAAAGGTCGTGCAGCATTGAAATTTCGTATGCAGTCGCCTCTTGGATGTGTCGTCCCACTGGTAAAATTGTATGGGCGTAGGATAAGGGGCGTGGCACTTTTTTATAAACTCCAGATTTGTGTATAACTTTAGAACTACACATCACACATCAATGAAACTCGGTAGGAGCTTACTACATATCCATATCCTTCTACTGAGAAAATAAGGCGGGCACTGGATAAGGGGGCGTGGCACCCCCCATACAAACAAAATTTTTGATCTCGATTTGCTTTGGAACTAAGGGTCGTGCAGCATTGAAATTTCGTATGCAGTCGCCTCTTGGATGTGTCGTCCCACTGGTAAAATTGTATGGGCGTAGGGTAAGGGGCGTGGCACTTTTTTATCAACTCCAGATTCGTGTATAACTTTAGAACTACACATCACACATCAATGAAACTCGGTAGGAGCTTACTACATATCCATATCCTTCTACTGAGAAAATAAGGCGGGCACTGGATAAGGGGGCGTGGCACCCCCCATACAAACAAAATTTTTGATCTCGATTAGCTTTGGAACTAAAGGTCGTGCAGCATTGAAATTTCGTATGCAGTCGCCTCTTGGATGTGTCGTCCCACTGGTAAAATTGTATGGGCGTAGGATAAGGGGCGTGGCACTTTTTTATAAACTCCAGATTTGTGTATAACTTTAGAACTACAAATCACACATCAATGAAATTTGGTAGGAACTTACTACATATCCATATCCTTCTACTGAGAAAATAAGGGGTGACTGGATAAGGGGGCGTGGCACCCCCCATACAAACAAAATTTTTGATCTCGATTAGCTTTGGAACTAAAGGTCGTGTAGCATTGAAATTTCGTATGCAGTCGCCTCTTGAATGTGTCGTCCCATTGGTAAAATTTTATGGGCGTAGGATAAGGGGGCGTGGCACCCCCCATACAAACAAAATTTTTGATCTCGATTTGCTTTGGAACTAAAGGTCGTGCAGCATTGAAATTTCGTATGCAGTCGCCTCTTGGATGTGTCGTCCCATTGGTAAAATTGTATGGGCGTAGGGTAAGGGGCGTGGCACTTTTTTATCAACTCCAGATTCGTGTATAACTTTAGAACTACACATCACACATCAATGAAACTCGGTAGGAGCTTACTACATATCCATATCCTTCTACTGAGAAAATAAGGCGGGCACTGGATAAGGGGGCGTGGCACCCCCCATACAAACAAAATTTTTGATCTCTTTAGGGTAAGGGGCGTGGCACTTTTTTATCAACTCCAGATTCGTGTATAACTTTAGAACTACACATCACACATCAATGAAACTCGGTAGGAGCTTACTACATATCCATATCCTTCTACTGAGAAAATAAGGCGGGCACTGGATAAGGGGGCGTGGCACCCCCCATACAAACAAAATTTTTGATCTCGATTAGCTTTGGAACTAAAGGTCGTGCAGCATTGAAATTTCGTATGCAGTCGCCTCTTGGATGTGTCGTCCCACTGGTAAAATTGTATGGGCGTAGGATAAGGGGCGTGGCACTTTTTTATAAACTCCAGATTTGTGTATAACTTTAGAACTACAAATCACACATCAATGAAATTTGGTAGGAACTTACTACATATCCATATCCTTCTACTGGGAAAATAAGACGGGCAGTGGACAAGTGGGCGTGGCACCGCCCATACAAACCAAATCGTTTATATAGAATAGCTTTGGAACTAAAGGTCGTGCAGCATTGAAGTTCCGTATACAGGCCCCTCTTGGATGCTTCGTCCCACTGGTAAAATTTTATGGGCGTAGGACAAGGGGCACTTTTCAAGCAACTACACACCCCGCGCCCTGCTGGCAAAATAGCAACAACTCAACGCGTCACAAATATGCCACGAATATTAGGGTCGATCACTGCCGTATTATTTGTTAAATTGAGGATATGACATATGACGATAGGAAACACTGTGAATACCCTAAATATTGTGTACTGCTCTGCAAGTTTTAAATTCTTTTTGTGAAAAATTTCAGAGCTCTAAAATTGAATTTATGGAAGACTAAAAAGTAGAAAATAAAATTATATAAAAAAAAACTTTTTAAAAATAAGCTTTAATTTATTTAATGTACTAAAAAGTAGAAAATAAATTGTTTTTAAGTCACCTGTATCTTACTATCAATAAAAGCTTGTGCGCTCAATATCCATATTCAAAATATCTTTCATTACTAGAATCTATTTGCAAAAAATTATTTAAATAAAATATTGTGGTAACTGTTTGACAAATATTGAACACATGAGCGCCCCAAGCTTTTATTGATAGTAAGATACAGGTGACTTAAAAACAATTTATTTTCTACTTTTTAGTACATTAAATAAATTAAAGCTTATTTTTAAAAAGTTTTTTTTTATATAATTTTTTTTGCTTCTGAAGTGTCGGCCGCTCGCTCGCTCGGTCGGTCCGCCGTCATCATCATATTCATCTCTATACCCATGCCTCAAAAATAAATCGCATCTTTACGCTTCATTCAACATTTCAAGAATGCTTAGCACCGGTCCGTTCTGCACGGTCCCCGGCTCTGGTCTGTAGCGTTCGTGTTACTCGAACGTTCGATATGCTATGGTTGGTTAGGATGTTTCCCCACAGTCAGTCACTACTTAACTATTTGCCAGCTCAGTTTCGTGTTTTTCATAAACATGTACCTTGTGTGAGTGTGTGTGTGCTAGGCTAGATTCGTTGCACCTGCTTTCTGGCCCACTTGCACCCACTCTTGAGTTGCGTTGCATTGTTTATACATTGTAAACTTTGCACGACTCCTCTGATTTTTTCGAGGTTGTTGCATTTTACACGAACATCGATTGAGTGAAACAGTTTGTTGTTGTTGTTGTTGTCTCTGCACTGTCGCTTTTGAAAAGCTTATTTGATTGTTTCCGCATGGAGTTATATATTGACGCAAGAGCATAAATATTTATTCGATCAAATATTAAAAACCAATTTTTGACCGTTACTTTTTCGATCATTGAAATGGAATGCCTTTATAAAATAATATCGTATGTAATGAATTCTTTTGCTCCACAGAAAATTTGCTACAAGCTCATTACAACGGCTTGGGAAACGATGATCCCGGGGATGGTTTGGGACCACTGCCGCCAAAATGGGAAACGGCCTATACCGAGCGTGGCGAGCTGTATTTCATTGAGTGAGTCGCAAAAATTTCAGTCGCCTTCTCTTGCGCCCCTCATTAACTTTCCGTATTTATTTAACGCCCAACAGTCATAACACAGGCACATCGCACTGGCTGGATCCGCGCCTTTCGAGATTTCAAAAGAAGCTGCTAGAAGATTGCGGAGATAATGAGTTGCCTTATGGTTGGGAAAAAATTGAGGACTCGCTATATGGCACCTACTACATTGATCACGTAAACCGGCGTACTCAGTATGAGAACCCCGTATTGGAGGCTAAACGCCGTGCGGCAGAGCAAAAGGATAAGCAAACGCAGCCACCCTCGCCGCCAATGCACTCTGCCATGGGACAAGCTGGTTTAAATGGTGGGGGCGGCGGTGCTGTTGCGACTGGCGCAGGCGCATTGGGATTGCCGGGCGAGCGAGTGGTTCTGCACAATGTACCCAAGTCTGCGCTACCCGCCATGTTAGATATATCGCAGCGTGGAATGCAGCCACCACCGCCGGGTCAGCCGCAGAAACCTCCACTGCTTCCGTATAAATTCACGCGAAATCCAATGGAGATGCAGGGCGAGCGCATTAGCACCACGTTACTGAAGAGTACGCGGGGCCTGGGCATCACCATTGTGGGTGGCGACGATGGTGCCGAGGAGTTCTTGCAGATCAAGTCGATTGTGCCAAACGGGCCCGCGTGGCTGGACGGGCAACTGCAAACTGGCGACATATTGGTCTATGTGAATGACACTTGCGTATTGGGCTTTACGCACCACGAAATGGTACGTTTTTTTTGTCGTTTGATAAGTGGTGCGTTGAGGGCGCCGCAGCTGCGAATAGCTAATATTTTACCTGTCTGCCTTTTCAGGTGAATGTCTTTCAATCGATTTTGCCTGGTGAAACAGTCATGTTGGAAGTGTGCCGTGGCTATCCGCTGCCGTTCGATCCCAACGACCCAAACACCGAAGTGGTGACCACGATAGCTGTGGACGGCATCACTGCCGCGGAACCGGAGAAACAACGACGCATTTTGATGGATCTGAACATGGATGGCAATTATAATTTTCTGGATGTGTCTGGCAATAGCAGCGCTGGTGCTGGAGGGAAGCTGGGAGGGCATCTGCTCGACGGCATAGCCAGCGCTTCTGCCACCACAAATGGCGGCTTTATACTAATGAAGAAACCCGAGTTGCACACGTTCTCCATTGTCAAAGGTGCCATGGGGTTCGGTTTCACCATTGCTGACTCGGCGCAAGGTCAGAAAGTGAAAAAGATTTTAGATCGCAATTGCTGCTTGCAACTGCAGGAGGGCGACGTGCTGCTCGAGATCAATAATATGAACGTGCGCCAGCAATCGCACTTGGAGGTGGTGCAGTTGCTGAAGGACTGCTCAAAAACGGACCCAACTATAGTGAAGATACAACGTGGCGGCTCTGGCTGCTCCGTCTCGCCAAATGCCTATAATGGTCTTGCGGCAGGAGCTGTAGGCGGTGTCGGACTTGTGAGCAGCGTGGGCGGTGTCGGCGGCAATGTAGCCAAGTTGCGCAAGAATTTCATCGGCAACGCGGCGGGTCTCTTTCGCAGCAAAACACCCACAGCTGATTTGTATAGCACGCAGCAGAAGGAGATATTGCCTATACGACCCAAGACACCGCTGGTGGACACGCGCCGTGCTCGCGTTACGACGCCCAACAATGAATTGAACGACACCATCGATGCGGCCGCGGTGGCCAGTAGAATTGGCATTGAAGCGCAACTGTCGCAGCTGGAGCGCTCGCTGGCGGAGAGCAAGTCGCAGATGGATCCAAAATCCACCAACAGCTTGCAAGAGCTGGACGCGCTTAATCAGGACATACCCTTTATGAATCCCTATCCGAAGCTGGTGACCAGTTTGAGTGAGCGCCTGGCCGGGGCCACGCTGCTGGGCGATAGCATGGCTGAAAGTGGTACACTTGGCGCTAGCGGTAACGGGGGCTTATCTTATGCGGGTACGTTAACAATTTTTCACTTTTAATTAACACTCCAAAAAAAAACTTGCATTGTTTTGCGATTGTCATGTCATATTTTTTTATGTACACGACAATGCGCCTCATAACCTTTTAATTCAGCACAAATTTAACTGAAACACATATATGTACATATTTAACAAGTAAAGATTATGAGATGACCACGTATATATGAAAATCTTTTGAAAATATGCTCCTGAATTATACAACAACAATATGGCAGTTGCAAAGGAAAAATTCTATTTGTAGCGTAGTGTTATTTTAGAAAAAAATATATTTAGGTTTTTAAATTTAAGATATGCTTCTTTTTCCAGCACACCACTCCGCGCACCCAACCTACGAGAACCAGGAGTATATCAGTGCAAACAATCATCACCTTGGCTCTGGTGGCAGCGGTGGATACAGTTCCATCTACGGTTTGTCGACGATGCCGCCGAAAATGAGTCCACTCAACCCCGTACACCACAGCCACCACACCGCCGCCGTGCCGCCACACCCCCACACAGTAACAGTTGGTGCGCCATTGAGCCTGCTCACGTCCAACACAGGAGGCAATGTTGTTGGCGGAGGCTATCACTATCACCACGAAGCCTGCTACTGTTACGATTGCCAGGACTACCGCCAGAGCGGTAACAACAACAGCAACAACAGATACCGTCAACAACAGCAGCCGCTCATGCACTACTACGGTCAACAATTGAGCACAGGGCCCACCCCACTGAGCCATCATCACGCGCAGTATTCGCCCGCCTCGCTGCACTCGGGTGGAGGCTCGCATCCGCTGCAAGCGGCGGCGCACATACAAAATGAACGCATGCAGAAGCGCGTCAACGAATTGCTCAGCGATCGTCGTAAGGTTGGTTTCTCGCCATTGGAGCAGCACAGCCATCACATTTTGGGCACGGCGGCGCAGGCGTCTTACTTGCCTGTCAACAGCGCGCAGCAGCAGCACTCGCCTGCAGTGAGTAGCATTTCGCAGCAACACTGGGGCACTTCCGCCGCTAGTTATAACACTTTGCAGCCAGGTGTGTCGGGTGCGCGTAATGGCTACGACGAGGTTGCTGTCGACGACGTCGCGGAGCACCAGCATCAGCAATATGGCTTGACTGAGGTAAGGCTGGAGCGCCAGGCTTTAGGCTTCGGCTTTCGCATTGTGGGCGGCACTGAGGAGGGCTCTCAAGTCACCGTGGGCCATGTGGTGCCTGGCGGTGCAGCTGATATCGATCATCGCATCGACACCGGCGATGAGATACTCAGCATCGATGGCGTCAATGTGGTCAGTAAGCCTTTCTGATATAAACATTTTTACCGCTAAATGTCTGCTTTTCTTGCATTGCATGCTGCAGGTCAACTCCTCACACCACAAAGTCGTCTCACTCATGGGCGAAGCTGCTCTACGGGGCCAAGTCACAATGATATTGCGTCGACGCAACCGACTGCCACTCAACTTGCAATCTAATGTTCAACAAATTCACCACGCTATGCACACGCACCATAACCACCAGTTACCAACGACGCTGCGTCCCGCTTTGCGTTATCCCTACGATGTCATTGTGAGTCGACACGAGAACGAAGGTTTCGGTTTTGTCATAATTTCTTCATCGAACCAGTACTACGGGTCCACCATTGGTGAGTGTATGATTTTTTACCATTTAGTGCTACTCCTGTTTAACTGTTATTTTTTTAAAATTAGGTAAACTCATACCCGGCAGCCCGGCTGATCGCTGCGGCGAGCTGAAAGTGGGTGATCGCATTATCGCAGTCAATCGGATTGATATCGCTGGCATGTCACACGGAGACGTGGTGAATCTGATAAAGGAATCGGGGCTACATGTACGCCTCACCATCGGCTGCCCTAAAGAGAATGCTGCAGCTGTTGCCAGCAATATTTCCGGTGGACTGTTGAATTCGGCGCAAGCTTCTCCAGGCCAATTGTCGGAAGCGCTGTTGCTGCAGGATACGCCACCATTGCGGCAGCACCACCAACAACAACAACAGCAGACATTGAGTGACATGCCCACTTACTTTGAGCGTCCCACTGCGAGTGGAGCCATGGCTGCGACGCAGCAACCACAGTCTCAACAACAACAGCAAAAGCAATCACCACAGCAACAACAGCATCAACAACTACCACCGCAATTATGACTCTGAGAATTGCGCATACGTTTATATAAAAGTTTTCTTTAGTTTCAACTGCTGTACATTAGAAATGCCTCCGGTACCGGTACATGCCTACTCTGTATATACGCAAGTGAGCTTAATTTGCTTGTTTTCTGTTGCAGTAGGCCAATTTTGCAAATATCTTCTCATTATCTTTAAGTTTTAATATTTAATAATAATTTTTGTTGTTATGCTTAGTCCAATTCGATTCGATTGCACAAGCAAATACGTCTGATTGATATATTTGCCTCATGCCACCAACCAATTACCCCTCCAAAGACTGAATTAAGACAAGACAAGAGCAGAGAAAAACTGTGTGTGTGCAAATTTTGGCTGGCGTGTTGCAAACAATTTTTTAATTATTTTGCCACACACAAAAACGAAATTTTTGTTTTTCCTTCCAATTCGAAACTTTCGAACAAATTTTAAAGAATTTTGCGAAGCATTTTTTCGCAGCTAAGCCATGAAGTACCTTTGCCAGTTTTTATAAGTACTCTTTCCATTTTAGTAAAACTCGAATTCTCATAATCTCAATATTGAACCTGTTGAGCTCAATTTTTTTTCATATGTTGCTTGTACTTAACAAAATGTATACAAATTTATAAAGAGCGGCTTAAGTTATATACTCTTGAATGCCTAACACATATTTACACATTTTAATGCATATTTATGAGTATTTTTAGCAGTGTAAGGTAAGTAGCAGCATATCTAGTTCGCAAATACATATACATTTTATCTTTACAATTTCTATTTGATTGTTTTAAGAATCATTAAGTAAGTAAGCTGAAGTAATTATATACACTGCATATTAATAAATGTAAAGGAATACTTACATGTACAACTTAAAGTAAGCACATGTAATAAAAACAACTTTAATAAAATCAATATATTTTTTAGAAACTTGCAGAATTTCAATTGCAGCTTCGATTGATTTGTTGCTAGTTTTGCAGCTTCACATTTTATAAGCTTTAACAATTCCTTTTTACATTCCATACTACAAGTCTTCGATGCTCGCCCTCGGAAACTTCAAGTAGCTCCATCATTTACGAATAAAAACACTGCATATAAAATATTCCATATTTTATTTACGTTTTAATGACAATGACAAAAAACTAAATTTCTGAAAATCCTATTCAATCGTGGACAATTTTAGAACGTGAAAATTACAAATTATTGCTACTCGAGTATGAATACTACTTATATGGGCTTAATCTTGAAATGAAGACCAATTAGAGAGAAGACTAAACACTTGAGATCTTGCACCAGATAGTAGAAGCAACGCAAGCCCTCAGGATCTTTGGAGCGATTCACATCGACCAGTGAACCAGTTTTGGAGGTAGTGAAGGAAATATGCTCATCGCCAATTACAATTTCTAGTTCCTGTGTAGCAAAAAGAGGTCAGATGTCTATTTTCAAGTGATTTTCATGTTGTTGCTGTGCTTACCTGTCGACCTACACGATCCGGCGGCGGCCATGGTGAATCATCCTCGGCCATTATTTCCGAATCCACTATGATGCGCTTTAGTTCCTCCATTACGGATTGATGAACGAAAGCCTCCTTGCGGATCATTGTGTCGTTCTTGTAATTGGAATTGTTGGCATAGCGCAGCTTGCCGTCCGGCCGGAATTCAAACTCGAGAAACTCGTGACCAAATTTGCCTTTGTGGCCGACGTAGTAGCGCAAGTAGAAATCTTCAACAGACATTCTGTATAGTTTAGCGTGCGTACCTAATTGCTCTTGTAAAGATGAATTTGTTTAGTTAAAAAAGCGGTAAAAGTAAAATGTTTAATAACTAACCTGTTTTCGCTTTTTCTGCCGACGATACAAGCAAATGTCAAAAAAGAGGGCTTGTAAATAGCGTTGCCAACTGCAGTTCAGGAAATTTAATGTAATTTGAAGCAAATGGCAGCACCGCATTGGCGATGACATTCGAAAATCCCCCGCCAAAAGAGTCCACAAGATGGCTTTGCTGACATTTACACGGTGTTGTTGTTGTTTTTGATATTACTAAAACAAAAAATTGGCAAATTTACCAAGAGCAAAACAACAACAACCACACAAGCTACACAGCAACAACGACGATTAAAGTGAATTGTAGCTCGAATGTGACTACAAAATGGCAGATGGCAGAGCCACATGGAAAACCAGCAGTGCAGCAAGCGACAAAAACTGAAGAAATATATCGCAATGTTCTATTGTAAAAAAATGGAAATTTACAGTAGATTAAACATCTGAAATGATTTTAGTTTTGTGGAAAAGTCAAATTAGGAAAGCGCGGCGAATACGAGCAAACAAGGTAAGTGAAATTTGTGCGATTACAATTTGTAAGAAATCCTCTGGTTCCTTTGAGCTACTACTGGAAGTCGATTGATACAAACTTATTTGTAATAAAAAAGTCTCCGGAGTATATGATGGATGAAGCCAGGAGTGTGGGCGTGAAGTGGAAAAGCAGCGCCATGTGTTGTGTCTGTGTAAAATGTAATGGCGTCCTCGCGTGCGTTGCCTTTTTCTTTTGTGGAATATCAGAGCCAGAGGATTCCGCCGTTATGTGTAGCATATTCGCTTGTTGCCACACGTTTGTTAAACAATGCAGGAGCTTTCCCATCCGTGAGAGGTCGATAGAGCAAAGAGCGTGCTAACGCGAGAGGGATTCAAGGAACAACGTGCGCACGAGCACAAATCTCGGTCAAAGTAATTTTACAAAGCACGCCTCGCTGTAAGAAGGGGCGGCACCATGTTGAGTGCAGTTTCAACCACAAGGATGGGATGATGGTGGGTACTTCGAATGAGAGCGCGAGCGTTCGCGTTAAGAGCACACGCCAAGTGAAAGTGCAATGAAAATACTTTTATGGCCATTGCAATGCGCATGTGCTGCAAGTCCTCACTCCAGCGTCCTCTGTGTCAGCAGCACCACCACAAACAACAACAGCTGTAATGTAACTCCATTTGCGAAAGTCGGTCGAACAATGTCCTGCTCATCTGCTCCCCATACCTAAATGCACGTGCTCGGCTAGAGCACGAGGGCATGCAAGTAGTTGGGCCGGTGCATGTAAAATCGATGACATTGGGAGCAACATTGTAGAAGAGCTGAAAGAAAGTCGTCTGCGAGCACTGGGACGTAACGAAAATACAGACAACATTTTATAGAATTGACACCATAGCAACAAAATTGCGCGTACTCCTCGGTTGCTCTTTGCTGTTGCTTCCGCAGACTTGGGGTTGCTTTCCTGGTTGGCTGGCTGCTCGGTCGCTCTGCCGGTCGTTCGGGCGATGGCTTCCCTCGCCTAGTGCATACGGCATCCTCTTACAAAGTAAACCCTTAAAAGTGTTGCAGTCGGAATTTGGGACAGTAATTGTAAAGTTACTTTGTTGCGCGAAAATTGTCGATTTTTTTAATCTGCTGTAGTGAAGCAAGCATGAAATGCAGTTTATAAAGTTGCAATAGGTAAGACGATTTAGTACAATTTTGTTTGGAGTTTTGCTGAAGATTTGCTGAGATTATATGCTTTTTTTGGCAGTTGAAACTGGATTTGTAAATTGCTGGCAATCACTGTCCGCATTACATCGCCGCAGTTAGTTGTGTATATGTAAATGCCAGGGATCGCGGGATTATAAAAAAATGCTGCATCGATAATTCCGGGATTAATAGTAACATTGATATTGATATCAAAACTTATTTGGAAAGCAAGGCCGCGATTATCAAAAGTAGAAGTCTACATATTTTGCCTGGACCAGACAGTACCAAGGCATTTCTAGCTAATAAAGGCATGAATAAAAGCTATACGATAGGTTGTTACTGACCAATTATGTATACGAAAATAAGACAGTAGGTCCCTAGTACAAAGATTCTAAACTTGCATTCGAAGGATATACATATTCTTAAACAGAAATTTAAAAAGCAAATTCGTAGTAATTTAAAGTCGCCCACCATTTCCATCAAATGTATGTCCTCAACAAACGCAGAGAGAAGCATTGAAGAAAATTCCGAAATGAAAAACTGAAAATGTTAAATTTGTTGAATAATTCTCTACCTGTACTCGAAAACGAAGATCGTTAGTTTGAGCAGGTACTAATTAACATAAATTTGAGGTCGTTAAGAAAACTAAGATACAACATGGACAGTTTCATTTTAAATTCAAAACATTGTCTTTTGTGCCAAAAAGAAATCTTCAGCAAATACAAAAAAGGTCTCCGAGAAATTTTTATATTACAACCTTAATGTTCGAATTTTGTTTGCAAAATTTCTCTTAAGGGGGAAAGCGAAATTTGCAAGGTCATAAAACACGACACTGAATCAAAAATTTTCCCTGTAGTGGTACATATGTACATATACACTGATTTGTCTCTGAAGAGGCGCTTAGTGCTGAAAAAAAACTGATTATTTTATATGTTGAAATTAGTTTTTTATTCTTTCTTTTCTTTAATATTATCATAAATTATGTTTCATATTAATTTTTTGTAAACGTAATTTCATTAAATTGGAATATATTTTTATATATTATACATATGTTTATTTCTTTTACAGAGTCGCGCCCATAAAATAGCAAATATGGAACTACTTCAATAGCCTGAGATATTTGATGCGATACATCTCAGAAGCGACAACAGAAAGAGATATTGAAAATAGAATCTCAGCATACAACAGCACTACATAGAACCTAGCTGCTTAAGTTTTAACAACGGTTTCAAATACACAGCTGCGCCTATTACAAAAAAATAAATCTGAATCGGTAAAATATGCAGAACTGGTTGTGCTCGGAGACGAAAGACATCCATAACAAGTTAAATATTTATTGGAAAAGGAAAATTGTTGCAATTAAAAGACGCACATATTTTTCGCAACAAAACCTAATCTCAACGCAGCTCAGTTTTGTTAATGAAAAAGTGTGAAACCTGAAGTACACTTTAAAGTTTGCGTTAAAACGTTGTACAAGTTTTGCTCTCAACGTCCCAAGAACGACATAAACGAAAACCCGGAGCAGCGCCCTGCATGTCGTAAATGCAGCCATGAGTATTTGAGTACAAAAGTGCAAAACAGCAACAACAACAAAGCTACTGCAATAGCAAGTTCCAACAACAACGACGGTTGAGTAGAAAAGTAACAACATGTCAACGGCCGCCACAACACACGCGAACTACAACAACGCGCACTTAATGCTCAATGGCAGCAACAGCAGCAGCAATAGCAGCAGCACCAACTGCACTTGCAGTGCTATCAACAATAGTAACTCCACCTTCAACTACTGCTCTTGCTCCAGCAACACTGCAACCTGCCGTGCTACAGCAACAAACCACAGCCGCAGCAACTACAGCGAAAACTGCAGTAGTGGCACGAATCTCTATCAATTTCTTTGCATTGTTTGCATCTGCCTCATCTGCTATTACAACAGCACACAGTGCGGACTCGTCTTCGATGATATCAGCGCGGTGCGTGACAACAAGGACCTGCGTCCCAGCACGCCACTGCGCAACATCTTCCTCAACGACTTCTGGGGCACTCCGATGCGCAAGGAGCACTCACACAAGTCCTATCGACCGCTCACAGTGCTTACCTTTCGTTTCAACTACATGCTGCACGAGTTGGAGCCCTACGGCTACCATCTTGTAAATGTGCTACTGCACATTGGAGTCTGTCTGCTGTGGCGTCGTGTCTGCCGCCTGCTGCTCTGGCAATGCAATAACGGCGCAGACGCGCTGAGCGAGTGCGAGCGCCGTGCCGTCACAGTTCACATGCTCTCGCCGCGTACGCTCAATCGTTGCAGTTTCGTTGCGACTCTGCTCTTTGCCGTGCATCCCATACACACGGAGGCAGTCACCGGTGTTGTGGGGCGCGCCGAATTGCTCTCGTCTATCTGCTTTCTGGCCGCATTTCTCGCTTATGCAGGCGCTGTTACTGCCCCGAGTGTAGCCGGCAACAACAACAATAACAGTAGTAACAATGCACTCAGTGCGGCGCTGGCACGTCGTCGTGGAGCGACACAGCACCAGCAGACGCGCTGGCTGCCGCTAACTTGCAACTTCATCAGTTGCCTGCTGGCCTCCATGCTGTGCAAGGAGCAAGGCATCACTATTGCGGGCATTTGTGCGGCCTATGAGCTGTTCGTGGTGCAGCAAGTGCGTCCTCTGGATGTCTTACATTATATGCAGCAACTGTTCGAAGAGCGGCGATTGAACTCTCCCAGCGTCAAGACAGCCTCCACAGCCACTAGTGTCGCCAAGTTGATGCCGCCACAGACGTCCCCCGTTGCAGCTTTCGCGCTGCGTTGGCGGCGCGCGGTGCTCGTCAAGCGTTTGTGCTATCTGGCCGTCGTGACGCTGGCGCTACTTGCTGGACGCGTCTATGTGATGGGTTCGCAACTGCCCGTTTTCACGCGCTTCGATAATCCCGCCTCGGTCGCCGAAACACCGGCGCGACAACTCACTTTTAGCTACCTCATCTACCTGAACTCGTGGCTGCTGCTTTTTCCATGTTATTTGTGCTGTGATTGGACAATGGGTGAGTCGGACAGCTTAAGGCAGAATGGCTTTGCTGCCTTCTACGAAATCAATTTTTGTATTTAGATTGGTGACTATTTTTAGGAACCAACTCTAATTAAGATGAGGTGTTTTTAGTTTATTATTTAAGGAATTTTGACATTTTCGTAGAAGCATTTCTGAAATTCCCTAATGTTTGCATATAGACTTTTCTTGCCCAATGAAGGAGGTAAAATAAAGGCTATGAATTTCCCCCAAAAATGTTTAACAACAAACGATATTCCAAGCTTGAGATTAGATTTCATTTGCAGTAGGGATCTAGTTTTCTAGTCACCGCGGCCTGAAAGGTATAATCTTGGAAATTCTTGGCTATGCATAAGTTTCGACGTTATGCTCAAGTATGTATGCCAGTTTCATAGCCGCAGGCAAAGTCTGCTATTATGAGTGTTTAATATTTATATAATTTTGAGTGCGACATATTTTTCTCATACTTCACATTTGTTACATTGGCGTTTCGTGGAAATGAAATACTGTGAAAAACGATTTTTATGGCATGCTGCTGCAAACAATAGGAGCGGACCGTCTCAGCAGCTGCTCAGAATTTTCATTTAGGTATATGCATTTCTCTGTAGTAAGGAAAACCCCTCAAAATTCTCTACACAAAACATGTCTGCACTTTCTTTTTCTGTTACTGATATATGTTTGCTATTTGTTGTTGTTTTTGTTCGCCTGTTTTGTTACCTGTTGCGGTGCATAAAACCAAGCGCTTCGGCTGCCGGCTTGTCAGTTGCTGTGCAGTGCTAAGTGTGGCAGGATGTTGCTGCTTTTTTTAAAGCAACATTTTGGCGAAAGGTATTTTTCATTAATTTGAGAACTGTAGTTTTAGGCCTCAAATCGATTCTTCCAAAAGTGAAAATCTGTTGACAAAAAATTGCTTTTTGTGCATATTATCACGATTTAAATAGTCTCAAATTGTTTAAGAATTGATTGACAACTTTATGAAACTTATTGTTGTAATTTGCTTATTTAAACTTTCTACTTTAACTTACAGGCACCGTTCCCATAATTGAGGGCTTCAGCGATGCGCGCAATGTTGCCACATTGCTTACTTTTGGAACTTTGGTCGCTTTGGGGCTGCGTGCTTGTTTCACGCGCTCGCTGCCGCAGTCGCGCGTATTGCTGATGTGTTTGGCGTGGCTAGTGCTGCCATTCTTGCCCGCTTCGAATCTGTTCTTTCCCGTCGGCTTCGTCGTGGCCGAACGTATACTGTACATGCCCTCGATGGGCTTCTGTCTGCTGGTTGCTTACGGCTATGCGCAGTTGGAGCAACTTTGCCGGCGTCGCAAATTGACTACGTTGAAATACCTTACGCAACTGACGCTCGGCCTGCTGCTGCTGACGCATGCGTATAAGACGTATCAACGCAATTGGGACTGGCGCAGCGACTACACTCTCTTCATGTCCGGCATGCACGTGAACGCGAGGAATGCGAAGTTGTTCAACAATGTCGGCCATGCGCTGGAGCACGAGGAACGCTACACGGAGGCGCTGACCTACTTCCAGCAGGCGGTGCTCATACAGCCTGACGATATAGGCGCTCACATCAATGTAGGTCGTACCTATAACAAACTGCAGCTCTATGCCAAGGCTGAGCAGGCGTACCTCAAGGCGAAGGCGCTCTTCCCCAAGATTAAGTCGGGCGAGAGCTATCAGGCCCGCATAGCACCGAATCACCTTAATGTGTTCATCAATCTGGCTAATTTGATAGCTAAGAATGAAACGCGCCTGGAGGAAGCCGACCAGCTGTACCGGCAGGCGATCAGCATGCGCGCCGACTACGTGCAGGCGTACATCAATCGTGGCGACATACTCATGAAGCTGAATCGCACCGCGCAGGCGCAGGAGGTGTACGAGAAGGCGCTGCTCTATGACAGCGAGAATGCTGACATCTATTACAATTTGGGCGTGGTGTTCTTGGAGCAAGGCAAGAGCGCGCAGGCGCAAGTCTACTTTAACAAGGCGATCGAACTGTATCCGGAGCATGAGCAGGCTCTACTCAACTCCGCCATACTGCTGCAGGAGCTGGGCGGCGCCGAAGCGCGTCGCCAATCACGCGAACGTCTCAACAAGGTGTTGACGCGCGATGTGCAAAACGAGAAGGTATACTTCAATCTGGGCATGCTTGCCATGGACGAAGGTAACTTTGACGAAGCTGAACAGTATTTTAAGCGCGCCATACACCTCAAGGAGAATTTTCGCAGCGCGTTATTCAACCTCGCACTGCTGCTGGCCGATGCGAATCGACCGCTGGATGCAGTGCCCTACCTCAATCAGCTGATACGCCATCACGTCGATCACATCAAGGGCCTGATACTACTCGGCGATATTTACATTAATCACATGAAGGATTTGGATGCGGCAGAGGCCTGTTATCGCAGCATACTGAAGTACGAGCCACACAACATACAAGGGCTGCACAATTTGTGCGTGGTTTTTGTGGAGCGCAAACGTCTGGCTAAGGCGGCTGCTTGCCTTAAGTTCGTGCACCAGCTGGCGCCCGCCGAGGACTACATACTGCGGCATTTGCAAATCGTAGAGACGCGCCTGCAGAAAATTGCCAAACTATCCGAAACAACGCCGGAGCGACAAGCTGCCTTCGCCGACTATGATCCGTTAGAGTTCAAAATACCACGTCATATCCTGCCGCAGAAGCTGTAACAACAAGAAGTAGTCCGAGTTGGGGAGGTAAGCTAGTTCTTAAGCGCTTGTGCAGAAACTCTCGATTTGTATATCCGTGTTAGGTAGGAAACTGTTGATGTGCGTGCTGGGGCATAACACAGTTGCTCGCGTCTGTAGTGTTTTCGGCCAAACTTTCAGGCAAAATGCTCTAAGCATTATGCCAAACCCACCGGACTTTAACTCAGGATCATTTGAAAACTAAATTGATCTATAAATATACCCGGACATGACTCGAATTTAACTCTTTGAAGCTGTTCTACAGCGTGTGAAGGGTTAGAACTAAAAATTCAATACGAAAGAATTTGCGTCAACTAAATTAAAAAAAGGAAAAAATTACTTTGCTTAATGCCTGTATAAACAGCCAGGCTCCACATTTCACTTTACATATTTTACAATCGAAAATGAAATATGGAATATGGCAGGATATTTGAGAAAATCAGAAGTTTCCTCGTTTTATTTGGCGCAAATTTTTTTTCGGCTGCAAACGTTTGCATAGACAATAGACAGGTGGGGACCAGATAATGGAAGAATGAAGTATTGAAAAAATTCAGAATACGGTTTCAGTAGTAGCTCCGACTAGGGTCTCCACCAAAGAGAGCATATAATTTTTGAAGCATGTGGCATATTTCATTACCTAAAAATTCTCAAAGGGGGTTTTTCTTTTGTTACGTGTACATGGCTCAAGAATTTTGTATGTGAAATTGTAATGCTGATTTTTGCAAGTCCGACGGCTTGCAATTTCAGCAGTGGGATAAAATTTTGTGTTTTTAACATAAATTTAGTTTGTAAGATAATAACGTTTTGAGCCGAATCGTAGGTTAGAACATCTGGCTCAATGTACAATTCTACGTGGAGTAACCCTCCAAAAAAATCTGAACAATAAACTTAAAGTTGGATCATTTCAAAACGAACTTGATCCAAAAATTTACCCGGACATGACCAAAATTTAACTCTTTTCAAGATGTTCTACAGCTTGTGAAGGGTTAGAACTAAAATTCAATACGAAAGAATTTGCGTCAACTAAATTAAAAAAAGGAAAAAATTACTTTGCTTAATGCCTGTATAAACAGCCAGGCTCCACATTTCACTTTACATATTTTACAATCGAAAATGAAATATGGAATATGGCAGGATATTTGAGAAAATCAGAAGTTTCCTCGTTTTATTTGGCGCAAATTTTTTTTCGGCTGCAAACGTTTGCATAGACAATAGACAGGTGGGGACCAGATAATGGAAGAATGAAGTATTGAAAAAATTCAGAATACGGTTTTAGTAGTAGCTCCGACTAGGGTCTCCACCAAAGAGAGCATATAATTTTTGAAGCATGTGGCATATTTCATTACCTAAAAATTCTCAAAGGGGGTTTTTCTTTTGTTACGTGTACATGGCTCAAGAATTTTGTATGTGAAATTGTAATGCTGATTTTTGCAAGTCCGACGGCTTGCAATTTCAGCAGTGGGATAAAATTTTGTGTTTTTAACATAAATTTAGTTTGTAAGGTAATAACGTTTTGAGCCGAATCGTAGGTTAGAACATCTGGCTCAATGTACAATTCTACGTGGAGTAACCCTCCAAAAAAAATCTGAACAATAAACTTAAAGTTGGATCATTTCAAAACGAACTTGATCCAAAAATTTACCCGGACATGACCAAAATTTAACTCTTTTCAAGGTGTTCTACAGCTTGTGAAGGGTTAGAACTAAAATTCAATACGAAAGAATTTGCGTCAACTAAATTAAAAAAAGGAAAAAATTACTTTGCTTAATGCCTGTATAAACAGCTAGGCTCCACATTTCACTTTATTTTACAATCGAAAATGAAATATGGAATATGGCAGAATATTTGAGAAAATCAGAAGTTTCCTCGTTTTATTTGGCGCAAATTTTTTTTCGGCTGCAAACGTTTGCATAGACAATAGACAGGTGGGGACCAGATAATGGAAGAATGAAGTATTGAAAAAATTCAGAATACGGTTTCAGTAGTAGTTCCGACTAGGGTCTCCACCAAAGAGAGCATATAATTTTTGAAGCATGTGGCATATTTCATTACCTAAAAATTCTCAAAGCGGGTTTTTCTTTTGTTACGTGTACATGGCTCAAAAATTTTGTATGTGAAATTGTAATGCTGATTTTTGCAAGTCCGACGGCTTGCAATTTCAGCAGTGGGATAAAATTTTGTGTTTTTAACATAAATTTAGTTTGTAAGGTAATAACGTTTTGAGCCGAATCGTAGGTTAGAACATCTGGCTCAATGTACAATTCTACGTGGAGTAACCCTCCAAAAAAATCTGAACAATAAACTTAAAGTTGGATCATTTCAAAACGAACTTGATCCAAAAATTTACCCGGACATGACCAAAATTTAACTCTTTTCAAGGTGTTCTACAGCTTGTGAAGGGTTAGAACTAAAATTCAATACGAAAGAATTTGCGTCAACTAAATTAAAAAAAGGAAAAAATTACTTTGCTTAATGCCTGTATAAACAGCCAGGCTCCACATTTCACTTTATTTTACAATCGAAAATGAAATATGGAATATGGCAGAATATTTGAGAAAATCAGAAGTTTCCTCGTTTTATTTGGCGCAAATTTTTTTTCGGCTGCAAACGTTTGCATAGACAATAGACAGGTGGGGACCAGATAATGGAAGAATGAAGTATTGAAAAAATTCAGAATACGGTTTCAGTAGTAGCTCCGACTAGGGTCTCCACCAAAGAGAGCATATAATTTTTGAAGCATGTGGCATATTTCATTACCTAAAAATTCTCAAAGGGGGTTTTTCTTTTGTTACGTGTACATGGCTCAAGAATTTTGTATGTAATATTGTAATGCTGATTTTTGCAAGTCGACGGCTTGCAATTTCAGCAGTGGGATAAAATTCTGTGTTTTTTAACACACATTTAGTTTGTAAGATAATAACATTTTGAGCCGAATCGTAGGTTAGAACATCTGGCTCAATGTACAATTCTACGTGGAGTAACCCTCCAAAAAAATCTGAACAATAAACTTAAAGTTGGATCATTTCAAAACGAACTTGATTCAAAAATTTACCCGGACATGATCATGACCTCTTTTCAAGCTGTTCTACAGCTTGTGAAAGGTCGACGACTTGCAATTTCAGAAGCGTGATAAAATTTTGTGTTTTATAAACATAAATTTAGTTTGTAAGGTAAAAAGGCTTTGAGCCGAAGTGTAGGAAATACACATCATCTGGCTCAATGTCAAAAAGAAAGCAATTTTGGCCTTAAACACTACAGCGGGTTGAGGGAACTCTATAAAACATATGTCGCTATTTGGGCGTATGTATTTATGCTTACTTTGATATGTCTGTATACAACTTGTACTTGTAAAAAACTGTAATATTTCATCTCTATCGCATATGTAAAAACCATAAATTGTAAACTTTATCTACTTGTATCAAGCTATTTTGCACTGCATATAAACCTTTCCTGTCAGATGCTATATATACATATACATATATACGCTCTAAAAGTAGGGAAATTAGTCGAAATTTTTGCCAATATTGAATTACAGCTTGTTAATTTGTTGAGAAAAATATATTTTGTGCTTTCGAAAGTTTCAATTGTTAAAAGAGTGTAAATTGTAAAATTAAATGTAATGAAATATTGAATGATATTAAAATTTTGATCTACATCTTACAACGCATTACCTTGCAACAACAATGTACGTAAGCTAGTAATTTAAAAAGTTCTCATACATATGTAAAAAATATGTACAATTTGTACTCATGTATATGCAAAAGTGTCTAATGTAATTGTATATGCAAATAACAAAATTGCACTCATGTCATTTAAGTGCAGGCGATTTTTCTAATGTATAACAGCAAATGATGTTTGATAGCCGTACAGCTACAACAATTGTTACAGGGCTTAGCTAAAATCAGTTGATTGTAAAATGAAGAGCAAAAACCGTGCTGTAAATTACTATTTAAAAAAAAAACACACATACATTGAAATAAACTAAATTGTAACTCAAAAGCCATTATTTCATTTGAATGCGGAATTCTACCATAAAGAGTGCAATCGTTTTATGTGATTGAGGTTTTATAATTTTCAGCATTCTTCCTTCTTCTGCTACTCGTACGTGTGTGTAAATATGTAAGAGGATTTGACGGGTGCAGTGTTCGACTGGCCAATAGCATGCCAGCGGTCTGAAACTTAGTGGAATGATACAATTTGCTGTTTTGCTTTATGCAGAGAGTTTCATGCGAAAAACGCATTTGTGAGTAAAATGCAAGTAAGTATCAAATGAAAATATTAAACTTTTTTAAAAGAATGTCATTGTTCGAATTCGGATGACAACTATCGATTGTATTCCTAAAGTTTTTGCAGTAGTTTCTTCTCCAAAATTTTTAAAGCGATAGAACATTTCTGTTGAAATTTGAAAACACTTTGCACTTGTTTTTTTTAGCAATGACAAGCGGTATACTTTGCTATTTTGGAGTTTGACCATTGGTAATCCAATTCTGATTCGGGTACTCTCCGTATGTCGTTTCAAGTAAAAGAGGTTCGAAAATGAAAAAAGAAAACTACGAAAAGTGGGCATAGGGGAATGGTTTGGTAGCAGTGTGAAATAAGTATAATTTCCATACAATAATTATTAAGTAAAAAAAATTTTTTATTATTCAACGTTTTTAAAATGGACTAAAAAGTATAAAATAATTTTTCATTGCCATAAACAGATTTCTGAACCAATATAGATGGTCCTGATAATGTTTGATTTTTCAATTGATATGGAAATACTAGTAAGATTTAAAACTAAAAACGTTGGGGCATACATTGGGTTATTGATGCGTGAATAGTTCACATAAGTCACTAACAGTTTGATTGTGAACTATTCACGCATCAATAACCCAATGTATGCCCCAACGTTTTTAGTTTTAAATCTTACTAGTATTTCCATATCAATTGAAAAATCAAAATGAAACATTATCAGGACCATCTATATTGGTTCAGAAATCTGTTTATGGCAATGAAAAATTATTTTATACTATTTAGTCCATTTTAAAAACGTTGAATAATAAAAATTTTTTTTTACTTAATAATTATTTTCTGATTTTTAGTCTTGTGTGTGTAAAATTTTTCAAGTAATTTCAAACATTTTGATGAGATTATAACAGACATGTAAATTTCAACTGATTATATCCGAAATAGAAAATTGTTATATCTACCTATCAATCTGTTTATTTCTCATGATATATAAAATAAAGAAGCTAGCAAAATTAAGTTTTTAAAAATTTATATTTCAATTAAATTATATCAATAATATTGCATTCTTATGGTCTAAGTTGTCGCATTCTTTCCATCTCCTTCAAGGCATCTTCATTGCACGGTTTCTTGCCAGTGAGTTTTGAACAGTCGAGCTCCTCTATTTTTAATCCGTCTAATGATCTCACACGACTTAATGCGACATATGCCTGTCCTTTAGCAAATAGTGCAGATCCGAGATATACAACAGCATGGTCCACTGTACATCCTTGCATTTTATGAACTGTGCAGGCCCAGCAGAGTATTAGTGGGAGCTGTGTTCGCTCGATTGTTCCATAGTTTCGGAGTGCCGGAAACTGTATTGATTTCGACTTGATCAAATGAATTCCATCTATACCAAAGTCGATGCGAACACATGGAATGTCGGTATCATACATCTGATCACGACGGTATAAAGGCCAAACAATTTCAGTGATAGTGCCCAATGCACCATTCACAAGTCCTTGCTCTATATTAATATTTGAGCGAAGTATCACTCTCGCTCCGTTGAAAATTTCCAATACCTTTTGTAATCCTCCTGTCTTGTTGATATCGCCTGACACAATGTTGTCCATGTTTATATTGTCGGCATTTCTTGTCGCATTCACTAGCACATCCTGAGCCCGAATTCGGAAAATTTTTATACCTTGGGCTCTATATTGTTCAAGGACGGCTGTGTTGTGTGCATCAACTTGTGCACGAGTTGGATATATGCGAATTGCTCTATCCAATTCAAAATCGCCAGATACCTCTGTCAAGACTTTTGACATCAATAGATCAAAATGTGGGGGCTTCAAATCACCGACGCGTATAGCATTCAAAATATCGGAAGATGTTGTGTCTGTCGCCTTGTTGTCGCATGTTTTCCTTCAACTCCACAAGACTGAATAGTCTCCACAAATGAGTTGCCGGAATAAATCTTGCAGGCTGATGGAATGCCTGAGCTCCTCGGATAGGTGGTAACTGAAACAAATCTCCGAAAACCATAATGTTAATGCCACCGAATGGTTCATTTTTCATCTTTTTCAGTTGTCGCAATCTAGAATCGATCATGCACAACATTTCGTATGAAACCATTGAAATCTCATCGATGAACAGGAACTCGATGTCCTTCCACTGATTTCGCAAGACCTTCAAATAGTTACCAGTGAGTGGTGCCAAATTTCCTACAATTTTTCCATCTTTCTCAACTGGTAATTTAAATAATGTGTGAAGCGTTGTTCCGCCAACAAGTCGTGCTGCTACACCGGTTAATGCGGCAACTTTAACTGATTTCTTACCATAGCATCGATTGACCTGTTCTTTTATTGCATTGAATGTAAATGTTTAGCCAACTCCAGCACCTCCTTTGAATGTGTTGAGTTTGAGTGTGGTGAGTTTGAGTGTGGTGAGTTTGGGTGTGGTGAGTATGGGCGTGGTGAATTTGAGTGTGGTGAATTTGAGTGTGGTGAGTTACATCATACCACATATGACAGGAATGTAAGAAACGACTATTAACACCTCAATACCAAATTTGATATTGATATTGCTGTAAAATTAGCCGAGATAAAGCATTCCTTAAGTTGGAGTTGTATAGGCGGGGCCATGCCCCGTTGTCCAACGCCAACCACATTTAGGAAAAATGTTGGAAACGAATGTATGTATCAATATACCAAAATTCGTTAACATTGCTTATACAAGTGCCGAGATAAAAAGTATTTTATTATTTGTGGGCGGTGCCACGCCCACACAGAAAAAATTTTGGTATAATATTGCATTGTCATCCAGTTCTGAGCTATGTTGAAAATTTAAAGTCTCTAGCTTATCGGGAAGTTACTTTAAAATTAATTCCAAGATTTGTACGGGGCATACAAAAAAACAAATAAACAAACAGACAAGAAAGCGACCTAATAAAAACGTTTTAAAAATGGGACATCATTTTGCAAAACCCGGCTAAAAAAAGTCGAATTCAACAGCCCATAGAACGAGGCGTATGCCTAGCTTTTCCACATTTACTATTTTAAGAACAAGTTAACGGCAATATAAAATTGCTTATAGAAAAATAAATGAAAATCTTCACAATCCTGTTACGGTTAATGATATTATGCTCTCATTCTCTCTTTCTCACTTATGAAATACAACAAATAAGCAATTGCGTTCCGTCGCTGCCTCCCGACCCGAAAGAAAGTCTATTAAAATAGTAAAGTGACTGCTTTGCTCCATTTTGTTAATATGCAATTTATTTTTATTGCCTTATACTTAAATACATACATACAAAGATTTGTAATAACTTTCGAGTTGGTGAACTTTATTGATTTTTCTAAGTTTCCGCAATTATTTTAGTGTTTGCTTGTCAGTTTTCTGTTTCTAATAATTTTCTTTTAATTTCATCACACTTCAAGACTTTTCGATTGCTGATTACACTTTTTAATGATTTTGATTACATTTTTCTCAAAGTATAAATACAAATTCGTTTTTTTTTCAAAAGAGTTTTGAAAATTTTATGATTAAGAACATTTTTTGCTTGATTACAAAAAGTGTTGAAAAACGGGTTTTTATTGAAAACTTAAGGCTGTAAATGTGTTTTTTGTTTGGTTTTATTAAATTTTACTTGCTTCTATAAATTGAGCTAATTACAAATTTCACTTAAAGTATGTAGTCAAGAGTATGCATACAAACAGTACTTGTTTATGCGAGTATTATAATTAACAATTGTAATTTACATTCAATTATAGTTTTGTACTTAAATGTTAGTCAAATAAATTGTACGCAAATGCCAATGAACAATAATTTCTTACATAGCAGGCGAGAAAAATGATACACATACAAATAATTACAGACTAAATTCGGCTGGCTAATGACTAGAAAAATGTGCCTCTCTGACTTTTCCATACAAATGCTTTTTGTTGGAAAAAAGGACCTTTATTAGTAACTTATTTGTGCTGTTTCGCATCATCATTTCACAGGCTTATTAGAAAAGTTAATTTTTTTCAATGCATTTTGCAATGAAATTGCGGCATGCATTTCAACCACTTAATTAAGGCAACCCTGCAGTTTTGCGCTTTTCTTCTCTCATCAAACAAATTATGCATATGTCATGCTATAAATGCAGTTATCGCATCCTTGTGCGCAGCTGAAGTGTTCAGCCTTTTTACTCGCATGCGATTTTGCCATCGAAACTGCTGAGCGCTATCGCGAATGCTTGCAGCGCGCACAGAGGATAGCGATAGTCCATGGTAAAAACGTCCTCGGAGGTGCGGCCGAACTGCATGACTATATATTCCGGATCCGAGTCGTGCACAAGTTGGAAATTCTTAACGGATGCCTGTGTAACGCGTCCATGAAAGTTGAGCACATACGATTGCGTCTCATCGTTCCAGACGGGCGTCTTATTGTGCAGCTCCACAATGGTGTCCATGTTCTAAAGAGAAGGTGAGTGAGTGTGCGTTAGATTGAGCAATATAGCTGGATCTTATATGGTATGACAGTAATGATAAGGTAATCAATAACGAAGGTCTACAACAATTGCTAATTGCTATAAAAGCTTGCCGCCTACTGGCGAACCGAACCGAATGGAACTATCGAACATTGAGAAAAAATGATTGCCATATCAATTTTGGGCAGGTGTGTACCTTCACTTTCCACATGTCCAGTATGCCCTGCTGTTTCGGATCGGCCGAGCTGATTTTGACACGCTGATCATCTTCGGTCATGCCGGGAAGGATAACGGTCATATTGCGCGGTCCCTTGAAGCCAAGTATGTTGGTGTCCTGCGAAGTTGAAAGAGGGTGCAAACATAAATGGCAGCCTTCATCACGCACGCGCTATAGCGCTCGACCGAAAGTTTGGCCTTATCTGCGAACGAGCGAGCAGCTGCTCTCAGCCCGCGAACTTACATAAATGATAACGGCCAAATCCTGTCGTGGATGCTCGGTGCTCTCTTTGCTGCCACTGTCGAACACCGTGAAGGATGTGCCGAACACATTGGAACGCAGCTTGCCGCAGAAGCCGTCCGCATTGCGCGACAAATCCGTGGGATCACAGCTGATAATATAGTTGGATGTTTTGCTCTTCTTGCGCTTGCGACCTGCGGCGGAACGATGCCACGCAACTGATTATTACGCAGTTCTGGCCTTACGAAGAAGGCAAATTAAATCTCACTCACCGCCGAGCAGAAATATCTTCTTGCCGTAGTCCCGCTCCAGATGCAAGTAGTATATGGGGAAGAGTCCTCGGTCCATGCCTTTGCGATCGCGCGTTATGCGGCACTTGAAGAGCACGCCCTGTTGCGCCGGCTGCGTTACGAACTGTTCGATGTTTCCCACCAGATCGCCCTCAGGTTCCAAGCCTTCGCTGTTCTCGAAGCCGGCGACTGCCGTCGAGCCCGCCGAGCCGGCTGCACCGTTTCGGGCTGAGGGTGTGGCTGTATTGCTGGCGGGTGTAATGGGCGCATTCGCGGCCACATTCCGATTGGCGTAGTCGTCCTCGTCCAGTGTGTCGCTGTAAGAGTGTTGACGCGTGCGCTCGCGTCTCTGCGAGGCGGTAGCTGCGGTGGAGCTGCTGGAGTTGGTGCTGTGGTAGGCGTCGCCCGCGCTGCCACGTCGCCCACCCACAGGGTTGCTCTCCTCATCTTCAAGATCCTGCGAGGAGAGCTCCTCTATGAGATCTGTGCGCGGGAAGAAAAATCGAGTAAGGTTACTTCTGCAGCTGCTCGTTGGGCTCACCTTCGTGATTAGCTGCATTCGCATTCGTTCGGCTGCCCTGGGAATTGCTCAATATTTGATCTGGATTCTGTGGCGAGCTCATGAACTGCATGGGGCCGTCGTAGGCGTGCAGCTCGCGGCTGTTGGCGCGCATGCCGGACATGGGACGAGTAATTTGCAAGTCGCTGGCCTGCACCATGCCGGGTGAGGCGCGCTTCTGGCGTATATAGGCCTCCATAAGCTGGCGCTAAAAGAAACAATGGAGGATTAAAGTGGAATAGTAGAAGTAGCGAGTGGAAGTAGAGAATATTCTTAAACGCGAATTTCGTTAAGAGACTGAATGAATAAATTTGCTATATGTATTTTCTTTATATGAATTGGAAGCGAGGCAGTGAGAAACTACACTACCGGCATCTGGGATATTCGATGCCACATCGGCTGATATCTGATGACTCAATATGGTATAGCCTTCTACACTTTACAAAATTAAAACTAATCTGATTGGATTTTGCACGCTTTTGCACTGAAGTCATACTTAGATGAGGAGAGGCAGGGCGAGGCGCACAAATGCATCTCAGAATTGAAGTGTAGCAAAAGTTTCTTAATTAAAGCATAATTATGCTAAGTGCTCTCCGCCCACTTCTGCTTCAATTCAGATATCAACCTTGCTGAATAATGGCGACAACAATTAAAATTTGTATATTTCGAAGCGAGGGTGCATCAGTTGCAGCTGGGTGCTTGCTTAGACACACACACATATGCACAGAAAATTTTTGTATGCATACATATATGTACATATATGCAATATATTCCCAAGTCAACGAGGAAAACATTTTTTGAAAAAAATTATTGAAAATACTTTCGCATATGAGAAGCGAGCGCAACGACAAAACGCTGCAGGTGTGCAGCTCACAAATTGTTGTTCTAATTTAATCAGCAACATGATAGGCATGTTGTTGTAGTAATTGTTGCTGTTGTGATTTCGGTGCGCGCCTCCCTTTTCGTAGGTGTCGAGGCGCGTCAAAATGTAATTTTTTGCGCTCTTTTTTTTTACAAAATTAATTTCAAGTTCAATACTAACGGCCACACACACACATGCAACTACATATGTACATATGTATTGCGTATGGTGCGCAATAAAAGGAAGCAACACATTGACGTTATGCTTTTGGGGCATTTTGCATATGCATGAGATTACAGCAGCAATTGCTGTTACTTGTTGTTGCTGCCACACGCTGTGAGTTACATAAATTTAGCAAGCAACACAAACGTGCGCGTTGATTGCTCTCGTTGGCAGCAACGCCAACGCCAATGTCAATGGCAACTGCAACTGTTGTTGTTACTGAGATTGCTCATGTTGTTGTTGATTTATTTAAATATGACATTTCAAATGCAATGCCCCAAATGCTTTGAAAATTGCAAACGCAAATCCTTAAAGTGCACTCAGCCTGAGCGAACAGCCAGTTCCTTTTGCTGCTGCTCTCAAACACACACAGATTGAATGTATGTATGTATTTGATATGATATGGTAACACTTGTAAAATTTAATTTGACTTTCGTCGCGTTGACTAGGAGACTAGATTCTAGTTTGGCATTTCTATATTAGATTGAAAGCTAATCTACGCGCGTAAAGAAATTTGAAAATATTTTTCTTAAATTCTCGTTTGAAATATTACGCACGCAAAAAACTATGCACGTCAATTTCGAATAAATCGGCAAAGTTAGCTTCAGACAATTTGAAGAAAATACGCATTTTGATGCAAACGCTTAAAGTTGAGTTCAGCTCGAGTGAGGCTTGGCTTTTGGGCGATAACAATCTTTAAATCTTAGACTAGTATATCATGAAAAAAGTGGGCTATTCCAATTTTCGAAGATTCTAGAGTGGCAATAAGAAAGAGATCATTGTATCTGCATGCCTTTCAGTTTACAGAAAATCTTTCTTTCAATTTTCACAAATCAATTGAATCATTTTGAACAAAGATTGCGTAATCATTTTATAGACTAAAACTGTCTGACTCTGCGCGATGCATTCAAATATCAGTAAAAGAAACTCGTGCAAACTTGAAAATACTGGAAATATAATAACAATATATATACATACATATATATATATGTAGGAACGACAAAGTGATAACAGCTGATCGAGGGTACAAGGAATGAGCAGCACGTGAACGTGTAAGAGCGAAATGTATTCATAAGGGGGGCAAGCCATAAAGAAGCATACAACAGCACATACATACATATGTACACTGCCATGCATGTGTGCGTATAATTACAACAAAAATGAAATAGTGACTACAACAACAACAACCACTGCTCATGTCAAACCTGCAATGATAAGGGACAGCAGCCAGCAAAGCGAAATAGCAACAGCTGATAAAAGTAAAGTTATTGACTTAAAAAATATACTATATACATATGTACATAGTTGTAGCATGTTGTTGTTGCTTTTTTCATGCAGAACAGAATTATATATGTCACATAGCGTAGACATAAAAAAAGATTGTATTAAGCACACGTGATCCTTATCGGGAACACGTTCTTTGACTTTGGTTCATGTACAAAATAATAATAATCAGTTGTTGTTGTTGTTGTTGTCGTCAATAAAGCATGATCAGCCTTTACGCACTGTTTAGTTAATGTTTGTGATTATGTGAAATACATTTCAGTTTTTCAAAATTTTCAATTAGATGAGCGAGCTTAATTTTTGTTGAAAGCGATTTTTTGTAGTTGAAGGCCTGCACAAATTCCGGAAGCACGAGATTGCGCTGCAGAACAAATTACGCAATGTTGGCATGCATTTTTTTTATAAAATACAAGTGCATACAAAATTACAGAGTTAGAAAACTAAGTCAAGAAAATATTTGTGCATAAAATGAAGTTTACTTTTAAGAAAACTTGACATAGGCATAGAATTCAGAGCAGAGAATCCTTAAGGCTGTTTCATATGATGGACGCAAGCCGTTCAAATCGACATAAACTATTGTAAAAATCGTTCAAAATTATTGTAAAAAAAGTTGTTGCTGCTCAGTTCTTTTGCTTTTGAAAATTTTCACTGAATTTTGTGGCGTGTTTTCGTCAATCGTGTGCACCAGCCTTTAGATGCATTTCAAAATGAATTCGTATTTGCAAAAATTTGATGTTATATTTTTATTCACAGCTTGAGTAGCTTATCAAGAAAGAGAGATTTGCGTCAGTTGCTATTAAATTAGTTTGAAATTTTCGAAAAAAGATAAGCAGCCAAAAACTAGTCGCAATTTTTTCGACTCTGATGCGTGTTGGCAAAAATCGGAGCTCATGGCTCTATTGGCTGAAAACGAGGGTAAAGGCAGATCTTGGCTTTGCATCTACATGCATACATGCATAGATATGTATGAGTTAAAGTAAGGCACCGTTAGAACTTATAATTTATTTGTTGCTTTGAGATTGAGACTGAACGCGAAATATATTGAAAGCTTGAAATCATTTTTGTAACTTTCGAAAAGATGACTTTGCTAGTTTTTTCGATGTCGAAATGTCGTGAAAAAGTGCACGTGTGAAATCAAATGAAACGTTATTTTTTTAATATATCGAAGTATTTGATTGTTTTTGTAAATGACACGCATTTTAATGCGGAAAGTAATGAATGCTTTATAGCCTTCTCAGTCAGTGCCTTCTGCAGAAATGAGTATGTATGTAGTTAAACTTTTTTTAATCTTATGAAAAGTCAGATCGAGAACAAAGAAGCCGACCTATTCAAAAGTTCCAGCAAACATACATATTTATAATAGAAAATTTCGCTGACTGCGATTATAAATGAAATTGAAATTTGAAAACTTTTTGGCAAACTGCAAATTTCTGGCATAACGCTATGGAGCAGATTTTCGCTTGCTGTTCAATGTCTACGTACGTACGATGATATGGGAACATGCGAAACGAATCTGGCAAATTTGCGATTTGGTTGAAACAGCGAAAAACTGGCCACCAGATCGTTTTGCGAAATATTGCAAAGAACTGACCCCAACACAACCCAACCCAATCCAGCGCCGAGCAGCGCAGCGCAGCGTAAGAGGGCAAGACGCAAGCAGCGCACGAAATAGCGAATGAGCGAAAATTATCAATGACAGCTGCCTTAAATGCGACGAACGCATGGCGGACAGTGATGCCACTGATTTGCGATCCACACACACACACACATAGATATGCACACAAGCACACATACAGACAATACTATCACTGCTGCCCAGCAGCACTGAGCGCGGTGACAAAGTCAGCTTTGACAATGCCTCTGGCAGCGGTGGCTATGAACTACAGCTGCCGCTGATGGTTCGATTTGTGGCCAGACGGACGAACGGGCATTGCGGATGTATGTACATACATACGTACGAACAAAGGAACGAAGGGGTGCATGGGGCCAAAAGATACGCTGCCGCAATTGATGAATGTGCGCTGGAGGCTGCGTTCGCTGCCCGCTCGCACGCCAGCAGCCGCAGCAGAGCTTTGCTGGCTCAGCGAAGTGGCGACTCCGGCCAGTCATCATTTGGGGTGGCGCGCGCGAAAACGTCGAACGCTGAACGGCATAAAAAAGCTGCACAATTCGCAATTTGCTCGAGCATTTCGATAACTATTATAAAAATTACTAGAAATTAAACAAACTGCAATAAATAAAAAATTTTGCTAAAAATATTTGGCATATTTTCAAATCAACTTTTACATTAATATTGCTGATTTAATCGAACGAAAAATACACATAAAAACATAACAACAACAAAAGCGACTACATACTATGAAAAGCAGAAGACACTATGTAAAACAATTTGAACAAGTTTAAAGAAAAGGCAATTATAATAAAAGTGAGAACACTAAAAAGTGCAATACAAAGAAAACGAACTAAAATATACAAGAAAAGCTTGACTAATGAAAAAGTAGAATTTTGTGCATTTTTTTTCAAAATATTTTTGTTCACGAATATTTATCGCTAGAGTCGAAATATTTTGTGAATCATCATCAAATAAAGCTAGTTAATTTGGTAGGTTTCGGTCATAGCTTTTTTGCTGCTATACAGCTCGTGTAAACAAGCCTATAGACGTGCTTTCTCGTATTAAGGCACGCTTTTATACACATGTTGATTACGGCCATCTAGAGTTAATCTTGGGAATTAAAGGGTTAAAAGCTGTGAGCTTCAGTTGGGTTCCACAAATATAATTTCCGATCGTTAGTAGATAAGCTGCAGGCAGCTCTTGTGAACAAATTTATATATTTCGATAAGAAGGTAGACATCAATTTATGCTTTTGATAGCTATCGGCTGCTTATCGAACTGCTGAAAAAGAGGTGCTAAATCATCAATTTATCAATTTAGATGAAGGCCAAATTTTTGAAGGAAAATAATGCAAACACTCAACACCAAGCAATTGTAAATAAGAAACGTGAGTGCCACTCTACTTTCGATTAATAAAGCTAATAAAGCAGTGGCGAATCTTATCGAGATATCATAAAAAAATCGCAATAAAATAATAAAATTTGCTGGTTGATCAATTGGCCATTTGATTACGCTGCGATACACGATTCAGCGATAGGGCGCACATAACCTCAAGTGAGCGCCTGTTGAAAAACACACACATTCCGCTGATAGCAATCGAGAGGCGGGACACTTGAGCTGAGCTGAGTTGTGCAGTCGTTGGGATCGGCGGCCGCAGTTTATCCTGGAGCGCCGAGGCGTAGCTGTCGAAGGTCTTTCGCACTAGCCCCACGCATTCCCGCAAGCAGTTGCAGATGTTGAGCCTGCAGCGACTGTTGGCCGCCTTGGTGCTGTGCCTCGTGCTGACCAGCCTGCCCTCGGCCACGCAATGCGACACTTCCTACTACGAGAAATACTACGCGGCACGTCGCTTTTCGCCGCAGAAGCGCGCCTCGCTGCTCGACTTTCAGTTCAGCGTGAAGCTGGCGGACGAGTCGCTGGAGAGCTTCGAGCGCGTCGCGCTGGTGGGCGATGTGGCGCAGCTGGGCGCTTGGCGCGCCGATGGCGCCGTGCTGCTGAATCGCACCGCGGAGCACAACGTGTGGTCGGGCGTGGTGCCGCTGGCCGCCAACGCCAGCCTCAACTACCGCTACTTCATTGCGGCCGTGCACGAGGAGACGGGCGCGCTGCAGATACGCCGCTGGGAGTCGCACATTACGGCGCGCGTCTACGACATTCCCGCGCAGGGCGGCAACGGCACCGTGGACACGTTCGGCCGCATCGATGCCGCTCAGCGCGAGGTGCAGCGCGGCTGGCTGCACTCCGGCCACGTCGTGCAGTTCAAGCTCTTCCGCAATCCGCTGCACATCAACGAGATACGCGCGGGCAACGAGCAGCTGCGGCTCAAGCTGCAGCCCATCGAGCCGCGCATGCTGACGCCCATCGTGCCGTCGGCGCGCGCACACAGCGAGTACGTGCGCATGGAGTATGGCAACAGCTGGCTGCGCGCGCAGCCGGAGTACGGCGTGCCGTATGCGCCCAACGACATTGTCATCTTCGAGACGACGCTGGCGGAGCTGCATGGCGTGGCCTACCTGCTGAAGCTGTACGCCATGCAGGCGGGCAGCGAGCTGGTGCGCCTCATCGGCTACCAGTACATCTATCCGGACGTGCTGCTGGGCAGCGAGGGCAACTTCACGCTGCGCCTGCTGTCGCCGGTGTGGCTGCACGCCATCGGCACGCTCGAGCTGCAGTACTTGGTAATGGCGCCGTCAGCCGATGCGGCGGTGGAGTTCCGCTCCACGTTCATGGACTATTGGCGCGCCAATTGGACGGCCTTCGACATGGGTCATCGCGGCTTGGGCAAGAGCCTCAAGCAGTCGACGAATGCGCCCGCGCTCATTGAGAACACAGTCGCCTCGATGAAGGCCGCCGGCGAGCTGGGCACCGACTTCGTGGAGTTCGATGTGCAGCTGACGAGCGATCTGGTGCCCATCATCTATCACGACTTCGTCGTGTATGTGTGTATGGACCCGAAGACGCCCACCAGCAAGGATGATCTGACCGAGGTGTTCATCAAGGACGTTACCTACGAGCAGCTGAAGAATCTGAAGACCTATCAGGTGGTGGGCTCGAAGATTGTGGAGTATCCGGCGCACAACACCGTCGAGCAGCAGGATCATCGCCTGTTTCCGCTGTTCGAGCACTTCCTGACGCAGCTGAACCAGTCCATTGGCTTCGATATTGAGGTTAAGTGGCCGCAGCTGCGCGCGACGGGCGCCTACGAGAGCGTGCAGCAGACCATCGACAAGAACGTCTACGTGGATCGCATACTGGAGGTGATGCAGCGCCACGGCTGTGGCCGCTTCAGCTTCTTCAGCAGCTTCGATGCGGACATTTGCACGCTGCTGCGCTACAAGCAGAACATGTACCCCGTCATGTATCTGTTCTCCAGCGTGGAGTCCTACTACGCCGATCCGCGCTCCGACACCATTTACGATGTGGTCAACAATGCGCAGGCCTTCGATCTGGCTGGCATCGTGCCGAATGCGGTGTTCATACAGCAGGACCCCGGCTGGATTGAGGTGGCGCAGAAGCAGCAGAAGAAGGTCTTTCTGTGGGGTGACGTCCTGAAGGATGCCAGCTCGATTGAGTGGTTCAAGCAGCAGGGTCCCAACGGCGTCATCTACGATCGCTTGGATCTGTGGCTGCCGCTGAATAAGCAGAACGCCTTTGAGCTCGAAGCGGATTTGCCGGAATTCTTTCAGTTGCAGTGCACTGCGCTAGAGGGCGCTGCAACCAATGCGACTATTGCTTTTCTCTGAGGCAGAGTCTGAAGGAGCAGAGTTTATATGCAGAAATGTAGTGTAAACCAAAATTGTAATTTGTTGTTAATGTTATTTAAATAAAAGTGTTAAGTGTTAGTTTTTTGACGATTTTTATTTCGTCAATGAAAAAATACAAAAATGCAGTGTTCCAATATTAGGACATACTATTAATTTAGGTACTTATACAATTGCTGTATTCACGAAGTAGTGCAACTGTTCTAGCAGAGTTTAAAAATTGCAGATTTGCACTGCAACTACAACAACAAAATGCTTAAGGAGCTGGCAAGTACTTAACAAATGATCAAAAATACATATCGTTAGAACACAGTGTAGAAAGGTTCAAACATTTGGTTATGTGTGGGTTGCCATAGAGTTTGATCAGGCATAACCTAAAATTCTTGCTAAAAAGGAAAGCAACAAATAAATGGAAGGTAAGAGACAGGCTAAAACATTTATGCTTGAAGCTTTTTGGTAGAGAACAAATAAGTTGGTAACGATTAGAAAAAAGTGCTTCCGATTGATCACGGAATACCTGCTCGAACACTGTAGAATAATAGAACAAATATCTGCCATGAGTATAGCATAGGATAGCATGTGGAAAATCTGTGAAGAAGTTGTGGAAATAGCCGAGCACATTCTGTGCCACTGTGCTGGGCCCTTATTAGCCAATCTGCCAGACTTCTTTACACAGGTAAGATTATCTACCTTTACAAACGCTTTATATTACGGAGAGATTGACAAGCACTATAACTTCTCATCTTTCCAAACATGAGCATCTGTACGTACATGATGAACTCTTGCAATAGATTTTTCCTAACGAGTTGACTAGGAGACTCGATCATCATTCCAAATACAGCTTATAACAATTCATTCTTGCCGTTGCCTTGAAGTTCGTTGTAAGAAAAGAATTCTCCGCAACTAAATTGCGTTTATAAACACTTTGTATGTACTATGTACATGAGCAACTGCTCTGTGGAGTGTATAAGTAAAAAAAATACAACATTTTAATGCAGCTAGCGTAAAAGATTGTCAATAACATTTCCATAATATGTCATAATGTGTCAAAAGAACGTTGCTGCCTTTAGTTAACAACTTAATATATAGTGCGAGCGCTCAAGTTATGCGAAAATGTGCGTGGTCATCGTGAATAAGCACACACACACACACACACCATTACTTACTTACAAACATGCACATAAAAAGCAAGTTCATAAAATGAAAAGTATTGAGCTGCACGGTTAAGTATCAATTTTCTCGTAAAATGAACTCAACAAAGACATGACAAAAACTACAACACAGCGGACAAACGTAAAAGCCACAAAAACAACGCACACAAGCATGCATGCGTGTCTGTGTGTGTGTGTGTGTCGAGCACACATAATATCTGTAAAAGCACAGCTCAGAGCTAACGCATTTACAAGGCTTGTTTGTCCTTTGGCCGTGTACACTAAATATATGTATTTGAGTGTGTGTGTTTGTGTGTGCCTGCTGATAGTGTTGGCTGGCTTTATAGCAGCGCCATTGTGTGCGTAAGAATGTGCATGTGAGTGTGTTTTTTTTTAGCTGTAGCTTGCTTTGAATTTCCTGAATATGGTCGCTTCATTAATCCCTGCTGTTAGGTTACTTTGTCAATGGCTGTAAGTGCAAGCTGTCAATTTTGACACATTCACATTAATACATACACAGATACACACACACGTAGCTAACAGATTGATTTGGTTCGATGCTCATGTGTGCTGATTTTAGTGCTTTAGCACATGCTCAATATAATACATAGGCCGAAAACCTTAGTTGTTAGTGTCTATTTCTAAGTTTGTATATAAAATTTATTTTATAAATAAACTCTTTATAATAATAATAATATAATAATAATCAATATAATACAAAGCGCAAACATACATACATATTTCAAGCTCATACAAACAGTCAGACAGCTCCAAGGTAGAACTGTTTAAATTGCTCAAATGCTATAAAAGAAGTAAGATAATTTAAAAATTTTGAACATTTTTTCCCGTTGAGAAATATTTTTTGTTTAATGCCAAATTTTAAGGGCTCTCATGCGGAGCCTGCAATTCATTTGCATATGAAGTGGCAACAACAGCAACAGAGTGGAAACAGCATATGCCGGCGGTGTTATCTTTGATGCCAGTGCTAGTGCTGCCAACACCACTTTCAAGGTGCAAAGGACACCTGACGTATGGCGCATACATGCAAGCAACTAGTTGCAAGTACTTATCGCGCACGGACAGGCTGCTGCATTGCTGCCATGCTATGAAACACTATGACACTTGACAGTGTTGTTGGCTCAATGCAGCTGGCAAGAGCACAGCAAGTAGGCTCAAATGGTAAATGGCAACTGCAAAGTGAAATGTGGCCAAGAGTGCTATGCGCTTTTATTTAACAGTTGACATTGTGCAATGACTAATGAATTTAAGTAAGCGCTTCTTAAACGAACATGTATGATTTTTGTTCATTTCCGTTTGCAAGGATGTAGAGTTTTTAGAGTCTACTCTGCAATTGTATCGCACATTTTTGCAAGTCACTCTCTTTATAGTTCGAAATGTAGGGAGAGGGGGGTACCTTCGTCCTTGGGGCACATCCGTCAAAGGCGATTTCGGTATGAAGGAGTCATCGGACATAACTGTTTATTAGTGAAAACTAACCCATAGCTAGCATAAATATCCCTCACGAAGGTTGCCATCTATATCTGAACAGCTGATAAAGTTACATTTGATTTTGTGTTTTCGCGCTTCGTTCCCGAATATTCAGGTCGGTAACGTAAGAAGTTTGTGCTGTATTTATACCATTATTTCGAACAAAATTGTATTAGTATTACTTTAATAATAATTATTTTATAAATAAAAGTGTATTAAGTGAAAATAAAGCACTGAAATTAAAAGTAAAAAATAAAAATAAAAAAAGTGACACCAGGTCTTTTTTTTATGGGGCACATTCGTCAATATAACTTCACAGGTGCTAAAAATCGAAATCGAGTTCAAGCTTCCAAGACCCTCGAACCTGGCTTAAACCTCCCGTAACCACACAAAACTAATATTGGGGTCGATCTCAGCACTTTAAATATTATATATAACAAATAATTTATAAAAAAAATTTAACAATAAGTACATTTTTTTAAGCTCTTAAACATGATTTTTTTTAAATTTTTTAATGCAAAATATAATAAATACGTGTTGTGTAACCAAAAACATGTCTTATTTAGTCTAAACAAGATTTTGTATCACCTTATGGTACTTTAAAGTATGAATGCCGAAAGTGCCCCGCCAAATGCCGAAGCTACCCTGGCATGGGGGCACAATCAGCGAAATTACTTTTTTTACTAATCATGAAAAAAATAATACAAACGGAACTTTTTAAAGAGATTTTAGTATAACATTTTATTGTTAAATAATGAGGTATTGTAACAGTCTAATCGGTTTTTAAATATATTGATTACCTTCTGAAATATAGGCCTTCAAATAAAAAGAGACGAAGGTACCCCCCTCTCCCCTACTCAAGTATTTCGATAGTAAATGTATTCATATGTAATTATATTGAGGATCACTGAGCATGACTTAAAATTGTCAAATGGGGCTACGTGCAAGTATGAAGCCAAGTCATTAGTCAACACTTTGCAGACTATAACAAATTTGTTTTTCAAAAATCTACCAACTATGCCAGGAGTCGTATGAATCGTAGGCATCACAACAAGAGCCAAGTTCGCCAGTGGCAGCCGAATCTAAACGAGCAATGGAATCGAAATAGAATTTATAATTAATTGCTGTAGCGCATATGAACAAGTAATGGAATGAGTTCAAGTTCTATATTTAACATTTCTTACTCTTATTTTTTTATTCTTTTATTTCATTTCATTGTGTGTCTGTGTGTGTGTGTCAGTTGCATGCCACTTTGATGTGCATTTCGCTGCGCTTGTGCTCCAACAATAAGTTTTATCAATAAAATTAATGCTACGAGAAGCGAAGGTACAGAGGCAGCTGCAATAGCTGCTGTTGCTGTCATTTCTGCTGCAATAAGTGTGTCGGGTATATTCTCAGCTGTCAGTTGTTGTAGCTTTTTGTGCATTGTTTTGAAGGCAAAACCAATGATTGCAGTGCCCGCGCAGTTTCAAACAAAATGCATTGACTATGGAACTCATCAATTTTGTTCAGCTGTTTCGCTGCGAGGGGGATTCAATGCTTTCTCGGTATCAGCATGAAAAACACAGCAGCGAATTGAGTTCAAATATTTTCTATTTTTCAATGTGAGCCCTCATAACCTCATCTCCAAATTACCTTTTTAATACCATTTACGAGTAAATTTTCATGCTGACATCGAGAACACATTAAACTACTCGTGTTGCTCCTTTAAAGGACATCTTCTTGCGTGCTTTTTTCTGTCAGATTTTTCTTAGGCTGCTATTCTACATAGCGTATGAGTAATATTTGATGTGAGCATATTTTAAATGGCACTCATACGACGTGCTAGCTATCGAGCGGTATTTTTAGTAAGGGGATTACTTTGATAAATTTGCTTTAGGAAAATAAAAGTATAAAAGGCTACTTCTTTAGCATGTTTCCAGTTTTCAAATCTTGTTCCTTTGCTGTTGTAATTTCTGTAGTTTTATCAACTTTAAGGCCATTCATAAAACTGTGTCAGCCACACCTTGAGTGGCGCTGCTTCAGCTGCTACACACGCCACATACATATGTAAGAGAATTATTGATTAACCTTTGCCATTCAACCGCACTATAAAAGTAGTAAAAAAGTAATATATAAATGCTTTTTTATTTAGTGCCCGTCTCTCAGCAGGTGCTGTAAGTATGTATGTATGTATCAATATGTCAATGAGTATTGATTTTACTCATATGCCTCGCATGTCAAGGACAAGTATACATGCATAGATTACAATAAATAAGAAGCACTTGCTTCTTTCTTGATTTTCAATTAAATTACTTCAAAAAAGACATACTGTCGAATTTTTAGGTTAAAATAAATGCACCATAAAATGAAATGTAATTCAGTTGAGTTTTGACAATGTCAAAGTTTAAAGGCCAAATATAGCAATGCTGCACTGCTCTTTAAAGAACACATTTAAAAGCAATTGTCGCAATTAAAGGCTTAAAGGTTAAAAAACCAATTTGATACCTCGATAAGCACATTGCCTCTGGCAGCAGTATTATAAAATATTATTTGTTTTGTTGATTGCGATGATTGACGACAGCTACTTAAATCGACATAAACGCCATTTTATGTGCTGACAATGCGCTGACGAGCGCAGCGCTAGATACATACATACATATACACATATAAAAAAATGGCTGATTCATGCTTTTGTTGAGTTGGCAAGCACAAGTGCCGGTGTGTGTGTGTGTGCTTATATGTGTGTGTGGCAATATGCAAAGAGGATAAATAAGCTTATTGTTATAAGACCACACGCACACTCACACTCACACTCACACTCCACACACAGCGATGAAGCGCAGCAAGTTTTTTTTGCCAACAGAAGAAAAGCTCAGCTGGCATTTTAATGCGTCAACGTGTATGTCTGTATGTGTTTATGTGACATAATTTTCTGTTTTTTGACAAATTTGCATTTCAATTTGTTTGACGCTTAAGCAACAAAAGGAAGCACGCGGTCTAAGAAGCGTAAGTAAGGAGTGGCACCACAAGAAAATGTTATAAACGTGAAGGACATAAAAAGTAGCTAAGCCAAGAAAGGAGAAGACGTGCTACTTAAGACAAGTGCAGCTCACACACACAGTAGTGTAGTAGTAGTAGTGTACCAACAAGCGCAAGTAGTCAGGCATAGTTAAGGAGTAAGCTGCAGGCTTACCCATAAAATATATTATATATAACGAGCTAAGCATATTTTAAACAGAAACAGTTGTGGCCAAATAGTTATTAGAACTGTTTTCAGATTTGTGACAAACAAGAATTTGCAAAAAAAAGTTAAACAGCAAATGAATATACAATAATTTGAAAATACTTTGGCTGTGCTTGAAATCACTTCAACATATCTGAAATAAATTAAATTTATCTGCAGAAGTTAGCATTATTTCTTACTTTCTTTTATGTCTGCTAAATGTGCCATTTTTAATTCGATATTTTAACTGTAAACTATTTTCGAAAGCTATTTCTTTAAAAGTATTTTAAAATTATAGCCATAAGCTGCTTGCAATTCTTCTTTTTATGGGCATTCTTTTAGGCAACAAGGCACTAAAGCTCTTTAGGGCACACAAGCTCATTGTAAAAAGTTAATAATATTATGTGAACAAAACTTTGCGCTTGTTTCATTTGAACTGAGCTGCTACTTTTTATAACTACGCTACAAATTCCATGCACCTTGCGGCCACATTGCAAGCTGGTGAAGCAGTTTGCAAGTATTTTTATGTTGTTGCAAAGTTACGCAGAGGCGCCAACAAGAGCCGAGCAACTGGTCGTATAAGCAACATATTAGAAAAAGCTACTCGCTTAATGTCGCTCATACGCTGTGTGGTGCACTGGAAAGCGTGCACATTTTTTATGTAAATTTAAAGTGTAAATGTGAAATGTGCTAGTGCAAAATGAAGGCAGGCTGTGCTGTCGGAAGCCACTTTTACTTGTTATCTCAACGGCAAAAACTGAGCAAAATTGAATTAATGCGACTGCTCTGACTCTGGCTTTGTATAATGAGATAGCCTTGAAGTGGTGACTCATGCATGCACATGAGCGCAAATACATTTACAATACACACACACACACACATTCAGCACATAAGCTGAAATATGCAGAGAGGGAAAAACATGCACAGTGCCATTTAAAAATGCTTCTTTTTTATTGGCTTGTCGTATTGACATTACAGCTAGTTGCCTGAAATGAGTGACATGAGCGGATAGACTGACAGGACTATTGCAACTTTTGAATGTGTGTAGTTTTTGAAGCAGCCAATGTCAGTGGCATGTATAAAGCGGAGCAGCAGAGGGGCAGAACAAGTGGACGAGTTCCATTTCAAGTACTTTTTCAATTGACTGTTTGCTTATAATCGAGCATAGCCTTCAACTGTTTGGATCAATTTGAATATCAACTAAAAAGTAGATGACAATTTTCTCATTTGTTAGAAAATGTTGGAATAGCGGAAGTAATGCTCTAACAATTGACAAGAGCACGAAGAAAGAAAGCAATCAATCTAGTTCGACTACGCCTGCGAAAGTTGTAGCTTTTATGCAGTCATGCTTCTATGAATACACACACACACTTCAGTGTGCTTAAATCAAAAAGTTATTTTCATTTGCATGCACACACAGGCAAAGCGCGATAGGAATATGTAAGCACGTTCGAAATAGCTTCACAGGCAAAGTGATAGAGCTTTAGGTTCCGACAGGCTTCTTTAAAAATTCTTTAACTGTTGTGTATGCTTCCATGATCGACAACTTAAAAAAAATTAACTTAAAACGCAGTGGAAAATTTACAAAATACCAGCGATTTGAGTAACAAAAAACGAAAATATATATTCCAATTATAGAAAAGCACACCTTCAGCTGCTACTCGAATCTACGAACTGTACTTTAAAAGTATTTGTTATATTCTGAATGGCCTTTAAAGGCGAAGGCATAAGAGCATAAGAAATTTTTTAATTGCTCATACGCCTTCGTTCATTGTGTTATTGTTTTCTCTAATGAAGTCGCATGTTTTTGCTAAAAGCATAAACATTTATTCAAATTAGTTGATATATGTATTTATATGAGTAACGTAGACTTAAGCAATGTAAGCAACATTATAAATATACCTTGAAATTCCGTTCCCACCGAAACTGCTGACGCTATGTCTAGACTGCGAGCACCTTGCGATTATAAAAAACGATAGCAGTAGGAACATAGCTGCAGCAACGGTTTCGCCGGGAACGACTCAAATTGATAAAAACAGAATAAAGCCAGATTTCAACAAAGCAAGTCGTGTGCATTCTCATTGGCGCAGTCGTTTTAAAAGAGCCTACCTTCCAAATATACCGCGCAAAGGTATTAATAATTGGTGCAAAATAAAAGTGCACGTATAAACACTGCAGAACCTGAAGTTTAGTGAACGTATAAACACTGCAGAACCTGAAGTTTAGTGAACGTATAAACACTGCAGAACCTGAAGTTTAGTGAACGTATAAACACTGCAGAACCTGAAGTTTAGTGAACGTATAAACACTGCAGAACCTGAAATTTAATGCACGTATAAACACTGCAGAACCTGAAGTTTAGTGAACGTATAAACACTGCAGAACCTAAAGTTTAGTGCACGTATGAACACCGCAGAACCTGGAATTTCACAATTGGAAAACTTGTTACAAGCCATGTCACTTCAACAAGGCCAACAACCAGCCACAGCCACTAGCATGCTACTGCAAAATATAAACAGTATCGAACGCTTTGATGGCGATAAGCGCAACTTGGCTTTCTACATCACTAGTGTGGAAGCTGTAATACCAACTATAGCCACATTGCCAGCAAACGAGAGGCAGCTGTATTTTATGGCAATTCTAAGGACGGTTACCGGAGAAGCAGCGCAAGCAGTACGGCGCGAGCAACCAGCAGATTGGACGCAACTGAAGACACTATTAATAGACGAATTCGGGGAGACAACGCCGACACCGATGCTAATTCTAAACATAAACAGCATCAAAGGTAAGAACGGGGTTAAAAATTTATGTGACACCATAAACAGTGAAATTTGTAGGATTAAGGACAAGATTAAATTAAGTGACAACAATACCTCAGAGAAACAGTTACTCGAACAGACCTTAGAGAAAACCTGTCTAGACGTACTAAAAAGGGAATTGCCAAATCACTTAACAAGTCTCCTAAATGCAAATTTAGTGCTCGATTTTCGATCTGCACTACGCGTATTGCGCAACAATGGCGCATATGACATCCGTACCAATAACGAAGTTAGATATAGAAATGCTTTTGCTAATAATGAGTTTAGGGAATTCACACGGCCTAACAGGAATTTCCAGCAATTCAGAAATTTCCAAAACCAATTGGACATCCAAAATCAATCAAATTTCCCCAACCGAACCAATTTCCAAACTCATCCAAATTTTTTCAATCGAACAAATTTTCATAATCAGCCAAATTCCTTCAACCAAACAAATTTCCAGAACGAAAATACTGATAACAGGAATTTTTATCCGCATGCACAGACTCAAAATTTCAACAACGCTCCAAGACAAAACCAGAATTTTAAAAGGCAACGAAGTTATGATTCAAACCAGAGTAGATTACGTAGGTTTGGGGTTCCGCAGCCAATGGACTTGGATGAAAATTTTCATCTAATTGCCTCGGACCCTCACACTTACCAATCCTTGAATTAAACACTGAAGTCGGTCAACTAAAATTTTTAATTGATTCCGGATCTTCTGTAAGTTTGATAAACCCCAATATTTTCCCAACTACAGTAAGGAAGGCAGATACAAAAATAATTAGCACAATAAAGGGCACCGTTGAGTTAAATTTAGTACAACTGTTAAACTTACCACAATTAGTTGAAGGTAACTTAAAATTATATATTTTTCCTTTTTCGAAAAGATATGACGCACTCTTGGGAAGCGATATTCTAAAAGTCCTTAAAGCAAAATTAGACTTTAGCAACAACACTATAACTCTTAACAATAAGATATATGAAATATCAATTAACAACAAAGTGAACGACTACAATTACGTAATAGAACAGGAAGATTTTGAGCTAGGAAAGGAAGAAAATAAGTTTAGAATTGACCACTTAAATCACGAAGAAAAATGTTTGAGTAATTTACTGAATAACAAAAAAGTAAACTGTACAACATTAAAAAACACTGAAGAGAGTATAAACTTCTTCCCCCCAAATGTCATAGTAACCAAAAATCTCAAAGAAACTTACCTCGATCAAAATTGTAATCAACTTAAAATAAAAATTAAAGGAAATAATGTTATCAATTTTAATAAGTGTAAAATTAAGATAAATACTTTCGAAGTTTCAATCATGGAAGATTACATTAACCCTAATATTGTACCATTTATAAAAGATTTAGAAAACTTAGTTAAAATCAACAAAAATTTGGTTACACTCCCAGAACTCAAGCAACACTTCGTAACAATTCAAGATAATAAAAAACATTTGAGCTTAGGATTCACAACAATCTTATTAATCATTACTATTGTATTTACCATCTTAGTGTTAAGAAAATATCTTAAATGTCAACAAAAAGTTGTAAAAAACGTTGGAGAAATTTCTGGAGATGGGAGGAGTAACGTAGACTTAAGCAATGTAAGCAACATTATAAATATACCTTGAAATTCCGTTCCCACCGAAACTGCTGACGCTATGTCTAGACTGCGAGCACCTTGCGATTATAAAAAACGATAGCAGTAGGAACATAGCTGCAGCAACGGTTTCGCCGGGAACGACTCAAATTGATAAAAACAGAATAAAGCCAGATTTCAACAAAGCAAGTCGTGTGCATTCTCATTTATGTTGAAGCATTATTGCTGTAGCCGCAAAGCCAACATAAAAGAGTGTGGCAGACGAAGGCAAGAATACGAAAGTCATGCTTGTATATGAGTAGATACATAAATACAATGACAACCACAATCATAAGCATGCAGCTGGAACCTTCTTTTACAGCTTGCTTTGAAGCTTCATCATAACAACAGCATAATTTATAGAATATTTAGAATGAACAGCTTAAATTTATATATACAAATTATCAAAGAATATACAATATTTAGCCTTCGATTAGAAAATGTTACTCTTGTTGTCTATGGTAAGGGCATAAAGTACGAAGAAGAAACGCCAGAAAAGTTGCTCAAACCCTATAGACCTATAACTCGATAAATCATATACATATAAGGCAAGCGTCACCCTCCGTGCCCCATATCTACTGTAATTGCTCGAAATATTTTTATTTTAAACTTTTCAAATTTTCAAACTTCAAAAATAAAGTGACAAATTATCAAGAAAACGAAAAAAAATGTTTCGAAAAAATGCCTCCAAAAAGAAATAGTGGAGTGGAAGCTGTAACCCTTCAGGAAGTAGGGAAAAGGCGCAGGGCAGAGAGGTCTCGAATGCGCAGAGAAAATAGAAATATTTTAGTTATTTAATTTATTGCAATACTTTTCAAACTTCTTGGAAATGGAAAAACACTTTTCAGCCTGAAAGTATGCAAAGCTTTATTCACGTATCAGTGATGTGGCTTTGTGAAGTTTTTACAATCAAAATATATTTCATTTTTTACATCTTTTAATTAATTAATATGCGGACTTTAATGAAATGCCCTAATGAATTGTGCCAAAATAAAGCTTATAAAATAGAATTGAATCAGTCACGATACGATAACTAGATTACCGCGTATTTTACGGTTGCAAAGCCACTTGGAACAGCGAGAGGACGTTCAGACTTTGGACGCATACTCCTTCAACAGAACAAATTACGTTTGCAACTGAATATAATACTCAGTACGAAAGGGAAAGACGTGAAGCTACGAAAGCCTTTTAAATGGAGGCAGAACTTTTCACTCACAATTCAAAGTACCAGTTCCTGTATTTGAAAACTAAGTTTCATTGCAAAGATTGAACAACATTGATGCGGATCTGATCAGAAAGACAAAAGTTTTAATATTAGATGAAGCCACAATGGTGGCAAATAATTCAATTAATTGCATTAACAAACTTCTTCAAGAAATTATGGGAAATGAAAAGCCTTTTGGTGGCAAAGTCATCATTTTTGGTGGAGATTTTAGGCAAACGCTACCAGTAGTACCTCATGAAACCAGATTTGCAATTGTGCAAGCCAGCATTAAATTTTGCATAAATTTGAGATATTAGAATTAAGTCACAATGTTCGGTCCATTGACCCGATTTTTAGCGATTGGCTACTAAACTTAGGAAGCGGAGATCTTACGAATGACCACGGCTTGCCTGAAGATATTATAGAAATTCCTGATCACTTTGTTTGTAAAGGTTCGCTTATAAACGAAATTTTTGGCGACACTGAGTGCTGAAAATGTCAATCAATACTCCAAAATGGCTATACTGTGCCCAAAAAATTCTGATGTAAATGAAGTTAATGAGTAAATTCTCAAAATTTTATTTGGTGACACAATTACATACCTTAGCACGGATTCTATTGAAGACAGTAATGATAACGATAAAAAATTACTCTGTCGAATTTTTAAAAGACTGTTGTCCATCAGGAATGCCGTTGCATAAATTGAATCTCAAAATTGGAAGTGTTATTATGCTTCTTCGAAATTTAAATACCAAAAGAGGTCTCTACAATGGAACACGTCTAGCTGTTAAAAGCCTAAAGGCTAATTTAATAATTGCACAAGTTTTAACAGGCACTGCCGAAAAAGAGATAGTTTTCATTCCTAGAATTGATTTAGCCCCTACAAACACTGAACTGCATTTCACTCTGGGGCGCCGACAATTCCCCATTAAATTGGCGTTTTCAATGACCATAAATAAATCTCAAGGTCCAACATTGGGAAAGGTAGGAATGTTTCTAAAAGAGCCGGTATTTAGTCATGGGCAACTTTATGTAGCCATGTCTAGAGTCCAGCGATCTGATGACGTAAAACTATGTATTATAGAGGGAAATGGGCAAGGGAAGTTGATTAAAAATTCTAAAAAGATTTTTACTAGAAACGTTGTATATAAGGAAGTTTTAGTAAAATAATTCCACCGTATTGTTATTAATTGTTATTTCAATAAAAAATGTTGTGTATATTGATTAATTTTTTGTCGATTTTTATTCTCAATGATATGAACCCGTCGTAGGACGGGCATTTTTACCCTAGTGAGTAAATAAGTAAGTAAGTATATGCTTTGGTATTAACGAAACTGTTTCGTATAAAGTCGACTTATTGAACAAGCCTGGTTCTCTGCTTGGAAGTCCTGCTTTGAGTCCAAACACAGAAATCGTCACAATCAATCTCTTCGGCATACTGATTCTCGGCAGGCACTGCATAAATATATTTCTTGTGCTCTCTTCTTCTTACTCTTCCAGTGGCCATTCATGCGAGCTGTAAAAATATACTTGCTTTAAGTTGAACGCATTCCAGTTGCTTCTTTGTTTTGTCATTTCAAGATATGCATTTGCACTTTCAATCAACTGCGAGTGACATTGTGAAAAATGAACAGACTCAAAATGGTAGCCAGTTTAGTTTTACATTGAGAGGAAGCCTGCGGCAGCGTCCACAGCAGAACCAGTCGGCAGCTGTCAACATTTACGACTAGCGAGACCTCGCCCCATTGCGCTGGCATATCAGCAAAAGAGGCGCTTTTATTTATGTGCTAACAACAACAAAAACAACAGGCCATAGCCACTACGCTTGGCAGCGTCCGTTTGCAGGCCTTCATTTGTTGCTGTTGCCATGTAGCTGCTTGTCAGCGCGGCTGCCAGTATTGTCGCCATTAAAAAATGATGCTGTGCAAACTCAATTTTTATGTCGCTCGAAAAAGGCAAGCGCTCGCCATTGAGGGCTGGTGGCTAAGCGTTGTTAGCCTATCAGCTGCGTAAACTGAAAATATATTTTGTCGTCTTTTAGGCGCGGGTAATCACACACACACACACACATCCACTTGCAACCACATGCAAATGGATACACCAATTAAAACTATATATCAGTGTCTGTTGCCGGTTTGGCGCTGGAATTTATGTTTATGACTTCCGAGTGACAACAACAACAACAACAACCACAACAACTACAAGAAAAAGTAACCAAAAGCACTAAGACAACAACCAAAAAACAAAAACAGCAGCCACCAAAAATTTTCCAACTGTATGCGCCGCCTATCTTGAGCTCGGTTCATGGCGGTTGGTGGCTGCCACAAGTGATTTATGTATGGAAGCCGGCAAATATCATTTTAGCGCAATTTCATTAGACTTTTTTTCCAACTGAAATTTGTGTCTGGCATCGCAGCATGCGCGGGCAACACGGCAGCGGCTGCTCCGGCGACGTTTATTTGATTTGCATAATAAGAAATTATTATATGAAATGGCCTGCAGGGCGAATTGTGAGCAGCGGCAGAAAATTGTGGGGCATGCTTTTTGGCGCATTTGCAATTTGCTCAATGAGTTTCCGAGCTCAATAAATTAACAACGCTGTCATAAATTGATTAAATTTTACCGTTTACGAACCTCGAGCGGTGTAAGATTAATGCCAGCTCTACATTTAGAAAAGGCCAAATGAATTAAGACAACAACATCAAATCAAATGAAACTAATTGATACAATCTTATTAAAATCAAACCAAATCATGAACAAAATCTCATTAAATCACATCAAATGAACTTTTTCAAAATCAAATCTAATAAAGCGACGATTCTTCTCCTGACGACTATTTTAACTTAAAAATCGCCCTAAAGTATGCAACATTTTTGCAATTTATCATTTTTCTTCTTCTTGATTAGTCAGAACAAGGTTACGATCCGATTTGCAATTTATCATTGCATTGCGCCTGAAAGTATGCGGCAAATTATCAGCTCTACCCACACAAAGACAGAATGATGCGTCATTATTGTTCTTTGTTGTTTTTTGTTGTACGACTAGCTTGCAGCTGCTGCTGGCGGCGACGGCTGTTCCTTTTTTCGTTGTTGCCATTATTTCGCGCTGCGTCGACTGCTAATTGCGGTTAACCTCAAAGTACACGGCCCAAAATTATGCCATTATTTTTGCAGCAAGCCAACTAATTGAGCAGCTGTTTTTGCACATAGGCCTGTCTACGTGAGATAAGGGAAGTAAGTAAGTTAACAAATACGTCATACTTTTAAGTTAATTACAAAATTTCGCTAAAATGTATTTTAATCATATTAGAAAAGAGTACAAACAGAGCGGAAGTTAAGGAAATTACTTTTCAACGGACTGTAAATAATTTGGGCAAATATTTCACAGCATATCAACAGGCGCAAAATTATTTACTAGGCAATTGCGTAATTGAAGTTAAATTTTATTGCTCATAGCACACTAACACAAGCGCGAATGGTTGACAATTTGATGGCGCACAAAAGTTTAATTTCAATTGCAAATAATTATTTATCACTCATACGCCGAGTTGTGCGTTGAACTTAGCTGGAAGTGCTTCATTGTTGGCGTAGTTTGCTTTTATTCGCAGTTAAGGGATTATTCCAAATTTTTTGAAACCTTTCTTTTATTTATGAAACATTTTGAAAGAACATGTATGCATACTTTTAAAGATATACATATGTAGATAGATGCGCTTAAGGAACTGTAATGAAAGTCAAATTAATTATATTTCGACTGCCAGCGTCAGTTACCCTCAGTTACTTTAAAAGAAATGTATCTGATTTAAAAAAAAATTCAATTTCATACTTGAAAAGAGCTCAAATAAATCTGGCAAAATTTTTTTTTTTATTTTTCAAATTTAAAATTGTATTTGCACTTGTCGCTCACTGCTCGCGTTGCTGAAATCGGTAGCTGCTTTATTGCAAAAGCTTCACAGAGCAGTTATGCCAATTCCCAGGCTCTTCATTAACAACTTGCCTGCAATGTTGGCGTAGTTAAAGCATATTTAAACTGCAGCGAGCGACAAAAGTAAAGGCAGATTGACTCGTGTAGCATGGAGAGTGCGCGTGGTGGGAGGGAGGGCAGCGGGAAACTTGCGCTTTCCGCACTTTCTTTGAAGCGTGTTGCAACGTTTTAATGCGTTGCTTTTGACAGGCATTCGGTGACATGCAACCGCTTGCTGGCAACCCTTCAGCACCACAATTGAGGGCTAGTAGCATGAACTGCTTTGGCCAAGCGATAGCACCTATATATATACTATAGCTATAGCATTAATTAGCAGCTTTCAATAGTATAACGAAAATTAATTAAAACTAATACTCTACTAATACTAACACAATCTAAAATGGTTTAAATGGTTTGGATTAGGTGGCAATATTGCATGTCGATTACGAGTTTGATTGCATCGTTAAAGCTAGGCCGCTTGCTTTAAGCTGATTAGCAAAGCATACAAATCACTGGTGTAGCTACACACGCACACACATAAATTTACCGCCATTGCATTTCTAGTAATAATTATTGGCTTACGAGCATGTATTTGTATCTGTGTGTGTTTGTGTATTGAGAGCATGTTACGATTTGCATGATTTATTGCATACTGTTGCATAAATCATAGCTGATGTTTTGTAGTTGCTGTTGACGGCTACAACATTAATTAAAATTGAAATTGCAATGCAATTTGTGTGAAATTACTGACAATTATTATTCAACTCATATAAATTGTAATTTTGAAAATTTCATAGAAATCTGCTGGCAGAGTTATACTATGTTTGCTCACAAAGCATACATATACTTGGCAAAAATATAACACATTTGTCAGTTGTTGTGAGTAAATGATTTGCTATTTGCTAGCAAAAATAGCAAAGAAATGGATAATAAACTCGCAACTCGAAGCTTCAGCAATTTTGTATTTCGATTGCAGAGAAATTCATAATTTTACAATTATAATTCCATGGCTCTGGCATCAACTTTTTTAGCTAAGAAATAGCTGTAATAGCTTTTGTAATGAAATAATAATGCTGAAAATTAAGAAAAATTATTTGCTAGTACAACAACAGTTTTCTGAAATCAAACACTACATGACCACCGAAGTAGGGCATAGAAAAGCGTAGAAAAATGTTTTCTCAGAAACGACATGAAGTCTCAATGTACACAAGTTGTGCTAAAAGCATGTGTGTGTGTGTGTGTGTGAGCTTGTTTGCGATACATTTGGTTTGCATGTGATGGGGACAAAATGAACTCATTTACCCATATAGGCACACACACACACGTACGCCTGTGAGTATCTTATGAGTGCAAAGTAGCGAAAAACTTGGCAGCAACTTTTGTCAAAGTGTGTGTGTGTGTGCATGCGGTTGGATTAATTTGTTGATTCTGTAGAAATAATCAACAAAATGTGAAAGCAAAAGTGGCTTTCTTTTTCTTTTTGTACTGCTCACAGAAAGAGAAGTATGTCTAAGTTTCCAGTTTCTGCTCCTAAAGATATGCTATTCTTTTTTTTGCTTCAACCACAATATGTGAGTGTAGCAGTGCTACGAAATGTTCACGTCAGTCTTTATGCATTTTAAAATAGGTTAATAATGTGCTGAAGAGTAAAAGGTTATAATAATATAGAAGATTTTAACAGTTTTGAAAAGTTTACTTAACATTTTTTTCTAAATTATATTCATTTTGAGTGGAATTTTACATTTAAGAATTGCAGATTTGTTAGATTTGTGGTAATTGTGCTAAAAGGCAGAATAGTTTTTATTTTATTCATTGCGGTTGTAATAACCCGACCAATCTGGCAACACTGTAAATTACTTTGTCTAGCTAGTATTTGTATTTATTTTGAGCTTTACTTTCGAGATTTCGAGACCAAAATGCCAACGCATCATACAATTTGAATGTGAAAGGGAATGCCTTGTGTAAATGTGCAAAGTATGCATACAAATTGAAGTGCTTTATGTGTGTATGTATTGTGTGCGTGTAATTCCAGAAAAACACATGCAAATCGGAAATACATGCTTTTATAATGCTTTTATACAAATACGCATACAAACAACAACAAAATCTACTTTTATTTTGTGAGATTTGCGCTCAGACAGATAGCAGAGTATGCAGGCTGCTGCTGTGTATGTGTATAATATTTGTATGTGCGTGTGTGTGTGTGGAATATGCAAATAGAAAATAGGGTTACCCATGCAAACTTACATAAAAGCTAATAAGCTGCCGCAGCAATATGAAAAGGTAGCATAAATGTGAAAGCAAGAAAGAAATAAAAGAAAGGAAAAAATTGAGCAAAATTGACAATGCAAAAGTGAAGCATGCTTTTAGGCAATACCAAGTGTCATTATTTGACGTTGCACTAACAACAGAGCACAAGTTTTGTCAGCAGATACTTTAAGCACTTGCTGCAAATTTACTTTAAAGATAGAAATGAATGCAAACTGCTATCCTCAAAATGCTCAAGTTTTATAAGAAAGTTTCAGAAAATAATCATCATCTCATTTTCGCTTTTGAGTAACAGATTCTATATACTTAGAATATTTTTTTATAAACTTTTTTCCATACAAAAACTTGCATGACTTTTTCGTTCTCGGTCTCAGCTAGCGAAGATTTTGAGATCTTAACATTTTTTATTGCTCAAGAAAGTGTTAATGAAACCTCTTCTTCTTGGCACTGTAAGTTACTGTTACTTTTTAAAATGCTGTGGAATTTTTGTGAATTTTCAAGAAAAACATGTGCAAGCTATAACATATAACATTTCAAATAAATAACTTATTTTCATTTTTGGCTTTTTTCATTTCATTTCATTCTGCTTTTCTACGAACAATCTATTTGATTTTTAAAAAACATGCAAAAGAATAGGAATTTCTAACAATGTAGAAATAAAAGTTTCGTTTTCATATCTCGCTTAAAGTCATTTTAAAACTGTCATGCTTGAAAATGTTATGTGCTCAGAAAAAACAATTAGAGAAATTCGAGGTTCAAGCTAAATTCTTGCACGTAAACAAAAGAAAAGAATTTATGACTAAAATACGAAAATTGTGCAGAAATTCTATTAGCAGCTATAAAGCCATGAAACGTCGTATACTGGCAAACATAAAAAGGATCACACACACACACACACATGTAAGTGCATACACCCACGCAGAAATGCTTGGCATTCACCAACAGACCAAATAAGCAAGCAACAAAGCAGCGAGCCATGAAAATACAAAATTGCTAACGAAATGAACGTTTCCATGGGGAAATGGCAGTGACTGCAGCTAGTTGGCAACACTACATGTACAACAACACAGCGAGACAAGCAAAACAATGCCAGCTTCTATTAAAACGGCGCACATCCTTAAATCCTTTAATATGAGTAGTAATTTGAAATTTATACGCGCGCAATGAAAATTTAGGAACAGAGCAGAGCGCAAAGTAGAGGTGCACACTTTTTGGGAAGGCGCGCAAGGGCCGACGAAGTTTGGCGAAAAGTAAAGCAAAGCCATCGGATGACAATTGGAGGACGCGTCTGCTTTTTGCAGCTGCAAGACAAAGTAAATAAAATTTGTAATTAATTTATGTTAGTCAGTGGCAACGTTGGCTGGGAGAGAGGAGTGCAGTGGGCAATGCTGTTTGGTCAATAGTTTCGGGAGAGTGGGGGCAGGAAGCACACTTTGTTTGCTGTCTAGCTTTGGGTGTAGTCAAAGTTTTGTTTATAAGTAAAGCTGGCATGCTTTTTAAATGAGATTGGCATCACTGTTGTAACTGTATGAGGGGCGACAAGAAAGCGGGTATTAAAAAGGGAAAGGCAAATGAGAAGTTGGGAAGAGAAAGTGCTGTCTCTGAAATGTAAAATCCCTTAAGTCGAAACATGAATCTTTCTCAGTGAAATTTGACTAATTGAGAGTCAAAATTAAAGGCCACTTTTGCTGCAATATTTCTTGCAATGAACTGGTTTTTTTTGAAGATTTTCAGAATTTGCAAATATTCAGCAAATAGAAAAATTGCATGTATTGCTGCACTTAATACCTTAATAACCAGCGAACAATAAAGTTTTTGAGAGCAGCAATAAAATATGAGTGAAATATTTAAATGCAGATATTTCAGATAAACGTATTGTTGCTGTAAATTTTAATGAAACTGTGTGTTATGTCAAAAAAGAATTCAATTTGCTTTTAGTTATTATACCCTACACCTATGGTAATAGGGTATAATAACTTTGTCCCAAAATTGTAACGCATTAAAGGAGCCTTCCTATGTATAGACATAAGTATATAGAAATGATCAGAAACACTTTCTCTTTTCATTTCCGGTTGTCCGTCTGTCCGTCTGTCCGTCCGTCTGTCTGTCTGTCTGCGTGTACGCAAAAAAAAGAAAGAAAGAGTTGTCCGATTTGGACCAAATTTGGTACACAGTTACAGTGAACCTCGGGTTAGGTAAAGTGTTAAAATTATTCAAATTACCCGAAGGACACGCCCACAACGGGTCTTTAAGTCCCACTACCTCGGATTTTTTTCGGTAAAATGGCTATAATTTGCGTAATTACTCATGGAAAAGAATAATACTTGGTATTCAAGTTAAGAGGTAGCTCTTCTATATCTCAGGAAAAAATGGGCGTGGTCCGCCCACTATATAGCCGGCAAAATTTTTTCGGTAAAATGGCTCCCAATTGACTAGTTACGAATATAAATGAATGAAATTCGGTTCCCAAGTTGATATATAGGTCTTAGATGCCATACAAGAAAATGGGCGTGGTCCGCCCACTATATAGGCGATAAACAAAAAATCCTCTTAACTTCCATAATATATACACCAGAGAGTCCAGATTTGGTTACTTCGTTCCTGGTAGGAATATCTTTTAATTCTCCAGAAATGGGCGTGGTCCGCCCACCATGGGGGCAGTAAAATAAATATGCCGATAACATCTGGTGTACACCTGTCAGAGCATTAATATTTGGCATGTATAGTCCTATTAGGTATATCTTGTAGTCTGCCAAAAATGGGCGTGGTCCGCCCACTATGTAGGTTGTAAATCAAATACGCCCACAATTTCAGTGAATTATCACCCTACTTGGGAACATGGTGTAGGGTATTACTCTGTCGGTGAAACCCGACTGATTGCTTCCTTACTTGTTTTTAAATGGTATTAAGGCAGTTTCTATGTTGGCTGGGAGAGTTCATATTACTATTGTCAGTGCTGCTGGATTTTATTTAAACAAAAGTTGTGCAGAAAATCAATTTAAAAAAAAAAATTTGAAAAATTTTAGTTATATTTGAACAAAAAGCAAAACATCATAAGCGTTTTAACAAAAGTCTGACACATAAAGGCTTAGAAAAAAATACAGAAAGGGCAAAGTGCACACAAAGGATATGGAAAGTGTAATAAGCGCGCTGCAATCAAACAAAAGGACATGCCATGGAAATGCTGAGGGCCATTGAACATTTGCGCTGCTGAAGCGAAAGACATTGAAAGCTTTTGTTTGCAGAAATGTTTCAATGTGTTTTAAATAAAATACACTTTAAAGCGGATTTGACTGCGGGTGCATGTGTGTGTGTGTATGAGGTGCGAGTATTGTGTGTGCGTAAGCGCTTAATCACTTTAATCGCATCAAAAGTACGAGTCAACACATTCAAACATCTTGTTGTTGCTGCTGCGAAGAATTTCCGCTTGCCAACTGCACAAATTCATGAAATTCATGCCAAGGTGAGCAGAGGCCAGAGGCAAGAGGCAGAAGGGAAGTTAGCAAGTTACCAGTAAATGTTAACATAATTTTGCCTGTGCTCCTTGCACATCCACATCCACACTCAAGCTCACAAACACACACTTTAAGACTCGAAGATACTTCACCGAAGCATATGTATATTAAACTTAATTTTCCATGAAAATCACGTAAGCTGTGGAATACACCAACAAAAATTTGTTACGAAATGCAAACAATTTTTTTAGAAAAAATTTTTGCTTATACAAATTAATAAAATGCGATTTTACTTACGGGAACTCAACTTCTCAGTTTCACTGCTGATTTTATTCTGTTTTTTCCTTTCTTACAAACTAACCAAATGACCTTAGCATAACAAAATTTCTCACATTCGAGCTTTTTAGCTAATTGTTGTTGCAGATATCAGCCGATCGTCTAAGCCAGTAGAATAGCAAAGTGTGGGCGGCAAAACGCATCTTTTGTAGTTGACAACAACAACAGTTTCGACAAAGTTTATAAGCTAGCAGTTTCGTTAGCATCGTTGTTGTAAAGTGACAACAACTACCAAACGGACAAGCGTAACAATGACAATAGCACATCATTCGCGCGTATGAACTTGGTTCTTTAGTATTGTTGTTAGGTCAGCATAGCAACAGCAACAGCTCCATCACCTGAACGTTTGTGGTGGGAGTGCAAAAAATTGTTAGCAGCCAGCCAGTTGCATTGTTGGAATGGGCTAACAGCATCATCATTAAATTACTCATACATATGAATGCTTCAATTGTCAAAGCGATGAACTCCAAATTTTGAATTTGACCAAATTCTAAATATCAAAACACTTTATCCACTTCTAACTGTAAAATATTCGAAATAAATTTCTGTAATAATACGTATAAGATGCTAAGTCTAAACTAAAAGTTTTTGGAAATTAAAATTTAATCAAATTCAAGTTAATAGATTTGGCAATTAAAGCATTCATAAATTTATATTCGCTTGGCTGTTCGACAGCATAGCTATCGCAGACACATAACACTATAAATTGCATTACTTTATTATAGATTTCTTTGAGTGTACTACATTGTTTGTATACGTTCAAAGTGAGTGGCAGGCAATATGAAATCATGCCAAAGGATGTGACGCGCTGTAGAAAAAGGAAACGTACATTTCAATTTAAAACGGGAAATTATGGCAATTTCTTGATGTTGGTGTTACAGGTGAAGTGGCGAAGAGAGAGAGAGAAGGAGAGCAGCAGCGTAGCAAGGCAAAGTATATAAAGCAAAAGAGATGCTTAAGACGGTGGCAAGCAAGTGCAAGTATCTCAGCGTTTCATTTCGTGCTTTTCTAGCTTTAAAATTTATCTTCCACTTTGACATGCCGCCTCACATTTTTGGAATCATTTTATTTCTTAAATTCTATTAAAATATCATAAAATCTAAATGGACGCGCAAAGCGTTTGTCTGCGCTGTCAATTAAGGCGCGCCTGGCGCTGTTGCTTTTAATTTGAGGCGCAAATCCGCCAATATCAACAGGCGCTTTGAATGTCAACAGAGGGCGCTCTTGAGCTGCCTCGATTTATGCAGCTCAAAGCCGCTTACCCACTCAATCCTGACAGCATGAGATACTCGCTGAGCGTGAATTGTGCTGGCAGAGTAAGGACATTAGTGCCATTACTCTTGAAGCATTTCCAATACATGCATATTTGAATTCGACACTGACACTAGGCCCAACAAAAGCAGCATGTTGAAAGACAGCAATTTAATAATATTTCGTTGGCAATAAGAGATCAGTTGAGTGGAAAATTCCTGTCCCACTGATGGGTTGGAATGTGCCGAGCAGCCGAGTGCTAGAAAGTGCTAGAAGCTGTGCAAGTGAAATATGTTCAAATATAAGTTCAAAGAGCGCAGCTAGAAAACGAGTAGACACTTTTAAATTGAAGTACTACTTGAAGTGAAAAGCTTCATGGCAGCTTGCACATCTTCAAAGCAGGCAATTGTAATTTGTCAAGTGTTATTATTCTTTATTCTAGAAGCAGAGCAGTTGAAGAAATTTAATTTATACAAATTTGAAATAGAGAAAGCAGTGACACATGCCAGCGCACAATTTTAGAATGGGTCGGATACGAGCTTAGTTGGCAAGAAGGATATAAGCGTTGTGCTTAAAAGTTTGCAAAAGATTTCCCACACACAACTTCGTTAACAGAAGCCAGCAATTAACCATAGCCATTTTTGCCAATATTTTGGCTCATTTATATTCATAGCCAGCTAAAATTCGGCACACTCAAACCGAACATCAAAAAGTCTTGCAATAAACCAAGAATGTGCCATTATAAACGGCAAATTCGCAAAATATCGCCAAAACAACAACAACAAAACAGGCAATAATAAAAAAGCCGAAAAGTGTCCAAAACAAAAAGTCATGAAATTATCGAACCACAAGCAGGGGTCAGCAAACTTTGCGGCTACCTCATTGCAGCGCACGAAAGAGCATTAAAGGAGCCACTAGCTGAGGCGACCGGCAATAATCACCTTCGAACCTGCTGCAAAGTTGAAGCTGTTGAGCAAGTTGAGCAAATATGACCGAAAGCAATCAACGCACCAGCTAGCACGCAACGAGGTGAAGGCAATTGCGCAGTGCAGGGAGAGAGGAACAAGCGAAACGTAATGGCAAAGTGTATTAGGAAAAGTGTTCAAAAATAAACACACGACAGGATATGAGTGTACTCGGGTGACCCAAAAAACCCGAACAGAATGAATAAAATATAGAGTTGTATTTGAGAAAGGTTGGGAGGGGTGAGAGGGGTGAGCGCAGGGAAAATACAATTAGTAATTGAAACGCAATTTGTAGTTATACAATTTTTTTGAAATGGTCTTTTTTGATGTGTGCTTAGCACGCTTACAAATCTGACGGTGGAAGAGAAAGCAGAGAAAGAGACTTTGAGAGGACCAATTAATTTCAAAAGAAATTTTCGTCTAAATAACTTCAGCAATGGCTTGAAGCTATAACAAAAATTTATATTTTAATTTACGCAATTTAGTGGTTGCATAACTCGCAGAAAAGTTTAATATAAAACTGTCACATTTTCCATTACAGCTATTTTTATTTGAAGTGAACAATTTGAAAGAATCCTAAGAGCTGACGAACTATACGATGGACGACAGCACGAGCATGACTACAATATTTGGGCAATCGAAAGTAGATAATTTGATAGTAACTTCGTGTAGATTGGGGCGATATAAATTTATGTTCACACTCTATTGTTATAAAATTTGTAAAAAGGTGCTACTGCCTTTGTAGTGCTTCCCATTGCAATTTCAAAAAAGGTGATTGGAAACTGATTCGATTTTCCACTTTAATTCACAAAATATCAAACTAATTTGATATTAATACTAAGTTTAGCTGACAAACTCAAATGGAACACTACTTATTATCCTTCGCCAGCAGTCAGTCTCTTAAGCTGTAGGGTGTATGAGTGAGCTTCAAATGCACACAACTAATGCATGGCATATTAATAAAACATTTATGCTATGCTATCTCAAATGTTGGCAGTAATTTATTGAAAGTGCTACTTTATAACTTCAGCTACAATGGACTTGCTGGCTAATGAGGCTGACTAAGGCGCAATTGACTTGGGTGTAGCTCGCCTTAGCCAAGCAGTTTGCTTTTGATGAATGCTACCAACGCCTGTGAATATGAAGTACATTTGTGTGTGTGTGTGTTGATGTGTGTTTGTGTGAGGAAAATGACTTCCGTCTGATTGAATTGACTTCATATTTATCAAATTCATAGGCATATGGCTGAGTTTGGCTTGTGTGTGTTTGTGTGTGTGTGTGTGTTTGTGAGAGTGTATCAGTGTGTGCGTGATAATGGAAATCGGTAATGAATGCCTGCGGCTAGACATTAAGCCTCGCATTTAGATATGCTTTTAAGAGCAAAGGCTCACATTTTCAACATTAAGGGAAATTAATCAAATTGCTTGGTTTACATTTCTGACATTTCACCTAGAAAAAGTTTGCAGTAGATGATAAAGGTCAATATTAAAGTCGAATTATATTGTAAGCAATAGAATATTGCATTTAACTGTCTTTTATGATGCTGCAGCTTAAAATTCATTGCCAAGCAATAACTCAAACTCAAAAAATGAACAACTTTGATGAGCCGAAAAAGTTGCTCAGATTTTAATATCCAACCAAAAACTCTAAAAAAGCACACACACGCCCACAAAAGTTATGCCACAAAACCCCTTTTTTCTTCGCACACACGCAAACGTGCACACGCGCATCTAGACAGGCAGCTGGCTGCTTTAGTGGCTCTTCTTTTGATGTGTTGGTGCGCTGTCAAGTGACAGAAGTGTCCCACATTGACAAAGCCTCAACGTGTGACAAGGACTTAATGAAAATGCGATTTTGTTCACGGTGGCGGCAGCTCCCCTCGACGCTGTCACTGTGGCAGCTTTGAAGTGTAGACAAAATTAATTGACATTTGCGCAAAGGCGACAACAACAAAAGCGCCAGCAACAATGAATTATACGTGTACAAACAGACAAATTGGTATCCGGAGGTTTATTAAACTAAGGGCCAGTTTCACAGTGGATGTTTAAACTCTGATTGCAGTTTAAATAGGGAATTTCAGTTTCACAGTGGGAAGTTAAATACAATTTAAATGCCCGGTTGTGGGCATTTAAGTACGGCACAGAGTTGCAATCGAAAACAAATAAACAGCTGATTTCGGATGTGCAAGCAAGCTGCGTCGACAATATTGCAATTTATAAGAGATCAAATTAAACATACAACTGCATGGTGTAGCACATATAAATGATCCCGTAGTATTATAAATAATATAAACTGTGGATTCTTTGAAGAATATCCAATAATTCACTTCTTTCGGCCGACGAAAAATTTTTAGCTCGCGCTGCCTCCATAATTGAACAATTGAACATATGTTTTTGGCAAGTTGTGCTGTGTTCAATTGTCAAATATTCGAAGTTGCCATTCATTATTCCGTATTTAAATAAATGCACTGTGAAACTCAAGAAAAGTTAAACTAGATTTAAACTCAATTCGCAAATTAGATTTAAGCATCCACTGTGAAACTGGCCCTAAGCCATTACCGTTATACTTAAGCAGCTGAACTGTTGCTTAAATTATGAGCATGGAGTTGGGTCGATACACTGACAACTATTTTGGGCGTAAGTGCAGTTTGGTTGTTTTGCGAAACTAATCTCACTTGAAATATTCATTCGATTTGTGGAGTGTAAATTTAGTTGTAAATTGAATCATCTTAAGAGTTTTCTAAAAGTGCTAGAATATGAGTAGTACATATTTTGGAATTTGTATAGCTTTTTATTAGCATTGAGTGCCATTAGAGACGAGCACTTCTTTATAACCTACACACTTTAGTAAGAGGAGATAAAAATCGTAATTTTTTTCCCCCTGGCCTTGAACCTTTAATATTTGACTGTAGTTTGTTTAAGCCAAAAATGCTTTTTACAAAATTTCATTTTGCTCAAAACGTTTATATAGTATTTTTTATAATGCTCAAGAGCTCTGAGCTGAAAATCAAGCTGATCCTGGAACTAAGCTAGTATTTAAGAAAATCTATAAACACAAAATTTTTTCACTGTGTACTGCGCAGCTAAGGCCCATTCCTCAACGTTGATAGATGACGCTGTGAGTAAGAGTACCCAACGGACCACACCACAAGCCGTTCAGTTCGTGCAATCGACCGAGCCGCCGCTTCCTAGGCAACCGCGTCGAAATAAATCGAAATAAATCGAAAGTGCTCGTTCTGTACTCGTGCTGTGTCAACATGTGTCCTTTTGCTACGTTTTACCGTTATACTGCTGTCGTTGGCATGCTTGTTGTTGTATTTCATTGTTGTGGTTACTTGCTTGTTAGATTGTTTACCTCGACGTCGATGTCGAGTCATCGTTGTCGTGATATTCTTCTGCTGGCTTTCCATTGCTTCTAGATATTGTGGCAAGCAATCAGTTCGTATTTCCATATGCAACACAATCAAAAAGCCAACTTATACATAATTCGTATGTTATAGTTGGGTGTGTATGTGTGTGTGTCTGTCTGTCTGTCTGTGTATGTCTGCTGCCAATGCAATCAATTCAAATGGGTTGCAGCAATTTGTGAAATTAAACTGAAATGGATTGTAATGATTTTCAGGTTTAAGTTGCTGCAACTGAAGCCGAATTTATCAAGAATGTAAATTACTTTTGAGCTTTTAACGGTAATTGAGGGAGTAATATGAGTGTACTAGGAATGGTATACAATTCGACCAAAGATATACACATGTACATATGTATGTATAGCTTTATTGGCTTCTATAGAACTTTATGGTAAAATAATAATAATAATTGATTGGCACAACAGCGCGTGTGGGCTTAGGTCTAGCTTCCTCGCCTTAACTTGTGTGTGCTTGTCATATTTTTCACAAATTAACGGGACCTACATTGTCCGGGTTAAGAAGCTTTTCGTGCCAAAGATTATTCTCGGAGAATTGCCAAGTCATCGCGAGAAGTGGCGCCGCGCCAAAAAACAATTCGAAAAGCATATTATTCTTTTTTTATTAGATGGTGTTGAGGCCGGTCTTGAACCCAGGCCCTCTCGCAACAACGACCAAGCTAATTTCTAATCCACTGAGCCACAGTATCGCAAGGAGCACAAGAGGAAGCAGAAGAATGAAAAGTACAGAACTGGTTTGCAAATTGAATTATGACAGTCACGTGCAAAATTGTGCGCTCACTGAGCACGATTACGGAACGCATTATACAAGTGTGTGTATGAGGGGAGAAGGTAGTGTCGGAGCGATACGAACCTGTTGTTCCATTTTCTGATTGCGACTGCTAATTGCAGACATTTCGGCTGGCGCTGCTGTTGCTGACGTTGTTGTTGCAAAAATTTCGTCTGATGTTTTTGCGGCTTTTTGTGGCGACACTTTGCGACACAAAAACGCAAAAGCTTTATGTGCAACAAATTTTACTTTTATGTTGTTGCTACAACCTTTTCTGCTCTCTGCGCTTTTTATGCAGCGTTTTGCATTTGAATGCAGCGAATAAATGCACGTGAAATGTGCGCTTTCTTTGATTTCTTTGAAAATTTTTCAACTTTATTCACTTTTAAAACTTTTTCAGTTTATAAAAATTTTTGTCACTTTTTCACTTTGCACACATTATTTTTTCTTTCAAAATTTTGCAGCCTGCAAATGGAAGCGTGCATAAAAATAGCAAAATATTAATTAAAAAGTTGAACGGCAGACAAACGGCATTAGAGCAATGACAGCAGCAGGAGCAGCTGTCATGCTTGCCACAACAACAGCAACAACTACCCCGTAGCAACGCCAATAACAAGAATAGCAACAACAACCACTGACAGGCACATAAATCGCACATCTGAAGCAAACGTGTTGAAATTGAATGCATCTGGCTACGGCGCACGTAAACTACCCGCACGCCGCGATAAGCCGTCGTTGCATGCATCGAGGGGATGTGGCAAGAAAAGAGCAGTAGGCACACACATACACAAGCAATTATTACACATAAAAATAGAGCTCACATGCAAGAGCTCAAAGGTGCGGCAGTGTAATGCCGCAGACCTTGGCTGCTGGCATATAGAAATGCAGTCAGTTGTTGGTGTTGTTGTTGTTATTATTATTTCTGTTCCTATAGTTATTATTGTTGTTTTTATTTTGGCAGTCTTTGTTTTTTTCATGTTATTGGCAAATTTTCGAAATTATTGTGATTTTTAACATGCTTTTAAGATTGCAATTTGTTTGCCTGTGGTTGTTGTTCCTATTGTTGTAGCTTTGCTTGTAGTTTCCCTTTGTTGCTAACGTTATAGTTGTTGTTGTTATTGTGTAGAATTTATAAATTGTTGCAATTTTTAACAGTTTGGCATTAATTGATATTTGCATTCGCCTTTCAGTGTGAACGAGCGCGAGAAATGTGCACGAAAATAGCGAAAAACGCTTTCATAGTCGGCGCGAACAACTTCACAAAACAACCGAAATGCAACGACACTTTTAAAGGTATTCAATAGTGAAAAAATTTCTAGCAAATTCAAAGGCTTTTTTGTTAAAAGAAAGAGATTTTATAAATTGATACAATCTAATGCAGGCTTAAGCCTCGCTTACACGCTCACTTACGTCCATTTTATATACACATACATACATACATACATGTGTATGTATGTATAACACACATAACTTTTACAAGATTTGAGAAGCAATATTTTCAAAGATTTTAAGTATGATCAGTTTTTTGAAATCATTTCTTAAATCATTTAATTTTTTGAAACAAAATTTTAAAAGAGAATCTTATGAAAGAGACAAAACATTTTATAATGTTTGATAAATAAGCCAATAAATTAAGCAATGATTAGTTTTTGCTAAAAACTATTAATCTATTTTGCTTTATGCCAGCTTTGTTTTTTATTAATATTTTATTGGCTTCACTTAAAGTATTTTTCTAAATGTCTTTATTGAATTATTTTATTCAATAAAAAATTTTTTTTGTTCTTATGTACATGTGCGCCTATCACTTTTTTGTTTTAATTAAACTGTTGTTTTTTTAAATTAATACACACTGACACGCTCATAGAACACACAGCTGTATGAGTATAAAAGCACGCGTGCATAGTTAAGCCGTTCGTCTTTCTGTGCATTATCCGTTACGTTAGTTTATTTTGATGCCGTCGCTCGCGCCGAGTCCTTGCTTGCGAGTGTACCAACCGTTTAAGCGCCTGTCGAAACGATAACTGAAATTTCTGCCGCGTCGCACACTCAAAGGCGCTGCCCATAGTAAATTCGTTTACACCCGCTTCACCCCGTCAATCCCCTCGCTGTCGTATTTCTGGTTGCCTGTCAGCGCGTGTATCCTTTTTGCGTTTACCGCCCTGCGCTGCGTATCCTCTGAGCGAAAATACCCCAGACACACTCATTTCTTCATTTCTGTGCGCTCTCTTTCTCGAACTCACTTTTCAGCCTCTCGCTGCGCGGCACCTTTTTACTCCAGGCTGGTGAATGAGCCACTTAGCAACAACAACAACGAAATAATAGAATAGTCTTTCGAGTGTCGAGCAGCTGTGCACATTCACTCGCATTGCAGCCTGCATTCTCGCAGCTACTTGTTGTTTTTGCTGTTGTTGTTTGCTATTAACCCTATAATGCCCAATTTTCTTGTTGTTCTGTTCAATGTAATCAATTCAAATCTAAATTTGGTGGCAGCATTTTGCCGAAATTTCTATATACTACATTTGCAGAATACACCCAATCCTGTTTTTACACGGTACATACGTTCCAGAAAGTACCGTGTAAAAAAAAATCGTGTAAAAAAAGACACCGTATGTATGTACATAGTGAAAAAATATTAGATTGGTTCAACCACGTCAAAAAGCCTAATGTCGACCGTGTTATTTCAAAAAGATCGTGTAAAAACAGGATACATTTATTTATGTCGACCGTGTTATTTCAAAATCGTGTAAAAAAAGACCGTGTAAAAACAGGATTGGGTGTACATACATATATGTTTCTTGCAAGTAAGAAATTACGCGTATATATTATAGTGTGATTCCGTATGTGCTTATATGGTTTAATGCATATTTTCTGGTACATACTTTATATGTATTATCTAACATGTGCTTTTGGCTCTTATAAAACCATTAACTATGCATAAATGAATTCCCTTATAAGTAGTGTCCGACCGAACCCGAAATTTTGGCCGAGACCGAGCGTTCGGCCTTTTTTTAATGTTCGGCCGAGACCGAGACCGAGACCGAACCTTTCGATTACATATGCAAAAAAAAGAAGAAGAATTTTAATTTTAAAAAATTTATACATTTTTAGGAAAAAATACATTTTATTATAAAAACCAATTCTTTTGAGGTATAAATACCTACATTAAGCATCTGATGTATGAAAAATCAATAAAATGTATTATTAAAAAATTTAAATTTTGTTTAAAACTATACAATTTGTTCCTCAACTGTTCGGCTAAATACTCGGCCTTTTTTAGTCGAGACCGAACCGAGACCGAACCCGAACCTTTTGGCCGAACTGTTCGGTAACCGAGACCGAGACCGAGCGTTCGGTCGGACTCTACTTATAAGTAATAGAAAACATAGCCTTTATGGGGTTAACGCTATTGCCTTCACAGGCTATTCACACGTAGATATTGCGAGCGAACTCGTGCCTGCAGAATGCACGAGCGAGAACATCACGAGCTCCGAAATGCCGAAATGCATAGCAACGGTACCCAAACAAATGCAATTGCGGCGACTCTCAGTGAACGTCTGAAATCGGAAAAAGAGCGTGAGTGACTGTTGAGAGTTATTGAAAGTGAAGTTGTGACTTTTGTTTACAATTCTTGTTGTTGTTTTCGCTGCTATTGTTGTTGGAAATATTGGTCTATTTGCATTCAATTGAGTTGGCCGTTGTGCATATTAAGTCGATTTCATTGCCTATTTTAAGGCATTCTGCTTATCCACACGAACTTGCTTGAAGAAAATGACATTTATCTATTTAAATATACGAATATTCGTACGAAAGAAATGCAAGAGAGTTTATTTACGTAGTTGAAATTGCAATTGAAGAGTGCTTAAACAATCTGCAAAAGTGTGAAATTTAAATTTTTTGAACTTATGTATATGAAGACATGAGCCTTGACTACTTTTGTCTTATAAAGCTGGACCCATTTCGAATTGCGTTTTCTTTTTTGCCTTCGAGCAAGATTTACAAAATTAGTGTCGAGATTTCTCTGAAAATGATATTCCGACTAGAAATCTTTGCGATGGCTTGGACAGAAATTTGAAAATGTAGGCGGAAAAATGTTCGGAAAAACGTGAATAGAAAACGAAAATGTTATAAGGCAAGGCCAAGTTTCTAAAATGTATTTGCAATAATTTGTTCAAAAACTAAGAAACTTAAAATTTCGAAGAAAAAGAAAGTAACAAAAGATCATCCAACTGTTGCCGGCCAGGCGCCTTCGCATAAGTAGCCAGCGCAATCCTCTCACCGTCATCATGAAGCCACCCCGACAGGCCCATGCTAGTGATGGGATAGGATATCATCGATTAGACAGCGACCTCAAGCCCAACTGTTTGCTATCTAGTACACAGAATTCAAAGGCATGATTTTGATTTTAACTTCTTAGATATATTAAAATAAATGTTGGCTTATTTTAAGTGTACATTATATGAAATTTTACTTAAGTACTTAACATTATTTAATAATTATAACAAGTCAACAATAAAAAAAAAATGTTTTTGTATATAACAAAAAAACAGTGTTTTGTTTATACATAAAATAAAAGTGAAATTTTTTTCAGAATTACATGCTGAATTCACATTGAAAGGTCTTTATGATTTTTAAATTTAGATTAGAAATTTCAAAATCGACGCAATTTTTACGCTTGTGTGCAAAATTGGCTCAGAAAATATTGAAGCTTAAACTACGGCAATAAACGCATATTAGAACTTAAGCCTAGTTTTACAAAATGGCGTTATGAGTATTTGCGCTGAGCGTATGCATGTATGTATGTATGTATGTGTGCGGGTGACTTTGGTGCGAAGCTGTGTGGCACTAGAAGAAACGCTTCTTTTTCTTCTTCTCCGCCTCGGGTGGCGGCTCCACAGAAACCTGTCTCTTGGGCAACATTGGCGGCGGGCCATGTTCGTACTCACTGCCACTTTCGTCGCGGCTCAAGGTGTCGGCGGACGGTGAGACTGGGCGTCTTAAAATGGACGGCAGCAATGCCGGCGATACAGTGCCTTCTCGGTCTTCCTCCGCTATTTTGCCCAAACGGGAACCGTGCACGGACGCCAAGTCCGAGGGTGTCTTCAACTGCGACGCCGTCTCGTCGCCCAGCTCGCTGGCCATGCCCAGACCTATGGTGGCGCCTATTTTGGCGCTGGCGTGCTTGAATGTGTCGCTCAGCTTGATCTGCACCACATTGATGAACATGGAGGTTAGCGCCAAGCCGAAGACCAGATATATGATGCTGCACATCATAAAGATGGGATGGTTGGGCACGAAATCGCCAAAGCCAATGGTCGACATGGACACGAACACAAAGTAGAAAGCCTCGAAATAGCTCCAATCCTCCCAGAGCGTATACACAAAGGCGCCGATCAGTATGTACGATATGAGCAGCATGGAAGCCAACGAAATGGGCAGATTGAATTCGTCGTCCACCTCGAATGTCTCCGGGTAGGGTGAGGTGGGCGTGTCGGGGTGCGAGGCGCCCAGCGAGCGGCCAGCCTCGGAGGCGGCGGACTCTATGTCAGCCTCGGGATCCGCGCCGAAGAATTGACTCGGGCGACGAATGGCCATGTTGTACATCGTGTTGAAGCCACTCATGGCATCGCGCACCTGCTGCTGCTTGCGTATCTGACGACAGGTGCCCGTGTAGTAGAGCCGACGCACATAGGCCCACAGGAATTTCATGCCACGCGTGAAGAGCTTACCGAAATCGGCGAGCACAATCAGAAACATCGGAATGCCAATGATGGCGTAGATGATTGTCAATGAACGGCCAAGCGTTGTTTTGGGCGTTATGTGGCCATAACCTGCGGGTGAAAAGGAGAGATCATTTTTTTTGATTGTAATGGAGATATTTCAAAGGGGTTATATTTAAAAAAATTCGAATTCCCTAATCATTATAAACAACAATCAATATACACAAATTCCCTTGGAATGTGAGTCGGGAACACTAGAGTATTTTGGGAAAATCATTAAAAGAACTGTTGCATAGTTTCAGGCTTATACTTTTGCATATTCCGGATTGTACTTTTGAGTATAGTATTATAAACTGAAAAAAACTCAATTTAAAAAAAATGTCCGCTGCCTGGGCTGGTAGCAAAAACTTCACGCTCTTTGGTACAAGGAAGGGGGCGGGGGAGGGGGAAGGTTAGCGCTTTTTGGGATTTTTTTTTTTATTTTGTAAATTAATTTTGCAACGGAAATCATTTTTGTGATCGTTTAAAGCTAGTTTCAAGATATTCCTATAGCATGCCAGCAAGTCATAATGGGTGCCGCTTTTTAGCTGCTGTCAGCGCAAGTCATCCGATTTATATGCGTACAATTGGACCGACCTATTGTTGTTACCACGGTCCAGCAATACACAATGCAATTGACGAAATTCCAAGACTTCATGCTGGGATCTCTACGCACGCCCAGTTCCTGCAGTGCATGCAGTTCCTGCTCGAAGTTGCGCAGTTTCTGGCGAGCCAACGATTTCCAATCATCCTCTCTGTAATACACAAAGAATCGAATTTTGGAAACAGCACGTGCAAGATCGAGGCACAGAGGCACATTAACCATACCTCATATTATGGCTGACTGTCCAAAGGTTGTCGACGAAATCGCGCTTCACTTTGCGCACTTCGCACTTGTAAATGTTCTCGGAGGTGCCTTCGGTGTAGCGAAACAGTAGACCGCCGAAGCCGCAGAGCATGATCAGCACGATCGTGTGGGAGACGCATTTGTTGCGCAGACGACGCATTTCGGCCAACTCCTGTGGCTTGGACGCTTTTAGTAGCTGCCATTGATAGCGCATATCCAGCCACAGACAGCGTAGAAATGCCCTGGAGCATATTTTCTCGGGTATGGCCAGAATTGGCCGGATGGGAAGTGCTGCTGGCTCCACGACTTTTGTGGCTTCGGGTTGCTGCGCTCTTCGGCGCTGTATATAGACCACGATTCGTTGTAGAAAGGACGTTTTCACTGGCTTTTGCGGCGGCGCTGGCATGGGCGCGGTTGGTGGCTGCTCAATTTTGATGGATGCCACTGCCGGCTCATTCGCAGTGGACTGCAACTCTAAGCTGCCACTGCGCTTCGGTTCATTCGGCGTGAGTGAGCGTTTTCGTTGTCGCAGCACTGACTCGGTGTGCGTGGCATCCCTCAATGATGCTTGCTCATCTAGTTCAGCGTCTTGCACGGAGGCTGCAGAGGACGGCTCCATGACTGCCTCATTCGTTTCGCCCAGCTTGCGCATCTGTTCGGCACGTTGCTCCGGCGTCTTCGAACGTCGCTGCGGCCTGATCGGCGACAGCGAGTTATTGCGACTGGCCGCGCGCCGTTCAGGTGCCTCTGGTGGCGGACCGCGATTGCTGGGCACTTGCGCCGCGGCGCTGACATGTCGGCGCACCGGACTCAGCTGCTTGGCCAAACGTTTGACTGCCACGTCTTCCATATCCGCGTCCGACGACGAGAACTGCGTGGAGGACTCCTCATAGCCGCCGCTGTGCCGATTGCGCGGCTGCACCGTGGGCGCCTCATTGCGCTGCAGGCGCAGACTGTGCACGAGGCGACGTCGCTCCTCGGCATCCGCCGGCAGCTGTATGCGATCGCTGAGCTTGCGGTAGTTCTGCAGCAGGCGCTTGCGCTCCTCGTTGTCGAACATTTGCTTGTAGCGTTGCTTGTGCTCGCGTTTCTCGCGCTCGAAGTGCCGCTTCTCCGACTCAAAGCGCAAGCGCTCCTCCTCGAATCGTCGCAGATTCTGCTCCAGTCGACTGATATTCTCGTCGGCCGCTGCGGCAACGCTGGGCGGCGAGCGCTTTCGGCGCAGAGGTTCTTGCGCTGCCGGTGGTGAGAGCTGGCGCGCGCCCATTGTGGCCAGCTCGCTCTCGCTGGACTCGTCCTTGTGGCGTGGCGAGGAAAGACTGCGCTTCAACGTGCGCATCAGATCGTTGGCCTCCGGCGCGGACAGTCGCTCCGCCTCTCGCGGTTGCGAGTGGCTACGCGCGGCGGTACTGGCGAAAGTTTTATCGCGTCGCCGTAGAATTTTGCTTTCGTGCGCCGACAGGGTGCGCGGCGGACGTATCTGCATGCGTACGATCTGTGCGGCGGCCTCCTCGGAGGCTGTCGTGCCATCCAGCTGACTGCTGTCGTCCTCCGAGTGGTTATGCCTGGCGCCATTGAGCGGCGCCTTAAAGCTGGGATCGGGTGTCTTCTCGCGTTTAGTGCGTGCCACCCGGCGGCGTCGGCGCACCGAACTCAGATCGTGTGCATCGTAATCCATTTTTTCTCTCAGTTATTTCGGGCTCCAAATTCTTATGGCAAGTTTTCCACCTTGCAGCGCTGCTTCGCCTGGCTGGGATCTGCAAAAATCTCCAGACCCCTTGCCGCTCTGCTCCGTTTCGGCTTGTTCTACAGTGCGAGTAGCTGCTGCGCTAGAAAAATGTTCCTACACATCTGCGGCTATTTTTAAACTAGCCGCATTCACATACGCTGCTCTCTGACAGCCACGGCCATAATAATTTCGTTTTCAATAGGAATTCCGAAATAATTTCAATTCAATTATATCACTTTTTCTATGCAATATTAATGCTGTTCACTTTCATCGCATAATTTCAGTATCAATGTGCAAAATTATTGCTTCCAATATTTTATTTAAAATTCTGCATATTTCGCATTGGAAATTCTATATATAATTGTACTTTATACATATGCATGTATGTATATATAAAATATTTCAACACATTCTTAAACTCAATGCGCTCATAACTTATTCTACGTCGCGTTCACTTCGTTGGCCCAAAATATACTGTCGTATTGGAATTTCTTGTGTGTTTTTGGTATCTTTGGTGAAAGTGGCGAAAGAAAATTGTATCTTTAGAATGTGAGCATTGAAAACACGATCAGCTGTTGCTGCTGTATAGCGAGATAGAAAGAGAGAGCGAGAGAGAGAAAGGGAGCCTGTTCTCTTTCGGTCGATAGTGTAAGTGCATTTTATTATAAACTTATAAATCAGACTAAATTAAAGTGTAAACTTGTCAAAAAAATATTGAATAAAAAAAATTTTCAAGATTTTGATCAAAAAAATATGAATTTTTTTCTTGCGAAAAATTGAGAGATAAAGGGGCAAAGCTGAGCAATCAGGATTTACAAATTTTGCTATTCATTTGCGGGCCAATTGATTTGACGTCATTGTTTTAAGGCTTCCCCAAAAATATCTGATATGCTATTTATATTTAGTATTTTTTAGCCATTGAAACAATCACGAAAAAATCACTGCTTTTGAATTTTGAAGGAATAAAAGAACGTGAGAAGAAGTAAGGGGGAGGGGGTTGGGGCCTCAGAGCAATTCACACGTCGCAACCGTCACCGGAAACTAAAATAAAAGTGAAATTAAAATTAAAAATTACATTTTCACATAAAAAAACAAGTTTCTTACGTAATGCAGATGAAATGACGTAACAAAAAACGCGAAAAATCACAAAATTATAACGGAAAAATTTTTGCATACAAAATTGCCAAAAAAAACGCATGCGGTTAGTACTTTATTTAGCACACAGCGCATTGTTATTGCTTATAGCCAATACCCAAACCCGGCAAAAGCTTTCATAGCACATAATAATGCCGCCAAACAAAATCCAAAAGCTCTTACGCAAAGAGCTTTACGCGTACGCAAAACGTAAGCGGAAAACGGAAAAATCGCAATTTTTGCCGCAAATCCTTGAAATTTTCTGCATTTTTCTGCTCTACGCGACGGCCAAAGGGTTAAGGAATGCAGCGAAACGCATTCCGGGCAATTTGCATGCCATTTTGGACGCAAAAACTACTTTTTACGCATGCGATAAATTTATCCCACTTACGTTCGTTCCTTACGAAAATACCGAAAACGCATGCGTTTTATTTTTTGCCAATTTTGTCTGCAAAAATGTTTCCGTTATAATTTTGTGATTTTTCGCGTTTTTCGTTACGTCATTTCATCTGCATTACGTAGAAACTTTAAACTTTAACTAAAAATATTGTAATTCCAATAATGTTTAAGTTTCAGAAACAATAAATTGTACAGCAAAGCAATAAATCACAGCCAGGCTAAAGAAGTGGAAACTAACTTAATGTGGAAGGCAATAAAGTCGCCACATTTAGACGGCACTGATGTTGCACCATTAGGAAATATGAAAACTGCGAGCACAAAAAGCATTTAGAAGTATTGAAAGTGGCACAATAAACAGAGACGTAGGGGGGTGCCTATAACAGAGCTCAAAGCAATCAGTATCGAAGTTCTTTCACCTTTCTTGAGATTCCCTCTCAGGGGCATGAAGCCCATCTCAATACACTGGTTGGTCAGTGTCTCATTGGCAGTTCTACATATCCAACACGGTGGATCTGGCGCTTTTAGCAGAGTTCTAAGTGTATTGACTAACTCAATTGCAAAAGAAAGCACTTAAAAAAATTCCAATCGGAATTTAGTTGTTTTGAATAAAATTGTTCATTTTCCGCTCCTCTCGCAACAATTTCACTCTACGCTACGCTGATTGTACAATATTGTACAAAAGTGAAATATTTTCGCAGTTAATTTTTCAATTTTCTCAATGAATTTCGAAAGTGAAAATGAAATCGAAAAAAAGTTCCCAATAACAACAAACTAAAGCGCTTAACGTCATCGTGCATTCAAGCAGCAGACGAAAATAATCGAATCGAAGTGTTTGTTGAAGTTTCGTGGAAATTTGTTTAAAAAATGAAAAATGCACAACAATTGAAAGAAACGCTCATGCTCGGCACCAACAAATGAGCATGGGCAAAATTGAATAATAGATAAATGGAAAATTAGAAAAATAGCACGTAAGAAGAAAATTAATGAGCAAATCAATTTGCACGTCTTTTGCGAGGCGCGTCGGCAGAGTGTGACGTCATAGAATGTGGCGAGCAGCTCTTGTATTTTACGAATTTTATTGATAAATTCGAAAATGATTGAATGTATGTGTGTGTGTGTGCGTGTGTAAATGTATACACGTTGGCATTGTGGTCATTGTGGTTGTTGTGCGTGTGTGTGTGTTGTGAGAGAAAGTTGATAATGAAAAAAATGGAAACTTAATTTGTGCAATGCCTAAAATAATAAATAATAGCGCTTAATGTAATGCAAATAAAGTGCACGCACACACACACACAAATATAAAGCTGCATTTTAATTCTGCAAACTAAAGGGTTATTCACTATCTGTTGCAAATTGCCTTGCAAAGCTGCATATGTAAAATGCCAGGTGTTGTAAAGGGGAAACCCATTATTTGTTCAATACCTGGGCTTTAGTAATTTATATCTCGCGTTGTATAAGTGCGACCGGGTTACGCTAGATGGCGTTAGATAGATAAGATTTTGTATTAAAAAAAGTTCTCACACAGTTTTGTAATTGTTGGACTGACTCCACATTGTTTGAGTCAACAATGGACACCAGCAAAGAGAAAATACGCCATATTTTACGGCGAAAATGCCAGCCAGGTGGCTGAAAATGTGAATAGTGTTTATGATCCTTGGTCCTGATGCTGTAATAAACAATCACACAGGCACAATTCTGGTTTTGTTGTTTCCATTCTCGTTAATTTTGATGTCAAAGATGCACTACGCATCCGCTTTGGCAGGCCAATTGTCGAAAAGGTTAATAAAATCATGGAAATCATCGAGTTCGACAATCAGGTAAGCGCTGTTTCGATTGCCCAGGAGCAACTAAATCGGTTCGTTCTAAATGCAACACTTTGCATTTGCATTTGCAAGTGAAAGTGCAAATTAATATTCAAAACTGTATAAATATTTTTTGCATACTTTTTATATGCACAAATATTGATAAATGTACATATACATATGTAAATGCATATGGACATGTGTTTGTGTGTGTGTGTGTGTCTGTGTAGAGTGTACAAACAAATATGTACATACATACATCGCTTGCCAAAATACACGAAAACTTGCTATAAGAAAATGCAAAAAACTGTATTGAATAAACAAAATTTCGAAAAAAATTTCAAAACATAGGAAACACACTTTTCCGCTGCTGCTCAAGGCAACAGAGCAACAGAGGATCGGTGCAGTGTGCGAGGGGTTATTTTAGAAAAATCACTTGAATTGCTTGTTTTCTGATTAATGTTGGCTGCAATTAGCAAAAGTGATTTGTGCCTACGGCCAGGCGGCTACGTCTACGGCAAGGCAGCATGAAGTGCAGCTACGTTTTACGCACTCAATGCTCTTCCAAGGGGCACAGCAATGAAGGGGGCAGCAGTAGCAGCGCGTAAAATGGAAGCTGGGTGGCTGTTTGATTGGTTGATTAGTTGCTAATTTGGTGGCTCGATCTGGTGGGTTGCACGACGAAGCGTGCCGCCTAGTAAGTTTTATTGTTATTAGACATTTTTATACGTTTTGTTGTTGTTATTGGGGTTTTTAGAATGAAAATGAAAAACAAATTTAAACTGAGTTTTTTCTATTTTGCAAATTCAAGCAATTCATTGATCAATAATCGATTTCTTTTGAGTGTATTGTAGAAGAAGAAGATTTCACTGCAATAGAAAAGCAACTGATTGAAAAAGTAGTTAAAATCCGGGTTTTGCAACGGAACAGGGAAATTCTTTCTGGACTGCTCAGATTATAATATATCAATCAATCTGATTGGAGTATATACATATATATATAGCTTATTGTTGTTGCTGTTTTTGAATTATAATTTTGTTTTGCATTTGTTTCCAAATTTATTTCACTCACAATTCCAAAGTTCCAAGACAATTGACAGAAATTAACTGCCTCAAGTCCCACGCAATCCAATAAAATACCTTGATTTTTAGCGTATTTTTATGAAATGTTTTTGCTTTTAGCGAAATTCCAATTTGATGTTTATAAAAATGGAAAAGTCGTATTATAATTTATTCATTAATTTGCCCATTTTACAGTGTTTCCTGAATAAATGTGCGTCGCTTTAAGGCAGAAAGATGAAAGCAATTATACGTGAATGCTGAAATGGACTGCAGTTCCATGAATTCTTGGTTTTCTTTTTGTAAGTCACTAAAAAGTTGCGAGGCGATTTATATCAATTTTCAATTTGTGGCACAATTATTCATCCAATACTGTAGTTCCAAAAATACTTGGCATTCTTGGAAGCGGCCGAGAATGTCGAGCTGATAGCGCCAACGTCATACCAATAAATTCAAATATTTTTACTCACAATTTGCTTTTGGTGGACAAATGGGCTGCGAAGTGTCGTCACCATAATTTCTATGCATATAAACACTTTCAAAATCATTTGATGTCAATTAGCTAATTTTAGAAAATTTTGACATAATTTTGTTGCTATTCGTGTATATTAATGATGAAAGCGTGTGAAACTAATGACAAAAATTTGAATGTTTTTAAAGTATATTTTTTGGGATTCTTCAGTCGTTTCTCTTTATAGAGAGTTTGAGTTCGAAAGAATTGTTATAGAGCAATGCTTTTAGTAGCTGGAACATCGAGCCAAGCGAGTGCTTAATTTGATTAAATTTCCCATATTTTTCTAAAATCAAATGCAGACTGAAAGCAACTGTTTTAAGTTATTAGAACAAAGATTCATATGCTCTATAAAAAACTAACGCGCTCATTTTATATTTTTTTAAATTTCATATTTGCTGGGAAATATTTCTTTATATCTTACATACGATATCTACGACTTGCACTTGCCTTGAGTCTTTAGATACAATATTGCTGCCTTATGGCTGGCATGCTGTACGTTTATATAGAATGTAATTAAACATGACAACTAAATACATATTAAATATGCTTTGGCTATGACGAATATATCTGTGTGTATGTCAGAAGTTAAAATTCAAACACTTCCTACACCAGGCTACTACATGCAAAGCACACTCGTCATTCGACCAAGATAACATTCGAATATAAAGGCAAATTTTAAAATATTTTGAAAAGTTTTAATGAGCGCAGTTTCGAAAGTAATTAACACGGGCTGCAATATGCGACTATATATCATACATGCCTGTCAACAGACGCACATACATTAAGTGGAACTTGACAACAACAAGAGAACAAGAGACCAGAGTGGCAACTAAAGTGACACAAAAATAATGAAAGAATATGACTTTTAAAATAAAGCGCCTATTTTACTTGCAATAACAACATTCAACAAAAATAGACAGAGAAAATGTTTCGTGGGATTTTTGAAACAACGCTTGTCAATATGTGCCGCACACGTTTAGAGTGGTTGGTAACACACGCACACACACACACACATTCATAAGTGCATTCAAAAATAGCTGCCCAAAATATAAAGCATCAATATGCAAAAGTCGCAGTTTAAAAATAAAATTTAATGCAAAAAGTTAAAAAGTTAAAAAAAAACAAAAGCAGACAGATAAAAATTTAAATTAAAAACGCTCAATCGAAATTTATGAAGCACTGAAATATGCTCTTTCAAATTGTTATTATTTGATTTGGATTTGGATTTGTATTTGAATTTTTTTCACAAACATGCTAACGTTTGATATAAATGTGATAGTTTGTGACCTTACTAAAACTGCAATTTTTTCAAGCTTATACTATTTAAATCAATCGAACTGGAAGCACAGTATTGAAATTGAAGCTTTTATTTAGCATAGTTAGAATGAGGCGATTGAGGTGCTTCTGGGCCGCCATCGATAGAACTCGTCTGACTTGTTTAGGAGCGCCGGTCTTTTCAGGGCTCAAACAGATCTCGGAACTGGGCATCAAGCCTCTTTGCAAATTTGTGAAATACAACCAAATTCTGACAGATCATTACTTTGGCCACTCCTAAACGGAACTCTAACTGGCATCGCTCAGGAACCAACAGGGTCTATGCGTGTTCTCTTAAGGCAGCCAGCTTACCCTAAACAATGTTATGCTTAAGTACTGCTTATTGGTTTTGGATTGTATTTGGAGTAGGGATCTAGTGTCCTGGCCAACGCGGCCTGAAAGGTAAACTATGGCAGTTCTCTTTTTGCTTTGACTTATAGAGTGTATATAATATTTGATTCGCTATTTTGTGGTTTCCGAAATTTGTTCTTCCTAATTTTACAAGTTTTATGGCTTAGCCACAAAATAAGCATCGTCTTAGAGCAACTCATGGCATCACTGCGCGCATTTTGCTGGCATATTGAAAGGCTAACATTTGAAACATTAAAATATTGCAATATCTTATAAGATTTCCCTTGCCTACGACCAACTAAAATTAGCTCGAAAACACTTTCATCTTCGTTTATATGATGATGAAGCAAATGTGAATCATAAATGTTCTGGCACTCACGAAGGGGTTAATGAAATCACTTTTCGAAAGTGGCGTGCATTAAATTCAAAATAATTTCGTTTTTGGTTTTACATATTTTCATATTTTATTAGTTTCATTTGCAAAATGTATGCGTGCATGTATTGGCATTCAGAACATATGCAAAATTAGACGTGGCAGCGCTTTTAAGCTTCGACAGCTTGGAAGCAGCTCAGCAAATCACTTTCGAGTGCAACTGGCAGCGACATCTGCACTTAAATCGTCTGCCACTCACACACTCACTCAAAACACTGCAATGAACGCTTGCAGTCGTCGTTCAGCGTCCAGCGTGCACAGCCCATTGACTGCCCCTCCAGCTGTGAAATGTGGCAATCATCATTAATCGCACATTCGCCTAATTGACGTTACGCAATTTGACAGATGCATACACCATCGAGCACGGTGTGCGCACATTTATGGCTGCTTTTATTGCAGAATTCGCTCAAAATTAATAATGCCAATGTGCTTTTTTCAAATTCATTACAAATGACTCAATTATTCAAAATTCCTTGTTGTGAAATATTTGAAAATATTTGTGAATTTCATATAAAAGAGGCTTGTACGAGTCTGCTGAAAAATGACACCTTTTTGCAAAGCATTATTGCATTTGAAAAGAAAAGCGCGGACATTTGGAAAAATATGGCAACTGTGTGTGCCATATCAAAGGCAGCTACGAAGTTTAGAGATTCCACAAACATGTAAATTTATGAAAAAGAAATATATGGTTTCCTTTTTATGCGCTACACCTCTGATTCTGGGTTAGATTGAATGAGCTTGACTAGGAATGCCTACTAAAATTTTTGCGCTCTTAGAATACAAACAACTATTTATCGAGCTGAAAGTGAGAATGACCAGAGCAATTTCAGCACCTTCTAAAGTTAAGACCCTTTTATGGTCTTGGTCTGGCCTCGTTCACTGCCAAACGATGACTGCAAAGAGCTGGTTTCTGCTTGTGGAATAACTCGCTTTGATCTAAAAGATAATTAACAATGATACTCTCATTTCAGGCTTCCCTTCAAGAGTATCAAACATTACAAGAGCACAGCCTTTTAGGCTCATACAGCAAGGTCCTATGTTATGCTTTTGTTGGAATTTACATTACATTTCTGCTTTTCCAATATATTCTCGAATAAGGTTTCCAAAGACTTTATGACATCATCAATTTAAATATAAAAATGTTTATCATTTGGAATTTTCGCGCCATTCGTTCTTCTGGCATTTTCAATGTAAAAATAATCGGCCCACCTGACAAAAGTCAAAGCGACTTTTTGCTCAATTTCTACACAGAAAATATGAATATTACGAAGCTTATGCACATGAACAACACTAATTAACATATCCTGCTGAAACGGCGAATACATTTATATCTATTAGATTAGAAATTCTTGTAAAATACTGCAATTATAAACATGAAAATAAAGACATAATTTCAAGTTAATGAACGTGAATGACATTTTCCGTGAAACTGCGAAAAACTGTTCAATTTGACAAAAATATTCTAAGAATTTTGTGAGAAGGCAACAAAATATATGAAAACTAAAAATACATTTTCAAAAAATGAAAGAAACGACACTTTCGCTTTAATTTAGTTTGTGTCACCAGACGATGCTGTTGAGCTTTTGTTATTCGCTTGTTTGCAACAATTTAAGTTATACATACTATATACAATATAGAATTATTGCCACTCGAGCGTGGGCGTTTTTGCACCAAAACGTGCCTCGAAACATATTTGAACTTCAGCTTGAAGGAGCGCGCTCAAATATGACAGACAGTGTGCTAATGCTATAGCTAAGATATCCCTGAGTAACTTACCGATGGTTGTATAGATAGTGCCACAGTAGAACATGGCATTCCAGAAGGACCAAGGTTCCTTCTCCTTTTCCATTTCCTCCAGCGTTTTATTATTATTAAGCAATGTTTCCACAGCCGACTGATGTACGCGTAGCGTGAACACGAGCTTGCCATTGAATTCCGCTGTGCTGTACTGTGGCACGAATAAAGGGAGTTAAAAATGGTGTAAGCCAGTGTAAGAGTAAGTGGAGATATCAAAAAGTGCTATAGTGTTGTATGGAGTTAAGAATGTAACAAATTGTGAAAAGTTGATATAATTATTTCTTGATTTTTGCTATTAATTTACAAGCGGAACAATTAATATAAGGTCGATTTTTGAGTTAAATCTGAGGCCCTATCTTGCACTTTCTTGTAATGATTTGACAGCACTTCCTGTAATAGTTGTATAAATATTTCTCGCTCTTTGTTTGACTTTCGGCTCATATTTCACAACATATGTAGGTTAGGGTGTCCCAGGCTATAAGGGCGAATTTTATTTTTTCGAATTAAGGGACGCATACCCTCTATTTTTTTTCCTTTTAATTGTAATAACTGAAATAAAAAATATTATTGCTATCGGATAACGATAACCCGTGCCGACTTGACGTCAAACTTTAAACTTAAAAGTTAGTATAGAAACTTTATAGGAATTTTGGAACTTTATGTCTATTGAGTAAATAAAAGACTAAGTTACTTGCATTTTGAACATTTGTTCAGTATTTATCATTAAAAAGCTATTATTCATAAACTTTTCTTTTCAAAGTTTGCTTTTTACAGTCAGGATATACTTCTCTGTGTTCTTGTACGCAACGTAGTAAAAATTGCTTTTGTTCCTCTTCAACAGTTATTAAGCCATGAAAGTCTTGCATCAATTTAACGGCTCTTTCAGCTGAATCGTTAACTGCTCTCAGTGTGAACACCTTTTTTTTAGCACATTGAAAGGAAACATTATTTGACCATGAAGTAGGACACTCGTTAAGAAAACTGTCATCGATTTTGAGTCGATTGAATAAGGACTTGCTTTTGATTGAAACAAAGTCATCGATGTTTTTCTCTAAAATCAAGAAAGAACAGATATAAAAGAGTAAAGAATAAACAAAGGTAAACCAATATTTTTACTTGTCAGACTTACTATAAAGTGATCCACAAAGTTCTTCTTTCGATGGAATGTAGCGTTCACTGTGGGATGATGGGTTTTTTTCGGTTAAGTTTGTAAGCATTTTTAGTTTTGTTTCTTAGTCTACATCATCGTCAAATAAAGACAAGATAGACAGTTCATCTATCAAATACCATAAATGCTGGCAGAACTTCTGTAAAGCTGCTTTTGAGATGCTTTTGTCAATTGTTTCATAAGCCTTCATGGCCTTCAAAAAGCACAAATCCTGGTAAGGAGCTTTTACTGCTAAAGTACATTGCACCGAAGACTTGACGTAGGATGTCACGATGAACAGGCAGACGTCTAACAAAGCCGCCTTATCCTTATTAGAAATTCTAAATTGTGAGCTAAGTAATGATATTTTTAATGAATAAATTGCTCTCGCCATCCATCGAGCTTGGTGCATGGCGCCTGGAGGCCGAATCTTAAATGTCTTCTCTGTATCTCCGCCAAGGAATATTATTGAAAGCTCTATTAATTCTCAATAGTCATGTCTAGCGATGTCCTTAGTTAATTCATTTCGGTAAAATTCTAGCAGTTTGTTAATTTCTGAAACATTTAGGCATGATAGCTTTTCTGCATAGCTCTGTATTTTATCGGGATTGACATTTTCCCAGTTTTCTGGGAACTTTTTGAACAATGGAATGTCAGGGCTTGTAGCCACTTGGCTAATTTTCGCCTCAAAAACGCCTTTTAATACTAATTCGTAGACGTGATGGCGGCAAGCAAAAATTAGCATTTCGCGATCCAGTTTCTGTTCCAGGAGCACACAGGCACCATTAATACGACCTGTCTTTGAAGCAGTAGTATCACAACAAAGAATTTGAGCTTTGTCTTCAAGGTTCCAGTTAATAATAGCGTTCCAAACTGCATGTGCCTGTTCCTCTCCTGAAGAGCTGTCTTATTTTGGCATAGCGATAAGTTGTTCTTTGTTTTCATATGTAATAACTATTAGCAGACGTTCCTCTTTACATTTACGTGCATTTAAAGACGGCAACAGTTTGCCATCCCAATGGACAGTTACAGTATCCGGTACCCCGTTTTGGAAATCGATTTTTATAACTTTTGCGCGCTCTTTTCGCTTTTCCGTACGAATTTGTTGAATGGAGGACTTGCTTATGGGAAATTCGTCAGTGTTATATCCAAGTGCCTTAATATTTGCTTCAATAATAAACACAGCATTCCTCATACGCCTAACTATGCAAGCACTGACATCTTCCGATGCAAGTCGGCACGGGATGCCATGGTTCTAAGTACATGAAACTTTGTTTACAATTGTTTTGACATCATTCAAATAAATAACTTGCGTTCAAAAAAAATAACTTTTATTTTTTTGGGACACCCTAATGTAGGTGTATCAACTTATTCGTTAAATGAGAATACAAATTATAATGCGCATTGATCACTTAAGGCATAGTGTAAGTGAAGCCTTAGTGTCTTCTTACCTTTCTCAGTTCATGATCTTTGGACAGTTCTTGAATGGCTCTAAAGAATTCTTTTTGCACCGCGTGCGCTTCAATGCTGTCTTGTGTCGATTGCCTGCCTGTAAGAATAAAAGGATAATCAGGTGCAAAATCACTTAAACAACTCTGCTTGAAAAGCTACTCGAATGCATCTGCAGCTTTCTTAAAAAAGTTGCGAATTTTTCGAATGTTTTGCGTTACTGAGTTATGCCACTTGCAACTGCAACTGCATTGTGACGTCACACATAACATGTGCACACGAACAGCAGCATTTTTTGCCATGTAGGTACTCAGCAAAAAGCAAACAAAGCGAAGCAACAATGCCAAATCGCCAATGAAACGGGCTAAAAAGCAAGTCAGAGCGGGCTAAAAAGCAAGTCAGACAGAGTGCTGCCAAATTGAGTTATAAATTCCGGCTATGGACTGCGCGTTTCTGGGTCGCACAAAGGACGTGCTGGCTTCCGTATGGCTGCGCCTTTGGGTGCATGTGTGTGTGTGTCAGTATTGTGCATAATTGCACAGCGTGTTTGTTGGCGCAATTCAATTTTGGTCAGCAGGCTTTTAAGCTGATTCAGAGCACACGCCATTGACCACATTTACACGAGGCTGTACTCATTGTGGCAACAGTTTTGCTTAAAACTTTGTAGATTTTGAGCTTATTTGTTTATTTACACATATTCATGCATACATATGTAAATATTATTGTATTTACATTAGGCTTGTTTATTGTTGTGTGGGGTGGATTGCATTTCAATGCGTCATCGATAGGGATTTTCAGTTGCAGCGATACAGGCTGATTCTGTGCACACTTACAGCAATTTACTTGCCATCTTTTCCCGACAAAAATGTAATAAACAGAAAAAAACAACAAGCAATCTACATATGTACATATGTATATGCAATAAATCTACGACGACAGAACTTCAGTCAATCAGGCGCAACGCACAGACATGATACACCGATACGAGCATATATGTATGTGTGCATGTGTGTATGTATGGCTGCTCTGGCAAGCGACCTCACGCATTTATGGCTCTAAGCACACACGCACACACACACACTTTCGCACATACATACTTTGTTTTGACTGGTTTCTCAAATGTTTTTCTAAAAGCAAAGTTTCTGTTTTATATTTCCCTTTTTTGTTTGGATTTGATTCGATTCGATTTGATTTGCCGCAAGCAACAACAACAAACCGCTTTCCGCATCACTTCAAAATATTTTTGCATTGATTTGTTTATTTAGTAATCAATCGTTTTAATGAGCTTCAATGATTTTTAGTGCTTATTTAGACAAAAATTCTGATGTTGGCGAAATTTTTCATGCATTTTCAATGCAAATCGTATTTCAATTTCATGTGAAATTGCGTGCAGAAAGGAATTTGATTGATTGATTGATAGAATTCTGAAGGATAGAATTCTTAAGGTAATGTTTGCGCCTTGGAATACTTCGATTTTAACTCAAGCGTTCCCGACTCACATTGCAAGGAAACTGTTTTGCTGTTTGCTTAAATATAAGTAAGCTCGTAACCAAGCAATAGCTCCTTTAATGCTTTTTCCTCAAAATCTTCAGCGTTCCCGACCCACATGCCAATGGGGTTGTTTTATTTAGGGTATGCACTGTTCCCTTCTAAACTGACCTAGTGTGAGCACCCTAATTGATTTAAAAACCATGTAGTGGCTTGTTGACATAACCTTGAATCTCAACGATTGGTTTTTCCTTACCATTCGTTAATGCCATTACTTAATGGATTTGTATGATACCCCGCCTTCTGAAGGGGAGGGGCTCAATCAACAAGTTAAACAACAACAACAAAAAGAACAACAACAACTTCAACAGCAGACACAAAATCCGAATTCGAAATAACTTGTTATGTGCCTCTGAGAGTCTGCATTTTTTTAACGAACCCGAATTGATTTTTTCTGATTAGACAAAGTGCAACAATTAATCCCTCTTTTAGCTTGCTCTTGGAGCTATGCCAACGAAATGCGTCGAAATGTGTCAAGCGCTCACCTTCAATGGCGCCAAACAAAAGCGCACCGCCCGCACTGTACAGCGTGATCACGAACAGCAGGAATATGTGCGTGAACCACTTCTTGGACCACTTGCTGAACTTGCCGTACATGCCGTAGGTGAACTTCTCGCCGAAGCTCATGCCGGACTTGGTGAAGTCGACGAAGCCCTCGAAGCCCTTGGCCATGAAATTGCCGGCCGCAAACGGATTGGCGTAGTTGGGCCAGTATGGCTGGCCGGTGGCGGCCGAAATGCCGCCCATGGTGTTGGCGGTGTGCGGCAGCTGGGCTGTGGGCGGCATGGAGCCCATGGTGGAGCCATTGTTGCTGTGCAGATTCTTGATGTTCATGCGTGGCGGTCGGTGCATGCGACGCGCGGGTGGCGGAGAGGACTGCTGCGACATGATGTTCCGTTGCTCCGATGTGTGTGCGGGGGCAGGGGCAGTGGCAATAATGTTAGAGGTGCGTATTTTATTTGCTTTTAAATTTATGAATTTTCAAATTTTTTTTTAACTATTACAACAAATTTCCAATTTGGAAAATCACCAGCACATTTTTCGTGCGTGAATTTTAAATTCCCTTTTTTAGGTGACTTTTCGATTTTTCAACTTTTTTTGCACTTGAATTTCGCAAGATTTTCCACAATTCGCTTTAAAATTTTGACTGCTCGACGATTTTCCGTGCGGTCGCTTTTGTGCGGTTGTTGTTGTTTGATTTTCACAGTGCAGCTATTTCGTGCGTTGCCAGCGGCGAGCATTTGGCAGCGGCGGCTCGTGGCGTTTACTTTGGGTGGTGTGCGCTTCCGTCCGTTTCGTTCTTAACTAAAATTCAAACTGATTCTGAAAGCCGTGCCGTCATCGCGTCGTCGCTGTCTGGCGGCTGCTGATGCTCATGGCTGCTTGTTGCTGTCGCCACTGTTGCTGCTGCTGCCGCTGCTGAGTTTCGAACGGCATCAGCTGTTTTCCAATACGCGCGCGCTCATGCTCTTTCCAACTCGTCCCAGCATCGTTTTTCCGTTCATACAAACATACAAACACATCTTTTTTCAGAAAATTTCATTCGTTTCTGTTGTGATTTTGTTGTTTTTGTTATTGTTATTCCTGTTTTTTGTGTGATATTTTTGTTTTTTCTGCGTTTTGTTACTTTTTCATTTTGTCGTCGTTGCGGGCATGTAGCAATGTCAGTATTAATCTTCTCGAGATTGTTGTAGCAATTGTTGTTGCTTGAGGTCATAGCTGGCAGCAATAAAATGAAGTTGCTCTTCTTCTTCTTCTGCTTCTTGCACTTGTTCGAAATTGCGTTTAGAAACAGAAATTTGTATAACACTTACAGCCGAGTCGACCAATGAGCGGCTTAGGTTCGAAAACAGCGCTGTAAAATGCTTTGGCGGCAATTCATTTTTGAACCGATCCAAAGTCGAACAAATTTACTTTTGAACCGAAACCGATTCGAACCGAAAGTGCTGATCCCAAACATTACTATTTCGTACTGCCGAACCGAGCCAATTTAAAATTTTCCACTGAATTGAGTATGAGCTTTTATTTTTCTGCAGAACCGAACACTTTTTCTAAAGAGTATACGAAACCAAAAATTGAATAGCAGGAAAAGTAATTTCTTGAGTCGTTCCGCTCTTCGTCCAGGCATATTCTTTTGATGTACATACAATGTACATAACAAATCTACTATATGTCGAAGGTAGCTATGCCCAATAGACCATGCATAGAGCCCTTTCAGTCTTTGGCGATGTCAGCTGTAGATGCGTCTATGAGTCAGCGAAGAAGTAAACTTCAGTTGTGAGTTGATTCCTAGCCTTGAGGCCTGCTTCAGTCTAACAGGACATGGCACGGCCAAGCAGGCTGAGCGACATCTAGAGACGGCGGCACAGAGAACATGCTCGAGAGTTTCTTTCCTTCTACATATCCACTGAGCCACGTCGGCGCCCACACCTGGCCGCATCCGAATCTATGTCTTGATAATAATGTCTTGATCTAAACCTCAATAGCTTGTTTTTTTGAAGCATGCTAAAATTGAACACATCAACATTTTCATATTTTCATATAGTTAATTGTTTATTTTTTCATATGCTTTTAAGTGAGAGCGCGTAAATAAATAAATAAAATTTTTCCATGCACGTTTTTTTCAGTGCTGATTTGCTACGTTCGCTTTAAGTTCAAATAAATTCTCATACTTTATGACTATTTCATATTTGAATTTTCATATTCTATGAGCATTTTAATAAAATTTAGCTGTAGATGAGACGGGCAAAATGACATTAAAACAATAAACAAAATCCCCGAGAACAGTTCAACTGTCAGCTTCGGCTTAATTTTGCTGATTTATGCGCCAATATGGAACAGCTTTTTGTTGGTGTTCTTTTCTTTTTTTCCTGATTTTCTATATTATTATGTTTGATTAAGTGTTTTTCATATTTTCTTAGAAATTTAAAACCAGTTCCACTCACGGGGCTGTGCGTGCTCTGTCTTTGTTCGATATGACAACAAACATTCATACTACTACACATACACGCAAAGAAAGTGCTAGTAATAATTTATTATTATTATAGGTAAAAATAAAATTTTTTGTGAAAAATGTATGATTTCGAAATGAATAAATTTACTGGTAACTCATATATTTACACTGATGATGTAGTCTCTAGAATTTCGTAAAAATTTGCATCAGTTTTTGTTTACTTTGAGGCGCTGAGCCCAAGGAACGCAGCCCTTTGGCATCTACTTCAAGCTGTCAAATATTCAGACGGCAAGATATCAGTTGCATTAAAAGGAAATCCATCATTTTTCCAACAGTTGGCTTTAGATACTGGCAAGCACTGTTTCGATTGCCCTGGAAGACCCAAATCGGAACATTCTAACTGTGCTATAAATTAAGCCTACAATTTCATGCAAATATAATGCATTTCTTTTTACTACTGCTGATATATTTGAACCGATCAGATGCCGCCATTGAAAGTGGTATGCCATGTTGGAAGTGAGCACTCAGATAATAGAGAATTTAAAAAAAATGTATACGGTTCATACTTTAAAGGCACAATTTTTCTCGTGTGTAGTTGGAACAACGTACCAGAGCGATTATTCAATAATTTTGGGAAGCAATTTGGCACAATCAGTGGCAAAACAAGTAGTCTGCAGCAGATGAAGCTAGCATGTTAGCTCACTAACTAATTATAAACTGACTAATTATCTGCGAAGCAAGAAGCTACAATGTCATTAAGAGCAACAGCAATTCATTTCAAACTACGTAAGCAAGCCGTTGATATAATTTTGGAAGTGTTCTTAAGTTGCCTACCTGCTACAGTCTCTTGCCACATTAAACTGAGGTTCTTTTCTTTCTTGCTGGCATGCTAAGGAATTGAAATTGATTTGAGATTTGGCCAATTATAAACCGGTTTTTAATATATTTTGAAGTGAGTGTGTTTCTTGGAATAAGCAGTTGGCTTTTATACTGAGTTTTTGTTGTTGCTACAGAGAGTAAAGACTATACAGGGTCATGGTACAGTGCGTCAAAATGCACAATAAAAGTTTTGAAATTCTTTTTGGTCACAAAAATTTCGACATTTCAAAGTTGAAAATGGCTATTTTGAGTCAGCGGCATAAATTTTGGAAAATGAACTTACAGCCAGGAATGCACTAAAGGATTTTCGTTGAGAAGAAGAAGATGACGACGAAGTGTAGCAGCAGAGCTACAGACATGACATTACACAAGCCCTACATCATTGGCGACGGTGCCTCATTTCACTGTCTCCTATTGTTGGCAGATTGGGGAAAAATGCTAAATCCGACGTGGAATGCATGGAATTCAATGATGCCAGCGCGCAATTATCCACAATTCTGCGACTCGTTATGAAATTTATGGCGCTTTTCTTTTGTACAAAAGAACGTATGCACACATTTGCTCGTATATTAATTCAATTAATTTTCTTGCTTTCCGCGTAGACATTTCTTCCGTCTGTAATATACGACTGTTTTTCTGCATATTCAAGAGCATTTTTAATTGTGTTTGTCAGCACAACAAGAAAAAATGCCCGCAGAGAAGCTGTAACCCGGTTTGGTTTTTCAAATTATAGACATACTAGTAATAACTCCCGATTATCGGGTGTGCCCTATGACATAGGTAAATTAAATTTAAAAAAAATGTCCTTAATATTGTTGCCAAAGTTTTCCAAATCTATTCAGCAGGCTTTATCTCGAAAGGAAATAACCCAATACAAAACCTTCGAAATTAAAAACTCTAATATTTTAGAACATTTTCAAACCATCTTCGAGAACTTATGCCTGAAAATTCATGGTGAAACTTTCAAAATGGTGTATCATTCAATATTGTGCAATTCTTAAACCGTCTAGAAAAGCCCATTCTTAGAATAATAGGATGTCTGTAAAATAATATACCTCGAAATCTTTAAAATGATATATAATTTATCATGCAACTCCCTCTAGATCGTCTGAACTAAGCGCCGGTCTTCAAATAAATAATAGATTAAAACTGGCTACAATCCAAAAGTGTAAGAACTGCAGCATAGTTTCAGGCTTCTGCTTACGCTCAAAGTATGTCTAAACAAAATAATAGAGCTCATTTATAATTATGTAAGCTGTAACTTGAAACTATGCAAACGTTTTTTCAAATGCTGCTACTAAGAAGTATTCAGCGTTCTCGTCTCACATGTCAAGCAAAATATTTGTTCGTAGCCTGAAAGTATGCAAAAGTTCATTAAATGATTTCGTCCTAAGGAAATATAACATTTCCGACTCACATCTCAGCGGAATTGTTACCCTGAAAGGCAGCAAAAATGACATCGTTTTTCGTTTCATGGCTAAGTGAAAAGTTGCTGTCTCTAAGTTGTCTGGTTCAAGCGCAGAATGTAGCAATGGTATTAAATATCACATTATTATATACTTTTTACATATTTTTTTCTATGCAAAGAATACATGCAGCTAATTTAGTTTGCCAAAAATCAATAATTTTTCTTTAGTGTAGCTACGTGTATTAAAATGTCAAGACAAAAGCCATTGTTTTCTTAGAAAATTCAAAATAAATATGCATGTGAGTGATGTTGGTATTTGGTACACTCGCTCGTGGCGTTAACTCCTGCCTCTTAGCTATAATCCATATTTCAAAATTCTGACAAGAGGCATGCTGAAAAAATACATAATTCCACGTAATTTGAATAATTTGGCGTATTTGACAGAAATTAAGAGGATGACATAAAGGTATACGCATAACGGAAGAAACGGCTCATAATAACACTGTGCAACAAATTTTCGAGATTTTAGGCTAAAAAGCAAAAGGACGCCAAATTGAATTTCGAGAAAAGTTCATAACAAACATGCTTACAAGCAAAGCTTATGCTGGTTGGAAAGCATCTTCTGCACATGTGTGTGTGTGTGTGTGCATTGTCGTGTGGCTGTGTGCGTATGTTAACCTGCGGAATTGACAATGTGCCATTTATCTTTTTTTAACACTTTGCCACAAAAAATTTGTCTGTGCTACCAAATTTTTGACAGCTTGACTGCTTGACTCAACAGCGTCTGTCTGCCAATTTGCTCATATGTGAGCGTGTGTGTGTGTGCGTGTGCCAGCATTAAAGCGTGTATGTGCATTAATTTGCCAAGCAGATTTTATGTGCGTGTGTGTGTGAGCTATTTTTACGGAAAAGTGTTTCATGCAATTCGCACTTAAAATGAGTAATCCGCTCTTAATTTCGCCTACACGATTTTCAGCACACACACACACACACATTAACACACATCCCACGCAAGTAAGTGTGTCATTTCTTTAGAAATTGCGGCTGCGTTATACACGCGTCAAAACATAATTTATCTTTCAATTTAATGCGTTGATATGAAAGCAAATTCACGCGCGCATTTCGAATAATCTTTTTTTTGAATCTTTTGATTTTTATTAATTTATTGCTTTTTTATGCACAGAGTAAAGCGCCGTAAAACTGAGTCGTAGCACATAAAAAGACAATGAGCTTCAACTTTCATTGCTATAAATATTACTTTGGGCATTGAAACAACACTGAAATGCGTTGGAGGTTCAGCAGCCAATTCTACTCTCATGCGATTTATGCAAAGTGTTTTATAAAGAAAATATATATTGAAAAAGGCAAAGAAAGTCTGCTTTGTTTTGAACAAAGCCTCTTGTTGCCCTTACAAATTGAATATGATTTTCCAGCGAATCCTAAAAGTATGCTTTAAATATTTGTCAAATCTTATGCACACAAGGTTTGACAAAGTTTTTCATAAAGGCAGTGTCTGCCAAACAATATAGCCTTATAAAAAACAAGCGCCATTTTTTTTAAATTCTATTCTTTATTAATGTGTTTTGTTATTGTTATTAATATGCATACTTTGCATGCTAAACATTTCATGCTTCAGATTTATTTCAATAATATCATTTCTAGAATGCATCATATATGTATATATAATCTTTATGCTATCAACATGTTATAATTCTTTCCTTTTTGTAATTGTATATTCTCAATTCTTGCAAATATTTGCCAAATTCCGCTAAAAACTACACACAGAAATGCTTGGATTGTTTTCTTTTCTTTTCTTTTGTTTCATTAAATCTTTTATTTTGTTAAGAAAATATATAATTTGAAGAGTAATAAAATTGGTGCAACAAATATTTTCATAAATTGCATAATTCTTTTTCAAAGTTTTTTTTTTTTACTAAGCACTAATTTGAAATTTAAAGATAAAGTTTGTTGAAAAATTGAATTAACACAAAGACTAAACAAAGAGTCTGTTCTCTTTGTACGAATTTTTAGCTTGTGTGTCAAAGATTTTCTGAAAAACAATAAATTTCAATGTGGCAAAATATCTTAAGCCAATATAAAAGAGAGTTCGTTATGAAAATTTCAAATTGCAAATTTATATATAGCAATCGATTAAAGCTAAATAAAATTTATCATATATATTTATTTTGCATTAAAGCTAATATTAATGAATTTTTTGCAACAATTTATGTACAATTTTTGAATTTTGCTTGTATATCGTGCATGTAGTTTAGACACATATCTTTTATATTATATATTGTTTTTAATATAACTTTAGTCAATTAGTAAAATATTGTTTTCTCATATTTCTAACTTATGCTCTCGAATTTTGCAACGCACAATTTTTATTAAAATGCATGAGTTAAAAGAATATCTCAAAATACTAGTTGACGTATTCAAGCGAATTTTTCAAAAGTAATTAACTAAAGAGAGCCTAACAAGAGTGAGTTGTTTGTCAAAGTAAAGCTTAGGCCAATTAAAATATGCCAAAAGTTAAGCAGATACATGAGAGCATTTCTTTAACTGAAGCGCTAGCGATTCACAGGCATGCTCTTTGCATGATAGGAAGAGAGCTTTGCGTCGAACATCAAAGAGAGAAGAGTGCGTAATTGTCGAAAGAGAAGAGAAAGCGAGAAACAGCATAAAAATTGTTCAAAAAAATAAACAAATTTGTAAAATCGTGAGCAAAAATTTGCTACTTTTACTCTTCTTTACATTGATGAAGCCTTAAAGCTGTTCGAAAGGATACGCAACGTCTTTTAAGCTGTAGACTCTTTAAAACTGAAATTTAGGCATGCAGAGTTGCATTTTGCTTTTGAGATTATGATTGACTGAAATTTGATTTTTTCAATTTCAGCTTTATTTATCGATTTTCAAAGAATGCCTACGGCTCTCGCTTTCTCTTATTGCTCTTTACGCTATTTGCTACAGTGCACTTTCGATCGAAATTGAAATCGACCATAATGAAAATTGAATTCGTACTTAATCGATTTCACACGAAAGTGAATTGTGCTATTTCTTTTTCTACACTCTCTTCTTTTTAAGTTTCTTTTGACAAAAAGCAGTTGCTTCATTTTCCAAGTTTAATAATTTTTTTAAAAGCTTTTCAAGAGTACTTTCAGCTAGCTCAGCTTCAACCACAGATGCGGCATATGAAAAGCACTAAAATTGCTACTAATACATACATACAACCAAATCCAACAACACGTTTTAAAGAAATTTAAGCATAAATTCTGCTTCATATAAATTTTTTAAAAAGTGTTATAGATTAGGTTGTTGCTTTCTGTGCACATATAAATACATACATACATATAGTATATACATATATATATATTTGTAATAAAAATTTTGCATAAATTTATTATTTTTTGTCAGTAAAATTAGATGTCATAAAATTTTGTTGTAAACTAATTTTTACGCTTTGTTATTTAACCTAGAAATTTACAACTTTGCTGCATAATTTATATGTTCGCATATGTAAAAAAAGTGTAGAAAATGGCGACAGAACGTTCAACAAAATTTCGCTCATGCATTCTCTTCTTCTTCTTTAGCAGCGACTGTCCTTCATCTTTCTCTTTATACGCTCTTACTGCTTTTGGCATCTCTTCCCCTCTTCCAGTCTTTAACCGGCTCATTGCATTCACTTGAGCGCCTCCTTGGCGCGCTGCTCCCACTCGGCGCGTCGCTGATGTATGCCCTTGAATTCGCCGACCGTGGCCGAACGCTCGATGCTCTTGCTCTGCGCGACATCCACCTCGGCGACTGCTGTGGCCGTCTCCAGCGTTTTGATGTTGAGCGTTTGCCGCTCGTGCGCGCTTTTGCTGTGGCCGTTATTATTTAGCGCATTGTTGTTGTTATTATTATTATTGTTGGTGTTGTTGTTGCTCAAGGACTCCGTGTGCTGCGCCTTGCCGAGGCTGCCATTGGTCACGCGTTCGGCGGCTGCATTTCGAAAGGCGCTCACGCGGCTCGACGGCAGAAAGCCGCCTTTCGTGCTGCCGTTGAGCGCCGTTGACGATGTTGTTGTTGCGCCGCCGCCATTGCTGTGGCTATTGTTGTTGTTGTTGTTATTGCTGACAGTCAGCCCATTGGAGAGCGCGCCATGCTTGCCGCAGCCGACCGTGCTCATGCGAAAATCGGCCAGCGAGTTGCGATTGCTGACGGAGTGGCCCGTGCCGACGCCAGCGCCGACATGTGCGTGCACGCTGCTACTGTTCACATTGCTGATGCCGGTCAGCTTCTCCATGACCACTTCGTATTTGGGCAGCTTGTCCAGCTTTTCATCGCTGGCGGATTGGTTCTCCTTGTCGCTGTCCACGCTCTGCTGGCTGGCGCTGCCGCTTTGTACGCTGGCGAAGCGCTTCAGCGAAGTGGTGTGCGGCAAGCTGCTGTTGCTGTTGCTGGCGGAGCTGGTGTGGGACTGCTGGCTGGAGGAGCTGTTGCTGCTGCTGTTGGAGCTGCTGCTCGAGTTGGCGATCGGCGCTGACAATTTGTCGGCCAGCGTGTGTAAGTCCTCCTCTTTGATTTTGAGAGAACGACGCGCGAACACCTTCATGAGTTCGGGCGTGGCGTCATCCTTCTTGCTGCTGCTGATGGCACTGCCAGTGAGCGTGCCGGAGCCGAAGGATTTCTTGCGCATGACCACGGCGCTGTCCGTCGGCTCCGTTGGCGTCACTGTCGGCGGCACTTTCTGCAGCAGTGTTGGCGGCTCTGTCGGCGTGACTGGCGGTGTTGGCGTCTGCGTCACTGTCTGCTTCATTGTTTCCCGCACTAGCTGCGCTGAGGTGGCTGCCTGCTTCTGCGTCTGCCCTGCACTCAACTTCATTGCATGCTTCACTTCCAGCGTCAGCGTAGGCGTCAATGGCTGTTCCACTGTCTCCTTCGCTGCCTGCGTTGGTGTCGTCACTGCTGCTTGCACGTCCAACTTCTGCTCGGATTTGACGCAGGACTTGCGTTGGACCTCCTCGTTGATGGACTTCTTGCGCTCGTTGCGCAGCTCCTCGAGCTTCTTGTCCGTCTTGGCGCGCTCCTCGTTCATGAACAGCCGCTTGCGCTCCTGCAGCGACAGCTTGTTGCCGACGCTCACGACGGATTCGTTCGATTTGGCGCGCAGCACCACGACAGGCTCATCGCTCTCGCTGGGCTGGGTCACGGCCGTCTGTATGGACTTTCGGTTTGGACTCTTTGGTGGCAGTTCGGTGCTGCTGCTGCGCACATTGCACGTGCTCAGCGACTTCGCTTGCATGTTGATGGCCTCGAAGACGCTGGGTCCGCGCTTTTCCACATCCTCAGATTCGGATTCCTTCTCGCTGATGTCAACGCTGTCGTTGCTGTAGCGGCGCAGCAGCAAGTCATCGGCGCTGGCGCAGCGTTCGGCTTCTTTGGTGCTTGGTGGCGCTTGTGCTGGCGGCGATGTCGACTCCTTGACGTTCTTCGCGAGCACCACATTGCTCTTGGCCGTGCGCGCCGTATCCACGCGGTTCAGCTGTATCTTCATGAACTCCGGCACAGCGGTGTTGGACTGCTCCGGCGCATGCTCAATCACGCCGGAGCTGCGGCGCGCCGACTTGCAGCTGCTGCTGCTTGCCTGTGGCGCGGACCTGCGCTCGGTCTCTTTGGCGTTGGTGTGTGCGCCCGCTTGTGGCGCGGACTTGCGCTCGGCCTCTGTGGCGGTAGTCGTGATTCCAATGGCCGTGCGTGTGACGCCGTTGGCGCGCGTCTTCTCGCGTAGCGGCACCGAAGATGAAGGCGTTGTGGCCGACGAAGAGGGTGACACAGCAGTCTTTATTGTTGCGGCTGCACTAGGCGTCAACTGATCGTCATTGAAAGTTCTCTGCTTCGACAGCTGCAGCACCGTTGGTCGCACTGCCTGCAGCGACTCCTGCGACTTTTGAGGGCTCGGCTCAGCCGTGCGAGCCTTGTTGTTGTTGTTGTTGACCAACTCCTCGAGCGTGTTGTCCGATTTGCGCAGCACACTCACGAAGGGCGACTTCACGATCAGATCGATGTTCTGCTCGATCTCGGAGATGTTCTGGTTGCAGCTGCTGCTCGGCGATAGATTCGGCAGCAGCACAGTGGTCGGCGTGAACAGCTGCTTGTTGGGCGTGGTCTTTGTGTTCAGCAGCGAGTGCTTGTTGTGGCTGCTCTGGCTGGTGGCGCTCGTCAGCTGGCTGGCCGATTCGGCGCGCATTGCCGGACGCAGCAAATTGTTGTCGTTTATCTCGAAACCGAGCGAGACGCTCTTGTCGTGCGCCTCCGGCGGCGAGGGCGAGGAGTACTCCTTGTCGCTGAGTATGAAGCCACTGAAGCAGGGCACGCGCAGGTTCAACGACAGATCGGGCAAGCTGGGCATGTTGCTGTGCACTAGGCCGACGCTGGATGGCGTGTCGGTGCAGCTCTCGTCTGGGTAGTTGCGGAAGCTGCGCGACTTCTCCACGCTCCTGCGCTGCTTCTGCTCGTAGTTGAGAAAGATCGCCTCGCTCAAGTTCTCCAGCGAATTGTTGGAGCTGTTGTTGCTGGCGCTGCGCACGAAGGAGTCGTTCGAGCGTGAGATCTTCTGCTGAAAGGCGCTGAGGCCCACGATTTTCGGCTTCTTCTCGAAATGGAGCTCGGATTTGGGCGGCAGCGTGTAAGTGCTGTTGCTGGCGGATGCCGTCTGCGAGGCGGTGATCTCGCGTATGATCGAAGTGGACTGAAATGTTTCCTGCTGGTATTGCTTGATTAGCAGATTGCTGTTGCTGCTGCTGCTAAAGCTCAGCGATTCCTTGGCATCTGTGCTGGTGGAGCTGGAGTTGGATTCTAGCTGCTGCTGGTAGTGCTTTAGGCGCAGGCTGTTGTTGCCGCTGAGCACTTGCTGCGCATCCGCAGAAGACTTCTTCTCCAGCGTGCCGCCTATGTCCTGCGGCATATAGCGCTGTCGCGCTGCAGGCCCAGACTTCGGCTTCGTCAGCGACTCCTTCGATGGCGACGACGACGACGCCGCGCCGGACCTCTCGGCCAGCATGAAATTATTCAGCATGGCGCTGAGACCCGACTTGCCTTCGCTCTTGATCTCACGCTTGATTTCGCGGCGTCGCTCTTCGACTGTGTCCTCGCAAGCTATGACACTCTTGCTCTTCTGCACATCGGCGGGCACATCGAAATGCCCGTGTCGCGTGTCGTAGCAGGAACTGGAGATTTGCAGCTTCTTCGGCTCGCTCTGCAGCGAGTCCAGCGAGTCCAGCTCGTCGTCGCCGCCGTTAGCCTTGGCGATGGAGCGCTTCGAGTTGCGCTGTATGAGGCGACGCAAAAAACCGCTCTCCGTCGTCTCGACGCTGGTGCTGCTGCTGGTAGCACTCAGCGTATCCTTTGGCTTGTTGTCAGCCTCACTGGAAGTGGACACGCGCGGCTCAAAGATAGCTGACGCTTTGGCGGTGAGTGCGCGCAAGCCGAACATGTTGCTGCTCGAGCTGGAATTCGTAGTGGATGATGTGATGTTGCTGGCGCCGCTAGTGGGGCTGGTGGTTATTTTCGTATTGGTAGCGTCCCGTTCAGCTTTGGTAGGTTTGAGGTTGGTTGCAGTATCTGAGGCCATTGCTGTGGCAGTGGTCGGCTTATCGTCGGCGTGCTGCTCCATTTGTTTAGCATTAACGCTCGGTGGGAGAGAGCGTGTCTTAGCTCTGGCAACGTGATCTATGGAAAAAAAAAACTTGCGTAAGTTAGGATAAAAATGTGAGCAAGTGCGAAAGCCGTGTGCTAATCAAGTCAATTAAATGTGTTACAGTGCTCGGAAAAACGCAGTGCTGAGCACACGCACACAATAATAAAAATAATAAAAGCATGCTCTCACACATTTCAGCACTTGCACGTACACGCCCTCGCACTTTCACTTTCACTAGCACTTCACTCGCCACTTTGCTATGCTATGGTGCACTGTTGGGTGCAATCAGGGTGCGATAATTTTATTCGACTGCTTTTCACACAAAGTGAGTGCGAGTGTAAGTGCAGTGTGCCTGCTTGCCACTTACCCACAGCGTCCAAGTAGTGATTGCTGCTTGCTCTGTGAATGTCCTCATTGGCCTCCGGTATGGAAGTCTAGGGGAAGTACTCTTTAGAAATTAAAATAATCAATTTAGAAAATCTCTTCAAACCTCCAAAGTGCGTCGATGCTGTCGACTGGGCCCCTTCTTCTTGGTGGGCCGCACGGCCATTTTGTGTTTGGCTGCCGAGTGCGACAAGCGCTGCCAATTCGAGCTGAAAAGGTCCACCTCGTCCTTGGTTTCGTGGTAGCTGGCGCCCATCGAGTGGCGCATGTTGTCGCACGAGCTGCTCGTCGACAGCGCCGAGTAGTTCGTGGAGCGCGTGTAACGGCTCGTGCTAGTGTTGGTGCGCTCGAACAGCACATCCGCAGCCTGCGCGGAATTGTTGGCCGTCGAGTTGGCCAGCAGCGCATCCTCGCCGTCGGTGCTGTTCATGCTGAGCAAGCTCAGGGAGGATACCTCACTGTGATTGCCCGCAGTGTTGTTGGTGTTGTTCTGGCTGCTGTTGTTGTGTGCGCTGCCGCCGCGCATGCTGGCGCTAGCATTGTTGCTGTGATGTTCATTGCGTCGCTGTGGCGAGGCGGGACTGCGCGGCAAGCCCAAGTCCTCGTCCGAGGCGTCCGGGCGATTGCGTCGCTTGCGCAGCACATCGGCGAGCTCGGCCTAAAAGCGGAAGGACAAGAAAAGTCGAAGTTGTTAAAATGATGAGCACTAAATTTGACAGCGGGGGCAGGCAGGGCAGCAGTATTTAGCAGTAGCAGTACCCATGTTTTCCAGCGAAACACCAGACGCGCCCTCAGGCAGCTGCGGCCAATGCGATTCTCCGCGTTTATTGGATTAATTTTCATTTTAAATGGATTCTGCTTGAAGTCTATCATTCTCATTACACGTAATGCAATTTATGTGCTGTCGAATTTAATTGTCTTGCAGGAATATCATAAATATGCGGTCTTTTTGTAGAGCGCAAGGGAAGCTGGTGTAATAGTATATATTAGCAGGAGTATTAGTCTATTTACCGCAATTCGTCCTCAGGCTCTAACGACTCTCAAGCGATTCTTCTGAAGACATAAAAGCGCTTACATTATTTGGCTCTATGGATTTTTATTATTTTTTGCTAAAAATTCTAATCGCATTTTTTTAAATGAAAACAATTTGCAATGTTTCAACATTTCACTTTAAATCTTAATCGATTTGAGCCTGAGTTCAACAAGAATTGTCATCAACTTTTGAATTCCGATCGAAAGTGAAAAGTCAAACAACTATACGAGTTTCCACCTATGTATGTATGTATGTATATAGTACAGCCTATGGCATTTGCAAAGATTCTTCTATCTTAAATGCATATTTCTTTAAATACAATTCCTTACCGCGAACGTCACTCTCAAGGCACTATTCTGCAATTTCAAAGAATCCAAATTACCAATCACCATATTTGTCAGAGATCAAAAATTTTTTTGACTTGGATTCAAATAGCAAGTTTGTTTGCTGGACTTCTTTTAAAAGCAAAAACGGTCAAAAAAATTAATAGCACATTTGATGATGTGCTCACGCTCGCTGGTAAAATGCAACTGAGTGCTGAACATTCAAATGCACAATTTTCATATTACAGCAAGATTTCGAGCGAGTGGGACCTGCACACATGCCAAGGAATCTGTTTATTGTCGAGAGCTAAAACAAAAATTTCAAGGGTCTCACACACACAAACACAGGTCTCAAAATGCATCATAAGCAGAGGTAGGGAGGTAGGCACATGCTGACAGAATGGAAGCAGCAGGCAACATTCGTGGCAATGTGCGAGTACCTTACTATCGCAGTGTCTAAATCGGACTTAGTAAGGACCACTTCACACGACGCTGTATTTTATTGGTGCAACTCAAAAATCCATAAGATAAAGCCAGACCTAAGCCTCAGTTACACGGGCTGTTGCGCCAACTATTTCAATATCTTTGTCAAAAGGACATGGGAATTGTTTAAATTTTCAAATTGAAGGTGATAGCAGTGAGATTTGTGATTTCCAACATCGTAATCATATCGAAGCACTACCGCAAAATTCTGTATCGAAGATTTTTTTTTAAGTGCTCTAAAAAGTGTATAAGAAGAAATTCACATTAGTTATGCATCGTTCGATTCTTTGAAAGAATCATTTGACTACTCTCGCTGGCTGTCCGTCTGTCTGCTTGCCTCTTTGTCTCTGCCTCTGCCTCTCACTCTCTCTATTTCTTTCCCGCTGTGACCTTATGTTTGGCTTTTCTCTTAATCTGATCTTCTATTTCTAAATCTGTTCATTCATTCTGCCATCTTTGTCCGTCCATCAATCCCTACAATTCCTTGCCTGTTTATCGCTAACGCGCACGTCGTTCTGCAATTTATCTTTTTTTCCATATGCCGAGGTAAGAGCGTCTATTTTCGGCAAAAACTTCTTCATTTATGTTAGAGATTTTATCACATCGCGTACCCGCATAAAATGTCGTGCCAGGGATTACTCTTGAAGATTTTGGGTTTTCCCTATGCATAATTATGCCTAACACATCTGTTGCTTCTCAGTATCTGTTGGATTGGAAGAGGGTGTTTCTATCCGCGCTCACACTTTATTTGAATGGTACGTGCTCGTTTTAATTACAGACGCTTTAAAATTCATTAACTTCGCACACCAATGGGAATATATTTCAAGCTAAATACTTAATGTATATGCCTTGTGAGGTCGACGACCTTCTTCAGCATTTTGTGGGTACATTTTAAATAAACACATGCATTTAGTTAGCATCGGATTGATAGTTGAAAGATGCATTAAATATCTTTGTTTGCTAGAGACGGATTAGAATAGGCAATGGCCACACTTTTTATGGTTTCTCTCTATTTTGAAAAGTTTAAAATAACTTTTGGGCAAGCCAAATATAAGAATCAAAAATATAGAAAATATAGCATTCGGAAATCTTCTGTTGATGTAGAAAAAGTGTCAATTGAATAAACATTCTCTATTGTGACTCTCGCCAGCATAGCACTAATATTCTCAGGCACTAAGTCAAGATCCTTTTCCAAATAACTACAAAAAAGATATTTACTTGCAGCTTTACTGTTTAACATTAACACACAATTGAAATTTATATGTTTTAAAAAAGTAAAAATCCACTAAATAAATCTTTTAAGCGAATCTAAAACTCAGCTCGAAATCTCATATAACCCGCGCACACATCAAAGACCCTATTGCTGACAGCCAAGATTAATAATTATGTCACATGAAACCGGTTACTCGGTAATGCACAACGAATGGGCAGCTGTAAATTAGCGAGACAGCGACAGAGGAGAGCAAGGCAACTGTCAAAGTGACAACTTGTGTCGTGTTGTGACCAAAATAAGGCAAAAGTGCGCAATGGAGACGGATGTTTGTGTTTTGCCAACGGGTAGTGGTGAATACGTTTTCAAATCGGGCACAACTTTGTAAATGTTAAATGGCAATTGATAATTACGGGAAAAAAGAGCTGAGAAGTGGCGTTAAGGCGTGTTCTTAGAAACGTCATCATTTTAGTAGGAGCAACTATAATACTCTCTAAGGGCTTGAAGGTGTAAAAGTAAACAAATTTGTTTGGCAAAAAATCAAAACACTATATCTATTTAATATATATTTTATTGCAGTAGGCGGGCTCTTTCAAGAAATAGCTGAGGCTCAAGAAACGCTCCAATTTGCCTTCACCTCCAGGCTACAGACTTAACGCTACCTTTGTACTAAATGCCACCGAGTTACGCAAAATGTCAAGCGAACACACACGCACGCAGCCTACGTTAAAGTCACGTTTAAATGATTTATAAACTTGGCTTGAATGCGGTTTTTTGCATTGCCTCTTGCGGCCGGCGGCCAGCTATTGCAACAGCGCACACGCTCGCACGCTCGCACACTCTTACAGAGGCGCTTGCAAATTTGGCTAGAAGTCAGAGCCGAGTTTAAGCCATGGCTGTCTAGTGCAGTGGGTAATCGGTATGTGCAAATATGTTGTTGTTGGCTGCCAAAATGTGTGCTACTAACATGCACAACAATCGCAACAACAACAACAACTGCGCTGCACATACACCTGTCTGCTTGTAGCCATTTTGAGCCATGCTATCGACTTGTGTCTGCAAGTTTTAACGAGTTTTCGCCTTTTTCGCTGGCTGCCGCTAAAACGGCTAAAGTGAATAGTTTGCCATTTGGCTGACATTACAAAAGGCGCCGCACAGTGGTGCAAGTTGGCAAAATATTTACAATGTTCAATCGAGCTCATTTGAAATGAGTCTTATCTAAAGTTTGGAATGCCGAAAAAAATGCATGCGCGTGTTTGTAGAAAATTTATTACGAAAAAGTTTTCTTGAATTCGTTATATTAAAACGAAGGAATTTTAAAAATATTACGAATATTAAATTATTAGGAAAAGACTAACGTTTCGGCAATATTAATATTTGCAAAGACCTCTTCTGCAGCAAAATATCTGACACTACAATGTTTTTCTCTCTCTCTCTCTTTTTGTACACCTTTTGTATGCAGCTGAACCACTGTGCGTCGCAGGCTGTTGTTATTTGGCAACCGGCGTTTGTGGCACAGTCAGCGAAGTTGCATAATGCAGCAGCTCAGCGCTGCATGCTAATGAGAAATTACCAAAAGAATGCACATTTTACGCTCAAGTTGAAAGGTATCTAGCATTATTTTGCATTTGAATAGTTTGAAATTTAAATTTTCGCCACAAAAGCGCAATTTGAAAACAAAGTTGACATGTAGACGTAATTAATTGTATGCCATTCAGCAAGCCATTAAATTTGCACTGTGGCATTTGCCGCTTTTTGTGTTGTGGGAATTGCCTGTCTCGAAGTTTCCGCTGTGTGTGTGCGGGCGTGTGTGTGGACTCACAAACAAGAAACCTCCAACGCAAATAGCCTGATTTATGGTCAATTGACCAGATTATAGATTTAGCTACAAAAACGTTTTCCTTTCATGTGAATCTGATAAGCAACTTTCCAGTTCGTTGTTGTTGTTTGTTGTTGTGTTGTACGAATGTAGGTTATGTTCATGGCAATTTTGAGAAAGCTTGGCCGACATAGCCCAATAAGAATCTACATATAACTCAAGCTGCTTGAAAAAACTCGCACAATTGTTCGACGTAGTTACAGCACTTTGAACTGCATGACTTCCGGGCGTATTTTTTCTTGAAATAATGTCTTTAAAATCGTTAACATAAATAACTTTATGACAGTTCTTTAACATTTTCTCGAATTTTTAGGTCTTTTTATCAATTATCTAGATAATAATGCCGACTTCATAGTATATACATATATGTACATATCTATCTGCCCGTCATTATTCTGCAAGACTCACTAATTTGTGTGCTCAATTTATTAGCAAAGATCATAACGCACTTGACACTGACATTCACGTTGAATACGTCAAGCTGACAGACAGGCCGCGCCTCTCACATGCTCTGGAGTCCAAACTGGGGCGTGCCAAAGCATTTTAAGAAATACAATATAAATTTGTAAATATGTATATATGTATGTATGTATGTAGTAATTGTTGCTGTTGCTGTTGTTATTGATATTGTTGCTGTTGTTGTTGTTGTTGTAGCCAGCTGCTAAGAAAGAAGTCCGAAGTAAATTGCAGCAACAATACAACAACACAACAGATCGACACGCAATGCCATATAATGGAGAATTAGTGCAGCGCACGAGCTTAGCAACAGGCCGCCGCTGCTGGCCAACAAGCACGCTACCAAATGCAACTCTGCGCTGTCGGCAGCGCTGTTATTAAGCCGCTGCTTTAATTGCTGCACTTTGCAGTTTTGCCGTATTTTTGCTGTGTTTGGGCCACTTCTATCGCGCTTTCTGCTCCAATAATCCCCCGCCATGATGTGCAGCCATTTGCATTTTTGAGGCCATTATGCAAGCCGGTTCTGCTTCTTCTTCTACACTCAGCGGCAGTGGCTGTTGAGCTTTTTGGCATTTATTGGAATTGTAATTTTCGCATTTTCATTACCATAAAAATTTTTCAAAGATTTCTGTAGCAGTGGCAGATCAATGTAAAATTGGCATCCAAGTCGAATGATTTTATATCTTCTATAGTTGGCGCAACAGCGCGTGTAAGCGCGACTTAGAGGCCTTGATTTCTCGCTTTAACTTAAGTTAGCTTTTGCTATTTTAGCGCAAACTAACGGGACCTACAAATAAACGCATTCGAACGGCTCGAGAAGATTTTCATGGCAAAGAATATTGACAAAATTTACATTATCCTAATTTTGTATGTATTCTTTTTAAATTTTTTCAAATTCTGCCTTGCAAGTAGGAAACGTTGGTCTTTGCTACCAAGCACTTTCCCCTTAAAACATTCAAAATCTTTCTCCACAGCATGCAAATTGAATGGCAATCAATCAGCAAAATAAAATAGTTTTCCATGCTCTTACAAGTCATTGGAGGAATTTATGAGCCTAGGAAATTGCCAAGTCTGCGAAGCGTTTTCCAGCCAGCAAGTTTCTCCCAATAGAGTGGCATGCATGTCTTCCGACTCAACTCAACTGAACTCGAACTGGTTTGCTTGATGATAAAATAGTGCAGCATTCTTCCATAAATTGGGTCGTTTATTTATTTATTTTTTTCCCATTGAAAGCTAAGCATCCTGTTTGTATAGGCTAGCAGGAGAGAGCAAGCAGATTGACAGCGAGTTGCGGCAAGACTGCATAAAATGCAATGCTCAGACGCGTTCTTTATGCTGGCTAGACACGTACATATGTATATAGATTGCTATCTATAATTGCAGCTGCTTATAGAACAGAGAAAACTGGTCCTCTGGTCTGCCGCAGGAAGCTCTTAAACTTTCCTCTTAATGTCTTAGCAGAAATTGTTCTACGCAGAAAATGAATGTGCACAATTCGAGAAAATGACACATTCAGTTTACGAGAGCAAGATTCTTCAATCATTAATGCTCTTTCAGTTAGCAAAGAAAATATAATACATACATATTGATCCAGCAGCAATGTTGAAAAAGGAAGACGATGTTTTTTTGGCTTAGGTTAAACGTTTTTAATGAAATCTAATCAAGAAAACTTTGTGTTTTAAAGTGTTGTCGCATATTTTTAAAAAATATAAAAGTTTAAAAAAATGTTGAAAAATCACAAAAAAGGTTTAGCTACACAACTGAGAACCCGCTTAGCTGAAAAAGAACTTGCGATGAGAAAAAAATGCACTTAAATGAATACTAGAACAGTCTTAAGACGTCGAAATGCTACTAAGTGAAATAAGTTTCAGCAAATCTTTTTTATCTTATGCACTTTGAATATGTACATATATACACCTACAACTTCAAAACTTTCTAAGCCTATTAATAATTCTTCAGAGTGAGCATAGAGTCGTTGCTTTTGAGCGTACTATGAGAAAGAGTTAAAACCATTTTTCTGTTCCACTTTTCTTATGATATTAATATGCAAAAGTAGTTTGTGACTTATTTGAATTCTGGCGACAGTCACAAAATTACAATTAACCATTTTTGTAGTCAATCAATATACATACATATATATTTTTGCATGAATGAACAAATTTAAATGACAAGCAATTGTGACAGCAAAGAGGCGAGAATACGGCTGTTAGTTGTTATTGCAGTTTTGTTAGTCTGCTTGTATATAAAAATATATATCACAACAGTTTCGGTTGCCTTTCGCTATTAAGTTCCGCAAATATTTATGATAATCACAGCTGTTGATTTGCACTTGACACACTTTTGTAAAACTGTAACACTTCAGCTTGTAAAAATTGATTTCAAATTTGCAAACGAGCATAGATTAAATTTAGTCTGGTAGGGAGAGAGAGAGATAACTTTTGCGCGAAAGTTGCCATAACTTGGCATAACTATTAAAAGGCCCATGAAAATAGCCAGCGATTATTTTGATTACTTCCAAGCGAACGTTGCACGCCAGCAAAGATCTCGCTGCGAACTGATTTAGCGGAAAACTTGGCTGGAGTTCAATAGCATAAAAGTAATGCTAAGAAAGCCTGGCGCAGCTTCTGCGGCAGCCGCTCAATCGGACACGTTCAAAGCCTACACAGCATAGCTAACTGCTGCCTTGGCTGGCTGGCTGCTAACCGGGCTGGAAGCGCTGTTGTGCAGCAAGGCGGCAGGAGGCAGGCTATCAGCCACGCTAACCCCATTTCAGCGCTCTTCTGCCGGCTGCAACTGGTTTGCCGCCAGTCAGCCAGCTAGTCACTCGGCCAGCAGCCTCAATTGGCAATCGCTGCTCGCAGTGGCTCATTCGCTACCGCAAGCCAAGCGCGGCGTCTCAAGTGCTGCCCCCCACTCTAGTGCTGCTGTTGCGGATTTTGGCGCAATTGCGTGCATTTCTTCAGTGCTTTTCTATGATGTTTGCTGGCGTGTTGCAGCAAGCCGCTTGCATGTGCCGGCCAGCGTGCAAAAGCGGTTTCAGTTGCGCCATTAAAGTGAGGCAATTAATAGCAAACGGTTTTTGGTGGGCAGTAGCGGTGGGGGGTCATGTTGAGGGTGCCAGTTAAAGTGACTGTAGAGTTTGACTAGTGAAGGAAGAGCTGGACAAAAAAAAATTGGGACCATCAATGCACACAGAAGGAACTTGGCACTGGGACCATCAAGGGACACTGAAGGAACTTGGCACTAGCACCATCAAGGGACACAGAAGGAACTACACTTTAAAAATATTGTAATATGAAAGACTATAAAATGAATGTATAAAATCCTGGCAGCATATTGAATGCCTGCCTGCCTATATACAATTTAAATCTAAGATAGTCTAACATATTAAAAAGCAATGTTTAAAGTGAATCTAAGAAACAATTCCTTCATTCGAGGCACCGCGAAAAAGTTTTGGGTATATTAAGAAATATGCATGCATTGCAATACGTGATAATTTCAAAAGATTTCTTGGCAAAATTAATTTGAGCTCACTTTAATGCGTCAGTAGAAAAATAACAACAACAACAACAATAATATGTTAATATGCATTTTGTTAAATTTATACGCCAGTCAAGAGCAGCCATAAACTATTGTAAGTAAAATTTGCATAAGTCAACAAATAAATGCACGTTTTGTTTTTGTTTTTCTTGTTGTTTTACTGAAGCATGTCTACATTTACAAGAGAGGGGGAAAGCGTGAATTAATTTAACATTTCAGCTGAAGCATTCAAAGTGACGTTATTGTTTATATTGGCACTGTGGCTGATTGCTGTAGGCTGCCTCGCAAATAATACACACACACACACACACACACACATATGCCGACAGCTACCTACAAACGCACCTACATGCAATACATATGCGACACTGCAGCAGGGTGTGAGTTTTGTGGCAAGTGGGGCAGATCACGAGCGCAGACTGCCTGTCAGTGGCTGGGGCAGCGTAATTGAGAGTGTCGAAAATGACATGACAGCTGGAGCTGTGGCGCTCATAAACTTGTGCAATTGGTGGCCATGACATGACATGACAGCTGAAAGTCAAGGTCGTCGCGGCCAATTTCAACTGACAAGTGGAAGCGCTCTTTGAGACTACGAACAATGCAACAAATGTGCAAAATTACTATTTGGATGGTGGGCGGCTTTCAGCGAGCGCAAATTAAATTTGATTAAAATCAATTTAAATTGATTGCATCAACAGCGACACACAATTTCTTTTAATAGTTTCATTGTGCAATTGTAGCTGTAAGTTGAAGTGTGTGTGTGTGTGTGTGTGTGTGTGTGCGAGCAAGTGCAGCGTATAAAATGCATATAATTTTATTAGGCTTTAATTTAAATTAAGGCCTCTTTACATTGCTTACAGCTGCTTTCCACGGTTGCATTTTCTTTTGATTTTTTGCTACTGCAATCACTGCTGTTATCAGTGAGTGGCACTTGACCTTACAATTATTTGAATGAACTGAGGTCAAGTTGTGCATGTCAGATGCATTTACTTTTATCTTTTTAAAAGATTTTTTAAGCTTTTCTAAGAGGTGCTAAATAAAGGTGCCGTCAGACGGTGCAATGCAAGTGCTTGCAGAAAGCGATTTTTTGATTGCAGCAAGTAGAATTGCATGCAATCACTTTTCGGGTGGTCAGACGATGCAATCTGCAATCGCTTGCTACAATTGCTTGAGCGCTGTGGTGCTGTGGGGGTACGGGTTCTAACCCTAGCGGCGGCAAAAACTTTTTATTATTTTTTATTGATTTTAGTTTTTTGAACGTTTTTTTATGAAGAATTTTCTCGTCTTTTCGAGGCACCGAAAATTGGGACGCCTTACGCCAGAGCATACCCAATTAGTGGCCCCATATACATACATATATCCGGCCGACGGAGAAAATTGCCCATTGCCGAAACAATTAATCTCTTGTCGATTTTGAAAAATCAGCCACAGAATGTAGTGTCGTCGACAGTGTGATAGTGTTGCCGACGAAAATCTTTTTATTCAAATTTTATGAGGTCTGTTGAAATTAATTCTCTTCTTATCAGATGGTTATGAGGTCGGCCTAGATTTGAACCTAGGCCTCCCGCATCAGCGAGCAAGTATGTACTTGTCTACTGAGCCACTGCGGCGCCTACATTGCTATTTCCATAAGTTTCTACAGCAACACTCGGCATGACAAAATATACCCCATGTCATAACTATATGTATTAAACACAGAAATTACACTTTACCGAATTCATAAAGTATACTTTTGATTTATTTTCAAATTAATAATTTCTTTAAGTAATCTTTTTTACCAAAACATTAATGTGGTTACACAAAAAAAAAACGCAGAAGTATTCTTTGCGAAATCTGTAAAATGCAATATTCGTTTTTAATAAAATTTTTGTGTGTTCTATTAACTTATTACAAGAAAAATGTAAAACTTACTCGTAATATATAGTTATAATATGGGGTAGATAAGTTTGTAGCAAACTCTCAAACCGGTTAAGGAAGAATTTTCACATCCGGCACACACACACATGTTTTTCGATTGAAAAACAATTGAAAAACATTCATTAGTTTTCCTGCAATCAAAAATATTGCATTGACCAGACCTCCAATCTGCAAGCGCTTGCTGCAACTGATTTGATTGCATGCAACGATTGCATGAGCTAGTCAGACGGTGCAATGCAAGCATTTCCGTGCAATCAAATCAATTGCAGCAAGCGCTTGCACGCAACCACTTTTCGGGTGGTCAGACGATGTAATTCTACTTGCTGCAAGCAATTGCATTGCACCGTCTGACGGCACCTTAAAGCGTGCTTTCAAGAAAATGCCAGTTTTGACAGTTTTTAGATTCTTCAATAACGTAACAATATCGAAAGTGTTATCCAAGGATACACAACTTGCAGCGACGTTACATAATTACATTGACTTAAAAGGAAACCGGCTCGACTGCATTTTTATTATTATTATAAGGTCCGACAGATAACTCGTCGATTATTTGTTTCATGCATTAAATTAAGGGCCGATAAATAAACCAACATTTCTGTTGTTTTTCAAATAGAACTCAAGTGTAGTGAGATTTAGCAGTCGAATTATCAGTGACAACGATAGTTTTCAAAATTCATTTCAAAATAAATTTCACTGTTTCACTGTAAAGTAAACACTCTTTTCCATTTCAGCTGTTTTTTTCTATCAATTTCCTTATAAGCAAACGATTCCATTTATATATTTTATAGCACTTACCTTCAGGACTATTGATAAACTGCTCGCTGTGGCTGATTCGGAGAAAACACTGTCATGTGATTGTGATAGTTGATCGCGGGAATAATCACTGCAAAGAGAGGCATAACAATTGTAAATTTTTGATTGCATTAGATTTCAATTAAGTAGCCGCCGTCCAGGTCGAGCATCATTCACACCTGCCTGCATCAGCTTAACCTTTTTCAATTGCAAACATAATCAAAAATCGATTTCCCTTGGAAAAAAGTGCAAAGTTGCACGTGTTCACGCCAAAATGCAAACTCATCATGACAATTGTTGTTGATTTCATGTACACCAACAACAGCAACAACAACAGCAACAACAGCATTACCATATGTTGAACAGTGTCACATTGTCAGCGGAAGTAACTTGCATGACTTCCGAAATTTGTTGTTGCAATTTTATTTTCCCATGTTCGCTTTATTTTGCATCAGTTGCAATTTGCAAGCAAACAAAAAAAAAAGGAAAACCACAAATTGAATTGTCAACAGCTTAAAAAGGCAACTGTATTGCCAATTCGATGAGTTGCATAATAAATTATTTGCTGTTGTTATAAAATTTATATGAGCTCATTTTAAACTGTTGAATCAATTTACATAACCCATTTATTGCAAAAATAATGGATTTCTTTTTATATGCATTGATATATAATTGGCGCTATAGCTTGCAATCGAAACTTTCCCGTATGAACTTAAGTGTGCTTGTTCGATTTCTAAGCTAATGGCCAATAGAATTATTCTATAGGCGTGTCCGAAAGGAAAGCTTTTTATCAAGGTTTAAAAAGAAGCAACTTTTCCAACATGACAAAGTATGCGCTCGGAGAGTTTTCGTCCCATAAGCGAAAAAAATTGCGTTTTGAAAAATAAGTGAAGCACTGCAAGGAAGGGACTGGTCCTTTCTAGGGTAATGCATCATTTAACTACACTCTTCTCAGGTTAATGAATAACTCAAGAGCTCGCTTTCGAACTACTCTTTCCAATTCGGATAATTTTGGCTCCCACCTTATCAGACTTCCAACCATCTTTTCACTTTTGAATAACAATCCCCCCTCTTCTAGTTTCAACTACTAACCCCTTTTCTTTCTCATCACACGCTCTCTCACTCTTTCCGTCTTTCGATAATTTTTTATAGACACTCACCTATCCACCAAGCGTCCTTCGCTGAGGCTGCGTTGACTGTCGCTCATTTCGCCGCCGCTGCCACTGAGATTGGCACGAACGCCACTTCCGCTGCCGCCCATGGTTGCGCCCGAGATGCCGGCGCTATCGTTGCCGCTGCTGTCCAAATCCTGCGAAGAGTCACCAATGCTGCGCAACTTCTGGCGCTCCGTGTAGAAACTGCGACTCATGGCGCTCGGCAGCACCGCCACGCCCAGCGTTTGCCGCTGATACTGGCTGTGGGCGTGGTGGTGCTGCTGATACGCCGCAGTTGCCGACGCGGCTGTGCCGTACATATCAGCGTCGTATGCGTCGCCCGTGGCCTCTTTGCGCTCTCGCTGCACGAGCTGTAGCAGTGGTTGCTGCTGGAATTTGTGGCCACCAGTGACACTGGCTAGCAGCGCATCCCGCTGCGATGTGCCAGCGACGTTGACGCTGTATGACTTCGACTTGGGCAGCGACTGCGAGGAGTAGGCGTCCTGCAGCTGCTGATGTGTGAGCGGCGACGAGGGCGACGAGGCCGACACCGCGCCTGAGATGGAGGAGAGCGTGGCGCTGCGCAGATTCTTCTCGCTGGTGCTGCTGGTGGGCGGCGTCGAGGTGCTGCTGGGCGTGTCGGCCACGCTGGTGATGGTGCGCCGGCGAAAGATGCGGCGCAGATTGCGCAGTGGATGAAAGCGTCGGCGTTTTTGTTGTTCTAGAAGAGAGAGCATAAGAAGTACTTTTACCAAAGGATGTTTGTCCATGGCAACACCGGAAGTAGGAAAATTACAAAGTGTGGCGCTTTCCTGCTTCCGGTATTTCTTTGAATTTTGTTAGTCTCGACTTCAAAATGATAGAAACTTTTAAATTTTTTCTTATCAAAACATGAAAACTTTAATTTTGAAATGTGAAAAATTAATTTATGAAAGCATTTTTTTCGAATTTAATTTTCTGTCAAAATTGCATGACATAACTGGAAATCGAAATGAATTAATGGGTTGCAATTTTGCGTATTGAAAGTTGGAAATCGATTTGAAAAATCTGAAATTTAATTAATTTTCTGTAGTCAATCAGGAAATGAGGCAGTGATTACAGAAAGAAATTATGATTGCTTTAAGCCTGGAGTACACGGCATGCCAAACTGGCATGAACATGCCATCGTGACGTAAAAATGACGTCAAAGTTATTGTTATTATTATATAGTAACTTATAATTAAAACTATTAGCTACATAAATAAACAGCTATAGTAGCAATGGCCTGCAGCTGATGACGTCAAAGTTAATTCCGAATCATGGCATGAGACCAATTTTCACGTCACGATGGCATGTTCATGCCAGTTTGGCATGCCGTGTACTCCAGGCTTTAGAAATTTTTAAAAAAATTTCAATAATCACACAAAACAGTTCAAAATATACGATTACTTCACAACTTTGGGTCCAAACATGCTAGAGACGAATCGAAGAAGCCCTGACTCGAACATATTGCATGTCAAGCGGAACCGTGTTACAAGCGGCTCAAGGATATGCCACATTTTTCAAGGACACTTAAATTGCCAACGAGGAATGCGCTGAAGTGAGATTAGGAAGAGTTCAGAGTTTTTATTGGCCTCATCTTGTACATGCTAACAACTTTTAATACATTTTCCCTCATTTTTGTTGCTATTGCAATTAGACTACATGTGATATATCAAATATATATAATATATTTAGGAACATATTACAAAATTTTATTAGCAAGAAATGCAAAACGTGTCTGCGTTTCATGTCGGCATGCTTAAGGAAGCAGCCAATATAAGGGCCAACGCCTGATAGTCACAAGGGAAGCAAGAAAACGAAGGACATTGAAGCATGCAAGTATGCGTGTGTGTCAAAAAAATATTTGTACAACAGCCTCACACACACTCACAACGACATACATGCGAGCAATAATCCTGTTATGGCAACCACAATACACACACACACACACACATGCACGCACATAAAAAGAGAAGACATAGACAAAATGGCATGTCGACATGAGCGTTCGTGTTGTGTCCTCTTGAGTGGCATAAATAAAGTTAATATATCCTGCGCATACATGTTGCAGTCCTTAGAACGGTTAATCGTTGTGTGTGTAATATGCACATGTGAATTAGCGAAATTAATATTTGGTATGTGTGTGTGTGTGACATGGGCCTTTTTTTCAAAAGCAAGCACTCGCAGGACCAGCAGGACCTGTAGGTATCAATGAACAGTGTTGACAAAAGTGTTGGAGTTTCGGGGTTAAAACGAAGTCTCGGTAAGCAGCGTAGCATGTGCTTGGGCGCTCAATATTTGTGGTGCCGACATGTAGAAGCCATTTAAATTGATTAGTTCCTTCGTGTGAGTAAACACAAGGCATGTGCGTGTATTTACTTTGTAGCTAAGCTATTTTGGAACTCTTTTTGAGGGGTTAATTTTTGGGGCAGCAAATTAAGCTGTTAGAAGCAGAGCTCAAGGGAAATTCATTATACACTTAAAAAGACTTTAAGGAGCGCATACAACAAGCAGGCACTGAGTGCAATCAAAGCCAAGATCGAAATCGAAAGGAATGAAAAGGAACGGCTATTGTAATTAATGTTACATATTTAACCAAGGAAGAAGTGCAAAGAAGCGGACGAAGCACTAGCTAGCTTGAAATCAGTGATCGAAGAAGGCGCGCAAGGGCAAGCAGAGGCGCCTGGAGAGCGCTGGCAAGTCAGGCGGAGAACTGCCACAGGCTGCGATGCCAGAAGAAGGCAGTTTTATCGACGACTCCATTCTAGAGTGTGGCTAGTCGAGTCTGCCGGATTAATAGATTTTTCCATTGTTGATTTCGACTTGCTAATCTGACTATTTCTGGCATTGAACACTAATCGATTCCAAATAAATGTAAAAATTGAGATCAATATTTTTTAGAATTCTGCACATTGAAAAGCAAGTTGCTTTGCAAACATAAAAATTTAAATAAGATAAAGAAAAACATACAAGCCACCGCTAGAGTTACTCAAATTATTTGTAGAATCGTTATCCGGCATAGAAAGTGAATAAAAAGTGGCAACAGTCACTGCTGATAAATAATAAAATTACTCACAAAAACATGAGCAATTGATTTATTGAAAAACACGCTGCTCGGAGCGTGGCAAATTCAAAAGTTCTGCTCACAAAAATATCTCTAGATATGGCAAAATCAACAATTTTAAATGTTCTTTTGTGAGAATTTAAGATACGCTGCCGCCATTTGTGCAAACACTTATTATCAATATTAGCTTATTAGAGGACGGCAATAAAAATGTCAATTAACAACAAAAGTGATACGCTGATACTTTTGCACTTGTCAGTTGGCTTTATCACAAACGTGCTGAGTGCTAACGTAAATATTAAAATGTGTCTGTGGCATTTTAAAGAGATACAAACATAAAGAAGAATGTGATGAAGAAAGTTGCGCGTAATCAGCAATATTCCAAAAGCGAAATACTAAAAGATAAACAGTTTGCAAAAATTTACTCACATTAACGGCTATGCAAAGCAAAACTAATTTTTTGGAAAGGTTGGAAAAATTTTGTTTCCTGCCAAAATCTGTTGCTGTAAACAATGAAGTCATTTGGCTATTTTCAACAATACGACGCATTTTAAAAACGCACAGACGAGCCGCTCTCAAGCAACTTATCGTAAACGTTTTACAAGAGCATGTCGCTTCAAGATTACCTACAATTACAGCAACAACAATAATAACAACAGCGACCGTAGCAAAAAATTGACAAGTAATCAAAGGCGACAAGCAAGCGTAATTAAATTGATTATTTTACACAGACATTATTGTCTGAAGTGAAATGAGCAAAGGAAAATGAAAGAAATATCAAAATATCAAAATATCAAAATACCAAAAGCAGATAGAGCATACGCCCAGTTGGCTGACTGCGGCCCATTGAGAGTGTGACAGTCTGTAGATTGATACGGAAATCAGTTTTCCACTAAATCCATCAATATGTTCGTGCAATGATCTGTTCAGCATGGTTTTGTCTGATCGTATGCTCATGCATCCTTTCCACACGTATCTATCCAGGCACCTTTTTTTCGTTATCATCTGTATCCCGTACATAACTGTCGCTTGCTAGCTTACATTTTTTGATCCATCCTTCATATCTACCCATGCTTTTATTCGCTTTTCCTCATCTTTCCCTCTATATAACTGTCACTCTTTCTCGTTCGTCAATTCGACTATGTGTCCAACCGTCTTGCCACTTGACGTTACACTCTCATCCGTCCATCTGGCCACGCGTCCTTCGCTTCGATCCGTTTATTTGTTCGTCAATTCCTCTATGCAATCATTTCGCTGTCCATTCAGTCTTCTTTCCTTTCTACATACAACAATTTTTCTGCACAACAGTCTCTACATTCGTCTACCAGTCTAAGCAGGCGTCCAGCCAGCTACCACCCCCTCAACCCTTCAGCCAAACATGCGTCCGTATTTGCAGATTAGATACGGCCTTGTTACGCGCACATTTCAAACTCTTCCATATCAGCGTCTGCCTTGCCTTTGCGCTCTGTTATCTTGCTCATTACTTTTATTTGGCTCTTTTATTAAACGTTTTCCATGTGGGCCCAAGCGTGCCGTTTTCGCTGTAGATTCTGCTTTTCCATTCTGCCTCAGATTGAATTGGGCTTTTACGCTTTGGCTCTGGCGTTTATGCCTATTTATGGTAACGTTTTTCGTATTTTTGCGCGCAACTCTTTTCATACGCTTATACATACATATGTGTGTGTGTGTGAGTGCATGCGTATGTATAATGCTTCAGAAGTGTTTTTCTGTTATCAACAGTTTTTCATAATTGTTTTTTCGTTTAGTATATTTCTGCTTTTTTTTCTTAAAATTTTTGCCAAAGCCTTTGTTGCAGTTGCTGCTGACGCTGACGGCTTATCGACACAATTAATTGAGCAATATGTATTCAAGTATTCTTTAACAAAAAGTATCTGCTAACTTATCTATGGCAACACAGTAGAGTAGAGCTTTGTTTTGCAAACCGAGTGCACATACTTAAAAATATAGCATATTAAAATTTTAATCGTAATAATTAAAAAAGCAAAATTTGCCGGAAATTAGCTGACTTTGAAATATTGCTATACTTGAAAAACTTGTAATAACACTTTGAAAAAATGTTAGCATTTATGTAGTAGTATGTGCCCCGTAATTTTTTGTGCACATAAATTGAAAATAATTCAGCAGAAAACATAAATTTTTTCCATCCTTAAAAATCTATCCAAACCTTCAAAGTCCACTTTAAAGAAATTCTGACGTTCCAAAGAAAAACTAAGCCGGCAGTTTTACTAAATTAAGACAGTGTATTGCAAGCATGTTTCAGCTCTTCTTCAATATTATAAGAAAAAACATTCCTCTCAAATTGCAGCTAATTTAAACAAAGTTTTAAGTAAAGTTTTAAATGTAGTTTCCATTGAAAAAGTTGTACGTATTTTGACCCAGTTCTTTAGCGTGTTACCTTAACTATCGCTAATTGCTAATGAAAAATGCAGACACACAAACAATCAACAACAACAACAACAAAAATCAAAAGTGTTCAGTTCAGTTTTTTCTATAGTTCATAGTAGTAGTAATAGTTGTAGTTGTTGTTGTTGTTGCATTGCAGCATAAGCTCAGCACTTTCCCTCACTTAAATGCGCGCGTAATTAGGCCAACAAACGGTTTTCATTTTACCATTTACAAAAAAACAACAACCAGCAGTTCCTTCACACCTATTTTGTGGCGCATGTTTGTATATGTGTGTGTGTGTGTGTATATATAAATAATACATTTGTGGGCATATGCCGTGAGTGGGTTCTTTTTCTATTCATCCACCCGCATGCGAAGGCAGCGCAGCGCTCTGCATGTGCACATAATAACGAACAACAACAACAACGACAACAACAACATGCAGCAGCGCAGTGGCAGCAGCAGAACGTTGACCAAACACGCATTCATTATGTTGGCCGAAAGCGGCAAAGGCAGTTAATAATAAAAATTGTTCATTAAAAGGCAAAAAAAGATAGTGGCGCTCTTCAGCCACAGCTCGACCATATAAAAACAAAGAGGCTATGAAGTGTGTGCGAGCGCGGGGACGGGGGCGAGAGCAAGGGCTTTGTGGCAGCTTGCAAGCAGAAGCACTGCATGCCGCACATCACAGAAACGTGACTTTCATAATTAAAATGCAAAGGAATTGATTGCTTTCTTGAGCGTGAGTGTGTGTGGCATTATATTTTGCATATTTGACTAGTAGCCGAAAAAAGCAGAGTGGTCAACAAATTTTATTTGAAATGCAGTGAGGGAGTTGGGGGGGGGGGGAGGGTGGGGGGCAAGTGAGTTGAAGCAATAGCAGTGCATGTTCTCTAAAAAATATTAGTTAGTAAATTCATACGAAAAGGCAATGAAACTGGATCTTATTGAACCCTCGATTTAGTTATTTTGTGTAAAGAAAATTCTCTCTTCATAAATCTCGGCAGAGAGCTGCGATAGAGGCTTCATACATGCTTCATCTTGAGTTAAATGCTGTTGCACCCTAGACTCTTCTACTTTCGCCTAGCATAAGCTTTTCATAAAAATCTTATGATTATTTGACAATGAGAAGATTTATTGCAATATGCATACCAAAGGACAGCTACAAGCCACTGTTCTGCTCCCGTTGAGACGCCTCTGTGGCACATATGTATGCGTACGATTTCAGTCATTTATTAAAAATTGCTTATGGCTGCTCTTTTCTACGCTTTCCATTGTATGTATTTTTTGCATTTAATTTGCCAAATGTCAAGCGTTGACTTGCGGTTCATTGTAACATTTTTTTAGGTTGTTTGACAAGGGTTCCGACAGACCTGAAGCAATTGCAGGCATTCCGAAAATGTTCCATGTTGAACAAATTGAAAAATTGTTTGGCAAAGGTTAATAAACTTGTAAATATTTTACTAAGATATTAATATCCACTTCGGATATAGTGTGAAAATTGAAATTTCACAGTGGCTAGTTAATGACTATGGATGGTGTATGATTGATAGCAGCTGAAAAGGAGACTCAAAGGGTCAAGCTATAATTTGAGCTGGTTAATGTTTGTGCAAAGACGCTGGAAACTAACGAGAGAATTTTCGAAAAAATATGTAATTAAAATTCCATGCCATTTTGTTGAACTTGAGGTAGAGTGTATGCTTTCGAATTATACATATGTTACTAATAAAATATTATTCTGCTAAAGTAAATGCGCAATCGTTTCTGGCATCAAAATATGTATGTATATAGAGTTGGCATGAGTCATGGCATCTTCTTAATAAGCAGGCCAATCCCCAAGCACCCAAGCCAAAGCGCATATGCTTGCAGGCATTATACTTGGCTTATATATAGTAACTATATTGAGCGCCATCTGCACGCTGAAATATGCCACTGTAGATTATTAATTTGTTGTACATATATGCAATAATAGCATATCATGAGTTTCACCATGCATAAATATGAGCTAAAAGACAGAGGCATATTATCGAAATTAATTAATTGTATTGTACTTGTATTTGTAAATATGACAGCGAAATTCCTGCTGGCAGATTTTAAAAGCGCGGCCTAAGATAATAATGTCAAAAACCCGAACTTTTGTTAAGGCACGCTACAAACTTGAACCACTGACACAGTTTGCATAGATGCGAAGCAACAGACAGACAGACAGACCGACCGAATGACGAAGGAGTGGGAGGGGCGTGTTTGACATGCATGCACGTGCGTACAAAAGGCCCTCCCCCCCCAAAAAGCGATGCCACAATTCAATTCATACAGATTGGAAACTGAAAACGCCCCGAAATGCATGCACACAGATACGAGAGTGTTTGTGCATGTGTGTGTGCACTTTGAAATGTGCGGCGGGTGCGGCAAGCGTGATTTGGAAATTTAAAAGATTTCTGAAAATTTATGAGCGATTTTTATTGTATTTTATGGCGTTTTTTCGTTCGCTTTAAGGCGCTCGTCTCTTTACGGTTTGTTACCTGCCGCTGTCGGCTTTGGAAGTGTTTAATTTAGTGCCATTCATTTTCCATTTTTTCTTCTCATTTTTCTTTTGCTTTGTTAGGAAACTTCAAATCAAAACAAAACAATGTTGGCGTAGCTCTTTGTTAAGACAAGAAGTGGCGCGCGAGCCGACATTTTGAATATTTGAAGAACAATTAAAGACACTTTGGAAATGAGCATATAAAGTGTTAATGACTTTGATGTGGCTGTTGAGTGGGGCTCAGGTGCGTAGGCTGGAATTTGGTGAGAGGCGAAGGATCTTTGGTAAGTATAAGGATAAGGTTTTCAATTTCGAGCTAAAATATATCATATCAAAATATGCTCTGTTGGAGAAGTTGGATTTGGAAAATTGCTCGGAAGTACAAAAATAATAGTGACAAAAATATAATAGAAATTTTTGGTACAATACAAAATTTGTTGTTGTAATTATAAAGTCAAACAAATTGCAACTTGTAGCAAAATTTTTGAAATGCGGTAATAAATTGCAAAAGGCCCAAAGCAAATTCATTACTTCAAAGCAAATTAAAAATCTGACAAGAAGTTAATTGGATAACAACAGCAGCAAAACAAAAGATTATACAACAACAACAGATATCAAAACAAATAGAAATTCATTGACAATATACTTATATATGACTAATTATGACTAATTGCGCGAACAGACAACAGAGAATACGAGCGCAGCTGAGCAGCAGCAGTGCCCGGGAAGCTGGGAAGGCGTCGCGCCCAATATTGCCATATTCACAGTTTTAACTGTAAATTACAGTTTTTTAGACAAGCTCACAGTTTTTAAAATTACCTCCTAGTACAAATTACAGTTATTTTTAAATTTCAGATTTGAAAGAATAAATTAAAATGTCTAAAACAAAATGAAAATGTGATTTAAATCGTAGTACTTTCGTATTTAAGCTTGTTATTTTATTTAAAATGAATTGTTTTGTGTTATTTTTGTTTAATAAAATTTAAAAATACCGTATTTTCACAAAAATCTTTTCGGTTTTGAAGGTTACAGTTTTTTGGTTGAAAATACAGTTTTTCTTTTAGGAATTTACAGTTTTTTGGAAAAAAAATCTGGCAACATTGGTCGCGCCTCAAGCGCAGCATCACTGGAGCTCAGCAAAATGCTGACAAACACAACAGCATCTGCTGCTGTCGACTGGCGCTGCCACAAGTTGGTGTCTGAGCTACTGCCGCCGCTTCCTGCTCAATAAAAACTTTCAATAAACATTTTCATTTTCAAAAATAGTGTGCTATTTTATTAAAAGTACAACATGTCGGCATGATGTAATGCGGCTGTCAAGTCCAGTGAAAGAGGGAGAGAGAGTAAGAGACGGAACGTCAAAGAGAGAACGTGCGGAAAATCAGACAAAATAACACAGCTTCGAACACGATCTGAACGTGACATAATTTTACTCGGGACGAAATGACTAAATCGATAAAAGTGAATCATTCTGGCTTTCACGTCAAAAATGTTGTGGCACTTAATCAAGAGAAGAGAGATTGTGAGAGCGAAAATTCCGAGAATTAAATTTTGACTGTACATATTTGAATGTGTAATTTAGCAGAAAAAAAGTATGCAAACTATTTTAGGAATATAATTTCTTATGCTTAAATGTATGAGTTGATAAGCTTTTAACAACTTTTTGAAAAAAAAAACATTAAATTTCGTTTCGCGCTTAATTAAATTTAAAATTGAGCAATATAAATTTCCAATTACATTTTCAGCGATGCATTTATGCGGGAAACATCTTGGCTAGTGTAGATTGTGGTGGCTAGGGCACAGCTGGTCGGCCAGCAGGACTCACTTCGGCCATAAGCAGGCTCGTTTTTATAGACGGAGCGGATTTGGCGTACCTACTTGCTGGAAACTAGCTCAAGCCAATTTGAAGAGTTGGATAAACATGAAAAGCTGCTTGATATTGAACTAGTAAACTATATACACAGCTGTTGAAATATGTACTATAAAAAAATATTTTTTGAAATTTGCATTCCAAATTTTTTCAGCGGTCTATTTGAAATATTATAAAGGCTTTCGAACAATGAGCAGTTGCACTTTTTTCTCAGTTTAAAGCTCTTTCAAAAACTAAAAAGTGTTAAATCACAGTAGTGATTCATAAATTTAAATTTACAACATTTAAAAAAATTTTGTTGAAATAAAATAATTGTGCTTTGTGGGCGTTGTTGCATTTGTCAAGCACTCCTTTTACTACTGTCAGCTGTCATGCTGCCCCCATCCCCTACCCCGCCACGCTCATCACGTCGTCGCTGCTTTTTTGCGAAGCTGGCAATTAAAGATTTTTTGAATTGCTCATGCAGACAAACAATGACAACTCTGCAGCGCAACCCACTGTTGTTTTTTTGCTTAAGTGACAGCTGTCATTTGTCCAGCACTTGCAGCAAATGGCTGCCGTTAGTAGGCGCTTTTTTGTTGCGGCTTAATTAGTCAAATTTATTTGAAAAGAATGCAAATTTTCATTTGCTCAGTGGCAACACCAAATTGGCAGACGGACTGCTCAAATGCAATCAGGGTGACCAACTATTTTTGCCGCTCTGTTTTGGCAGTTGGCAGCTTTGCGCTGTTAGTCGCAAAGTCGTAAGCGTATTAACTTGGCCGACTTGGCGGCTGGCATGTAGGTGTAGTAGCATGCTAGACATGGCCTACAGTAGTGGCTAAGATTTGCAGCGTCGCTGTAAGCTCATTTGCTTGTTTATATGCTTTTTTGCAAACGCGGCTTATTTTGTTGTTGTTGTTGTGTGTGTGTGTATTTTTCTTTTAAGTTGAGTTCTTGAAAAGTTGTTTGAATGATTTGAAGCATGATTTTGCTGCAGTTCAAATCGAGAAGGTCGCGTGAATGCTGCTTTGATTTGGCAGGTTGTTGTTGTTGTTGTTGGTGGTGATTGGTTGCTTGCTGCTGGTTGTTGGCGTTGCGATTGTGCAGGCTTACATACTTGCAGCGACTTATCCGGTTCTTAAGCCTTCGTAATTAATTCCAAAGTATTGCGCAATGCCGTTTCATCGATTGTTAGTACAAATAGTATCTGTCCTTAGTATTGCTACGCACAGTTAGTGCAAAAATAGTTTGCTGAATCTTAAAGTTTGACAAAAATGCCAATAAATTTTCTGCCACAAAGAAGCTAACCGATGCAGAAACCAAAAACGAAATATTGCTTCTATATCATTCGATTCTGATGCCGTTAAAGCTGAATACTTGTGGTTTCGTTGCTTTTCAAAATATCACTTCTGCTCGAATACTAAAATTTTTATAGATTAGCGCTGGTTTTTCTTAAGCAGTTTGGCTGCCATTTTGAGTTCTAGTCAGTTCGTTCGATTAGATGATATTGCAGCTGGTGTAGGCATGCAGTCTTCTACTAGTCACTGCAGAGTTAACGATCCTTTGCTCTCATTATTTTATAGAATTTAAATTCTTTTAATTGCTTTTCTTTAAAAAATGCAATGGCTACTTCTCATATGATTTTCTTTCTCATAATTGTTTGTCTTCAATACGTTTCGTTGTTTTCATAATTGTTTATCTTTAGTACTTTCTGTATACTTTTCGCCATTTTCATTTAGCCTACGGCAGAAAGTGAAAGTCAAGCAAATTTGCCTGCAATTTAGAATTTGTTTAAAATTTGAATAGAATTTTGAATTCTCTCCTTTTATTTTGAGATTCTTATTTACATTCTTATTAGTTGTTTCATTGCTGTTTTTTCTCGCTCTCAAATCTCGGTTCTAATCGATTTCAATTTCAGCTCTGACGCTCCTGCCGCGACTCCTCTCTAGATTCTGATTCCATTTGCAGGCAGATTAAATGGATTTTCCATATCAGACGTTTGTGTCAAGCAACATGCGGCTCGATTACGTGCAACAGGAAAAAACCAATTGAATTTTGTACACAAAGCGATAGGCATCTTATCGTCGTTGGTGCCGCCCACTCGAGCGGGCCGAAAGAGCGCGCGTAAACTAATCCAGTTACTGTTTCTGCCTCTTTACGCATATGTGCTGCATTTACAAACCATTTGAAAATAGCTACTAATGTTATTATGACGGCTATTAAATTCAATTAATATTTACCTTCGATATTAGCAGATAGTCATACGCTACTTACGAGCAAGTGTGCGGTATAAATTGCCCAACAAGGGCAGCTGCACGACACCCCAATGGGCTATGGGAGCTGTTATCGATTGCATACAAAGGCCTAAAAAAGACATACAAAGCATCAAAAGCAACAAGAGGCCTTTCAGCTCGTGGTGGCTAGGAGACTAGATTCCTACTACAAATACAATTTGATTATGTGAAAGGCAGCTGCAGTTTTAAAGTAAGTAATGCTAATTAATTGCTTATTGTGGGGTGAATTTAAAATGGCAAAAAATAAAACCAATAAATTGTGGAAAACTTACGGAATTAATAACAAGCAAAATATAATCAAAAATCAGCAGACTGTGAAATAATAATAAAAAATTGCCTCCCAAAAAAAATTGCGCCTTTCGGAGTGTGAAGTGCTCCCTAGTTAAAACCCCCGCCAGTTGATTTGTTTGATTTGTTGCTCGTTATCACAACAACAAAGAGTACAAATTAAACTCAATATCAACAGCAAAAGTACAATCTACAAAATTAGCTTCATTTTAATCGACAAACAGCCGAAGGAGTGGAATAATGTGCACCTAATTTTTTGCGCAATTTGATTGATTTTAAAGACCTTTTCTTAGGCGGAGAAAAGTATCTTTAACTTGTATAGGTAACGGTTAAGGCAGAGGGCCAGCGCAGCTAAGATACAAAGGAGCAAAGGACCAAAGTGTGTGGTGCCTTAATTCTACGCGATCTAAACATTAATTTAAAAGATTATGCCACTTTTTTAAGATGAAAAAAATTTTTTTGATTTTGTGATAGTCTGATAACAATTAATTTCGCTTCTTTCTTTTTCATTTTCGGATCACTATCGCTTCCCTTGTAGTGCATAAAAATTATTCATTTTGTGGGATTCCTCTATTCAGCTTGTAGTACGAACGCGTGATTAAATTTCAGAAGAATAAAAGATGCCAAGAAATTTGGTTAACACTTCTTGAATGGTAGCTGAGAGCTGAGTTAGTTTGTTGCCATTTATTTGAATACAAATTTTGAGTTCCAGTGCCTTCATATGGGCCTCTTTTTTTTCTCTTTTTTCTCATAGCTCATATCAATAATTTTATGAAATAAGAACGGTAAAAGCTTGCTATTTTTCTTGTCAAATTTTATTCAGCGCTTTTTTTTAATTAATTTATTTGATTTTCGGCAAAATCTTACTTCATATGGTAAGATAAGGGTTAAGAAATAAACGATTTGCTCAAATTATAACAAGTCGTTAAGAAAATTATACGTTTAATATCAAAAGTAAACAGAAGAGTTATTAAAGAAGAGGCATGGCAAATCCGTGCGGCACACATAAACAGATCAAGCCGGCACTTGCGCTTTTTCTACATGTCATTGGCGCAGTGCGGCTTCCAGCTAAGTCAGCTAAAAGCCACGACCACTACCAATTTTCCTCGCTCCATGACAACTCATTTTCATTGTTGCCGCGGCGTTGCAAGCTCATTGAAATCAAGAGTAAGTGAAGCAGAAAATGTTCACCCAATTTACTTGCTCACAATTACCCGCTGTGACGTAGTTACATACATAGAGGAAACAGTAGCAAGCGGCAGAGTGGCAGTGCTAAGCTGCCACTTATTAAAGCTGTTGCATAACGGCCATTAGCGTTGCGCGCGTTTCAACCAACTTTACAGGATCTACAACATTTAATTACAGATTTTAACAGATAATAGTAGTTTAGCAAAACAATTCCAAGCATTATGGAAGTTGAAAGATAAACATGATGAACTAATGTCATCATTTAAGTGGAATGCCACTAATAAAAATGCCACTCAAAAAGCAGAGTTGGAAGGCAGGAATCTTTGCAATATTTTTGGCAAGAAGACTTTGAAAATGCCGGCAATTGTTTCCAATAACCAAAATTTAAATAAATTTGCGAGCATATTTGAAAATAGGTTTTTAAAATTATTATTCATATCGTTATGATCGAAAGCGGCTTGCATTTGAATTCGAAGTAACTACAGAATAGGCCTTTCAAGCCGCGTTGTCTGACAGATTAGACTAGGCTGTATTTGAAGTAAGGATCTAGTCAACTTGCCAACGTGTCCTGCAAGGTCCATTGTGGCAGTTCTCCAACTATTTACAGATTCTTATGCATGCGCAGCTGCAAGAAGTATAAATCAATATTCTTTGGTCATCTGTCCGCAATATTCTGCGATTGTAGCAATATATTAACTGGGTAACCAAGTCTTATCCTTACTAGCCTACTTCTTGGCCACATTTTCTTATTCAGAATTCATTAATTTTACTACATACATATCTCTTGCTTGGCATGCTTAGAAACTTAGTTATTTTTTCTCAAATGCCTGAGAAATATCCTACGTTGTTATATGGCAAAATTCTTAAAACATAGTTCATTGAATTGAAAATGCATTTCAATTCTTTCATAGTACCATAGTTACCTTTGGCTCAAGCGCAGCTCGCACAGATGCAAGTCAATTTCAAATTGCGGATGCGCTTCACTAAAGCCACTTTTTAAATTGAAACACGAAATTTCTGTTTGCAAATTTTTTTTTCGAATTTGAAGCACAAAAATAACAATTCGATTTTTCAATTTTCCAAAACAAATTTCAATTTGGTTGACAATTTTTAAAATAAATCAAACTGTGGAAAACACTGCACTTTTCACAAACATTTTGTGTTTTGTTGCGTTTTGCAATTTGCTGATTTTGACAAAAAAAATGTACTATTTTTTTTATAATTCTTGCGCTTTTGTCGAAGCACAACACAACAGAACTGGACGAGACAGCGCGTTGCACTGCTGCTGCTGCGCGCGACACAAATAAAAGCAACAATTGAACGCGTTCCGATGCGATTTCAAGCGCTGCGGTGCGAGCGATTCACCTTTGCAGGTGAAGTAATTTTCACTGAATGAAAAAATCGACATAAAAATCAAAAGTGAAAAAGTGTACTCGCGCCAAACAAACGCGCAAACACACACACACAGGCACTGGCATGCAATAACACACACACACACATACATATGCTTGTAGATATGAACTCGCTTGCTAGCAGATATGGCCGTACAATTGAACGTACGGAACCGATGGTTCGCTTGATGTCTGCTGGCAGTGGCAATCTATGCAAGTTGTGCGGTTGTGCGCCGAGGTCAGCGTTGCCACTATTTTGCCTTTTGGCTGAGCGAATTCGAATCGAATTTGGGAAAGAAGTTGAAGAAATGAACTGTATAGCTACAGACAAAAATGAGTGTCATATTACTAGAGCGAAAAAATTTTCAAATACATAAATTATCCTTACAATTCTCTAAAACCGTATTTGAAATTAAAATAACAAATTCTAGCATTAAAGATATTGGAAATCTGTTATAAAATTTTAGAAGTAGACAGTTCGTGAATTTTCTACGGCAAAGTGTCTGAATCCAAAAATTTCATTATTCAAGCACTTGAAGAGTTTGTTTTGAGTTATAGAAAATTATTATCAAAAACAAAAGTTTTAATAAATGAGTTTAATGAGATATATGCATATATGTATGTACATATGTATATGTTTGAATTGCACAAGGTCGGTCACTGCGATCTTGAACATCTTTTGTATCAATTTAATATAAGTGCAAGTCTTACTTGGAAAACCCACAAAGACTTTTGAATGATTAACAATTTTATGTTAACGATTATAAATACAAAATTTTAGTAAAGTAAGATTTCATTTTTTAATATGCCAAATTTTGTTTACAAAATTGATAAATTTCGAAATATTTTCTAAAAAAAATTTGGTTGAAATGTGTCACGAGCGAATTTTGAACGAGCGGTTTCTGTATTAAGATTTGGCTCATACGATAATATAGAATATATATCTGGTGTAGTTAAAGGAAATCCATTATTTTTGTATGAAATTGAAGTCTTTAATTATAATGATCCGATTTAGTTGCTTCTTATATATTTCATTCAAGCTTCATGATGGCATCAAAGAGATCAAAAGTTATCGATGCAAAAGGAGCATATTATATTATAAGGTGGCAGCGCTGTGCGACGCTGTTGTTTCATACGCTCACGGCATGGCACAGCTTGGCGCATTTCAGCACCTTTTGTTCATGGCACGCTATTGACGCACCAAGCCGAAGCAGCACCGAAGCGAGCCCAAGCAAAGGTAAAGCTCGCGACACCACAACACACCACTACACTTTGGCCTACTACTATTTTCAGAGTAGCTACTTACTATCGGTGCCTTGGTACGTAGGTACGTAAGTACATAGTACTTGCTTGCTTGCAATGCTGGGAAGGCTTACCTGACGAGTACACAAAAAGCTTTTGCCATGCCTTGTTATTTATTTTTATTAAGTTTTTGGCGTTGTCGTTACTTGCTTTTTGGCAGTTGGCATGGCAATTTATTTCTGTATTCGCACATTTTGCTTGTAAGCTGGCAACACTGCTTCGAACATGCCATATGCTACTTACTACACATAACTAATATTTTGCTACGAGTGTAGCATGTGTAGCTGCTCGGCTGTTTAGTTAGAGCTCGCAATGAAGTCATTACAGGCATGTTCCATCTGTGCTCAACAGTCGCCAAGATGGCATGGCACCATTCCGTAAATGGAAATTGCGCATTTTATTGGCATCTGTCTGAGAGTAGGTGTTGCATCCTAATTGCAGAAAGAACATATTGAGCTATTGCCACTCCTTCGTAGAGTGGCAAAAGAAGTCGCAGAGATTGTAGACCTTCAATTTGTTGGTAGAGACAATTCGAAAATTGAGGTCGTCAACAGCTCACGGCTACGACCATGGCTAGAACAAACAGCTTACACTGAGAGTCACAAAAGTGACAATTCAATTGATACATTTTTCTATTTTCATACAAAAATATAAATATTTTCACTGAGACGTCATATGTGAATGTTGGTTCTGCGCCCTTTATTAAATCATTTTGGTCTCTGATGTACCGCGAAAATAACCTTAAAAAAAGCAGTCAAGTGCGAGTCGGGCTCGGTCACTGAGGGTTCCGTACCAGAAATACCCTTTTTAGCGGTCGAATTTAGTTTCTCTTTGCCCGTCTGGCCAAAAAATTTTCGACATTTTGGCCTACATCTTCGAAACCAATTCACCGAAAATTATAAAAAAAATATGTTTGTAATCCATGGACGTAGCCCTTTCTAATGATACCCCACTCGATATAAACAAAAAAAATTTTTTTCTGAGGGGGGTCATCTTAAATTAAAAAAAAATTAAAAAATTTAAAATTCGAAAAAAGGGGCAGCCATTCAGTCATGCGTGGTCAAATACCTAGTTAGCCTGATTTTATCAAAATTTTTGGTTGAGAAATGGCATGGGAAAATGGGATCATGTGGGGACAGGTCAGTTTTTCTCACATTTTTAACTATATCTTTCTAACCCGTTTACATAAAATAAAAAAAAAATACATTTTATAATCTATGGACATAGCCCTTTCTAACGATACCCCACACGATACGATTTAAAAATATTTTTATTTTTTTTGTCCGACCCGAAAACCTTTAAAAATTATAAAAAAATATTTCTAAAAATATTTCTTAACTTTTTATAGTGAAAATGTGTTTAGGTTATCAAGACCTAACATCGTGCCAAATTTCAGGTTTCTACGATGAAAATATGGTCGTTTTATATACACACTCCCAAAACAAAAGTGACCTTATAAGTGTTTCCGTTTTTTCCCTTTTAGGGGAACAGAACCCTAAAAATGGAGAAGAAGAAGCAAACAAGCTTTTAGATGTTTAGCTTGAAGGCCGGCACAGCAGAAGCAGACCGAATCTGCGTTGGAGCGACCAAGTGAAAGAAGATCTAGTTAAGCTTGAGAACTATAACTGAAGAAGTTGCGCGCAAAGCAAGGCCATCTGGAGCAGCCTGGCTCGTGAGGCCCAAACCGACAACAGGCTATAGTGGTCATTTGATTAAGTAATTAAGTAAAATAAAGAAGCAGCGACAGATCAGATTAGTTTAGTCTCTGTAAATGGCAAACTTATCAGCTCTGCCGTAGCAGAGTCATGACAGGGCACTGTCTAATTGCAGAAATTCCAAAGAGCAGTTGCCAAAGTGAGCAGAGGGAGTAGGAGCTCACCTACTCTTTTATTTGTTTGCCTCTTTCTAGACCTTGCTCTTCTTCTCATTATTCATATTTAGTGCATTTTTTTTTGGGGGGGGGGGGGGGGGGGGCAGGCTACCCAGCATGCAAGACAAAATAGTGTACAATTTTAATGAATGCAATAAAGTGCAACATAATAGATTATGAAAAGAATTCTGTGGACATTATTTTTTGTTCGAAATTTCCTGCTTATCAGTTCAATAAATCAAAAGCAATAAATTTTCATTGAATGAAAACACGATATACGCATTGTTCGCAGAGAGTTCCTTCAACTTTGGGGCCGGCATGATGCTCGTATATGCCTGTAGGCTATTGAAAAGCACTGCTCAATGTCGGCAGGGGGCAGCTGCCTGCCTGCCTGAAATCGATATCCATATACATATACATTTATTAAGATAATGGAAAAATTTCGTTTTGTTATTGGCCGCGGCGGCAGCAGCTCTTCAAACAGATTGAAATCAACAACACGCAACAGATCAAGCGGCAACAATACGTTGCTAATGCAGAGCTGTAACTTGCAACCGCGGCGCGCCTCACTCGCCACCACCAACGGCCACATTTTTTATTGATGCAGTCTAACAAAGCAGCGTTCGATGTGGAAGCCGTAAAGAAAAATTTCTGTGATTAAAGTTAGCGGCAAAAAAAAAAAACAAAAAACCGCTGAAGAAGCAGCACAAATGGTAGAAGGAAAAATGCTAATTATGCGCAACTGCCGCATATGTCCGTACGCATATAATTACACGCAGTACTATATAGTGTATGTGTGTGTGTGTGTGTGTTAGTATAGTATAAATCAAACAATGGCAACGGCTTGAACTCCATATAATTGCATTTCCACTGCGTGTTTTCACTGTGTGTGAAAATCCAGTTGAAAACGAAAACATATGCAATGAGGCAACAAGGCACAGTGGCAAGAAATGCCTAAATAATGCGCATATTTGCAACAGTTTTTATACAGACACACATCAACAACATGCCAAGGTCTTGCTGCATTGCGTATGACAAAAAGAAAAGAAACTATGTTCAAAGACAGATAATCCTTACTTCCAACACTATCGAGGGTAATTAGCTTGGGCGAATGCGAAGTTCAAGGTGAATGATTTGCAAACTGCTGCTGCAACTAATCGGCAAAAGTAATAAAAAGTATTGCAAATATGCTTTAATAGCTTTAAATGCCTTTCTCTCGAATTGATATTTTTATCATAAAGAAATTTTGTTTCCTTTTCGTATGGAACATGAGCGCTATTCACAATCTTGTGCATTTGAGTTTGCAAATGTTTTTTTTTGTTTTTTTTATTTTTTTTATTGAGGTGAAAAAATCGAGTTTGCAAATTTGTGCAATAGCAAATGTTTGTCATCCATTGTGAGCGTTTTTTCTCGGTTTCGTTTGCAACACTTATTGCAAAACTAGAAATTCACAGCTAATTGGCAAAAAGAACAATTTTGTTCTTAAAGATTATGTCAAAAGAAAGCTTAAAGAAAGAAGCTCCTTCTCATTCTTTTCTATACCCATTCTTATCTAATTTAAAACCATTTCAGTTCACTCTTCTTCCAGAAGATGCTTAAGCATTCAAATTTGCCAACATGTTTGCAGGTCCATGTGGATAGACAGAAACAGCCTCGTTGTTCTTAAATCTGCACCCTTTTTTGATTGCACGAGTATTTGAAATAAAGTAAAAGTGAGGCCTTACTTATGCTTTCAAATGTGGCAGAAGTACATACTTGCTTGCCACAATCGACTGCCGTGCGTCCCGCGCCTGCGGTGACTTCAATTTGCATCGCAACAGCAAGCAATTTTTCAGTTTTCATTTCCGCATTAGTTACGTTTTCTCATTGCTCATTTCTATTTTGTGTGTTCGCTTTGTGTTGCAGTTTTCTGCTGCGGCTCTTGAATGCTTTGCCACATGTTGCACACATTTTCCCGACAATTTGCGCTTATTTCCTTTTACTGCGCTTTTTCTCGCTGCAGTGCTTCAAAAAAGAAAGAAAAAAACAGAATACCTTTGCGCAATTTAAAGCATTGCAGTGTTGTTGCAGCTGCTGTTGATGTTGTTGCCGCCGTTGCTCTTATAAAAATGCAGCAACACATGTAAAAGTACTAAGGGCCTTTTCCCCTACGCTTCATTATAAGATGCTTTGTGGTGCGTCACCTGCTGATGATGTGACGTACTCGAGTATGAAAAGTGCATACACTCAAAAGGAACAAGCGGCAGCGACGCACAAACAGACAATCAGATAATGCCACAGACAGACAGACGAACGGACAGACAAGTGCCATTTAAAGGCATTTTGAAAAGGTTTGCCACACTTGACGTTGCACCTTTCCACGTTTTCATGCAACACTGCAGACGAAAGAGAAACCGGCAATGAGCATTTGAAAAGCGAAAGGATGAAGTGATTACGTGCATGCGTTGAACAGTGTTGCCAAAATGCTTGCATAGAGACTCACAAAGTTCGGTCTGAATTTAAAATAGCAGATTGCGTTAGTATGCATTTTTCAAGGAAATGGGCAAGGAAGTTGCAAGAAGAAGTAGAGAAGGCAGCAGAGATTGAGCGAAAGGACGAAAATAAAGCCGAAGGAGGCTAAATATTTACACTGTGATGCACAAAAAAAAAAACAACACTGGCATTCTAAGATTGAGAACCATTTTTATTGAAATACAAGCCTAAAAGAACATTTAAAGCCTCTTCTTTCAACTTCATATTATTTTAATGAAACGAAATAAAATCTTTATTCGATACAACTGACTGTAAAATAAACATGCATGTGACACAGCTACACACTCACAAACAACTCAGGCTATCTTCAGTTCAAAGGGGCCACACAACAATTTTAATTAATTTCAATTTCACCACAATTCATTGAACCAATAACAATGGAAATTTGAAACCATTATCACTACAATATCAATATTCAACATTCAGGCTTCACTTTTTATGGCCACAAATTAAACCGCAAAGGCTTTGTTGCCTTTCATATTACAATGCCAGGTCTAGCAAATTTTACTATACACACAGACGAATCCCTGCCAACATGCTTGACGGTGTACCGTCAGCAAATCAACGGGTTTGTTGACATTGATAAGCCACAAAGATACGCAATCATTTTCCCTTTTATACTATGTACACTTTCTCCTGCCATTAGTCTGTATGAATGTATGTATGTATGCGAAAAGAGCCTTTGTTATTGAGAGCTAAGCTCAAAGGAAGCTCATAATCTTTGCTGTACGCATGAAGGAATCACTCGACGTAGGAATGTAGCCAGGAAGTAGTGAGAAGCTGTTGCTATGGATGTGAAATATGTTTATACAACTTAAAAGTGAAAAACATCTTCCATTTCACAGCGAAAATTATTTGAAGGCTAGCTTCAGCACAATTCTCAAATATTTATTGAAATGATTTGCAAGCAAAAGTTGTACAAATTCTGTTGCCAAAATGTAAATAAAGGCCTCGTCACATAGAATCCGTTGCGTCCGTGAGAGCGATTTTTTAACTGACAGCAAAGTTGAAATGTATGAAATCATATGAAGCATGGCACATAAGCAACGGATGCGATGCCGCAACGCAAAAAGTTGAACAACTTTCAACTTTTGCCGTCCGGCAGAACGTTGACAGATATCAGCTGATTGTTTTTATTGTTTTGCCGACTTGAAATTTTCTGTGGAATTTTTTCAATTTCATTGAAATTTTCTGTATTCGCAATTGTTTCGAAGAACAATTAATAGAAACAGTACAACAGTACATTTGCCTTTATGACAAATGGGCTCAGGTGTACCGCAAGAAGCTTCTGAAGGAAAATGCTGGGGTTTCTGCTGCTGGCGCAACAATAAAAATGTTTTAATATAGAAGACGAAGCAGCTGATTTCCTATGCGCTGCCAGCGTATTCATTGTGCCGACCCTCTCCGGCAGTCCGTCGCAGTCAGTTGAAAACTCCGCTCTCACGGACGCAACGGATTCTATGTGACGAGGCCTTAAGTCCATTCCATTTCCAATCTACAAACACTTTGTCAAATTTCCAATTGTCAAATTTACATTTTCGGTTGCCCACATTTGCTGTCAAGCAAATCCTAAGCGAAGGAAAGGAAGAACTTTTCTTTCTGTCTGCTTTTACGGTACGACTTGGAAACTTTTGTTACAGAGTGCCTGCGTCCAAAGGGATTTCTCGACGCGGTCGTTTTGTTGTGAACGTGTCGGTGACATTTGACATTTGACAGTTGACAGTTGACAAGTGATACGATGTCAGAGCATGCTTAACAAATGTCTTCACTGCTGCTTCCTCTTCCTTCTATTATAACTGCTCGAGCCTCGAGGCGTAGCCAGGCAAAAGTGTCAAGTGCACTCTCCAGCTGGAGACGCAAAGGCAGTATTGACAGGCACTACAGCACAGCAGAGTGCAATAATGATATTATATTGACGTTAAGAGTGAGAGGAAAAGCATAAAAGGTGAAGAAAAATGCTCTCAAAGTTCTCCAAAAATAAAACAAATTATGCACAGACGTAGGCAAGGAAAATTAATAAGAATCAAGTCCTTCGTCGCACACTTACCAGCATTGGGAGCTGCTGCTGGGGCTGCGTTGACGCCTTCATTGCTGTGCGCTGTCATGTTGTGACCCAGTGGTGTGCTCGTTATGCCAGCCATGCCGCTGTTGGAGCTGGATTCCGGTAGCGATAATGGACCGGATGCATGCGCATCCAAATCCAGCGGTGGCGAATTTTCCCGCACGCAGGACATTAAGCCGGCAGACATGCTGTGACAAAGAAAAAGAAAAAGCGTAGAAGGAATTTTAATAAATGCAGAAGACGGATGGAATTACGCTAATGAATGCTTGTAAATTGCGTTTAATCATTGAAAGTACAGCACTTTCGCTAATGAAAGTGAAAGTGGATGCAAAAGGAAAGTAGATAGTATATGGCCAAAAAGATGTGCCTAAGAAGCAAAAATTTTTTGAGTAATATGCGCCTTATTTAAGAGGCTATCTTTTTTGTATCAAAAGCAACGATTTTTGTGCAATCGAACGATCAGCTATTGAGTAGAGCTCGCATTTAAGCCAAAGCTGAAATTGCACTAACAGATTCATAGCCTGATTTGCTAACCAATTTCTAAAACAACAAAAGGGCGAAATAAGTATCGAACGAATTTTTGGCTATCTTGGCAAGCGCATTACGAAAGTGAGGCTATTGAAAAGATTCTGCAAGCAGTTGGTACTTCCACTTGAGTCCCTGATATCAATTGCACAAATAAGAGCCCTGCTACCAATGGCAAAAAATATATATAATAAAAATTTCAGCAAAGTGTTGTTAAATTGAAATTGAAATTGGCATTCGCCGGCAACGAAGCTGCAACAAAATGTGGCATGCTGTGCAAGCTTCTTACAAAGTTGCCACACCTCGGGGCAGCAAGTGTGTAAGTAGCTTAACGGCAGGGCAAATACGAACAGGAAATACAATTACACGATTGCATGCTGCTGCGCCGGAAATTGAATTTAAGCGGATTCCGTGATGTAATCAATTTGAAGCAGGCGTCAGTTGTAAAATCCCGGTTGAAAATGCAGAAAATTTAGGCTTTTAAGTTTAGAATTTATTTTAAGCAACTTCTCTTTTCTTTTAAGGTCTCAAACAAAAGCGCTTTTCTGCTTCTTCGTTCTCTTTCTTCTTCGACGTACACATTTTAGCGAAAACTTTAGATTTTATACGAATTAAGAAAAAGTACAATTTTTTTAAATATGCTCAACCTCTTGCTTTAAACGTTTGCCATTGCATGCACTTGATTAAAGATATGCTATTTTCTCTTTGGTATTTCTATTATTTCGAACATCACTGTATATTATTTCAAAAATATATACTACCGTTAATATATAGATTCTCTGATGGTTTTCATTTTATCTCTTAGGAACACTTCATTTGTGGCTCAATATGACTGCAATTAAACAGAATGCCATTTTTGGAAAATTTAGAAAATTTAAAGAAAATTAAAGCACTCCATCAAGACGACATATCATGATGCAATGGCGCACAAATCGGCAGCTACACATACAAAAAAAGCAACAAAATTAGGCACAATAAAATGGCCATAAAATGCATTAAGAAGGGAGGCGGCAAGCGAAAGCAATAGAATAAAGCAGCAGCAAAACAATTTACAAGCAGGCAAGATGAGTGCTCGCAAGGCGGCCTGCTCATATGTGGCAGCAGCACAAGTTGCACTTTGCACTTTCCCCAACAGGAATTACAAAAACAAACAAAAATTTTCAACGCCTCGAGAAGGCATTACGAAAATAAAATGCGCTCATTTGTTGCTGCCTTTCTTGTCATTCCCTTGCATTTTATTTCAATTTCAGACATTTTACTTGGAATTCGAACTTTGTACTTGAACGGCGCGGCCTGGCTTCGGTTTGTGGCGCCACGGCTGCCGCTGTTGCACGCCTCCATGAGTACGCGTAGCTACAAATTCGCAGTTTGTTGTTGCGCCAGAGTTGCCATTCCCCTTTTGGTTGCTTTGGTTGCTCACTTGTGGCAGGCTGGCAGGCAGGGCAGCTTAAGGACGTGCGGAGGGAGGCAGAAGCCATTTTTTTTCCCATCGAGTTTGCATTTTGAATTGAATAATTGCATGTGTGCGCGCTGGGAATTGTGCGGTTGTAGTCAGCGGCTTGGCGGCGAGGGCGGCATGATAATGTGGCATATTACATGCATGTATGTAATTTATGTGCTGGGTGTGGTGGCATGCCAGGAGCGAAATTGCTCTTTTTTGTGCGATTAGACTTGGTGAACTATTAATTTGTATTAAAATGTATTTGAGCGCTTTTTATGAAATTGCAGACAAGCGCTCATGTTCCCATGCACGCATACATATGCACATGACATCTTAAAAGTTTGCATGACCTGAATTGGCTTCGTCGAACTGAATCCAAGCGCGTTAAAGATGGGTTAGTGCATTTTTGAATTAAGTAGTCCCAATGTTCCCAAGAAATATTTTCATTATAATACCGAATTTATTCTCTTTCGCCTTGGTAGCCGAACTAGCGCTAAAGCCATGACATTTCCAAAGCGATGAGTCAAGTTTTATGTAAGCCAAAAGGGTGGAATATCTTTTTCAATGTAACATTAGAACATTGGCAAATGCATACAAAGGCTGCATAGCTACAAGTAGGTGCATGTATGTATGTATGTATGTATGAATGTGTGTCTGCTGGAATGTACTTTCACTTAAGTACAGGCGCAAAAAACGTCCTTCAGTTGACATTAACGCTTGGAATATCCTTGTGAAAAGCAAACGCAAATTTTAAAGCAATTAAACCATGCCGTTCCTGCAAATGTCAGCAGATTAACACACACACACACACACACGTATGCATTACTTTACAAAGCCACAGTAAACATCACAATGATGCCGGTTGCCTGCTTCCTACTTGCACTTGACACACACATGCGTGCATAAATAAAGCCAAAATACACGCACAAAAATTCCTCAGTTATAATCACATAAATGAATTTTGTAAAAGTGTTTAACTAAAAAGGGAACTAGTTTTTTAACAACTTTTAAGTAAAAATTAACAACTCAAAGATAGTAAAATGCTCTTCTTTAGAATACCGCAGGCTTAAGCAAATGAAAGAGGCGATAGCAACACTTTAGGCATGCGCACCCTCACGGCAAATTATTAGAATCACTCTTAACTATTAAATTAGTTATTGCAACAAACTTTTTAGTAAGCGGTCGCCAGAATGTTTAATGGCTTCGTTCGCATTGCGCACTTTTACGACTAATACTAATTTATTTCTGTGGCTGTGCGCGTGCATGTGTGTTTTTGCTTGTGTTTACACAGCCAGGCAATGAATGCTCCCGCCAAAGCAAGAGATAAAATGAATTGACTTAATTAGTAAAAGTGAATTAATTCGCGCATGTAGCATTAAAATAGTGAGGGGAACATTTACAAACACATATGCGAAATTCTCTTTCTGCGCCCAAACACACACACACACGCTTGCATATGTGTGCACAAGCACTCAAGCAAATATTTGCAGTAGTAGAGAATTTCTTGATGTGCTCAAATTGACACTTGCCACAAATGAGTGATTGTTAATGGCGTTGTGGTAGTGTTGAGGGTGGTGAGGGTGTTGCTGGCGGTTGCTACTGCTGAGGGCGCCAGTTGACACTGATGATGCATGACTGCTAACGATTGCCGCGTCTAATTGCAGAAATTTATGGCGTTTTAACTGCCACACTTTGCGGCGTTTTTACTAAGAAAACAATAACTTTCTGTTTCGATCGAATGTTAGACAAAAGAACGAACATGATTTTTGATTGCGAAACTAAATTTTGGTGGAACTCTCTCTGATAGCTAAAAAAAACAAACTTTTTTTTTGAAATATTTTCTGTTAGCAATTCCATTTTATTTATTCTGACTAACAATTCTCTATTGGTGTAAAGAAATTGATCAACTGAGATGCTATTAAAACAAATTTTCATACAAGCTGCAATTCGTAAAATTTGCAATAACTGTAAATTTAAAAAAGCCTGGCTGCAATAAATGAATTTTTTGGGGAATTTATATTATTTGTATGATTTTAATCAATAATTTCGCTGCATTCCTTAATCCTTTGGCCGTCGCGTAGAGCAGTAAAATGCAGAAATTTTCAAGGATTTGCGGCAAAAATTGCGATTTTTCCGTTTTCCGCATACGTTTTGTGCAATAAATGACGTAAAGTGCTCAGCGAAGTATTGCGCTGAATTTTGCGCGACCCTAAAAGTATGCAACGAAAAGGCGCAAGAGTTGCACTAAGCCGCAGCTCAGCTCGCCTATTTTCTTTAGAGTTGCAATTTAACATTTTTCTAAAGCTACTTTTTTGCAGAATTTACAACAAATACAACAACAACAAAAGCAAGCGGCGCAACAAAAAGCAAAATTAAGGAAAAACACAAAAGATCGCACGCTTCACTCATGCACATGCACTCACACATTTGCACAGGCACCAACACTGAACAATGCATGCCTTGGTATAGCTATTGTGCATTTATGTGAGTACGTGCATCTGACTGGCGAGGGGCAGATCCGAGCTGAGCGCGTCTTCCTATCTCATAATAAAATCTAACAAATTAACTTCAACTTTCTTCAACTTCAACTGCTGCACTGCAGCTCAGCTGTTTTGATTTTTACATTGCTCTTTTTTGCGCTGTTTTGCTTTTTTAGATTTTTTGTTGCTTCATTTTTTTTTGTGTTGTGGAGCAATTTTTTTCTGCCAAAGTGTTAGCAAATTTGCAGTTTCTCTCGCCTGCACTTTTGTTTACAATTCTCTATTTTTTTTATTCCCACATGTTTTCATTGTTCTTGCTTCTGCTTTTTTTTTTGCTTCAGCCAGAACCGCTAACTCAAGCAGCTTTTACAATACACCCATCCTCGGCCCTCTCGTGTAAAAGAGCTCCTCCTCTCTAACCATTTTCCCCGTCCCATCGTGTTTCGTGTAACAGAGCTCTTCCTCTTCCCCTAACCATTTTCTCCGTTCCTTTGATTAAGAAGTTCATATTACAGAGAACTGTGGCATCATATTCAGCATTAATATAAATTTGTTTGATCTTTCTGGCAAAAGTTTATTGCATAGCATGAGTGATTGAAACGTAAACTTTGACATAATTCATATTTTTCTTTGATAGCTTTCCAAAATCTTTGTGCCAAATCAAAGGAAAGTATCAAATAAAATGCATCAATTATAATACATCATATAAGTTCATCTTTACTCTGGCCATCAATCAAGCGAATCTGTTTCAAACTCGCCTTCCAGCCAGCAAGATTGGCAAGGGAAACATATTAATTTTTCTAATCGCATATATACATACATGGAAAATGTTTGTTTACGTTGTGTAAGTGCCTTTCCTTTTAATCAGATATGAAGCTGTTTAATTAAGAAATTGTTAGCAAAATTATGGTAGCGACTAACAGGAAAGTCCTTCTATCTTTTATGATAACAGCAGCAAAATAAGCAAAACTACTTACGTCGATCAAGTCAGAAGTTCTTCATTATTTACTTTTAATGGTTTTGTTTTCTATATTCACTTTTTGTATCGAAGCTTTGATTTAAATGAAATGTATGAAGTAATGACGTGCTTAAACTATGACGTCACCTACCATATAACGGTAAAGGGTGAACATAACATACAAAAAGCATATTTACCGTTCATTCGAATGATCCCGTTCACGGCCAGCACCGCCGCCACCAAAATGGCATATCAGCAACATGTCATTGTCGGCCACAACAACAAAAGCAACCAAGTCAATAATGGCATTGTTAAATTTGTCGTAGATAATAGCAAAATATTTATTTAAACACAAATTAAACAATATGCTCGTGAGCAAAGGCACAGCGCTTGAAAGTGGAAAAATCAATATTTGGCATCACTGCCAGGATGTCGAAGAAAGAAAGGACAGCTGCGCTATTGATGCTGCTACCATTGTTGCTGCCAGTGATAATGTTGCCAATGCTGTTGTTGTTTGTTGTTGTTGTATGTGTTGCTATATCAATTTTGTTGCTGTTGCTGTCGCTCGGCGTGTTTTAAATCAGTTTGTTTACATATTTTCGAGTGTCTTCAAAAGGCTTGCATATTTTTTAGCTGCTGCTGTAAAAGGACACGCACTTCAACTTTCAAAGCAATTGAACAACCGAAAGGCTTTTTCCATTTTTAGACATTCCAAATAAATACGCAATATTTGTCAGTAATCTTGCAAGCACTTTTTAACGCTCACAACTCACTTCGCACTTTAATAAACACCTTCGATTGACAAAGTCCCGACGCACACAACGAGTTTCGAATTGCACCCTTCAGCAGCAACACTGCGACACATACTAACACGCAGCAGCATCCTGCTCAGCGCCGCTGGGGGTTAAAAGCAGCGCAATGTATGTATACATGCTTGCGTATGTATAGAAATATGTATACAAGTAGTGAGCGGACCTACTGCGCCACTTGAGTATGCCCCCCCCCCCCCCCCACACACAACAATTTGTGTCCTTGCATGTGTCAGCGAGCAGCCTCCAACACTTGTGGCTGCATGTCAAGCGTGTGAGAAAATTTGAGAAAATGTGCCATTTTCCTTGCTGGGGTACGCGTTTTATCGATAGCAATGCGCACATGTGGCAATTGGGCAATGGCTGTAAACTGAGGAGCACAGCAGCGATTGCACCAGAATACCAAATTGCACTGACATGACAGCCAGCACTAGGGACGCTGTGTAGCGCAATTGTAATAGAAGAGCAATCATCTATACAAGAAAAACAAGAACTATGGCAACAACAGCAAAAAAAAAATGATGATATATGTATGTATGCACATTGGTTGTTGCTATGCGAGCGGCAATGGCTGTAGCCTAGCAACATCTGTTCAAGGTCAAGGAGCGCGAGTAGTACGCATTACATTTCGTGTTGTGCGTGTGTGGATTGCGCGCTCTCGGAAGGGTCTGCATCTCTTTGTCTGCGGATGCTGAATACGTTGCTGAGCATGTTGCTAAGCATGTTGCTAAGACAAACAGCGTTAAATTCAAAGGCTAGAAGAAATATGTACTATCAAAGAAGTGCGCAAGAAAGAAATCCATCTAAGAAGATTTAGAAATACAGTGATATCTCGCTTAATGCAACTAAGAGAAAACTAAGAGAATGCTGTTCGCAACATATTTGGGGTATTCACAGTTTCCTTCTAAATTTCCCATCTGGCAACTTCAGCACGATAGCAAAATAAAACTCTGAGCGCCCCTGTTTCGTGGACCATTCTTAATTTGCCACAATCGCATTACAAGTGTTTGCTAAAGCGATTATTAAGGATTTATTACTCTCGCAAAAAGCAATATTCCATCAAAATGGAAGTAGTGTGTGATTATTCTCTGAGAATTCAATAAAATTTGCTCAAAATCTGTTTCCATTTTCGCGAATAAAAGAGCTGATGAGAAATGCCAGCTTATGACGAAAGAAAAACACGATCCAACGCATGTCAATTTTTTCAGCTAGTGGTATTTCTTGTTTGCGTGCAAAGCAACAACAAAAAACTTTGCCAGATGGCAAAGTGGGTTTAATATAGCAGGCGGCAAGGAAAGCACACTAGATAGCACGGAACTGTGAACTCCCCAATTGATAACATTTATATTACAGCAACATGTTGCTGCACATTACCGCTATGTTGGTGACCGCTATGTTGGTGAGCGAGTGCAAGCTTGTGCGCACACTCGCTCCTTATTACTTTTGGAGCAATTTTAATACACTCTCTGAGCTGCACTTTTTTATTCTCTGCCTGACAGCCTGACCTAGTCAACTACATTTTTGCTATTCCGCTCACACACAGCTGCGCCACCGCTACATTTCATAACCAAATAAGGAAGAAAATCCGGCTAAAAAATGTTGCCCAAGAGCAGTGTGAGGCTGTGAATTACAAGTGTGAGCGAGCGCAAGTTGTAAGGTAAGTAATGTTCGCAAATTTATGCAAATCACACGGAAATGCTGCCTGCCTCGTTATTTATTTCAGACCCATCCTTGGTGACTTAGTAGTGACTTAAGTCACATTTGGTGGCGAGTGGCAGCCTCTCGAGCTTGACAAACTTTCTTGGTGTTTGCGCTAAGTTGCAGTGTTTATGTTGCAAATTGGGGCTTGGCGCAAAGTTTTTCAATTAGCGACAAAATTCGTCAAAATGTGACTGTGGGGCATGTCAGTGGGGGGGGGGCGTGTCAGCGGGAGAGTGACTAAAAGTTGTAACTTTATGGCAAGCAAGCTATTAAATATAAATTTTTATAACTTTTGCTGTCGTTGAATGCGCAGGGGGGTGGAAACCAACAAGGCAAGCAAAAGTTGCGAAAAGTCACAGGAAGTTAAGACATTCCAAAAAAGGTAGCAAACTTTTTTGGGGGTATGTGAAATGCGGGTGTTAAATTCAAAATGAATTTAATACAAATTATGTGAAGCAATCTTCGCGTGGAACAAAAAATAAATGCAGTTAATTAATTCAATTTGAGTGCAAACTTCTGTGGCAGCTTTTATAAAGCAATTTCTTTTAATGTGCATGCGTAGCATGATAGAAAAAAAAACAACAACATTTTAAAAGGACCTTCACTTGAAAATTAAAACTGCTGCTGCAAGGTAAACATGCAAAGGAAGGTCGCTCTTTCCAAAGACTCACACAACAAGCAGTTGACTTGCCGCCCGCGGCTTCAATAAAACATCCCACATGTCCTTTGTCCTGTTTGTCTAAATTTGCTTATTCCAAAAGTATTTAGTACAAAGTTTATGCAGACCGAAAAGAACATTCTTAAATTTCGAAATTTTAATTAACTAATTTGGATTTACCTCACACTGGCAACAGCCCCCCCCCCCCCCCCCCCCCCCCGACACACCTTCCAAAATTCAATTCATTTTAGTTTAAAGGAAATTTCGTTTATTTTGAAAATGAAGTGCAGACCGCAACAGAAGCCAAATTCCAAATAGAATTTTTATAAACAATTTTTACAATTGTAACAACACAATTAAAGGCAAACAAAAAACAGAAAACCACAAAAGTGTACACACAATTTGACCCAAATCAACAAGAAACAACGAAATGCTGAAATACCGAAATAACTTGCGTAATTTTCCTTCTAAAATGTTTGTTGTTTTTCAACAAGTATATAATTGAGTTAAAATCGAACATGTATTTTAATTGATAGGTATAATTTTTGCTACAATCGAACTTACCTTAAAATTTGGATTTCGCGTAATTACGTGCGCATGTATTCGAATATTTCGTAGACAAAGCTTTATTTGAAGCTTATTAAGTTCGATAGGCGTTTCAGAGTGATATCTTTTTGCCATATGCTATTTGCAATGCTCGCAGAGTTGCCAGACCTGCAAAAGAGAGTAATTGAAATGTGTTGATTACTCTATAAATATATGATTATGCTTAAGGCTTAGTTAGTTCAGACGTAACGTATCTTTGCTAGCTTTTAAGCTTGAGAAATTATAAAAGCTAAATTTTGCTTGCAATGTGATTTCCGAAAGCCATAATTTGGCTTTAATGTGCAAAGTTGTTGCTCTCATATCGTATCTATTATTAAGCTATACAGTTATATAAATATAACGCTCACATACACACAAACACATTGCGCAGACAATAACAAATTGCAAAAATTGCAATTATAGCCGCTGTTATATACCGACGTGGGTGTACTCAATTTTTTGCTTGTTTGACCGACAAAAAGTTCCAACGCCAACAAAGAGGAAACATTAAAAAATAAGCTAAGTTTATTGCATTAATTTCAGTTTTATTACATTTACTCTATCAAGTCGCAATTTTTTGCGCACTGACGCGCCATAATTAATTATGGCAAATCAGCGTAGTGCTTGGAGGCTGTCGGCGTTCGTCTGCCAGAAGCGAACAGGCGCCTTCTGTATGTGGCTTAGTCAACATGTTGCTGATTCATGTGACTGCACAGCTGCACACTGCTGTCTGAGCGCGTGTGCCTATGGCTTAAGCTTGGAGCCATACTAGAAATTAGCGCATCATAAGCTGCTTGCAAAAAATCCATTTCACATTTTACTTGCTATAATTATACGCTGAACTGCAGATACATAGTTATATATGTGTAGAAAATGTTGTGTAGCCAATACAAAAGAAAGAAGAAGCATAAAAACCGTTTTATTTTCATGGCTTGTTGAATTTTATGTGCTTTGAAGAGGCTAGTGGCATGTACCATGAACATGCCCCTTTACTTGCATGCTGGCAGTGACTTTACAATAAGTATGGCAACTAATTTGCATTTTTGATTTTACAGTTTAAAGCATGGAATTTCTTTGTCTCCAACCAACTTGTTAGTTGGAATGGGTCATAAAAAATCATACATTGTTGATTGTTTGACATTTGATACAAATTATTATCATAGCCTAAATCTTCATTTTCCTTTCCGATTTTGTTTAAATTTTGCCAAAAAAAAAAGGTCACTGACCAAGTCACTCTGCCAAGTTCTTAAATATCTTCGCAAAATTCACACATCCAACCTCTTGCAAGAACAAACTCAATGTTAGTGACTAAGAGGGAGCAAGAGATAGAGGGGGAGAGAGAGAGAGTGGGCGTAGTGTAGTTATATGCCCATCAAATTAAAACAAATTTCATTTTATCACGTAATTTACGCCCCAATTTTATTCTCTTATTTTTTTTGTCAAGTCATAAACCAAGCCGTTGTCATGCCTCAGTCCATCTTGCTCGTGGCAATAAAGGCGCACAGCAACCCTTTCGGCTCTATTCCCTAGACTCAATACTTTTTGCCTTATTCAAACTCAAACTCACTTTCTATGCGCCATTTTTATGGCTTTCCTTTCTTACTTCTTGACTCTCTGCTTTTAGCGATTTACATAATTTGTCTGGCAACGAAAAAGCCTGCAAATTTGCTTCAAAATCGATTTATTCTTATTTTCTAGCTATCCTTTTTGTGTGCAGAAAAGTGTCGGAAATTGATAGCTTTGAATATGTATGGCAAAGTTGGCAAAGTGTTTGACGTATTTTATTTGCATTTTTATATCTTTTACAGTGTACTAAAAGCTATTCGAATTAAGAAGTAGTATGTAGGCGAAAGTAATATATCATTTTATAGAAACACCCAATAAAGTGAAGGCAGGCGAACAAATTTCCTGTCGGCAGGATGCAGAAACTTTACTTTCTGTTTTTCAGAACGCGCTCCAAGAGTAGCCAGTTGTAGTGCCGCTGAATTTCCAAGTAAATAGTTGTTGCTTTTTCTTATGCCATTGACCCCTGTTTACAAAGCGGTCTTACTATAAATGCAACTTTATTTGTTCCTTCTGCGAGATCTCAAATGAATGCACACAGGAAATCGATGTGCATGTTATCACAAAAGCGCTCATTACTGGCAAGCTGAGAACAAAAACGCTTTTATTCATGCATAAAAAAAACTAAACAAAAACGTTTTTAAAAGAAAATTTTTCACAAAGCAAACAAAATGAGAAGCTTGAATTGTAATACAATATCATGCAAAATGTGCATATATATACACTACAGATACATATGTATGTATGCAAGAAAGATAAAGAACAACAACAAAGTATGCAGATTAAGCCGCCATGCTACCGACATACAAGTTGTATACAAACATTTTTTCACAAAGTGAGAGTTGCAGATAAAAAAACTAAAGCAGAACTGTTTGAGTCGAACGATTTTGACATAAACAAGCTGAGTGTTATAGAATAAACATAAGAGAACTGCAAAAAATCTGTGAATTTATAACAGCCGCCAGAAAACAGCTGATCCGATATACATATGTACATATGTATGTATCTAGATATGCCTTAAGACAGCGCTGCCAAAACATTTCAGGCTCACTCAAATCAGTTTCAAATAAGATAAGAAAAGTGTAAAAAAATAAGCAAGGGGAACGAAGCAACCATATTGCTTGGCCTGTGGTCTGGAGCCTAGCGCAGCGAGCTAAAAGAGGGTTTCTTTTGTTTAGCAAATCAGCAGCACAGATATGAAAGAAGCAGCAAACAATTGCAAGTAAACATTTTAAAGTATTATTGCCAGCGCGTACAATGACCATTTGTTTGTATCACAACAAAAACAACAACAAACTTAAAAGACAACAGCAATGAACGTTCAGTTTATTGTCATGATTTTCCGCTGATGTTGCGGCAACATGGCGCTTGCATTTTTGTGCCGCCATCAGTGTGCGCGCACACACAGGCCGCTCCCTGAATATTGCAACATCTCAGCCGAAGCCACAACAACAACAACAACAGCAGCACTTCGCTAATCACCAACAGCTTGAGAACCACATTTCGAAAATGTCTGTGTGTATCTTTTTTTTTTAACAAAGCTTCTTCGTTTAATCGCACATTTGTTGCTGCCACTGTGCAGCAGCAACAGCAGTAGCAGCAATGCCGCACAATTGTCAAAATAATGAATAAAATTTCAGCCTCGAAAAAAAGAAAGACCCACATTTTTGTTTGCTATTACGAAATGTCGAAATGCCATTTGTCGCTGGCATCAATGGCGCCAGTGGCCCCATTTTGAAATCAGCATTGAAAACTTGATTCGAAATTGATGGGCCTTTTATTTTGTCCGCTTTGTACTAAATACTTCTACGAAGAGTTTGTGCAAAGCGACTGCTGAAGCGTGTAATCAAAATCACAACAAATACTTGGCTCAAATTTAAATTTAATTAAAATCAATGAATTCACTCGAGTTTATAAAAATCTCAAATTAATTTCTAATTGATCAATCAATTCGCATTGCTCTCAATGTATGTTCGTAGTAGTTTATTGGTAAAATAAATCAAGCGTGTAGCATCGGCTTTTGTATTTTATAATGAGAAAAATGTTAATTAGAAATGTTTGCAACGAGCCGGCTTATTGGCACAGGGTGTTACAGAGCGCCTGAAATAAAGATAAAATGGCAACATGTATGCATATGAAGAATAGAATTGATTGCGCTGTGGTGGCGCTCGAAACACTTCATCAAAGAGCATTAATACTAACATTCCTCCCCTCTCCTAAGCACAACACCCAACCAATTCGGTTCATATTTTCGCATTTATTTTGATCTACATATAACTAAAATCTGTTCGCAATTTATTTCAGGGTACGCCCAAAATTTTGGCCCATTCTAAAAACATTAATTAATAAAATAAATGTCAAAAAGGTTTTTCGAACATCATATCATATTAAATATGACATACAAACTCTTCCTACTCCTCCCTTCCCCTATCTAATTATTTCTTCGCATTCGAACTTAATCATTTCTATTTGAAATCTTAACCGCAATAAATCCGTTCGACTAATGTTAAAATTTTTTTTTTTTAAATAGATCAAAAACTATGTATAAAACACAAGAGCTTGAAATTGAAAATTTAGTAGTATGTGCGTTCTTGAATTTAGCTAACATATCAATAAAAGAATACCATTGAGGCAAACATTTTATGAACTTCTTGCTGTTATAAGGGATGACTGAGGAATAGATAAAGAAAACTCTGGGAGAGGTACAGTCAATCGTACCTCTTGCCACTCGCTCAATCAATATTTCCTTATAGCCATATCAACTGATTAACCATAAAAGTGACACACCCCGCACATTTTGCGGCCAATGTCAAGGCTTTTTCTCTTTTTTTTCTGCTATGTGCAAATATTGAAACGCTTTTTAGGCGCGTTTTCGTCGCTGCACAGCTTTGAAGTTATTCGTTACAAGCTGAAAAACAAACAAGCTAACAATCTGAACAGAAACTAAGGCAAGGTACAACACACACACACACACACGCCCACACCGAAATCGTTGTTATGGCGCTTTTCGCCGCTCTTATGACTAACTCAAGTGTCACAGTTACCGTTACAGCCAGCCAGCCAGCCAGCCAGTCGGGCAGACGACAGAAAGACGCCATTTTTGGCGGGCGTTCACGCATCAAAATGCTGCGCATGCGTCGTAAGAGCAGCGTGCGTGCGCCTGCAAACAATGGAAAAAAGCGAGCGCGCACAAAAACGCCAACAAAACGTTAAATAAAAAAGCATTAATTTCAGTTTGACGATTTACAAAGAGATGACAAAGAAGTGGACACTTGCCTGCTGCGCTTGAACCCCCCCGGTCGTTATGCATATCTGCATGGAAGCGAGCATGACTGATTGTGAGTAATTGCATAGTAGTGATGCGAACTGTAGATACTTTTATTCGGTATTCATTACAAAATTCCGACATTTTTCTCTTGGGCACTCGGAACTTTTTTTGTATAAATTTTTTCTACTGCATTCTTGAATTCAGCCTCAATTTAGCGATAGTAATTTCGAACAAAAACGGCACACATTAAAAAAGCAGACCACGAGAAAAAGATTCTTTCTCATTGGGTAGACAAACGGCTAAAATTGTGCAAGCTTTTTACAAAATAAAAAATGTTTGAAATATGTCTAACACTTGTCTGAAATATATTCGAATACATAAAAAAGTCACTAGTGTCAAGTACCCAACAGCCATATGAGCATCAGGTACCCAGCATGTGGGTACTCCACACTCTCCCAAAACTAATGCATTAACATTGCTTATGTTGCTGCCGCTGCTAGCCAATTGCCAGTCCTCAAGAGCTGCGGCTGACACGCAAACGGCCATGCCAATGATTCATCTGGCAACATGCAGAATTGTTGTTGTACTACGACTCTTTATTTATTTATGTTTTATTTTATTTTATTTTATTTCATATTAATGCATTCATTTCCGCTTGTTGATTTTGTATTTTTTTTTTCGAACAATGTATTTTGTTGCCTTGCTGAGTCTTTTGTATTTTCAATTGACTTTTTCGATTCATTGATTTTATTGCCTGTCGCCGTTGTTGAATTGCGGCATTTATAATTTGCTGTACCCCTGCCCCTACACATCTTGACCGCGCCTCTCTGCTGATATGCAGCGTTGCATCCGCTCAAATGGCTAGCAATTTTATGCAGGAACCTTGCGCTGGCTTGAGCTTACTCATGCAGCGAGATACTTTTCGATTCTGCATGCGGTGACTAATCGACTGTGAAATTGTGCAGTTGCATTTTGTTTTCAATTACAAACGTGCTATGATTTGGTAATGATTTTGTAATAATTTGTTAGCATTTTTTCTTGATTGATTACAATACAAAGGCAATTTCATTTCTTCAGCACTGCTGAAATGAATTAAAATTTTCGCAGTTATAAAAGTACATAATTTTTCAATTAACAGTCATAGATCGCACCTGTAGATAATTTCACTATCTGCTAGCAGATTTGTAATATTTAATAGGTGAAATATGCGACGAGGTGATGACGTCATCTATTTCATATAATATACTAATGTAAAAACGCAAGCAATTTCTACAATCTGCAAGTTACTGCGATATTTGCAAGTATTCTTTGAGAGAAATATTCTCTTATTGTTATTTCTTTCTTTTTGGCTCAGCCTCAAGAAACCATAAAATTGCATTCTATGCTATACATAGATGTTATTATTTGTATTTCGAGCAAGAACATAGAAGAGAAGCAGAATTTTAAATATATATAATTCAAAAAAATACAGCCCCGCACCATCGACTTTATACAGTTAACAATTCTTAGCTTTTCGATCTTCTGTCATTTCCAGCGATTTAAATGTGGCAAGCTATGTTTTACAAAAATAAAAAAAGCGGAATGTCAGCGAATTTCCTTAATTATAAAAATAATAGAGCAACAACAAAATAAGTGAAAGAACAATAAGAAATAAAAGAACATTAGTCACATAATTATTATGTATGCACAACAAAAACGTTGAAAAAACGAAATGAATGAATGATGCTTAATTTCAACTTCATTTCGTGTGGTGGTCTGATCCTCCCCTGGGGGGCACACTGGCGCGGCTGTTGCCTTCAGCTGGCTGGCGCGGCTGGTACTTGAACCATGCCACGCACATGTGCGGCGGCGAATCGGGGTAAACCGAGGCCGTAATGAGCGGCTGCGGCTGCGGCAGTGGCAGCGGCCAGAGCGCTACGAGCCAGCGATCAATTCAAGTGTTATTCTTTGGAAACCAAAACAAAAAACCAGAAGTAGTGTAGGAAACTTATGAAGCAAAGTATGTAAAAAAGTTATGCATATGTATGTGTATAATAAATGGAAGACCAAAGAGGAAAGGCGCAAGCGCCCGAAGAGCTTGAAGTAGTATAATGCATGCACATAAATGTAAATTGCTCAACTGATCGCGCTGAGAAGCGGGCAGCCGGGCAGCAGACGATGAGCGCAAGCAGAGGCAACACTCTTAAAACCGCTAAGTAAGCAGACATTTCGAAGTCATCGACAGAAGTTGGCAGCAGCAATAAACGAAGCTGATAAAGCAGCGTAATGCTAACACTAGCTCAGAGGCTATCAAGACGGCTGAAAGAGGCTCGCTGTGAAAATATTCTGGAAAATCTCGAAATCAACTCAGCTTGTATCCAAGTATGGAACCACCAGTTTTCGATGCTGAATTTGTTGGCACTGTTCTGGACTAAAGCTTCTGTAGTATGAATCATTGCGAACCGCAAGTGTGATTCACGTTCTTGTTCGACTTTGAGATGAGATCGTCTAGCTGGTTTTTAATGAGTTCCAGCAGGAGTTTTAATACTTGTATATGCATGCGCTCTAATCTCTTGGCGCGAAAGCACGCCACTACAATTCCGCCGCTTTAATTAATACTTTTAAGGCATTGCAGAATTTTAATGAAATTAACAGCACAGACGTCGAAAAGCGGATTGCGGATTGCGTGTGCCGGCTTTGACGTTGCTGCTGAGATGAGGTTGTTGTCATCAGTGGGCTTATTGATGCGGCCTGAGAATTAAATGTTGTATTTCTGGTTAAGCTTCATTTTTGCACAAAACAAAAATCGAGTGCAATAGCAACTGTGCAAATAAAAAGACAATAGCCCAATTCACAATCTTGTGCAAATGGTCTGGGATTTTTGCAACTGACAGTTTTGTAGCAAACTACTGTCAAAACTACTCTAAGTTTGCTACAAAACTGTCAATTGCAAAAATCCCAGACCAGCAAACTACTGTCAAAACTACTCTAAGTTTGCTACAAAACTGTCAATTGCAAAAATCCCAGACCATTTGCACAAGATTGTGAATTGGGCATGGTATGGTAATGGTATTCTTTTAAGCAGATAAATCTGCACATTGCCCAAATTTATCAATTTATCAAGTGTGTTAAATGAACGCACTTGGCAAAGTTTTTGTGCAAATGGTGTTTGGCTGTCAAAAGGAAAAAACTAAAATGCCGAGAATCAGTGAATAAGTACAGATTAATGTTGGAGCTGTTTGGAAAAAATTACTGTAACCCTTTTGCGTTTATTTTGATTGTTCAATACTAAACTTTTATCATAATGTTAAAGATCATAGCTAAGCAGGGTTGCATTCGTTGCCGTCTAAGTTTACAAACATCGTTTGCACAGCGAAATCATTGAGCAAATTTATCACATTTGTGCAAATGAGCTTTCATACAAAATTTGACAGTACGTTTATCAGGTGATAAATTTGTCACGTTATTAGGCATTTGCGCGTTTAAATGAATACCCCTAATGTATGCACTTGGCCAGCTGCCATTTTTTGCCCTTCTGGTACAGATATTTTGATTTGTTTTGTTTACAGCGTGTATTCAATGATGGCTTTATGCCGCCCCTGCGCATATTTGGAGCTTCTTTTTTTTAAGGTTTTTATGAAGTGTTTTTGTGGTTAAAACACTAACAATACAATGGCAAATATACAGAAAAATACACGACAACACTGCGTATTAAATTTATGACTGTTTCAGCAAATGACATTGAGCAGTTCAAATTACCGGCCACAGAGCAAGCACCATGAAGCTTCAGCTTCAGCCAAAGCCACAGCCGCAGCTGAGCTTGAAACTGAGGCTGAGGCTGAGCATATTGCCGATAATCACAATGCAAATGCTGACGATGATGATGATGATGAAGTTGAGGTATATGAAAGCTGACAATGTATTTATATGTAAACAATATGTCAAAGTAAAGCTGAAACTGTGTGTTTGTTTGTGTGCAACAACAAAGGTTTTTGAAGGAAAAGTCAATCAGCCAATTATCAAAAAAGATAGATTTACAAGATAGGTGTAATATATTGATACATCAGTTATAGTGTAAAGGCTATAGCGTTCGCTGGACTACAATTCTTTGTCAATATATGAGCTGTTATTTTTGAAAGTGGAATAAGTCCATTTTCTGTTATTGCGAGATATTTCAGGGTTTGCATTTGAATTAATTCAAAAATATTGGCAAACGTTAATCAATTCCAGTGATGCTATTTACAGTATACACCTTTTAAATTTTATAATGAAATAATAATAATTGAAAATATTTAAAGAAATAACAGATTTTTTTAGCTCCGAATGGACTTATTCCACTTTCAAAAATAACATATTATATGAAATCAAATCAAGATGAAATTTAAGTCCATATTTGTATAGACGTTTGTTTTCTTGAAGTGGATTTATTGATGTAAAAAATTATAATTAAAATGAAGACTTTTAAACATATGAATACCAAGTTTATTAATAATAAATAAATAAACATAAATAAATTCCTTTGTCAAAATAACTGAAAATAAAGAAAAATTATATTTTAAAATTATTTCTCCTTCATAGTGAGCATAGTGAAGTATTCATGGTGAATAGGTGGTATATAAGGAAGCAAACTCATCATATCGTTGTATTTCTCTCTTGTTTTAGGTCTCGAAGTTTTGCATATGCAGTGGCAACAGAGTAATTTTTCTGAGGTTTTTAGGTCTTCCTTTTTGTCCAAAAAAAATTACTTTGAATGGAGCATTTTCTTCCATAGAAGTTTTGTAAAAAATTTTGTGCGGTTCATCCTTTTTAAGCCTCATCCAGCTTACTTTTAGCCACTGTACAATGTCTCTTCTAAAGATTTGGTCGAAACAAAATCTTCTTTTCCATTTCATACAAAATGAAGCTATTTTTTCCCGGCAAGTTTTTATTGCATTATAATAGTCTTGAGCAGTATATAATTGATTCTTTTTCTTTAATGCTGTTTCCACAACTCCACTTATAATTACTAGAAATGGACTTATTCCACTTTCAAAAAAAATATTTTTGCGATAACATTTTATAGCCAAAATATTTTTGCTTACTTTATAAAAAATCGTACACCAATTGAATGTTTGATTATAAATATGGAAAGAAGGTATCTATATCTTACTAAAATGACCATTAACTAAATTTTTTTAAAAGTGGACTTATTCCACTTTCAAAAATAACAGCTATATTATAGAAAAAAGCAACGTTCAAGCAGTTATTAAAAATTACCTTTAAAGCCTTTAAGAACCTAAGACATTTTTGCTATGAAATCCTCGCTTGAACATGTTCATGTCACAAATGCCTTCAAATATTGAATTCCAGCCAAAGGAATTTCTCTACAAATGTGCTCAAATTTAACTAAAATTATAGTTCGTCGGCTTGTGGCGAAACTGTGCATATGAAATAATGATGTCTTTTCATGCAACAGAACACAGACAAAAAAAACACGTAAAATGTTGGCAAGGATATTCAAGCAAAATGCTGCTGACAAGCGCCAAAAAAAGAACAAGAACTAGGCTTGTGCCACTTTCAGCGGAATGCCCGAAGCATTAATATTTCGCATAAATAGCCACAAATTTTGCTTGCACGCTACACTCATAACGTGCGGCTCTAACTAGCTCTGGCATAGTTTTGTCGCACTATAAAAAAGGTATTTGGTTGCAATGCAGAATAGCTTAACTTTCTTATATCTGCAGTAAACAACACACTAGTAACTTGTTTCGAAATATATAGGTACTTCGATTGCAACAGCTTTTCGAATGATTCGAACTACAGCATGGGATAAGAAGAAACCTTTTTTTCGGCATTTTTACTGAAACAACTACAAAGAACAGTGATAAAAAGTAGAAACTTCAAAGTTCTTCAAGACTTCTAAATCCATTTATTTGATTGTATGTAGACACACATACATCCCTTCGACTAGGCTTTTATCGTGTTCTTAAGTAGTTTTGTTTTTGTTACTTGCTTTTCGCTGCAGCCGCAACTCGCCGCAGAAAAGCGCACACATTGGGACGACCAAAGTGTCTTGGCAAGCCACCCACTGGGTCAGTGCAGCCTGTCTATGTGTGTATGTACATATGTATGTGCCAACAACAAAAATGTTGTGCATGTTGTTGTTGTTGTGTTGGCGATGGTGGTGGCGCGTTGGTGCTGCTGTCGCCGCTTTGTGGGGTTATTGCACTCTGGCGGCGGGCGACATAAATTTTACGAACGATTTCTCACTTGCTTCCGCATTTCGCTTGCATTTTTCTTTTGTTGCTTGCACTCAAGCGAAAGTGAAAAGAGCGAAACTTTAAAAAAAATCATGTTGAAACTTATTGTTTTAATATTGTTGTTGTTTTTGTTGTTGTTGATACGAGTATCATAAGCGTGTGATTGGCATGGTTGCAAGCACATTTTTGGCCGCGTGCTAAGCGCGCCAATTTTCAGACTAACCCAACTTTTTTCGAAATGATGAACCTAGCAGAAAAGCAACACTAGCCAACAAATTTGCATTTATTTTTTCAGCTGATTAATTATAAGCTTTTTCACAAATAGTTTGCATTGATTACACAATGTTTATACGGGAAAGTATACGTGCGCAAATCCAAAACTTTTTCTTTGAGCTGCCGCCTTCAAAATTTAGTTGCAATTCACTAAAATAAATTTTGAAATTTTTTTAAAGAGTGCATATATAATTTCATATTTCAAACGTACGAACTTATCTCATTCAGCTATAATGCGAGTAAGTTAGTTTTTCCCAAAATTGTTTACATACAAAATAAAATGCTGCGGGAAACTTGGACGAACGCAGGACAAAGCTTGTGGCACTCAATGTAACACCCATCAAGAGGTCGGAAAGTTGCAAGAAATTGTGAAGTTCTCACACGCACAGCGCCTAAAAAAAAAAAGACGTAGGAAGGCTCAGCACAACAAAAAAGGATATGAAAAATTGGAAATAGCTCAGCTCATCAAACATTAAAATAACAAAATTGTTTGCAATTTATTGCAAAAATATTAAAATACTATGCTAGTACGAGTGTATCTGCACTGTGCTGGAAATACAGTTTTTCTTCAAAAAAGGTTTGTGAAAATTGCCAAAATTTTTTATTGAAATACTGCAAAAAATATAAGTATTAAATGTTGTTAAGCACGCTAAAAAAATGTGAAAAAGTTGCCAGTGGCATTTTGCCTGTTGTTGAGTGTGGTGGCAAGCAATTTTCAGTTAGATACTTTTATTTTCGAGCTTATTTTCCACATTGTTTAAAATAAATGTAGTGTGAAAAATGCAATAACGCAAACAAGCAACAGCAACAAAAGCACTGCCAACTATGCCAGGCACTTGCAATTTTTAAGCACGTGCATTTGCTTTTTTCGCTTTTTTTGTTACTTTTTTTCTCAAATTTATTTTCAGCGCAAAATTTCGCCACTTTTTTAGCAGTCAACAACTGCAGGCGTTGAAAGTAAAGCATTAGCAATCTTTTAAAAAAAAAAGCACAACAACAAAGCTATTGCTAAGCAACAGCAACAACAAAGCCGAGCTGCTAAAAGGCCACCTAATCACTTGCCACAGGGCGTAATTATGAGCCGCAAATTATGCCGAAGTGTAAGCCACACTTTAATTGGCCGCGTTAATTGCCGGCCTGCCACTTGCGCTACTAACACTTCGGACACTACGAACACTACTTTTGCTTTTATAAGGTCAGCTTACAACTTTATAAAAGTGAAAATTATCAACAGCAGCAACAAAATTCATAAACAACACGAATTAATATTTATAAAAAAAAAAAAAAAAAGAACAACAAAAAGAAAGTTGCCACTAAAAGTTAAAGTGAGCTCTAGACCAACAACAACAACAACAACAACAACAAAAAGCGGCGTCAAGTTTTTTAACCCAGATTTAGAAAAACAAAACTTGTAAGCAACGCACAAAAGCAGGCTGCACAAAGGAGCGAAAGAGATAGCTATAGCAATAGAGCAAACTGTCGTGCATAAGCAGCAACTCATAATTTATGCGTTTATTTGGTCTTTCATAGCATTTGATTAATAACAAATAATTAAGCCAAACAAAGCAAAGTTCATAAAAAACGAAGTTCAAGCACGATTTCTATGCTTTTATGCTTCCTTTTAGCTGTTGCTGTGGCTCAAAATGTTTGGGTGAAAAAGCCGCACACACACACACACACACATTTTCCATATATTTCGCTTATAAATGTCATTTTTGAGCTTTCATATTTTTGACTTGGTCTTCTTTGTTTTTGTAAAAAAGTGTGGACAAAAATTCTCTGGCCTGAAATGAAAGTATAGTCAAGCTTGCCTTTTCGACAGCCAAATTCTTAAGCGTTTAAAAGTGATATTGTTGTTGCTGCAAGTGTTTGTCACTTTGACATGTAATAAGGCTGCTTTTGCATGCATGTGTGTGTGTGTGTGTGTGTGTGCGCGCGCGGCATTGCCAGCGCATTTACATGCCGAACACGATTTTGTGGCATTTTGCCTGACATCGCTTGGCGTGTAGATTTTTTACTTTTAAAAAAAAAAACTTTTTGTATTTTTTGCTGTAATTTTAATGTCTTTATTTACAGCTAGTAGGGCAACGGCGGGCACGTAGTGCAGTGCAGCAGCAGCAGTGTTTTTATAAAAAAAAGTTTCAAGCAAATTGTGATGCATTTTGATTTTCTAAAATAAAGCAAATTTTTTTTTTAAATTTCCAAGCATTTCAATCGACTGCCATCATAGGAAAGTTCTTATGGGATTAAATTATGCGTAAAAGTTGTTGATTTTCTTTAAAAAAGAACATCCAAAATTATTTTGATACTACGTGAGGTAAAAGATTATATGAGGAATCCATTCAAAAGTGTGTATTCTAACGCAGCTACCCGTTAACTGTTAGTTACAGACCATACAAGAAGAAGAAGAAGCATGGGGTCGGCGTCATATACTATGAGAAGTGGATGTAAAGAAAGACCATGCCAATTATTGCAACTTCGCACAAATAAAGAGCATCGAAATAGTCAGAAAGACAGGGATGTGCAATTGAAGAACGAATACTTGAAATCAACTTGCATATCTTTATTGATTTATTGTGGCATGGTGTTATAATCAATACTAGCTAACATCTCAAACAAAACGTTCAAAAGAATCTACAAAGGCAAAAAACGGTTTAATATTTGATCGAAATTGTGTGCTGCCTCAAAGCAATGCAAATCGACGCTTCTCTTATTTGCCATAACCTCACAATCAATTCAATTAGACAAGCTATTGAAAAAAAAGTTGGAACTTTAAATTGCCTAAAAAGTAGCTTTATAATTTGTCTGCAATTTCTTCAAATACAAGTATTACCAATTTTTCTTGGAAAATTACCTTGAACAAGCGCGCATTTTTTAAGCTCATTTAGTATTTTTTTTTTCAAACCAAAATTTTGCCTGATAAAATCAACACGTAAAATAATGTGCTTGTAAAATTGCTTTGGTAAAATCAACAAATCGAATTAAGTAATGCAATTGCAAAATAACATAGGAAAATTGTAAAATTTTAACGAAAAGCAACAATACAATACAATCAACAATCGCACAAAAACCTTTTACAAACGAAAAGCACTTAAAGTCGATTTTGCGTGACTAACCGAAACTTTTTTGCATTTGCTTTTTTTTGGCTAGCATTCATTTGTGGCTTATAAGAGTTGCCAACAAAAAAATGTTTGTAATTTTGTAATGTAATTTTTCTTGCAAAATTGCCGAGTGTTGAAGTTTGCCAAGAAGCTTAGGCTTAGCCGGCATCCATTACGGGCAATTGTTTCCCTTCAATTGAACAATTTCAACATTGAAATTGTGCAAAGGCACAAAGTAGCATGCAATAAAATAGTGACTAACTATTGTATTGCAGACGCTGCTGAACAGCAATGGCTAACAACAACTACAACTACAACAACTACAACAAGTCGCGCACTAAATCGCAATTGTAACGCAACACTTACAAAAGATGCTCGTGCAGCGCATACAACTGGCATCTCTGCTGCTCTGTATCTCACTTTAAAAAGGCATTTAAAGGTTTTTAGTGCCACATTCATCATACAATTGTTAAAGACGCTGCAAGAGTGCAGGGGGGAAGAGCAGCGCAGAGCTAAGTAGAAGTAGGCATGCTGAAAATGCATAAGAAAATGCATTAAAGTCAGAAAATCTGAGTCAAGAGCGTAAAACCAGCTGAAAATGAATTTCAGATTTAATTAATCATGGCTTAAACAGGCTTGCCTACTAGCCTGCATAAGCCAATGATGTCGGTCCTAGAGACACACAAGGGCGCTACTCTCGAGAAAATAATGCCTCAATATTGACAAAACTGCTGATAGTAAAGAAAAAAACCTTGGAATTTAATAGAGGAATACAAATTACTTTCCAGCAGATTCTCATTATTTTATACATAGATACTTTCTCGAGTGTGTCATATTAGTATAATTAAAGCTTTTAGTTACTCTACTCTCAGTGAAGTCTTGCGTACGGCCATGAATATGCTTAGTATGTAAACAAATATTCTACTCTCATTGCATAAATTTCAAAAAATGTTTTGAACCTTCAAACTAAAATCTGTCATTTTTCGGATCGAGAATTTCGACTTTCCTTTTTCACAGCGCCCAGAAAAAACGTAGCTGACATCAAATATGAAACATACATTTCGCTATCAAATGATAAAGTCAATAGTGATTTTTATTTGGAATAAAAAATTCCAAAATTTTAAAGCAACTGAAAATGGCAAGGATTTCTTTAATCGAAGGCTTGAGATCAATATGATCCATTTCCACACTCTGAGAGCAGAGCTCAATTGTTACAAAATTATATCGACAAAATTTTTGCATAAGGCCCTTTCGAAATTTTATGAAATTGCTGAGGCATAGCCGACTTGCTGTAACATACCAAGCAGCTGGGTGTAGGGTGTTGCTTTAAAGCCTAGCGTTACGGTGTAATAATTAAGCTCGTATCAAAGCAATTATAAAGCGCTGAGAATAGTGCAGAGAGAAATGAATACAGAGCTAATTTCAAATTATGCGCTGCCATAGCCGAAGAATTACACCCTAAGGAAAATCTTAATCATTATGCCTGTGAGACAGCAAGAAAAATAATGACCATAGTACTTAAGGACTTTAGGACGACTATAGGCCAGAAAATTGAAATAAGCCGTCTGAAGCGGAAATGCTAATTGTTGCTGGACAAAAAATTTACTGTTATTTTATTGCACTTGCCGAATATCGCTTGCAGCTGCAAAGTCTGGAAATGGCTTAATATTTCAACGGGCGTTATTTTCACAAGCAGCCAAGCTCATATTCGCTTCCTCAACGCTGCTGCTGGCTGTCGCTGCTGCCGCCCTCCTTTGTGCCTGCCACATATTTTGCCGCTTTTAATGCGCATGCTCATGCCTGCCGCCTGCTACCTTTTTGTTGGCTCTTGCTAGGCAGACGTAAACGCTCGCCGAACAAAAAGCAGTTGCAAAATTGCACTCGAGTGCATTTTACTATATTTTCACAAGCGGCAACCAACAGCAGCAGCAACAACCAACAACAGCAGCAGCAGCAGGCAACCTACTTTTTTCCAACGGCGCACATGCGAATTTCAATTTATCTTCACTACTAATTTTTAATGGCCATTTTTGCTTGCACTCTCATATTCCTTGCATGCATTTTCGCCTTTTACTATGCTCGTAGATTGCATTCATGCATGAGTGTTGTTATTATTTGTTGTTGCAGCGATTAGTCAGAAATTTTGTAGTATCAATTACAAATTTGCCTTCCAGCAAATTCAATTAAACTTAAAACATATGAAGAGGTAGTAAATTTTTCGGCATATCAAGCATGTACAGTTGCGCATGCAAAAATAGCAGCGCAGCTGTAAATAAAGACAAACTATTTCTAATTAAAGCGAGATGGAAAAGAGGTCAGTAGCGGGAAATTTACTTATTAACAAAATGGAAAAATATTTGTTAGTGTGCTGCAAAATATTCTTATTACGCTTAAAGAAAATATTATCAAAATGTAGTTTATGAAAAATTTTTCTAATTTATTTATTAGCTATAAATGTATCTAATCAGAAAATCTGGCTTAAAGAAAATTGCATGCACAATTTTATGCAAATAAAAGCGCTGCTATTTTTGTAAGCAAAATTGTACATTTGTACAAGTGTTGGTATGTGCTGCGCATTTTTAAGTGACTGTTGTTTTTGGGCTGCATTTGGGTGTGTGCAAATATAAATTAAAATTTTGTTTTCAGTTGTTGTTGTGGCGCCTGACTTGGCATTATTAAATTTAATTGCGTTCCAAGTGAATATATGTATATATTACATACTATATAGTAGAATACTTAGTATGTGCATAACCTTAAGTGGAGTAATTGTTCTGTACTGAGTAATTCAAAATAAAAACGTTGCAGGGAACTTCGTCTACTCTCGCAATTAGTCTGAACGGCGAATCAGCTGTGAGTCATGACCCAAAAGGCACCCGGGAGATTTTGCATTATTGCCGTAGAGAGCAGAATATTCGTGAGCAATTTTTGTTTACAAATTATTCAACTAGTTATAGTTACTTTAGTCATATGCGCTTATTTGATGTTTGACTAGAATACTGTGTAAATATTTTTGCACACAAAGTATGAAATAATTTAAAAAGTTCGGGAGTTTTTATAGGGATTTTTACTTTCGATAGGGAAATTGTAACCTTAAAAAACTCTTGCATGCTACACAATCGAGTACTTATATAAAAATGTGATGCTTGGCTGAAAACATAGGCAGATAGATAGAAAAATAAGATACATACATAGTACATATATTATTATAGAAGAAAATGTAGTATAACTGAAGTGAAGATTGCTAATGACAACTGAAATGATTAGATTTCAAGTTGATGCATTTTAAACCGTTTCCACATTTTATTGGAGCAACTTTTGCAGTTCAATAGCTACATATATGCATTAAAGATTTCCTGAATGGCCAAGGTCTTTGAACCAGTTTAACCACCATAAAAAACAATCGATTCAGACTGCTGAAATACATTTATTAAGGCATGTCCAGCTAGGCAAATGAAGTTGCCTCAATCAAAGAGATACGAGATAATTTAAACTAAAATCAAATATGTGAGAATGCTCTCAAGACATGCTCCATTTCGATCCAAAGTATATATTTAACTGCTTCGTCGAAGCTTTGCCATGCTGTCTATATCTTCAAGAATACATTACATGCGCTTACATTCAAAACACTCTTTCAACAGTTTTCAATAAAACAAAATTTGGCAGGCAAACCAACCTTTTCAGTTTTTTGGATTAGCATAGAGGGATTATTTTCTGTTTTCTACATTTTCTATGAAATTTCAAGCAGAAATTTTACAACTTTCCGACGCAAAAAGTCATGCATTTTAACTAAAGTTGGTAATGAGTGCTTCTGTTCAGTCTATTCGACATTCGGCCAAATTGTCAAATTGGCACTTTCTGATTTTTTGCTGTCTTTCTGTCTCTTTCGTATTTACTAGTCTCTGAGTTCAACTTCTGTCACTTTCCGTTGCAGCTCTCAACTAACTAGCTTAATATTTTCACAAGTTTCTAAGGTCATTGGCATTTTTTTTTTTGGAAATAATTTCTCACATTTGTATAACCTGCAGGCCAAAGAAAGTAAATGCACAAAAGAAATTTTTATTTCAAGCTTAAGGCAAAAAGGCAAAACCATACGAAAAACTTTCTTACCGCGCAGTTAAAACTGTTATTAGCAGCAATCTGACTTTAATTAGATTGACCAAAATTGCTATGCACAATGTTGAACACACACACGCACGCACAAAAATTTGCATTAGTAGACCAAAGTTAATTAATCAAAATGTCAAAAGTTTTTACCAAAAGATACAAAAAAACCAACACAAATTTAACGACACAAAAACGTGCAAAAAAAGTTTCAGTGACAAAATTGCAGCCAAGCAAATGCAAAACAATTTTCAATTTTGTTGCAATTTTTTCAAAATTCTAGATTGTTGAAAATTTGGAATTTTTTGTGGCAAAAAATTAAACCGCTTTACACTAAAATTTGAAGTATTCAAAAAAGTGCGTAACATAAACAAAGGCTGATTGAAAAACTATGGAAATTTTTTCGAAAATTGACATAATTTTAAACCAGGGCTGCAAGCAAGCTTTGCATCGAAGAACCCTTGTTAACCGATTTAACCGATTCGAAAAAAATTATGCAGCAAATTTTCAATAAAAACATTTATGCATTTCAATTGGAGTGCTACTCTCGGTTTTTTTTCACAAAATTTTACTTTCTGCTTCTTTTATACATACACGCATACATTGATAATTTATGAGCGATAAGGCAAAAGTCTGTTTTCCAAGGTGCTGAAAAAAATTTTTGACTTTCTGCCAAAGAAGACAAACGGATTAACGAAAATTCAATTCTTTGGGTTTTCTTAAAACTTCAAATTTTGTAGTTCAGCACTTTTTGAAAATTTCCTGCATTTACTTTTGAAATATGTTTAGAGCTTATATTAAATTTCTTTCAATTGCTATATTAAATTGTTTGGCCAATGCAGAAATATGCATGTGCATTTGAAAAATCATATAAACTCTTATAACTTGCTACAAAGACAACGATATTTGTTGTAAAAGTATGCATATTTTACATGCAAAACTTTGAGAAACAGAAAATTGCATCAATTAATTTTTTTCCTTCTCAAAAACAACACTCAGAGTATGCGCATAAAAATTCATCAAAAACTGGCGGAAATTTCGAAAATGCTTGGATGCAAAGTTCCGGCACAAACGCAAAAGTAAACAGAACAATACAAGTGAGTGTGAAGCAAAAAAAATTTATTTACAAATATCAAATTCACAGCTGGAATTTTCGAGTGACCAGATGACAAGAAAACGTGAAATCCAATACTCAGCAGAGTCAAGCGGAATTCTGGCGTGGGCACACTCTTGGCCGAGTTCAATATGCGCCGCTGAAGCGCAGCGCTGCAGCGAAAGGTGCTAGTAGTGGCAGAAATCAGGCACTACGACACTGAAGTGCAGTCTACAGCAGACAGACAAGAGCACAGGCAACGGGAGGAGCAGAGCTGAGGAAAGGCATGTCAGCAAGAAAACCAGTTCAGGTTTAGCAACAGCAAAAGCGGCAAGCAAGGGGGCAATATTAAGAAAAAAAAACAACAACAACAACAGCAACAACACTGTACAAATCGTCGGTAGAGCAGAGTGGAGCGTATGCCGGGGACCAAAGGTAAATTTCAAAAACAAACCATATGCACACATAATAAAGAGAGAGAAAGAATTGCATTAAGTAGAAGAAGAAAAACAAAAATAACAACTACAACAACAACAACAACAGCAGGCAAAATATGAAAGACGAGTAAACTGCAAACAGGAAATGAACCCGTGTGCACTTTTAAGTACGTTTTGTGGGTTCCCTGCGATGCTTTCCACTTGAGTAAGTGCCACTTGCCATTGATTATTGGATCGCAGCGCAGGCGGGGCGGGGCGGTGCGGAAGGAGTGGGCGTCATTGTAGGCCTCTTTTCTGCAGCCTGCCTCGTTGTTGCAAGCTCAGCAAAAAACAAACTGCTTACAATTAAGTGACACGCCCCTGCACTGCGGGCGCCGCCACTGCCTGTGGCAATCAGTCAATTTCGATGGCATCGCTCCTCGATTGGCATCGGCTGAGCGGCGGCTCGCAGCGTAGCCTTTAAAAGCTGTGAACTGCCAAATTGCAGCTTACGCAAAAATTATCATAATTTTACTAAAGAAGGTGCGACCATTTTTTTTTGTATTATTAACGCATTTTTAAGCACTTTATTTTGCGAAACAAAAAGACGGAACAGAATCGCAGAGATTAGTTAAAAGCAGCGCAAATTAGCATCTAAATGTGGACATAAAAATCTGCAGAGTATTTTTTTTCGATCAGAATGTTAAAAAGGAACATGACAATTTCAATAAAAAAAACGTGTTTTAACAGAAATTATGCTCAAATTCTACTAAAACAGGCAGACTTTACTTTTTGAAAATAAATAAAAAGAAATCAATATTCAAGAAGTATTTAGCAGATAGAAATTAGTTTTAAGTATGAATTTCAGCACCCAATTTTAATATACAGATGTATATATACATATGTATGTAGATAGATAGATACAGAAATTTTGCATAAAAAAGTGCTGCCTAACAAAAAAGGGCATTTTTGGTTCTCAGCTTCAAAAATTTGTGCAATTCTTGCTAAAAAAAAATAGCTTATGGTATATGTGTGTGTGTGTGTGTGAGTATGGATGCTCGCACGATTGCGCATTAAGAGCATTTACCTTTTAAGTGTGCGCGCGTCCAGAGGCCAGCAGGGAGAATGTTTGTGCAGCTAGAAACTGCGATGGCTGCTAGGCTGGGCTGGCGGGTGGCTCTGGAAGACGGGCAGCCGGGAAGATGCTAAGCGCGAGCGACTAACGCAATACGCGGCTGCTTGTGTTTGTGGCAGCGTATGTGTGCGTGTGTGTTAAATCCAAGCCAGTGGATTACAACACGACCGATCTCAATCCCGACGAGGCTGCTCTCGCGGTTGTATCTTTTGGATGCGTGCGCTGTGCTGAGCTCTTTCTTGCCAGGCGTGTTTATTATGGCTTTTAGTTGCCCAAAAGAAAACTGGTTTCATGCGTCGCTGTAGCTGAGCGTGCTCAAGCTGTGTGGGGGCTGCTGCTGCTGCTTACTTTTGCACATTTAATTAAAATATTTTAGAATAATTGGCATTTTTTTCGAAATTTTTGCTTAGAATTTTTAACAATGCGAATTTTTCACATGCACAAATTCACTTTCGCGTCATCAAGAACTGACGATTTGAATTGACAATTGGCAGGCCGTGCACAACAACGCGAACAATGCAAGCACAACGACTCTAGCCAACCACAACAACAATGCGCTTAAAGAAGATCTTTTTATAAGCTTCGCTGTGATTATGAAATTTCATTGGCCGCGCTGTTCAGTTTGACGTTGCTAACAATCACAGCAGCAATAACAACAAACACAACATCACAATGGCAACTGTTGCTGCTTGGGTATGCTGCTCCCTCTCGCCCGCTGCCTTCGCGTTGCTGATTCACACAGCTTCAACTTTTTGAGAATTAAAATTTTTGGAATTATCAAATTTTCAAAAATGTATTGCCTTTTTCGCTACTATTATTTTAAACACTTTGCAAAAGCAATTCTTTGGAAAATTTTTTGCATGAATTCTTTCCCTTTGTTCGGGTTTCATTTCTTCTACATTACAAAGGCAAAGGCGACAAATTCTGCCGATCTCCACGGAAGCAAAATCTGAATCGCGTCTTCAAAACCGAAACAGCTCAATCAAACTGAATTCGTTCGCTGCGTTTGTATCGCACTGAAGTGTATCTGAATCTGGCAAATGTGTGCGGCAGTGAGCGAAGTAGAGTTGCCAACGCTATGTACACAGAGAGAGAGTGCAATGTAAAATGTGGTTTTGGTGAGTGGATTTCTAATGGAATTTTAAAGGTATTATTTCTCTCCAATTTTCGCTTCTTTAGATTTTTTTCCATTGGATTAATTTCATGAAAGTGAAAAAAGTTCTTTCCACCTGCAATCAGTTGCATTACAATAAATTGCACGCATTCAAAAATTAAATGATAAACAAATGGATGCTCACAAGCAATGCAATTTTCAAAAAATCTATCAAAAAACTTAACAAAACTCTTAAGTGTGAAATAGACGTAGCAAAGAAATATTTAGGGTCGTTCATGAAAAATATGACGAAAGTTCTATGAACAATGGTAACCATAAAACTTTCAATTGATTTCAGCCGAATCAATTAATTATTTAAGTTTCCAATTTCTAGATTAGCTTTTGAGCAGCTGACAAAAATAAGTAAAATTTTTTTATTTCATTGCATTTGATTTTTAATGTTAATAAACTCGCACAAGAATTTTACATGGCATCCATATTCTTGACAACATTTACAACAACATGGCAACCTTTGAGATTAGACAACAACCACAAGAAAACATAAACTGTAGCGCTGAGATTAACAGCAACAACTTGCACCACATGTTGATAGACATGTTGCGGCCAACGAATAATTGTATAGCAACATTGGTCTGTCTCAACTGTCTCTCCGGCTTCGATATACATACATATATGTACGTCTTTTACTAACACACTCACATAGTGAACTTGATGGCCCAAAAAACCGGCGATTCCACAATCAGGTTTTGGCCATCAAGTTGCGTATTCCGACGAATTTAGAACTGGGGGATTTTTTTCCGGGATTTTTGATTTTTTAAATGGGATAAAGAGGGCGTTTTGGGTAAGTGAATGGGAATTTTTGGAGCTAGATCTCTGGCAACACTGTTCAGAAAAGGAAAATAGAAAAGAGCTGCCGCTTCTCGGTGAAAACCGCAAAACCGCCAAATTTTCATACTATTTCCAGAGATATTTATTAAATATCTCTGCTATTTCCCTTATTTCCTCTTATTAGTACCATTCCGTTGTAAAACCATTTGCGTTATTAGTACCAATTTTTACATTTAGGTTGTTGCATGTGCTTAAAAACCAAGCGCAAAATCTCCAAATTTGATTGGTTAGCCAATCAACAAGCGCCAAGCCAAGCGCAACAGGAACCAAAATATATATAACCAACAATCAATGGTGAAATGTTGCAATATTATGCATGGTTGCAGCCGCAAATTAAGAGCCCGATTCCAGTGGAACGTGCGTTCGTTTGCGTTCGCTCAAAATTTTTGACAGCTAAGTTGAACTAGTATAAACATATGAAGAGAGTGCCAATTAGCGGTACGATATACGCAAACCGCAGGAAGTTGACTAACTTTCAACTTTTGCCGCACAATTTTGCGTTGACAGCTCATAAACAGCTCACATACACACTCTGTGGTTGCCATCAGTGTGAAATGAAAGTGTGGTAGCTGAATATATCTTTATGTTGTACTTATTTCAATCAATATTAGGTTTAATTGATATATACACAATATTAAATGGTAATATACATTGTTATAAACTTGGGACGAAATATGTTCTGTAAATTATAGAAGAATGTTTGCTGGTCAAGTTGTAAATTGCCGATATGTAGTGACTCTCTTTGGAACTCACGCATTCTGTACATTGGAACAGCTCAAGTGCGTTTCAAGTTTTTGCATTTACGCAATTCTGCAATGGTACGCACGCACGCACCATTGGAATCGGGCCATAAAACACAACTCGGTGTTTGTACAAAAATGTAAATGATTGGCAATGCCATACACACATGTTCCGTGCAGCAACATTGGGAAGCACGTTTTCGCTTTGCTTTCAAAAATTTCGCAATTTGGTGTTCTCAGCTTACTTTGCCAAGGAAAAGACTAGTTAGAATGGAGGAAGACGGACCCGTTGAGCCGACAATTGATTTTGTGCCAGCCATTTGTTTTGTGCAGCGCGGCATAGCCAAGGAACATCCGGACAAAATCACACTCACACAAGCAGAACTTACGCGTGTGATTCAAGAAACCAAGGCACGTTTGGACTCCGCCGATGAGGAAGACGAGAACGACGATGACGACTCCGATGGTATGGAAGTTGATGCAGGCGCTGAACAGCCTACAAGTTCGAGCCGCAATCCAGACGATGAATACGGCTTTAGCAACTATGAACAAGAGGAGAACAAGCAGGCGGCGGACATTGGTAATATCGTTGATCCGGAGCAGCAATTGCCGGATGAGGATAATGACTCAGAGGCGGAAGATGAGGTTATCAAGGCGACGGATAATTTGTTGCTGGTAGGGCACGTGCAAGATGATGCCGCCTCCATGGAAGTGTGGATATTCAACGAGGAGGAGGAATCTCTGTACACGCACCATGACTTTTTGCTGCCCAGTTTTCCATTGTGCATTGAGTGGTTAAATCATGATCCGGGCAGTGAGAAACCGGGCAACATGTGCGCAATTGGCTGCATGGATCCAGTGATTACCGTGTGGGACCTGGATATACAAGATTCAATAGAGCCAACATTCAGACTTGGTTCAAAGGGTAGTCGCAAAAAAAATAAGGAAAGTTACGGACACAAGGATGCGGTATTAGATCTCTCCTGGAATCGAAATTTTGAACACATTTTGGCTAGTGGCTCTGTAGACCAGACTCTTATACTGTGGGATCTGGATGAGGGTCAACCGCATACGACAATCACAGCGTTCAACGAAAAGGTACAGTCTTTGGAATTCCATCCAGACGAAGCGCAGAGCATTCTCACTGGCTGTGCCGATGGTTTGGTGCGTTTATTTGACTGTCGCGATCCGGAAACGCTTAACACAACATTCCTCAAGTGGAAAGTGCCAGGCGAAGTGGAAAAAGTGCTCTGGAATCCCTGCGATGCCAATTACTTTGTTGTTGGCACAAACGAGGGCATTCTGTTGTACGCGGACAAACGACAGCCCGATGCGATTTTATGGACTAAAAAAGGTCATGGAGAAGAAGTCTCTGGCATCTGTTTTAATAGTCAAGTGCCAAATCTGCTGACTACCACCTCGACGGAAGGTGCATTAAAAATTTGGAACTTCAATTCAAGCGAAATTAAAGATGTATACACGCACAACTTTGAAATGGGCCGCTTGCAATGCATGAAACAAAGCCCCGAAGACCCCTTCACGCTGGCGTTTGGCGGAGAGAAGCCGCCTCGTTGTCGCGTCTACAATATCAAGAATTTCGAGGCAGTGCGAAAGATTTTCAATATTCCAGACGCAGAAGCGGTGTAAATAGCTAATGCCCTACCGACATAGCTTAAGATATTTATGTTAATACAAAAGTATGCAAATAATTTACATTGTACATAGTACAAGTTTAATAAAATGTAAATGCTACAGTTTATAAATCGTTCAATTCAGCTCTGCTTATAGACTAGTACCTATTTTTATTTTAATTACCATTTTACAGCTTCCGCTCAGTAGTCTTTCCTTCCTGTTTGATTGGTGTCACTAGGACCACTTGTTCGCCACGTACGAGTAACTGCTTCAGATCTCTGCGTATTTCAACATTCTTTCTGTTCAGGCTCTTCACCTGTTGCTCTGGTAGCTGAATGCCTAGTTCCCTCAGCTGCTGTGTGCAATCCTGCGGCTTGCCAATACTCTTATTCTCGCCGTATTTGTACTTGCGTCTGCACCACACTTCGCTCACATCGCTCAGCAGTAGATTCCAATGTTTATCGAAGCATAGCAAACAACCTTCAATGGTGCCGCGTATGCCATGCTTCCGGCGAGTTCTTACATGCACGCGCTGCCGCTCAGCCACACATTTACGTAGCAGCGCCAATGGTCCCGTTACCTTTTCCATGTGTACGTACAAATTGCGTCGGTGTCGTTGTGGTGAGCCTTCAGCCTTACGCCGTATTGCCATTTGATGAGGCAGAAAGCGGCGTTGTAGCATGCCGTCTTCTTCCACAACAAGCGGGCGGTCCGGGGCTTTGCTGCAACTTGCCATAGCTGGCTCCTCGGTTTTCCTCTCATGCTCATGTGTGGTGGTGGTTTTGTGGTGGGCAGTTACCTTGTCGCGCTTATTCAAATTCCATATGCCCACCTTTTTGAAGGCACTCTCGAAGGCAGCGAGGTTCTGGTACTGCACCCTCGGTACCTGCTGCGATACGCGAAAATCGTTGGTATATAGCGCACGCAACGGATTGAATTGCTCGCTGGTTATATTCAAATGTTCCTCAACTTTGACTGCGGCTTTTGTTTCCTCTTCGCTCTGTTCACTGGCCAGAGCTTGCGTTTCTTTTTCCTGCTCCTTGTCTTTGACTTCATTGGCATTTGGTTGACTAATTTTGCTAGAAATTTCTGATATTACACGAAATTCAATATTGTTTTAAATATGTATGCATTTAAATAGTTATGGTAAAATGTCAAACTAAAAACAAATCACCCGCCGTTGATGCAAAAGTTGTAATAATTTGTCGGTTGATTTGACAGTTCGAAAGTTGCTCCAGTGCTGCCACAGTGTGATATTTTATGAGTGAAAATATTATTTTGGAAATATGTAACATCAAATATTTGATTTTTAAATAATAATTAAATTTTTTATTAACCACTTTTCTATCAACCATTCTCATATGCATTCCTTGATTAGGACGACTTTATTATTGAGAAATATGTATATAGAAAATATAATTGAAACATGTTAAAATTCTAAGAAAGCATAATTATTTGCATTTTAGCAATCGGTCACAGTGCAGCGACGTTTCTTTGTGCGTTTCGGGCACGGCAGTCCTCCGTTCTTGGCCTCACTGATGACGTAGCGGCGACGCTCGGAGTAGCCGAGTCCACAGCTGACACTACACTCTGACCAATCGGTCCAATCGGACATGACACAATCCGCTGCAGCATTATCGCTATTGTCGTTGGCGTTCGTGTTGTAGGGCTGATAGGCTTGCGTCGCGGAAGTAGGACGAGAAGTGGTGATCGAGGTTTCTGTAGATAGAAGAAAACAATGCTTGCATATTGATAGCTAAGTACTCATATTCGCATTAACGTACCCAACATGCCACAAGTGGTCAAGCAATCATTTTCAGTGAGGAAATTGTTGCGATTTCCACGACAGCCACCATAGATGAAGGCCTCACAACGGCCGATATCCTTGTTGAAGGCGTAACGAGTGTAGTAGCCACGACAAGGCCCAGTGTCGTAACGGTGCATGCAAATATCTGGAAGAGCGGTCACAATTGCACAATTTTCATTGGTATAAAGACGGAGGGTGTCATCGTGGAACTTTATCAGTAAAAACTTGTGAGGGAGAAATTTTGCAGAATAATAGAAATTCTGAGAAAATGAGAAAGGTAACGTTTCTCAAGCAAAAACTTATTGAAATTCTGTACAGGCTTTTCTCAACGATCACACCTCAATTACACCTCAGTTTGTCAATCGACCGAAAGTAGACGAAGAACGTCTGGATTAACGAAGCTAAGTACAAAAAAAGCTCTCTCAGCAACCGGCTTACGAATATATACGACGATAAAGAGAGATCGGGGCATGCAAACCTTTGGCCATTTCCTTAGTGATGCTGCAGTCCTGGCTAACAGTACACTCCTTCTGCTGATGCAGCTCCAAGCGTTTGCTGCAGTCAATCTTCATCACCTCATCCTCGAGCAGCACGAGACGTGTGCGTATGGTGACGCCACGCCCGCAGGTGGCCGTGCACGGGCTCCAGTCGCTCCACTGCGTGGTGGGACACATGCGATCGGGCAACTCTACCTGCTCGTAGGTGCAATCGGGCAGCATGCACTTCTGCTTCTCCACAATGCTGATGTGCGGGCAGCGCTTACGGCCAAGATGATTGATAAAGGTGCGTGTGCGCATCGTAATGCCAATGCCGCAACTGGCCGAACAGTCGGACCATACGTTCCATGGTGTCGTCTTGCAGACACCAGCACCTTCACCGTCGTCGTTGACCAGCGACTGGAAGTTGGCCAGGTTTTCGCCTTCATCCTCATCTTCCTGTTGAGCTCCGCTGCAGCGAGAGAAATGCTTTAATGAAAAAGCTGCTGTCGTTCGCTGACTGCTGACCACTTACCTACACTCCGCTATGGCAGCCACACACATTTCCTTTGCGACCAATTGACGTGCACATTTGACGGTCTCAGCCAGCTGCGGGTTGTAGTACTGCCGAGAGCGCATGCGTATGCCTTTTCCGCAACTTACAGAGCATGGGCTCCATTCGGTGAATGGCGTTACGCGACATTCCGCTGGCGTTCAAAACAGCAATATAAATAAGTTACAATTGAAATCTCGAAAGCTTCGCCCTACCTTTAGTGTCCTGCTCCTCGACATCATCGGAAACATCCAGTTGCAGCGCCTGCAGAAAGTCATCGTCACAATTTCTGGATACGATTTTCTCTCGCCTGATATACAACTTGGCAAGTGGCGTCATTTCTTTAATGCTTGGATTGTAGAAAGGAGCGCGAGGATCCTCCGGATACATATTAGTTATACGATACATGCGCTCACGCGGTTGGGTCTCGGTATTGGGCGACTAGAAGCATATAAAAATCGTCACTTTAGAAATTTGGAATATTTTGCGATAAACGCTTAAGTGCTGCTCCAATTTGGAGTTTCGGCGAGCATTAAGTACATACCATGTAAGTTATGCCACTGTCAGTGCCTGCATCCCAGGGATATAAATCAAAGTCCATAGAATCCTTCCAGCTGCAGTCTTCCGTGCACAAGTCAACGCCACTTATGCCTACTACCCAATCCGGCGAGGGTCCTGCAACATACATAGCAAGTATAGAAGTAAAGTCAGTTTCGCGGAAGTTCACTGCAAAACCCACCGAACATGGAGACCAAGGACAGCTTCGGATGCTTGCGATCCACTCTAAATTTGGCAGAGGTGTTTGTATTAACGCTGGGATACCAAAGGCCGGCAGCCTTAATCAATGTGCGCAGTCTGGGCCCTTTAGCTCGCAGTTCTGCCTCCAATGCAGTTGGTGAGCCCCATTCGGCCAGTGAACGGAACCCGTCGGTGGCAATGTGATTCTCGCCCCAGAATGAGAAATTCGATTCGTGACTGGCACCAATAACATCGGAAAAATGTGTCAACCAAATAGCAAAGGGATAATCCCTTGGATGCGTCTCATTCGACCATATACCCTCGAATACCAGCTGTTCGAAATTTTGAAATTATAGTTTAAAGCAAGGAACATTGGTATTGTTTGAGAAGATGGACATACACTATATTTGGCCTCATCACAGGCACAGCACTCCTTCTGTGCAGCTGCAGCATCGGGTTTCTTCTCGCATATGACCTGCGTCAATTGGCCGTCGTCGGAGAACCAGGCACGTGGGCTCTCGTACACCATGGCCGACAGGGAAACGCAGCCTGAGCCAGCTTCCGGCGCTACCCACATTACTTGGATTTCGGTTTTGGGCAAATCATCTGCTTCCGAGACGGTGTTCACACAACGATCATGAAATTTACTTAAGGCATCACTGAATAGTTGGAAACGTCCAACACGCCTTGGACTCGCCTGTTGGGAGCGCTTGGAGCCGTTATGAGCTTCAGCAGTAATGGTAAAGTGTGTGAAATGTTGCACTTTGGAGTGGGTGCGAGAGCCAAGGAGCAATACTGTAAAAAACGGAAATTTTGTTTAGCGATTTTTCTTTGCTTTGAAAATTTGTAAAGTGAAAAGATCAAATTGCTCAAGTTTGAATTGGATATGATTTGTACACGGCGGGCCTACAATGGAACACAGTATGGGTAAGAGCGGAAGAAGAAAATTTGCATGTTCGGAGCAGTTGGAGGCTAAGGATTCCGATGTATGAAATGGTAATGGTAAAACGGCCAGTTGGTAATAAAATGCAAAGTCAATGGCTTTGAAGGCGCTTGGGGCTCCGGTAGTCGCTCCAGAGGAGTTCATTTGCAGAGCAAAACAAATGAGCAGCAGTTAAATGACATTATGACCGTTCAACAATTATGAACAAACAGGCTTGGGAAGCTTATGTGAACAAAGCAAATGTCTGTGGAAGGTAAACAGAAGAAGAGATTTTACTCGATGATTCGCAATGATAAAGAAAAACACTTTGCCGCTAAATCAAAATGACAAGCGATAACCCCGTCAAAAATCATAACTCTCAAATTAGAAATTAGGATTTGCTGCAAAAATTTGCTTAGTTAAAGACCGATTTAAAAAATAATTGAACAAATAGAGCAAAACTTTAAATGACATAAAAAAAGTAGCGTCAGGTCGAATGCAGATAAGCCCGTCTCGTGGCAACGACAACAACACTGTGATAAGCGCTGTTCACTTGAAAGTGATGGAGGAAAGCAAAAAAACAACTGACAATGTGTAGTGCCAAGAGACTATGGCTTTATAAAAAGTATGACGAGCTTTATTTTTATAAAAGAGAAAACTGTCTTCTATGCTGCTAAGAAAGAGGAATGTATTTAAAAAGCTTATATTTAAAAATTTTGTTTATTCCTTTTAGAGAAAAAAAAATCCTTTGAGACAGTCAACATCATTGAGGAAAAATTGCTGTTGGATGGAACTCGAGATATGTATTTATTTATTTACTATCGTAATTACAATAATAAATTATTATAATTAAAAGAAATAGCTGCCGGGGCTTTCGGCTCGAGAGATATGTATGTATACATATATATTTTACATTTGTATGAACGTGGACATAAATATTGCATGAAAGAAATCCCATTCTTCGTTGAAGGCATGAAGAGAACATAATCTGCTATATATAAAGCAGCATTATTTTGAAATGTAGGATTCACCAATGTCATTCTCTTAATTTTTTTAATAGCTTATGCTCTGACATGTTCACAGGTTCAAGTTTCTGTGTGGCGATAATTTTAAATTTGTCACTTACAATTGTATGTTTTGCCTGGCACATAACCATTGGGGCCATCAGCCACAATTAGTTTGTATCCATTGTCGCCGCGTGTGCGTCTGGCATGCGGCAAATTGGTCGGGCCACGAGGACAGCCTGCCACCGAGACGGCGCTAATTGCCAGCGCAACGATGGAGAGCAATAGAAATGCACTGTAACTTTTATATAATTGCATATTTTTTGCCGTTTATAATTGTATTTATTTTGTATTTAAATTGGCTGCCGCCGCTGTAGAGCTGCAGATGACTGCCTTCGAGGCAGTAGCACTATGCCACCACAGCACACTTGAGACAGTAGACACAATGGAGTCACTGCAACACATGAATTGTGCTCTCCGTGCAGATAGTAATTGCCTGCCTTTGTTTTTATCGCTCGTCGGTCCGTGCACGTATGCGTATTCCTGCTGACGCCGGTGCTCTTGCGCCACGAAAATATAACTTTTCACTTGGACGTACGCGCTTAGACTGAATTCTGAAAAGCATCTTCAATTCCAGGCTGAGCTCATCGTCGGTGTTGTTATGCTCTGCTGGCTTGCTTGCCGCATATTCAGCGCTTTAAGTGCGAGAGTGTGTATAATTGAAGATGCGCGCTGCGGCTGGAGCTGCGCGTCCGAGTTTGTGTGCTGATAAGGAATGTGCTGCGGCTGATTTCGAATTTCAGCGAAGCGCACTAAAAGGCGGGCAACTGTGATATGCGAACTATTACCACTTCTAGCATTTAAAAATTCCAACTATTAATGCAAAAATTACGAATTACAAATTTTCATCAAATATAGATAAGCATTTGTCGTATGGAATATCAATTGTTTTTATTGTTGTTGCAAGCGCTTCTTATTTCTTGATCTCTGCACCCGATTGGCAGGCACTGATAAGCAAAATTTTAAATACAGTGAGTACATAAATCTTCGTATTATGGGAAATTTAAAATAATTTTAAAGACTTCTTAAAAGATATATCTATATATAAATGCCATTAGAGAGTGGATTCTTTGGAATTTAGCTAGAAAAAAGGTGGCTTTCTGCACAAGTTTCCCTTGTGACGGCACGTCGCTGTTAACAATCGTACACTTGAGATTTGAAGCGTTCTTTGAAATATCATCGAAGTCATCAATTGCCAAATGCCATTTGCTGAACATGATTTGTTAAATCAAGCGCTTAAGATGAGATGAGTGATGAACTTGCCGGTCAGTTGAGTGGCAGAGTCCTCTCGGAATACGCCAAATGTGTATCACAGTATTTTTCGCCCACTTGAAATGTTGACATCAAAGGTCCGGCTGAAAAAATGATATTCAATTTATTGCTTGTGAGTCGGGAACGATACAGCGTTTTAGCTTAGGAAGTAGTATCATTGCCTAATAGTTTGAGCCTGAAAATCTTTTGCTTCCTACGTCATTTACGACGGATTAGAGCTAGTATACTTATGTACAGGTACATATATGTATGTATGTATATTTAAAACTTTTAACGACTGCCATTGTCACTTGCCTTGCTGCATTATTCCGAATTTACTTGGGCTTGCAGTTTGGCTTTTCTTTGCGTTCCGCCTTCCTATTGCACTTCGTCTTCTCACTGCACTTCGGCTTTTCATTGCATGTCGCCTTCTCACTGCACTTCGGCTTCTCATTGTATGTCGCCTTCTCACTGCACTTCGGCTTTTCATTGCATGTCGCCTTCTCACTGCACTTCGGCTTCTTATTGCACTTCGCCTCCTCATCGCATTCCTCCTCCTCATTTGACTTCTCCAACTTGAAATCATCACGCTCCTTTCGCAATGCTTCGAATACCTGCTCGGCACTTTCTTGGCCCGTATATTCCTGTATGCAGCATTCGTGCACACGCATGAAAGGATTCCAAGTCTTCTCCTCGCATATCGACGACGGCATGGTGGTTGCGTTCTCCTCGCGTCGCTTTTTGGCCCATTTTAGCCGGCGTTTGATGGCCTTGTTCTGTGGCTCTACTTTCTTGGCGTAGGATAAATTCGGCACCGTGTTCTCGTGCCCGCAGAAGACGAGCGTCTCATCCGGCAGCTCGCCTAACTTGTGCACCAGCGCATCATACATTTGTTCCGGCGTTCCCTCGAAGAGAATGCCGCAGCCGCCCTGGAAGAGCGTGTCCCCCGTGAAGACCACCCGATCGCCCTTGGGCGACTCCACGTAGTAGCAGATGTCACCCGTTGTGTGGCCGGGCGTGTACAAGCAGCGCACTTTCAGTTTGCCTATCTGGAAGCGGTCTCCGTCTGTCACCTTCGATTTGAGCGCGATGATGCGGTCGTCGCCGCCGTAGATCGTCAGCTGCTGGTACCACATCTTGCGCAGCTCCTTATTGCCGGCGGCATGATCGAGATGGTAATGCGTGGTGAGCACCTGCGACATGGTCACTTTCTCCTTATGCAAGGCGGTTATAATGGCCATCGGATCGACCGGATCCACAGCAGCGGCCTCGCGCGTTTCCTTGTCTATGATCAGGTACATGTAGTTGTTCTCTAAAGCGGGCATTATTTTAACGTCCATTTCGCAGAGGCGCACATCCTCCGGGCAGCTGTGCTGACCACGGCGATCGATTTTGAGGGGCAGCACTGCTTTGTGGGATTTATGAAGTAGGGGCGGTCGGTGCTTAAGCTGCTGCCACCAGCGACGCGTCGTCGCCGAGGTGCGCACATTTTTGTATATTCGCGCACTATGCAGATTTTTCAAAATTTTGATCAACATTTTACTTTTTTTATAGATTTTTTTTTATTACGAAAATTTCATGATGTTTGTTGCGACTTATAAAAATGTAAACTTTTTTTTGTTAAAAAAATCAATTTATTTCGATTTGACATTATTAAGATTTTGTGGATTTCGTTATTGTTTGGTAGGGCCAGCATACTAGTCCATCTTTATTGAAGTAAAAATTAGTGCAGAAAATAATTTTCCTTTCGAGCAATCAGATGAATTTCGTGTTTTGCTAAAAAAAAAACGCGCTCACAATTGATCGCAAATGTTTACGATTGCTCAAATTTGCAATATCAAATGCACAAGATTGTGAATAGGGCTACTGTTTGCTTGACGGTTTTTAAAATGTCCATCGGTTATGAAATTAATTTTTTACAGTTTTCTTGTACGTAGAAAAAGTAAAATTACCGGTAAGATCCTTCAAGAATAAGTTAATCTGAGGTCAATTCCCGTTCTGGGCTATCGTGCAGTGAACAAATTCTTTTTATGCCGGTTGTATAGAATACATGCCAACATGTTTTTTTAGTAAAATCTGCCTGCAGTTGCCTAATTAAAATATGATAATTACTTCTTTTACATAAGTTATACTTTATTACATTGTAAAATTCGTATATTTAGATTGTATGTATGTGCATTTAGCATAAATTTGCTGTTGCTGTCTTTCATACTTTACATGAGATGTACAAGTTCGTGCCGTACTTTATAAACATTTTTTTCAACAATTTTATATGCATATTTTCTCCTTAATCAAATGAGGAATGTGGCCGTAATATAGTAAACATTTTCAATATGTGTTTTCGAAGTAGTCTTTCACTTATTCCATAAATGAGCACAGCGCGCCTAGTTACATAAAGCCTGCAACTTAGAACCTTACTTAGGACACACGATTATGACATTAGATTGCATTGCATATCAACTAAAAATATCTGGACAAACATGTAACAAACAAAAATACACAAACGAATTGAAAACTATTTTAAAACTGAGATTTTGCTATAACAGCCAATTAAGTACTTAAAGTAATACCAACAAATACCAATAATACAAATAAGGACAAATATATATATAACATTTACGAAATTCCAAAGCAACTAAATCACATTGTCAAATTTTGGTGTGCATAAAATGCATGAAATTCAATTAGTAAAAAGTGCAATAGCTTAATACTAAAATGTCAGAATGGGCGGCTCACGATGATCCAGCAAATCTGCAAATACATATAAGAACAAATGCATACAATTTGAAAAGTTAAAATAATATAATCCTACCCTTAGCAATGCTCCACCAAGGAAGTGTCACATAGGTGAGGAATGCATTGAGCGGTGTCGATTGCTGGCGGCGATTCTCCTTCCAGAAGTGGAATGTTTGTGTGAAGCCGCGCGTAGCCCAGAGTGGATTATAAGCGCCATCATCAAGTTCTAGAATAGAAATTGAAATTCGTTAATGAGAAATGTGTAGAAGTGCAGAAAATTGAAATAGAAGCGTAAGCTACATTGAAAAAAGTTAAGAAACAGCAAGTTAAAAAAACTTCAATCGAACACAAATATTTAATAAAAGTACAAAACGAGCTAACTGATAGATATAACAGTAGGTACTGTACACAAAATTTACATTTCTTTAGTGACTTCCATGATCATATTTTCTATTAAACTCAAGCGCGCTCAACAACGCTTTACTAGTATTTGTTTAACCCAATTATTTCGCCAATTAATTTAATTGAAATTTTGCACATTTTTTGAGCACAATCATATCCAACTATATTCGATGCTTCACAAAATTCAAAGCAAGGTTAACACTATATTGACAATTGATATGATATTTTGAATTGTACAGAATTCGAAGCTGAACGCAGTCAAGAAAGACAAAAAGACTAAATACGTTCCAAGGAGTTGGCTTCGTATAAAAATCTAGTGTTAAAGTCATATTATTTAAAAATTTATAGAATAACTAATTCTTCTTAGAAATGGCGTTCTGAGAATTTAAATCGAACTCTTGAAAATAATCAACAAAGTTTGCTCTTCCAAATCACAGATTTTACAATTTTGATAATAATTTGTTCGAACTAGTATATGAAAACGAAAAAAATTATCAGTTGTTGGTAAGTGTAATAGCGGGACAGATAGTAGAGAGATCGCATTGCTGCGCGCTCTTGTTGGTGCAACGGGTCATCGCACCTTTCAATGACTTCTTGTGCAGATCGCACCAATAGTAAATGTTGGTGCCATCGGGTGTGCGTCGCTTGGGCACCAGCGCCAAAGCTTGGTTGTAGAGCGCATGATGTGCGCCTGAGCGCTTGCCGCGTGGCAGCGTGCCTGTCAGTTTGCCATTCTCAGTGCTGCTGGCGTCTGTCTCGTCGCTGCTGTGCTGCTCTTTGGGTGGTGATTTGCTGGCGGGCTGTGCAGCTTCGCAATTGCCATTGCAATCGTTGAGCATGGCCGTCGTTTCGAGCGCCAGCGCTTCTCTGCCCTCCAAGCTGTCTCTGTGTGCGCTGCTGTTATCCACAAATTCGGCGTCGTCAGACGTCCTTAGTTTGTCAGTGCTCAGCTGCAATGGATGGCATTCGGATTGTACAGGTACTAGAATGAATTTATCGTAATGATAAGAAGTTTTAGACAGTTCCGCTGTCGTCGTGGCGGTGTTGGCTGGCGGTGAGTTGGGTTGCTCCACTACGGGCAATTCCTCTGTGCCGCGCACGCTAATCATGAGTTTCGTGTCGCTCTCGCTGAGTATGGCCATCTTGGCTACGCTCTCCTGGGTCGCATCGAATTCGGCGCCGTTCAGCGAAGTCGCATCGTCGGCGATTTCGTACTCTTGCGTTTTTGCTTCGGCTACTTCGACTACCACCGATTCCTCCGCCTTTGCCTTGTCCTGATTATTGTTCTTGTTCTCTTTGTTGGCATTATTGCTCTTCGTTTTCTCTGTGACTTTGGCTTTGATGCGCTTTGGCGATACTTTGGCAAGTAAACTCGTGGACTTTGTCGTCTTCTCTTTTGTTTTAAATTTATCTTTTTCTTTGTCCTTCTCCTTGTCCTTCTCTTTCTCCTTGGCTTTGGGTTTCTCCCGCTTGCTTGGCGTGCTGTCCAACTTCTTAGTCTTCTTGTCGGCCGCATTCAGCGATGAGCTGCGCATTACGCTCTTCTTGTCGTTCAGCTTGAGGCCGGCTTTCTTGCTCACAATCAGTTCGCTCTCCACGCTGAGTATGGTTTTGTGCTTCGGCTTGGACTTCTTGTCGGGCATTTTGCTCAGACAGGCGGGCGTCTCATTGGCGGCATCGTCGCACGTCGGACAATACACCTCGGACATTTGGGGCGTGCCCTTGTCGGCGGCCGACGTCGATGTGACCCAGCGCTTGCACTTCTTGCCGCCGAAGCAGTTGCTGCAGCCGGTCGTGCTGGCATTCGATGTGGGCGAGTTGATGACAGTGGCCTCGACGGCATCCGCCGCAATGTCGTCGTCAGCAGCGTCGCTGTCTTCAGTGCTCTGCACAACAACAACGTAGTCTGCCGTGTTATTCGTGGAGGTGCCAGTGGAGGTGCCAGTGGCTGTTGCACTGCTGTCTTGCGCTTGCGCACAATTCGGGTTGAGATGTAGTTTTGCCTCGGATGCCGAGAAAGCAGGACGTAGATCTACAATGAAATATAGATCACACACACACACGTTTAAAAGAAAACCATAAATAGCAGTCAAAATAAAGCAGAATAATTAAAAAAAAGTGATTTTGTTTGAATGAGAGTGGCAGAGCACATGAGCATGAGAGAGGGAGAGAGAGAAATGATTTGCATGACAGCGGAAGAGCGAAAATTGCCAATGTGCAAACTGTTACGAGTGGGCGTGGCAGCGAGCGCGTAACCGGTAAAAAGATATTGTGAGATTGTGTTGCTTTGTTATGAAAACTGGCAACTGAAGTTCAAATTTGAATTTGAATAAAGACGAAAGTATTTGGAGAATAGCTTGGAGCCATCGTATATGACAAGAGTGTGGCAACTAATTGTTTCCCAATGTATTTTATAATTTTTTTTTGATTTAGAATTTCTGTATATTTGTTATTTATATTACGTATTTTAAGCAATTAATAATATGCATTTAGTTTGTACCGACAAAAAATTGGTATGGTATTGCAATCAGTAATCAGTATCGTATCAGCAGCAGCACACAGACATAATGCTTGGACAGCGGATACATATGTATGTATATAAGGTAGAAGGGCATACTGCCTACAACTTGATTAATTTTCCTTTACTTTCTCATTTATTGTTGCTTAATTTTATATATAGTAGTACTTTATAATTTACTCTGCCAATTTTGCAAAAAAAACGACAACTTTCTCTTTAAACATTCTTCAATTGCAGGTACGTAATAATAATAGTTGATTGCAATTTGATTTGGTTGCTCTCTCCGAGGCACTGAACACTCTGCAGTCTTCACAGAATTCAAGTGAAATCACAAACGAGTTTTATAAAGCATATTTCCATAAATTTTCCACACGTACTTGGTAACGAGTAGTGATGAAAATGAGCATTTGAAATTATAAATTACAAACTTGCATTGCAGCAAGTGAGCTACATACTATAAATGTTTGTAAACTTAAAAGGAATGAAAAAAAATTGTTAAAAGAGTTTCAAAAGAAATTGGGTAGAGCAAAAATATAAGAAGTTTGTATCAAAAGTACAAAAAAAGAGTGTACTTAAGTCCTGCTTTCTCGGCATACTTTTCATATTTACAAATATGCATATAAATATGTACCTCAATATATATATTTACATAGGTCGATATGGTTGAAAGGGATTCGCCTTATGCTTGCAAATTTAAAAGAAACAACCAATTTAGAAACATTGTGCAAATAAAATGGGACAAAATATATATTAAACTTATGGAAAGAAAGCAAGCAAGAAATGGGTGCGCAAAAGTGAAAGGCTTATGCGAATAGAACATCAGCAAGTGTCCGATTCTATGAGTAGAAAGTTAAAGGCGACACATGTGTAGTAGTAGAGCAATAGTAAGACTAAATAGTGCAGGCAAACGCGACGTATGAGCATTCTAGTTAACTGTAGTCTGTATGTATAGTGAGTTATGTGATTCATACGCCATGTTTGCCGCAAAATGACAAAGAGTAACCAACTGCAATTTTAAAGTAGCTAATAACAAGTTTTAGTATGCATCAGAGGCATGCAAAGATGAAGGTGACATTGTGTGCGTGAGTATGCCATATACATCTTAATGTAATTAAAATAATATAAAAACTGTATGATAATATATGTAAGTACATTATTATGTTCAATAACTAAAACATTTAAGACAAGAATTAAAATCTGAATGAAAGCTTATTGTTATAAAAATTTCGAAGAATAATAAAACAAAAACAAGCGCCTCAACAAAAGAAAATAGTTTAGAAAATTATTTTTGAGAAAAGTATTTGAGTAAGTATAAAAGAGTAGTAGGAGGAAATTGCAAAATGTGTGCTGTATTTACCATCTCTCAAATCGCCGGCCTCTATTTCGGATACTTCATTGGCCAATGAATCCAGGCCTTCATTTTCGGAGCGTGCCTTTGCGCCAGCACTGCCACAGGGCGCGTCAGTTGTGTGCTTGGTGCGCCAACCGTAGCGTGAGAAATTATTCAAATTAGAGCTGGGATCGCTGAGGCGTCGCTGATGTCGGTAGGTGCAGTAGTCATCGTTCTCCTCCTCCCAATCGTCCCACATATCAGTGGCACAAAAGCTGCAGGAGTGACATTTTTAAATTGCGTAATTATACACAGGCACAAGCAAAAGCAAGAAAATTTAATTGACAACGCACCCCGGCTCACTGGTAGGTGTTTCCACGCCCGAACCCTTTGGTTTGGTGACCGCCATTTCAGCATGTCCTTTACCTTGTGGCCCCTTCATGCGCACGAATTCGCAACGTGTTTGCACTGCGGCACCGCTGCTGAAGAGGCCGAATGACATGCGTTGCGCCACTTTGGAGCTGAGACTGGATTGCTTTAAAAAGTCGGCAGCAAAAGAAAATTTTATATGTTGCAACTGCATGCAAAATTTTATTTGCAGCTTACTCTTGCATCGTAGACTTTCTTGAGTGCGTCATAGCGTATGGAACCCAAGAAGATGACGCCCTGCACTGAGCCGTCCTTATCGTTGGCCACCAACTCCACACACACCATTTCACCGTCACGCACCAATATGTCACTAAAGACTTCGTCGAAGTTGTCCACCATAAAGCAAATGTGCGGATATGTGATCTCTTCGCCTTCGCCTTTGGTGTCCATTTTTCGGCGACTCGGACTGGCGTAGACGCGCTGCGAGTGACGGCGCAGCACTTGCAGCTCCTTGGGTGAGGTACGTGTGCAAATGGCCAGCGTGAGCGTGTAATCGAATTGATGTATGACCATGTTCAAGTAGACTGTCTCCTCCCAGTCCACATCGGGATCACCAATCGGAAGTTTACGTGAGTCTTTACGAAATACCTCGACCTCAGTCTGCAAGTAAGAAGTGCGAATAAAAAAAACTGCACAATTTACAACAAATTTACCTCATATTTTGGCATATGTCGGGAAGAGCTTTTCACATGTTTCTTGCGCACAAAAAACAACAAATCGTCCGAATCGATGCTGTGCACTGGCTCGGTTTGAAATAGAAAGTGTCGCACAAAGAGATCTGTCCAGTAAGTAGTACCCTGTAGCACTACAAAACCACTGTCTGAAATTTCAAGAATATTTTATGATTTTTAACAAGTTGTTAGTATAGAAAACATTTCAGCGATTGCCTCCCATTCTAACCGAATCTCTTATCAGAATACGTTCGCAATTACGTGTCTACATTTTATATCGTCTTACCGCAAAAATGTAATCAAGCAAATGCAACAGCTGTGTCCGAATCAAAACAAAAACAATAATAGCAGCCACAATGAAGACGAAAAAGCCGCCTGTAGACGAACAGAGCGTGTGCAATATAAACAACCCCCTTAACATTGTTGCTGTATGCACTGAGTGGCTGCTCTAGTGAAGCTCAACAAAGAGGACGAATAGCAAGGCGAATGAATTTCGGTATTGATAAATCGATAAAATGCAAAGGTAGATAATTTTCCATTGAGGAATAGATGCAGCAGGATTAATATGGATATGAAAAATACTAAAAAGTCTTTGAATTGAAAATTAATTAAGATTCTACAGTAATAGGAATATTACTAAGCATATTACCATCCTTGAGCATTTGCCTCATTTCCTTGGTGCGTTGAAAGTTGATGTCCTCCAGCAGTTGCTGCAGTGGTGTCTGCGGCTTGAGCAGAGCGCCAGCAGCGCTGGCCAAAGCCATTTTGGTTTATTGAATTTGTGGCTGGAATTTGCGTCTGGCTGCGTGACTCAGAGCTGTGCTTAGCTGGGCGTCTGTGCTAATTGCAATAGCTTGTGCAATTGTCGGCCTGCTGCGGGGATTCCCTAGCCAGCGCGCTGCTTGCTGTAGGCGTTGCTTGAAGTTGGCTGGTTTTTGTGTCTTCTATTACAAAGAGGCGGTGGCAGAATTATTTTAACTTGTTTGAACTTTTTCTTGTGCTAAATTTCTATAAAAAAACCACTTCTGTTTCTGCGTTTCAACTAAATGGTCTGTGTTCTTGTTTGACGGCCAGCGAAAAAGTGTATTGCAAATCGGAATCGCTCCTGCACGAAATTTGGTTCCTTTTATCCTTGTGCCGTTTTCGAGGGTTGTTTATTCTTGCCAACACATCGTGTCTCTTTGTTCGTGCTACGCTTTTTGGCAATTCTACATATTATTATTTTGCGGCGTTCAGCTGCGCAGACACAATCACACAAAGGTACGTTCTATTTGCCGTAGCAAACAATAACAAAAACAGGAAAACAGCAAATGATTTCATTGAAGACTGGCACAGGGTTGCTGTGTTGTATGCAGGTCGAAATATTTAGTACTTTGAAGTGGAGTAGAAAACAAGATAATTTGAATGAACACCAAAAACAAGAACTTTTGCCGTAGTTTTAAAGAAATTATTTTGATTCAAAGATACACAACTTCAGCCTAATATTAAAATTGCCTGACTTGACTGATTTTGTGAATTCAGTCAAATGAACCATAATGAGAGGGAAATTAAAAAAATTTTAAAGTGAGAAAACAAAATTTTAATTCTTTCCTTAAAATATTTGGTAAATTTTAGAATAATTATATATAGATATTTAAAAATACAGATATATATACATATAATCTATAATATATGTTCAATTCTGTATAGTCACAAGTTTTCTAGTGTTAATATTTATAGAATAACAATACACTACATATTAATTTTTCGTATACTTAATACGTTAATTTGTTACTACTCTTTTCTCATTGTTTCGAATTTGCTTCGCACGGGAGGCCCAGCAACAACAAATTCGCATTGGCATGAACTGTCAAAATCAGCTGAGTATTTTTCACCGAGCAGCATCCATAGTGAGCACATGTTGCTGTTGAAAACGCGGTTTACATTTTTGAATTGCTACATTATTTTTCTTTGAATTTAATTCTAAAATTCAATTTACACTTTCTTACGTTTTCTGCCAATGAATTTACGTTTTCTGAAATTGAGCTGAAAAATGTGTAGTTTTACCTTCTTGCACGATTTCAGAAAAATGTTTCCACGAAAGAAGGTAAGCTTGAAAAATATCTTAAAATCAGGTAAATACCGCTAGGTGAAAAAACTAACCATCCGAAAATTGGAAGTCATAGTTAGAGCCTACGACGGCGAGTAAAGAGAATAATTTATGCTAGCATTTACACGGACAGATTGTGTAACCATCATAGTACCTTGTAGCGGTTAACTCATACAGAATGGACATAAGCGACAGCGAGAAGTGCAGGAAATGTAGGGAATCTGGATTTAGGGAAACTCTCGAGCATCTACGGTGCTTTGCCCCGCCATTTCTAGATCTCGCCTAACTTTCTTGGGCCTCCCAGCCCATGGCTTGTTGCACTGAGGGAGACTTCAAAGCTGGGAGCCAGCTCTCTACTGTAGTTCCCTAGAAATTCTCATATTCTAAGCCATAAGTATTTTCCGAACTATTGCTATCGTAGCAATTTAAAGAGGCATGAAGAATGCTTGGAATTTTTTTTTGCTTCAATATTCACATTTCTTTGACGATTCTCTCTTTGAAAACGCATAATTTAAGCTTCGGTCTGCAGTTTTTGTTGTTGTTCACTTTTGCCAATGATTTATGGATAAACGGAATCATTTTTTCACGTGGCGCACCAACAACTGCTGGCGAGCAGGACACCTGCTGATAACCATGCCCAAGTTTTCTCTTAATAGTTCCATTTAAATTTTTTGTCTGTGGTGAGAAGCGAGATTGCATTTTAGTGAAACTTTTTGCATTTCCAGCTGAAATAATATTTTTCTATGCCTTAGTGCGCCACAATCAATTTGCATTCGAAGTAATATCCCTACCGGCAACTCAACTAACTTTTAGTGCACTATAAGCTAACTACTTCGCAACCATAGCTGACTATTCTTCGACTACTTTCAGTGGAAATGACTGACTTTTTTAACATTGCGATGTCCTAGGCAGTAGTCAGTCCCGATTACCCTTCGATGACTTTTCAACTAACTTAAAGTCGGTTACTTCGAAGTTAGCTAAAAGTTAGTTATTAAGAAGTTAGCTAAAAGTTAGCTAATTTTTCAGCTATACCTAACTAATTTCATATAAAGCTATTCAACTAAACTATTAGTTGATAAGCTAATAATACGCTTTATTAAAATATGGTGTAAAATCGTTGCCTGTTTAACATAATATATCATCATATTTCCATATATATTTCACGATAAATCTTTTCATTTCTTTCTGAGCCGTTTTTTGACAATTATATAAAACAAAAAAGAAAGAAAACAAACGGCCTGCTTTGAGTTTTCAATTTCAATTTCACAATGCACATAAATAAATTCAAAAAATTCAAAAAAAGCAAATAGCAAAAAAGAAGAAAGCAAACAGCTCGCTTTGATTTTGGGGCAACTCTGCACTATATTGTAGTTAGCTTATAGTTAGGTCATAAAAGTTAGCTATAAGTGTGTTATTTTTGTAGTCGACTACTGAAAAGTCAACTATAAGTGCGTTATTTTCGTAGTCGACTACTGAATTGCTTATAGGGATCTATGTGCGTTCGTTCGTATGTCTGTGTGTGTGTGTGTGTGTGTGTTTTTTTTTTTTTTTTTTTGTTTCGATACGCAGGAAGGTGGAAATCTTCATAGATACTGCTAGCCCGTACTAGTCAGCATGCACGATTCACGTATCTCCTCCTTGTGCCTACGTACTAAACCCACCTCCCTCCTGGACTCAGTCCTGTTTTCCCCTGCGGTACCACCAATCAAGGCATTCCTTCGCAGGGCAGGATAACCCTTTTCTAGGGTTTCGTCTGTTTATTTATGCAGTAGTTTGCATGTTTATTTCTCTTTTGATAGCTTCGTGCCATTTGTCACCGACCTGGATGGAGGAGATCCAGGTTCGGTTCAGACGAGGTCCAATATAAAAACCACTACTGAAGTCTTCTGGTCGCAGCTACCGACTATAACAGAATTTTGTTGGTCGCAACTGTCTGCTCCGATTGTGGCAGCCTAGACGGGCGTGGCCTAGGTCTGTCAATATCTTCATCGCACGTGGCCGCGGCTTCGATCCGCCATGGCCTGGACGGACGAGGCCTAGGTCCATGGCAGTTCGAGGCTCGCCTTTGGTCCACCGTGAGAGAGTTCACTGGTTGAGAGTGGCTGCTATGGTTGTGACAGCCTAGACGGGCGTGGCCTAGGTCTGTCAACATATATCGTCATCGTACGTGGCCGCGGCTCCGATCCGCCATGGCCTGGACGGGCGAGGCCTAGGTCCATGGCAGTTCGAGGCTCGCCTTGGGTCCACCGTTAGAGAGTTCACTGGTCGAGAGTGGCTGCTCTGCTTGCGACAGCCTAGACGGGCGTGGCCTAGGTCTGTCAATATATTTCGTCATCGCTCGTGGCCGCGGCTCCGATCCGCCATGGCCTGGACGGGCGAGGCCTAGGTCCATGGCAGTTCGAGGCTCGCCTTCGGTCCACCGTGATAGAGTTCACTGGTCGACAGTGGCTGCTCTGGTTATGACAGCCTAGACGGGCGTGGCCTAGGTCTGCCTATATATATCTTCGTCTCTTACTCACTTTATCGGGACTCCGATCCACCCTGGCCTGGACGGGCGAGGCCTAGGTCCAAGGCAGTCGGAAGCGCTTCTTCGGTGACATTTTCGATTTACAGCCTCGATCTGCTAGTCGGCCGTTGAGAGTTGTTGTGCCAGTCTCAGCCTTTCCGCACATTCGTCGCGTCGTACTCGCTGCATCATTCTAGTAAGGATGCAGTTGGCAGTATCCCATGTCTCTTGCGAGCTTAACATGTATTGGATTAGGCCTGCAGGGCTTACAGGCTCACCCAATCGTTGCTCGAGCATGTTCCTCTCATCCTGGAACCTGGTGCAGTTCATCAGCACGTGTTCGGCGTTCTCAGGTGCATCAACACAGTACAGACAGTTGGGGTGTTCCGCATGCTTGTACTTGTGGAGATATTCCCGAAAGCATCCATGCCCAGTGAGGAGCTGAGTCAAGTGGTGATTTACATCTCCGTGTTTCCTTTGTACCCAGACACTCACTTCTGGTATCAGCTGGTACGTCCATCGTCCTTTTGTGGTTCTGCTCCACTCTTCTTGCCATTCTCTCAGACTGCTCTGCTTGATGCTTGCTATAAGCCGACCTCTATCTCCGCTCATATTGCGAAGATTTAGCACTGCTGCCGCTTCTCTTGCTTCGATATTTATCGGCTTCCGCCCTGCAATTACTCCTGCTGCTTGATCAGAAACTGTTCGGAATGCGCAGCATATTCGAATGTTCATAATTCTGTGCGCTGAATTGGGTCCACGCATGTAGGACTTAACGCTTGTAGCTTCCGCCCATATGGGGGCAGCATACATGAGGATTGATTTGCTCACAGATGCCAGCAGTGTCCTTGTTGGCTGCTTGGGGCCTCCAATGTTCGGCATTAATCTTGATAGTGCCGCGCCTACTCGTGCGGCTTTGTCCCCCGCGTAGTTCAGATGTTCCCTGAAATTAAGTCGGTGGTCGAGCAGGACTCCAAGGTACTTAATATAGGGTTTGGACTCAATCTCATGATCGCCTACGCGGATAGTGATTGTCTCTACTTTCTTGCGGCTGCTCATCAGCACTAACTCAAGTGTGTGTGTGTGTGTGTGTGTGTGTGTGTGTGTGTGAAAGAGAAATTAAGAGTGCTGGCAGTAAGGAAGAGTGACAGTACCAAAAAATCGAACGAGCATTGCAAAAAGCAGAATCTGCATAAATAATGAGCAAAATTCAGAGGCTGCGCTTGCTCGAATTTTATTTCAAAAGGTGCAGAGTTGAAGAGGGAGCGGGCAAGGGCGTAGCATGCGATGGAGCTTGTCAAAGAAAAGTTGCAAATTTGAGCAAATTTAAAAGATGCAAACTTAAACTTTGAAGCCGTCTACATTTTTGGCTATTGCTAGCGTATGAGCAATATTTACAAGCTTCTGTCACGCTAATGTCACTCATACGCCGGTAATGCCGCCAAGAAGTGCTCCTATTTGTTCTGTGAATTGAAAATTTCATAAATAAAATAATACGCATTTAAATTGTATATGCATTTTAAAGAATATGCCACACACATACTCACACATACAGAGAGGGTAAACTCACATGAGAATTGTTGTATGTAATTAAGCTAATCAAAAACGCGGCGAACAAGCGAAAAAGTTCATATGTACATGTTGTAGTCAAAACTTTTGTTAATTAAAATCTGTTGCGAACGTTGGGAGGGGGGTGGGGGGGAGAAGAGGGAGAGAGACAACATTTGCTGTGCTTAGCTGAAATTTAAATTGAATGATACGAAAGTTGTTCGCAGCGAAAATTCAGTGCAAATACAATGCATATTTAAATAACTTTTACTTATTTTTTGTTGTTGTTATATTTTTGTTTATGTCATAGGCAATTGATTTTGTAAGCATACTTCGAAAAACGAATGCAATTTGTTGCATTTAACTGTTTACAATATTGAATTGTATCAAAGTGATGAATTGGAGAAGACTTGCGCAAAGAAGGTAATTGTCAGCGCTCGATCCATGCAAAATAAATCGAAGCAGCGAAATGCGATGCTCTTCTCCTGCAATTGCAGCAGATAAGCATGCTCCCGGTAGCGTCCTGCGCGTCCATATCGCAGCTGAAAGGCCACCGTATCCGTGGCTCGTTTGAAAGACTGACGTGCACGCTCCGCTATCAAATTGAACATATATGGAGCCAGCAGCTTCATCAATATCTTGGCATAATTCATCGGATGATTTGTCGAGCCACCGAAGCGTTGAGAGAAGACAACGTAGAAGTCGGAGAGCGCCTCCAGAAACATCATGGCATAGTAGAAAAAGAGCGCTGGTGACCACAGGCGATTGCACTCCAAGTGCCAGGCGTGCAGCTGCAGCAGATATTCAAGAGCCAACTGCTGCTCCGCAGAGGGCGGAGAGTATCTGGATGGTGCTATGTAGCTGAGAATCTGCTGCAGGCGACAACAGATAGCATCGAAGACCAGCAAAGCGAGCGTGTATGCGACGCAGAAAGCTATCGTGATCATATCAAAGTTCAGCGTCGTTGCGTTATAATATGCCATACTGAAACTGAAGTGTTCAATTTGGGCTGCCAAAACCGTGGCATCGAAGAGTAGCATGTGCAGCGACGTGAAGAGCGCGAAGAATATGAGGAATTTGTGGTGGCGCACCTGGAACAGACTGTGTGCTCTGCCAGCCACTCGGCAGCTTGGCAAGGTGCTGGACATGAGCGCTTCTGTGTTGCGACGCAGGCGTACCAATTGGGCAATGAACTTATGGACTCTGTAACGTTGACGCAGCTGGATGAACTTCAGCTGTGCAAGAAACAAGTTGAACACAATAATATATAGAACAGCTGGTAGATACATAGCCACATCCTGCTCGATAACCTTCAGCTGTGTGCTCACAATACCGTAGATTAATGGCGTCCAGCCCAGTGCCACTGGCATGAACCCCACTGCCCAGGCGTAGTTGCGTAGCTTCGAGCTCAGTGGCTGCAGGCGTCCCTGCTGCAAAGGAGAACACGCTTATTCCGACGGCAGCTGCGAAGTAGTAAACTGCCTTGGCGCATCCGACGAACAGCCTATCTGTCCAATGTGCTAACATGACGCTTGAGTTGCAGACGCGTAATGAAATTTTTTGTGGACTTTCACTTACTGCCGGCTGAAATCCATGGGCCAGCATAATTGGGGCATGCCTTTTAAGTGGTTAACGCCCCTCTAATACAGCGATTATGTAATCGAATTAGATGGCGATAAAATGATAAGGATCGTATTAAGTTGATTGGCAGTTGGAGTGAAGAAACCTGCTTCAAATGATTCTAACCTAATTTAATGGATATGGTTTCTTGGCAGCTAACAATAGTAATAGGTTGCCACAAAGCCACTCTAGGAGCACTCTAAAATGAACATGCTCATGGTAACTTGTGTTCGGGCCGGGTTCTTTTTTTTAGTACTTTTGTACTAATTTGGTATTGTAAAAAAAAGGGAAAATGCATAAACAAATGATGATGTATTAATAGTAAAGAAGATAGGTGAGCGGTGGTTTGAACAAAGTATTTACCACCGAAATAGTCGACCAAGCTGAAGAGATCTGCCTCAGAGAGTACTTTGACGGAATGCTTCACACGCACCTTTTGAAAATATGTAGGTACGCATCCATGATAATCTGTACAGAGCTAGAGAACTGCCACAGCAGGCACTTCAGGCCGTGGTGACTATCAGATTGGATTCCTACTCCAAAGGCAATCTTATTCTTGAATACCACGTAACTCGGAAAGCCCTTATTTTTTGAAGGAAATTCACCGAGTCATGTCAAGCTTTATGCTAGTACAGAGAATGGGAACGATACTACCAACTGCTGATTCTAATTAGAAAATTGTTGTTAGAAAAAGAGCCACGAACACATTTTTCAATTGCTTTATTGACTTACGCAAACATTGAAGTGCAAATTTTAGTTACCTTGCTTAGTTCGAATTTTAGTCTCCATATCGAATTGCAGTTGAGTGATGATGTAGGAGAATATGAGCGCGTAGAAGGACATGGTCAGCGCACGATCAATGCGAAATAAATGGAAACAGCGAAATGTCATTTGCTGCTGCTGCAATTGCAGCAGCTGGATCGGCTGCCGGAAACGCGCTTGCCAAGCACAGCTCAATCTTAGAGCTACCACATCAATGGCGCGTTCGAAGGCTTGACGCGCATGCTCCGCTATTAAATTCAGCATGTACGGTTCCAAGAGCTTCAGAACAACAACCACATAGTTAATAGGATGATCATTCAGACCGCCAAAGCGCTGCGTCGCCACAACATAGAAGTTGACCAGTGTCTCCATGAAGATCATGCCGTAATAGAGAAAGAGCGCCGGCGACCACAGGCGATTGCACTGCAAGTGCCAGGCGTGCAGCTGCAGCAGCGCGTCGACAATCTGTTGCTGCTTGGCTCGCCCTGCTGCTGCGCTGAGCGCGGCGAGTTGCTGCAAACGCCAACAGATTGCATCGAAGAGCAGCAATGCGAGCGTGTAGGCGACGGCAAAGCTGGTCGTGTTCAGATCGAAAATGATGGCCGCCATGGCGGCAAAGCGGAACCTGAGATTGTAGCCAGTGCACAATTCGTATGCGCTCTTGCCGCAGAAAAGCAGCAGGCGCGGCAGCAGGATGAGCGTGGAGAGCGTATAGAACTTGCAGTGGTATGTGTCGTAAACGCGCTGTTGAGCACCCTTGAGTGCGCCCGTGCGTAGCAGTGCTTCCGTCACGCGACGCAGTCGGAGCAGTTGTTGCACCATTCGCAGCACTCGCTGGCGCTGGCCGACTTGTAGCGATTTCAGCTGCAGCACGAACAACGCCATCGCCACGAGATAGAGCAGCACTGGCAAGTACTGGCACACGTTGATCCTCGCCAGGCGCAACGACAGCGAGCCCGTGAAGCGCATCAGCAGCGTGCAGGCGCACACCAGCGGCAGCAGCGTTGCTGGCCAGCAATAGCGACGCAGTTGTCCACTCAGCGGCTGCAGTCTGCCGTTTTGCATGGAGAACGCCGCCAAGCCTATGGCGGCTGTGTAATAGTAGACTGCCATGGCGCTAGCCCGCACGAGCCACTCCGTCCATTTGCCGTGCATTGCGTTCTTCGAATGAACGCAATGGAACACTCTTGCCATGGCAGTTTTATTGCTTTTCCATACAATTTCATTTGCGCGCTCGAGCGTTTTGCAGAGCTGACGCCCTGCATCTGGGCGTTTAGTGAGGCGATAAATTTGAGTGCTTGCATTGAGCGTACTGAGCGATTGCCACTTGAAGAACACGCCCAATTTGATTGATTAATTTTAATATGGTTCTAATAATTTCCACGCTGACGTCATCACTTATTTCCATAGACTTCACAAATTGTTTTGATATGGCAAACAATTGGACAGTGATTTATTTATTACACTGTTGAACAAAATTCAACTGTTGCTTGCAATGTTTTATGTTCTGAAGGTTAGTGTAAGGTTAAGCTGGCTGCCTGAAAAGGCCACGCATAGACCCTGTTGGTTGCTTAGCGATACCAGTTAGAGTTCCGTTTAGGATTTGTCAGTTTGTATTCTGAAGGTAGAGCTAAAATTAAATATCTCTGGTCTGGACGCTTTTCTAGATCAAAACAATTCACACTATGTCCCTTATTATATCTCTTATAAATACAAGCTTTATATAGTCCGATAAAAAATTCACATACATATTTAAAGTCAATTTAATGGAATTACTTGGCCCACTATAATATTCAGCAGATACTTTTTCTTAGTTTTCTGTACTCAGCGAAGTGTTTTCTCTCAGACTTGAGGAAATGAGGGAATGAGCGAATGCGGTCAATGTCAATCGAGAGACATCGAAACGCCCTCTCATAAATATCATGCAATTAGTTGGCAATATAAAAAATTGTATGGCATTATTTTATTAAAGAGATTAGCTTTTGGTGTGAACAAAGTTTTTAGGCAATAATTTTATTGCTGTACAATCAGTGGCTGATATATGTATGCATTTTCAATGGAAGGAAGAGGCATCGGTTTGACAACTTGACCTCTACAGTCTGTGGCTGAAGAAAGAAAATTTTTCTTTTGAATACAACGTGTCATTTATAAAGTTCTTCAATTTAATAAAGAAGGCTAATAGCAATTAGGTCAAAGCTCTGAGGCAGGCACTAGAGAAGTTGGGAGCAAAGCAAGGGCACCTGCAGAGACCTGGTGCGTAAGGCCGAAAACTGCAACAGCTTTAAGTAAGCCGAGAATAGGTTAAAATTTGTGCAAACTATTTATTGAATTTAACTATTTTCAATGTTGAATTGTATCAAGGTGATGATATAGGAGAAAACTTGCGCAAAGAAGGTAATTGTCAGCGCTCGATCCAAGCAAAATAAATTGAAGCAGCGAAATGCGATGCTCTTCTCCTGCAATTGCAGCAGATAAGCATGCTCCCGGAGGCGTCCTGCGCGTCCATATCGCAGCTGAAAGGCCACCGTATCCGTGGCTCGTTTGAAAGACTGACGTGCACGCTCCGCTATCAAATTGATCATATATGGAGCCAGCAGCTTCATCAATATCTTGGCATAATTCAGCGGATGAATTGTCGAGTCACCGAGACCGAGACGTTGAGAGAAGACAACGTAGAAGTCGGAGAGCGCCTCCAGAAACATCATGGCATAGTAGAAAAAGAGCGCTGGTGACCACAGGCGATTGCACTCCAAGTGCCAGGCGTTCAGCTGCAGCAGATATTCAAGAGCCAACTGCTGCTCCGCAGAGGGCGGAGAGTATCTGGACGGTGCTATGTAGCTGAGAATCTGCTGCAGGCGACAACAAATAGCATCGAAGACCAGCAAAGCGAGCGTGTATGCGACGCAGAAGGATAGCGTGATCAGATCATAGTTCAGCGTCATTACGTTAAAGCATGCCGCACTGAAACTGGAGTCCTCAATTTGGGCTGCCAAAACCAGAGCATTGAATAGCAGCATGTGCAGCGACGTGAAGAGCGCGAAGAATGTGAGGAGTTTGCGGTGGCGCACCTGGAACAGACTGTGTGCTCTGTCAGCCACTCGGCAGCTTGGCAAGGTGCTGGACATGAGCGCTTCTGTGTTGCGACGCAGGCGTACCAATTGGGCAATGAACTTATGGACTCTGTAACGTTGACGCAGCTGGATGAACTTCAGCTGTGCAAGAAACAAGTTGAACACAATAATATATAGAACAGCTGGTAGATACATAGCCACATCCTGCTCGATAACCTTCAGCTGTGTGCTCACAATACCGTAGATTAATGGCGTCCAGCCCAGTGCCACTGGCATGAACCCCACTGCCCAGGCGTAGTTGCGCAGCTTCGAGCTCAGTGGCTGCAGGCGTCCCTGCTGCAAGGAGAACACGCTTATTCCGACGGCAGCTGCGAAGTAGTAAACTGCCTTGGCGCATCCGACGAACAGCCTATCTGTCCAATGTGCTAACATGACGCTTGAGTTGCAGACGCGTAATGAAATCTTTTGTGGAGTTTCACTTACTGCCGGCTGAAATCCATGGGCCAGCATAATTGAGGCATGCTTTTTATGTGGTAAACGCCCCACTAATACAGCGACGAAATTATGTAATGGAATTTGATGACGATCAAATACTAAGGAGTGCCCTAAATTAATTGGTAATTGGCGCGAAGAAACATGCTTCGAACGATTCTAACCTAATTTAATGGATATTGTTCCTTGGCAGCTAACAATAGTAATCAGTTGCCACAAAGCCACTCTAGGAGCACTCTAAAATGAACATGCTCACGGGTACATGTGTACGAGCCGGGTATAGTACTTTTCTTTTTTTAGTACTTTTGTACTAATTTGGCATTGTAAGAAAAGTTAAAATGCATGAGCAAATGATTTAGGAAAAGGAACTAACCTATGAAAGCTTGGCTGAGGTTTTTTCATAAAAATTAGCGGATAGGCAAATGTTGCTGCAACACAAGCGGCTTAAAAATATATGTAAAAATGTGTGTGTGTATTTAAAGAAAACTAAAAAATTCCTATTGCTTTTTGCAACAAAAGTGTTGGTGAAATTAAATTCCGTAGAAGTTCTGTTCTCAAAGAGCACTGCAGATTTTGACTACCCAATTACGTATAAATGCCCACGCGCTATGCAAGGAACAACAGCAACAAGCAACAAGAGTAGCAGCAGCCAGAGTCGGAGAGTTGGAGCCGGAGCAGGCAGGTACAATGACAAACAACAAATTTCCAATTTCCCATGCTGCCAGCCCGGAAAAGTTTCAACAAAATCCATTTTCAATAATAAAATATTGACACTTGCGCCACGCCATGATTTCGCTGCAGGCGGTTAATCGTCAGCGTTGCAAGGGTGCCGGCGGGAACAGGGGCTTGCTGTTTGTTGCCATGACACAAGCGTTGAAGTTTGTTGTTTGTGTGTATCTTCTGCTCAAAGCAGATGGCAATGCAAAATACAGAGTTGCCAACTTGAAACATATTTTTTGCAAATATGTACTAAATTTTACATATTTTTAAAGCAAAAAGCTGCACTTCTTTTTTCGGTCTGTTGTTTGGTTTCTGAATTGGCCAGTCGAAAATCAAAGTCGAAATTTTTTTAGCAAAGCAAAGTTCAAATATTGGCTTTATAGTATAACAGAAGAAATATTCTAATCCACTAAGCTAGAAAAAACTTTCACAAGTTTAACAATTTATTTCAATTTATCTATTATCTATTTAAGCTCAAATACACTAGCATCCAATTGAATTATCGCTGAGCTTCATCTTAGCTTATGTCTACGCACAAAAATTCGAAATTTGTAGAGTACCATCACTGAATTAATTCGACACGTCAAACCGTTGGCTTCTTCGTAAACTTTCTACGACGAGTTTTAGAATTCTGTGATGCTAAATTCTTCGGTTTCTCTAAGAGAATCTTGCCATCCTGTCTAACTTAAATGCACCACTTTCACATATTCTATTTTATCATTGCTCCACTGCATCTAAACATTTCCAGCGTTCCTGAAGCGTTGATCGCGACTAACTTGGAGACATCTGCAAGGCCATGCTCCACCAAGCTATCTCCCTCTCCCCCTCCCTCTCTCTCTATTTGTTGCAATATGCATGGAACTCAACTGCTTAAAAATTTAAAGGAAATGTAAAGCAAACTCTGCAAAGATATAAGTAGATGTTTTTTAAGTGTCGCTTTTGTTGTTGTAGGTGCCTCTCATACCACCACATGCAAAAGTAAAGCGCTTAATCGAAATTATCTCTCCATTAAGAAAACTTTAATAGCGCATAAACATTTAATGATACATACGTAATGTTACCCAAAGACACACGCACACTAACAGCTGCAAGTAGACACACACATACACACGCACTCAATAGTAAGCAAGTAAAAGCAACCAATTGAAATCGGCTACTCTGACGCCCAGCTGCTTGCCGGCTTGTGGTCCTCACTACCGCAGCATGCAATCGTATGTGAATGTATATGTGTACACTCATACAAATTACTTAGTAGCATATTATTAGTAATTTTCGTAATTTTTTGACCCAAGCCAACTGTCAATATTGTTTTCTTTAATTGGAAGATCTGATTGATATTCAAAATTTGACTGCAGATATTTTTTTAAAAATTTTCTCTAATAATGAATTATTTTCAAGTTAGCAGTACTAACTTTTGCCTGTGTGTGTGTGTGTGTTTGCATGTGAAGCGAATGATTTTGGCGCAGGCACCGCAAGCATAGTGAAGTGTGCCATTCTTTTTTGTCTCCCATGGCGCAGCGTAATTTTATTTTCTGCCCATATGAGCATAAAATGGCACAATGAAAGCAACAACAACAACAACAACAAAAAGACAGCAACAAATGATGCTACAATTTGCAAACACTTAAGCAGAAAAGCGTATCTGCTGTTCATGTTGTGTTTGTTGTTACTGCCCTTCTTGTTGTTATTGTTGTTGTCAAGCATATAGTTCTTATTTGTAGTTGTTGTCGTTGTCTTTGTTGTTGTTGTCGTCGTCGATGCCTATATCTGGTCAAAGTGAAATGACATTCTTATTGCCTTTTAGCAGCTGAGATACGAAACGAAAGCGCCGGATGAAACAATTGCCTCACACACACACTCACATACACTGACAAACATGCTCATGCATGTACTCACACACACACACACATATACAAATAGCCGTAAGTGCGCATGTAGCATGCATGCGGATATGCAATAAAAGCCACCTTTTGTTGCATAAACTGACATGCATATGTGCCTAAGCAGTGCCGTCCTGAAATGTTTGGGGTCGCCTGCGCCCCAGCGATTTTATTACTTTGTAACAACAACAAAATTTGCGTTTTCATGAAAAATTTGGTTTTTCTATGTTTGGCCTATCTCGAGATAAAGTCTATGAATTACTGAATTACGAAAGATGTTCTAAAGAAAATTTGAATACAATTATAAAAATTCGAGAAAATATTTGACGACAGGCCTACATAATAATAAAATTAGTAATACAAAATTTTTTTTGAATTATCTCGAAGCAACCTTTATTGCTTTACACAATTGTTGACGTTTGGTGCTTCGGGTCTATGATAGATAATGACGGCACTCTCTCTGTGTGTGTGTATATGCGTCTGTGGGGATGGCGGACCAGGCCAGATTTAAACATGGCATAAGTGCATGTATTGCTCTGAGTCCACCTGTGCGTGTGTTCCGGCTTTTGTGCTCGCATTGGCAACGTTAGTGGACACTCGAGGTGGCCTTTGCAAGGACACGATTCATAAATTATTGCTATTGCTTTTGTTGTTGTTGTTGTTGTTGTGGTAATGGCTGTGTAGCAGATATGCAACAATGCTGTGGCACTGCTACTGTCCGCTACCGCATCCACTCTCATCGTGCCCGGGTATCTCTCTGGCCTGATTGTTTGTATCTTTATGGATAATACACCGGGATAATGTAGTAAATTTATGTTGCTTTGGAGTTTTTCATAAATATGCCAAGCGAACGAGCATGCCAGTATTTTACTTCATGTGCTGGAATTTGTTACAATTCTGTGGCCGGAATGCGGAGGTGGCATGTGGATATTGCATGATTTGAGGCTTTAAGCAGCTAAGCAAATTGATGAATGGATTAAGGGAGAGACAAGCAAGATGATATGCAGACGAACAGACGAAATAAATGAACAGTTCGAGTAAAGAGGGTCAGCTGAAGGTGGGTATAAAGCATACATACTAAGGAACGGCAGCAACAGGCATAATAGCCAATTTGTGTTAAAGATATTGAGCGATTCAAGGCAGAACCATTTGACAGATGAAATCATACAAATATTCGCAGAACATTTTAAGCCTTGAAGACGCCGTGGCTCAGTACGTAAATGCTGGGTCTATGATGCGAGAGGTCGCTGGTTTGAAGCACAGCATGCTCATATAATCTAAAAAAAAAGGTAGATAATTTTCTTAGGAACTGTTTCTTTGCACAGTGCCATCTGTCGTGAAGAAATGGCAGCTCTTCGAGAGCATTCTTTGGCCTGAAATTAAAGCTACTCAATTTCGTTCTCATACGGTTATGGAATAAATTTGTAGGTCCCGTTAGTTTGTCACCTAAAAAAAGAGCACACGCAATGTGAGTGACAAAATATACTTTATGGCTATGTGAAACATTTTAAGAAATGTCTAAAAAAATGTGTATAGTTTTTTTTTTCTTAAATCAATATTCTAACTACGCCTTTGCTGGCATGTCCTGAATTTTATGCGTTTGATAATGTCATGACTAAGTGGCAGCAGGTGAGCGAGCAAGGCGATTGTTGCAGAAGAAGTTGGCCGTACTCCAAAATGCGGCCGAAAATATGCAAATATTGCAAGCGAGAAAACTTGTTGGTGTCTTGCCTCTTGTTGAGGCATGAGGGCGAACAAGTTTCTTTCTTTGCTACATTTGCTTGGCTGTAGTGGAAAGGATACTTTGTGCAGCAAACATACCTCACAATTTGAAAAACTTTTATGAACGATTTTCAAGTAGCATTTCAATTAAAAAAATTATGCTTTTTAATGCTTTCCCTTCCAGCTTGCCCCCTCTCTGCGTTTTTTTTGCCTACGCCTTTGAGCCTTGCTGCTATTTGACGGCTTCATTTGAGTTTCTTTTACGTTAAGACGATGCTCTCTTGCGCTTGCACTACCTGTTCCTCTACTTTTGTGGCTTTCAAGATTTTTATTGTAATTTACTTGTGCGCCTGGCGAATGTTTCATAAATTTCACAAGTTCACTTCGGCAACATGAAAAGCAGGCAAGCAAGAAGCAGCAGCAGAACTTAAAGTACTACAGGCGAAAGTTTTGCCATGTTTTCCATTGAGTTGGTCAGCGCTGTCGGGCGTCTAAAGTTTAATTTTATTCGCTCAAAACTCAAAGCCAGCCAACTTTCATATGTTGCAAAAGGAAAAGAAAATTGCTATTGTTGCAAATTTGTTATGATTCAACTTCGAGCCGGGCTCAAAATTGAATTAATTGTTTTTGAGTTTGAGTTGAGCTGGAAAAGAAAAATTTAGTTATATCAAAGAGAAAGCTATGAGATTTGTGGGAAAGAATGAGCAATGCTTAATAGAAGGCGAAATGCAACAACAATTATATACTAAGTATCTTGCCTCTATTATTTAGTCATGTGCTTTTCTACGCTATCGCTTGCCATATCTTTTATTATCTCACGCAATTTTATGCTATTACTTTTATAGCTATGCATGCTCTATCTTATGATATGCCATGCTAGTTAAATATGTATCTCATTACAAGCAATTCATCAAGAAGAGATATTTCGTCATGCTATTCCTTCTTTAAACGTAGCCTTGGCATACAGCTAAAACATGACTGTCTGCTCAATTTAGTTTAATTTCTTTAATCCGGCGTTAGTGTGGCAGTGCAGTTGCTATTTCAGAGCACCGATTTTATCATGTAGCTTTTCCAAAGATTGATCTTTTTGTTCTGCTTCTAAATGCAGTTCAATATTTTTGGCATGCCAGAGATTGTTCGTTTTGCCGCTTAAGATTAAGATTGGCTCTACTTTTTGTAATGAAGAAAAAAATAAATATTTAAATTGATTGTAAATATTTTTAGCACTTTGTTTGGAACTCTTATTCGGGCTCTTATGGGTGAGATAGCTCGCTTCCAGCTAATAACTAGCATTTATCATGAGTGATTATCTTAAAATGCTTATTTAAAGTTTAAAGTGCTTGCGAATTGTTGGAAAATGTCAAGGTCAAGTTGCAAAAACATTTTCCTTCTTGCCTCCTTTCGCATGTGCGCCGAGATAAGTGCGTGCATTTGACCTTGAAAGTTTGCTGTGAGCCTGCACACACACACACACACATGCATGCATGCACAGTTGCTTTACAGGATATAAATTAGTCAAGCGCATAGCACAGGTGCGCCTCGACGCTCTCGCATTTACGTGAGATAATTACGGCGCAACGGAACAACGTTCCGGCGGGCGTACGTGACTCGAAGTTCGCCAAACGGCAAATACATATTTACAGCTGTGCAGCCAATATGGCAACATGGCAACCCGGCAAACAGTCACAAACACAAAAGCAATCGCAAAACAAAGCACATCGCTTCCTTTGGCCGCTTATCTTAAGACGCCACAATTTCAACTTTCAGCTGCGGATTTGCTTTTTATTGCTTGCAATATAGTACAATATTTTTGTATAACTTAAAGTGATAGCCGCAAACGTTATCCTTAAAAAAATGGCCTGTGAATGTTTTTAGGTGTGGGAAAATTAATGTGACTTTTTTTTTGGAATTATATGGCTAAAGGATTGCACATGCAACAATAATTGAAATATCTATAAATGTGCAAATGGATTTAGGTAGCAACGGACTTAAAAAACACTTCATGAATGAGAAGAATATTGGTTCAACTAGTGAAAGAGCCCATGCCTCTGATGGAAAGACCAAGTAGAGAAGGCACTGGCAACGCTTGGCATTTCCAAATGAAGAAGCCTTACGTCAGTTCATAATCTGGTACCGAGTTGTGTTGATCAATCAAGAAGAAGAAGTAGAAAAACAGATACACGTGGGTGAAGGCCCCTCTTCCTTCTCCTTTGAAAAAGTATTTTGAATAGAAGAACAATTATACGAGTTTATGTTTATTCGGCAGCTTGAATGTTAGAAAGAATAGTTTTTATTCGGACTGACTTGCCAAAGAGAAATGACAATACTTAGTTGTCTATTTCTGTTCTGAAACAAAGCAATTTTAAGTGTACAACAACAAAGAATTAGAATTATTGCTCACATGGGCAGGTCATATAGCTATTTCGGTTTTTGCCAGAAAACCTCATCAGTGACTTTTAATGTGAATTCTAATAATTTCGAAACGACTAATTACTCGAAATAGAAGCATTAATGGTAAAGTCTGTGAAACGTAGGAGTTGAACCATGAACCTATGACGTAGTAAGCGAATGCGCTAACCATCACACCATCGGACTGGACGACTCTGCGCTGGCAGAACAGAAATAGACAACTAAGTATTGTCATTTCTCTTTGGCAAGTCAGTCCGAATAAAAACTATTCTTTCTAACATTCAAGCTGCCGAATAAACATAAACTCGTATAATATGATAGGGAGGACACACCCAAATCAGAAAGTAAACATAATGTAAAAACGAAGAAATGTTCTTACAGAAACAAAAACTGATACATTCATTTGCCTCAAGTATGTGCTCCGATGGAGCTCTCAAGTAAGGCAAAAACAATTGCATTAGACAGTGTACAATAGCAACAAACACTATGCGTTTGATATAGACAGCAGGTAACTGGGATGTTTGCCAGCGCAGAGTCGTCCAGTCCGATGGTGTGATGGTTAGCGCATTCGCTTACTACGTCATAGGTTCATGGTTCAACTCCTACGTTTCACAGACTTTACCATTAATGCTTCTATTTCGAGTAATTAGTCGTTTCGAAATTATTAGAATTCACATTAAAAGTCACTGATGAGGTTTTCTGGCAAAAACCGAAATAGCTATATGACCTGCCCATGTGAGCAATAATTCTAATTCTTTGTTGTTGTACACTTAAAATTGCTTTGTTTCAGAACAGAAATAGACAACTAAGTATTGTCATTTCTCTTTGGCAAGTCAGTCCGAATAAAAACTATTCTTTCTAGAAGAACAATTTTAATAATACGATATACAGAAATCAGAGCTGAGAGGCTTTAAGTTTTCATCAACAAGTGTATTCGTTAAAGCTTGATATAATATGTGCTTGACTGCTTGTCCTCAAGAAACAGCACAATCTAAAATTTCAGCTTTGATTTATAAATGTAGCATAAAGAAAACAAAGAGGAAGCAAAAAGGAAGCAAATGATGAGCTGTGTTGAACTTTATAGAAGGTTTTAGGCTCGCAACGCCAATGTGCATACAACGTGAGTATGTGTTGGTGTAGGAAAATTGTACATTTTCTCTTTGTACTATTAAACACTTACACACACACACACACACACACACACACACACACACACATATACACACAAAACGCTCTTTTATCTGCAATTTTTTGAGTTGCCCACCGAGCTACGTCGAATATATATTAAACCTAACTTTATGGCAACATATGCAAAACACTCTAACGCTCCGTGCCACACACACATACACAGACAGTGCATGATTTTTCCTCTCTCACACTTTCAGTGCCTCTCTATCGCACTTTCGCTCTGCTGTTCTTTCAATGCACAGCGCTTTCGACGGTGTCAGCTAAATATTTACGACTACGTTTATGCGTGTAAAAAAGTGCATGTGTGTGTGTGTACTTTTACTACTATTTTGTGCATGCATACATAAACGCATTTTAGTACTTTAGTATTTTAGTACTTTGTTACTTACTCTTGCACACACATACACACACACATACACAGTTTATTGTTTATTTACTGCCTGCCTGTGTGTAGGTAAATTGCCAAAACCACAAACACACACGCAAGCGCATCGTCATGTGTGTTTGTGTGCGTGTAATAAAATAGCGGTCAAAACATGCAAAAAAGTGTGAACTTGCCGGAAGAGTTATTTCGCATGCTTTATTCTACATATGCATGTGAGTGTGTGAGTGTGTGTGTGTGTAGTTGTAAGTGACCATGCGAAGTGTGCTTGGACTTTCCCGCAAAATTTAACGCACTTTCCCTTTTTTATTTGGTGCATGCTTTTATTTCGTATAAGCGAAGCGCAATCAATTTTAGCTTTATTTGATTTGTTCCTTTTTGACCAGATTTTATGAGCTAACTTTTTTTCATTGCTTAGTAGCTAAATTTCAATCGATTGAATACACAAACAAAAAGCAAGCATGCTAATACGTATTTACAGCTAAGAAGCGAGTGTTAATGGCATGCTAGTTGGTAGCGTAATCAGCTATGGAAACTGCTGCGGAACTTCATACAAAATCGCTGCCAGAATCTAGAAACATCGACTGTTTCGAAACGTAGTCAAAATCTGAGCTCATTCGACTTATGGCTACAAAATTCGAATCGAACGTTAAATATACCATACTCATAAAACATGCAAGTAGTTTCGAATTCGAATTGGTTAGTAAAAAATTTGCCAAAGCTAAAAGGAAAGTAATTTTGAAAACCCCATTTGCCCTTGAAGTGGTAATGAATTAGAAATGGTGGGTTAAGAAATCTCAAAACTAGAAATTAATTGCACAAGAAAGTTAAAAAATCAAGTTCGCATCCGAAAATGGTATATACAAATTTCAAATTGTACCAGTTCGTAGTATTTGATTAGGCAATTTCTGACTTAAAAGCAAAATAACGTCGCTTTTCCTCAGAAATACTCAAAGTTTCTTACAGAAATTTCGCCCCAAAATGCCTTATACAAATAATGTTCTAGAAAAACAGAATTTCTTTCATATTCTCAAAATTTTCCACAGAAATTTCCTTTGAGCAATGATGACTTTATTATTGCAAACCGGTCCAATAAGACAAGAATTATGAAAACTTTGTTTGGAAATCTCATTTAAAATAATTTAAATTCCATTTTAAATGGGAAAATTTTAAATTATCTCAAAAAGGGAAATATAGTTCAACCTGCCAGAACTTATTGCAAGAAGAATAAACAGTTTACGACAGGAACAAGAGTAGTTCTAGGCTCTTATAATAATTTTGAGACAATTTAATCCGAGAAGTTTTAATGTGTACCAAAAGCACCTTAAGGATAGAATTTAGTTAATTTTTTATGCATTCTATGCTGCGTTCTGGCAGGACTACTACACTTTTGCACTGGCATTTTTTATTTGGAAAAAAGTAGTTTTGAGGTCCACGTGCACTTTTGCACACTAACTACCTACGCTCGATATTGCAGCGCGGCCGTCAAATTGTAGCCAGAGAAGGACTTTTGCGACAGAATTGCCTCTCTAGAAATTGCGCATACGCCACCAATCACAAAAGGCAACCACGAGCACTAGGATTGCTATCTGGCAAATTTGGATTTACGAGCTAAAGCTGCAAAAATCTACACATTCCGGTACGATTGTACAGTAGCAATCCTTTACAAGGACACAGGCATATCACATGTGCACAAAAGCCGTCTAAATGGCGTCGCTGCATGCACGCGCAGGACATGCTGCTTCAAGTTAGCACGGGCGCTCACAAATCAACGGACGAAGCGGTAAAAAAACAACAACAACTCAATAATGGTGCCGCAGTGGCCGAAAGCACATTCTGCTGCAGCAACTTTTAATAAAAGGCAAAAAGTTTATGGTGTTCCATAGGATCGCGGCTCTGATAGCAATGACATTTTTTACAGGCTTTCATAGAAATATGACCATTAAGAGAAATCGACGCTTAAGGAAAATCTCATATAGACTTGATATATGCATAATTTGAAAATTGAGAATTTCAGCAAAGAAGGAGAAGCAATTTGAATCGTGGTTGCTTGTTCTATGCCTTTGCGAAGACCGGCCACAGGTTGTGTGTTATTCGATGCGAGAGGGATTGAGTGTCAGCACGGAAGAGGCATACTTAATATACGATGGAGGGGCTGAGGGAAAGAAGACCGGGGCAACAGGTTGTAATGCCATAAATTACAACAACTAAAACATGTTGTCTTTTATATGTGCTGATTTGCTTCTTCCACGCTCCAAACTCATTTCATCATCATTACATTTGCACTCGATTGTGAGTTCATACTCTGAGGCTAACTTCAGTGCACTCGCAGAATTCCATGCCATGCGCATGTAAAATGTAATCAAATTTTCGAAAATCAATTAAAAATTTAATTTCATCGCCATTCTCGCCATTTAAGCATTTTCAATTTGAATTTTAATTTCCATCGCTACTACCACTTCCATACCCATTTCCAGCTCACATTACGTTTTCATTTTCAATTTTCAGTTTTCAATTTGCGCTGGCAATTGGCAATTGTGTTGGCACTATTTGCATTAGCGTTCCGCTCGAGCCATCAGCCATCAGCCATCAGCCTCGAATCATTGTTAGCGCTTTTTCCTGGTAATAGCAGCCAGCCATATTTGCCTCCAACAAAAAGAGCGCAGTTCGTTTGGAAGAAGGAGCAGCGGTTACAAAAATTAAGTGCAACGGAAATCAGCTGAACTGACGTTTGGGGAGATTGCATTGAGATGCAATTAAGCGTGAGGCGTGGGCGTGATGCCGTGCCTGAAAAGGCACAGCTGACACGGCAGCGAGAGAGAAACGGTAGAGGGAATCGGTGAGTAAGTACTTGTATTCACTTTTAAAGGTCGTTTAATATAACTTTTTCTATTGTTTGTCTATGTGTGTTTTTGTAGTTGTTATACCCTACACCTATGGTAATAGGGTATAATAACTTTGTGCGAAAATTGTAATGCATTAAAGGAGCCGTCCTAGGTATAGACATAAGTATATAGAAATGATCAGAATCACTTTCTGTGTTGATTTTCGGTTGTCCGTCTGTCTGTCTTGGTGTCCGTGCGCACAGGAGAGAAAGAAGGAGTTGTCCGATTTGGATCAAATTTGGCACACAGTCGCAGTGAACCTTCCACTACTTCAAGTTCCAAGATTAGCAAAATCGGCCGAAGGACACGCCCACAACGGGTCTGTAAGTCCCACTACCCCGGAATATTTACAGTAAAATTGCTTAAATTTGTTGAAATATTCATTAAAAGGAATGGTATTTGGTATTAAAGTAAGGTGTGGGCACTGTACGTTATACAAAAAAATGGGCGTGGTCCGCCTATTATATAGACGGTAAGCGGAAAGGCTTTATAACTTCCATAATTTATACACCAGTCTGTCCATATTTGGTTACTTCATTGCTGGTAAGAACACCTTTTAATTCTCCAAAAATGGGCGTGGTCAGCCCACTCAGTTACTTGGTGTAGGGTATTATTCTGTCGGTGAAACCCGACTGATGCTTCCTTACTTGTTTTTTTTGTCGTTGTTCAACGAAAGTCCTTTCGAATAAACTCAAATTTAATTTTCAAGGAAGGGTTTAAAAGTGAAATAGCATGAATTAAATAATTCGTAACTAGCAACTTAGAAGCTGATTTTTAGAGAATTTCATTTATATAATGATTTTTGAAGATTTCTCTAACGTAAATTATTCGAGACTGTTCGAGAAACGTAATGTTTATATTAATTCACACACACTTTTGCTATGTCTTGTAATATTATAACGATTTTTTGAATTTTCTTTTAAAATAAGCATGCTAGAATCATACAACATTGCGCTTGATTGCTTTGCTTACAATTTTTTGGCAACGCTTGCGAATATTTCACTCGCCACTGTAGACATATGCTACCGAGCTCACAGGTGACTTGTTAACAGAGTTCAAATGAAGCTGCCTGCAAAGCTATAAATTATGCTATTATCATTACAGCAACCGTTGTTGTTGTTGTTGTTGTGGCTGTATGCTGTGTAAATGCTCAACATAAATTGTGACTCGGCTTACTGTCAACATAATGGCATAAGTGCGTGTGTGTGTGTGTGTTTGTCTGTGCTTGGTTGGTAGCATGTAATCTTGACACTGCAAATATGTAAGTCAAATTTAAAATGGCATCAGCATATTGAAAAAAAAAATGAACTTTAATTTATCAGACATTATTTGTAACTGAGCGAGTGTGTGTAAGCGCCAGTGTATATCAGCAGAGTTGCACTGCTGTATATGTTATCTCAACTGTGCATATGTTCTTAAGCTGATGTGAGCAATTAATAAAATAAATTTAAGATTTTAGTCATTAATTGATGAATAAATTTTCGATATTATGAAAAAGTGTCTAGAAGTAGGTAGAATAAACATTTTTACACAGATATGGCTTCATACCTAATGCATGTGTATGTGTGTGTGTGAAGCAGGCACACGCCATTGCAAATATGCTGTGTGAAATGAATTTTCCAATGAATCTTGTAAATAATAAATTGCATTGCATCTTTTTTTTTGCGAAATTGTGGCTATCAAAATGCGGATATGGCGCAAGTTTGGGATCAAAAAGTATTTTAAGTTGGCAGCACGGCAGAAAAATACAGGCGTACATCATTTCAGCATTATGTGTGTGTGTGTGTGTGTGTGAGCGTGTGGTTTGTATGTGAAGATGTTGTATTAGTATTAGTAGAGTCGACTCAAATTGTGCAAGTTGATTAAATGCGATGGCATATATAACGAGTGTGAACATGATGCAGCGAAAGAAACGAAATAAAACGGAAGACAGAGATTGAGGGAGGGGGCAGCGATATTGCTTAGCTCTTGATGTAGCTTCAGACAAGCTGAGAGCGTGAACTGTAGCATGAAATTATGCAATTGATGCATGCTTTTAGGAAATGTGCAATTTTTCGCAATGCTGAAGCTGTGCGTGAGTGCCACACACACACATAAATACATACATACATATACGCATGTTTGTGTGTTTTCATGTTAAGCACGTCATTTATAATGCGTTCACTTAATTTCCGTTTTTCTTTGCGCAATATAAACTTTCATTTCCGTTTTGTGGTACTTTTTTTTATTTACTGACATTTTCGCTTTCACTTGCTTTCTTTTTGCAATTGTATTTTGCTGTAGTTTATGCAATCAGCTGTTGTCTTTTTTCTCGGCTACGCTTTTCTCGCTTAAGCATGCGCACGCATTTAATGTCGCAGTAATTAATCTTGCGTTTACTTAAATTAAATTTACATTTTCATTAATGCAGGCGCATGCACATTAAAAGTATGTGTTTTTTTTTTTTTTTTTAGTAGGTGGAAAGCATCGAAAGCCTCATGGTAGTGCGGGACTTCGATCCGCTAAAACCACCTCATGTCCGGACGGATTTGCCCTCCCGGGACTACCGTTTAGTATTACGTCGGGAGGCCGTCAGAGCATAGCTGCTCAAGCGGTAAAAGTATGTGTGTGTGTGTGTGTGTGTGCATGTGTGCTTTCGTGTTTCAAAAGTTTTCATATACATCTCATGGCTTTGTAAGTTTGCAAGCTATATTTCAATATGGCTGCAATCTTTTTTATTTGCAATACCAGAAGTATCGCGCCACTTCGTGGCGACTCTCCTACTTTTCCTTCGCCGATATGGAGAAGTCGTCTTAATTTTTTTGTAATTTTAAAACCAAAATTTTATAAATCCGTATTACCTACTATATTTTAAAATGTTAATATTTTAACTCTGTACTCTGTATCCTCGAAATTAAGAGCAACAGAGAAATGTTGGTTACCCGAACGAACGTAACAAAGCCTTCAGCTCTGCTGTCACCTTTAACCAAAACTTTAATTAAAGGAAGTAAGCTCATTTTGCTGGTTGATAAAGTACATACTGCGTTACCTTATTCAAACCGGATAAATAATGAAAGGAGATAGTAGTAGTGATCCGGGAGGCAATAAATAAAGGAGCAAATATATAATTGTTACTATCAGTATCACAAAATTCGGTGTTTAGTGGAAAATAATAAGTAAAAATTGTGTGAGGCTGGTTTTCCAAAAAGATTTTAATCCAATCTATTTCCCTCCAGATTTTTCGAAAGTTACAATTTTCATGAAACATGTTTCATATACATATTCTTAGTATTCCACCTTCCCGAATTTCAACTTTTCCTCTGACCCACTGTGCGGCTAAATCAAAGTGTCCTACCAAAGAGTATGTTAATTATATTAATGTTAATTATAAAAATTACCAAATTACCAAAGAGTATGTTAATTATATTAATGTTAATTATATTAACATACTCTTTGGTCCTACTCTTCCTCTCGTTGATTTATGTATATGTTTTTATTCTGCCTTTTTATTTTTAACCCTTTACAATATCTTTCTAAAAATATTACTTAATACAACGTCAGTCCTACCTACTCTAGCTACATACATACATATGTATATAAAAATGAGGCGTATTTTTATTCTTTTGAAGTTGTCACCTATGTGGGAATATATGTACATGTATGTCATTAACATTTTGTTTAAATCCCTATCCAAATTTAGAAAGAAAAATTTATTTCACTAACAGACCAAATACCAAAAAAATAATAAACTCGTCTTGTGAAAAAAAGACTTTCAGCCTACTCTTGAAAAGAGTGTCTACATTTACTTATATACTTATGTATGTATGCAGCTACTCAAATTTTGACTTCAATTAAAAACTTGCTTACATAATTGAACTTATTTTAATTTCAACCGATATCTAACCGAACACTGAAAATCTCCTGCCATTTACATTGCTTAATGTTCAGGAGTACGGCTACTATTCAGATCTGCCAATGTGGCTATTTTTATTAGTTTTGTTTTTTACCCCTGTAATCTTATATTTTTCGCAAACTTCTCTTTCGCTGGAAAAAATTACTAAATAGTTCAATTAACGTGGCCATACGGCAAGAAGTTTTAGCGGTAAGCCACCAAAATGTAACACATTTTACATGAAAGTGAAATGTAAAGCATTACTCTTGTTGTGCAGAAAAGAACACGACAACATTGCAAGTCTATGCTAACATACTCTCTCACTCTCATCAAATGATGCCCAAGTCAATGCTGTGCAAAAACAATGCTACATTCAATGTAAACAGAGTAACGGTAACTGAACCATAACATTGCGTGCGCAATAGCGTTTTATTTAATAGTATGATAATAGTATGATAATCTGTGAATGTATTGATTGCCCGAATGTGCTGAAGCTATTAAATTTTTATATTCCATTGAAATTGCTGATGCTTCTAGTATGAACTTTGAATGAGCCAATAAATGGATCACTCTTAGAAATAAATAATTAAAGTGCTAGATTTAATGGCTATAAATTAAATCAAATCTTCTTTATTCGCTTTCTTTTTCTAGTTATTTGTAGCATATTTTTGTAAGAATTTCGTTAAATATATAGCCTCACTTTTTGTGAACTCAGAAGCAATGCCATTTTAAAAGCTTAAATACACAGATAGTTCGATATAACCTATAATTTCCTCTACGCTGGCATAAGCACAAGCTGTTATGTCACTTCCGCCTGACAGCAAGAATCGTAGCATATTTCTAAGCTTATGCTGTTGTTTGGCATTTGTCTGACTTGTTCTACGAGTGCATGTAAGTTTGTTACTTTTTATGTAAAAGTCAATAAATGCTTGCATCAGACTCTCTTCGAGCGGAAAATTGTGTTCTCCTGCATTATGTCAAAGCATACTTCTAGGCGCATTGGTGCATGAAATAGTTGCAGCATGCTGGTGCAGTGCAGCAGCTTAAACAAAATGATCGCCAAATAATTGAATCAACTGAATTGACTAAGTCGACATAAAATAGAGGAAATAGTAGATACTAAGTCATGGATTACCGAAAAACGGCAGCTTATTTTTGTTAGACTGAGGAATTATATTTTGTGCTAGCCAGCATTTTTATTAAATATAAGACCGGCTCTTATAAAACAGCGCTCTTTCGCAAGCATGTTGAATTATTGTTGAAATTTGTCAATATTTGGCGCTGCAAAAAGTGTCTGCCATTTAAAGCTAACCTTTCCACCGCGGTTCAGTGTATAAGTGCTCGGTCGCTAATGCATAAAGTCGCTGGTTCGAATCCCAGCCGACTCATAACATAAAAGAAACTTTATTTCATTGCACGCGACGCCATCTCTTGCCAGCTAGTTGGCAACTCTCCGAGAGTGCTCTTTGCCATGAAAATAAAGCGTCTCAATTCCGTTCGCACAAGGCTGTGGAATAACTGTGTAGGTCCCATTGAATCGAAATTTTCTTTAATTCGCTACTTTTATCAAATAACAAACCATTTTTAAAGTTTTCCTTAAATTTTGCGCTGCTATTTTCGCATCAATGTGTTGCATTTTTATATAAAATTGCTACAATGGCGCTGTAGAATTCTACAATAAACTACATATATACTTACTTCGTACTTATGAGCGCTCATATTATCGCAATCAAACCTTCTTTTCACCTGTGGAAGTTGTAAATGGAAGGAAAGCATGATAAAACAACAACAACTAAGTATTAAACCGCCGAGCGGAGCATAAAGAAAAATGACAGCGAAAATACATCAATGCAACCGCAATTTCCAAGGCATCCTCTTTCAACCCAAGCAACGCCAGCTTCAGCTGTCAGAACTGCATCAGCAGCAGAGAAAGGTGTGTCGAAAGTGAAGTTAGAGCGCAGTTGGTGTGCGTGTGTGTAAATGTGCGGAATGCGTCTCTACGAGCATGTCGATGTATTGCTCGTGCTAAGGATCTGCAGGTAGCAGCACGTACCTATCCCTTTTTATAGCGCTCAGCAGCGGTTGCAGATGAAGAGATGGTTGAGGAATTCTGCAAATTTCTTTATTATGCACTCATATGGGGAATGCAGTCTACTACGGTCGCTGAAGTAGTTCTAGGGAGGCGAAAGGTCACTTAATTTAAATGATCCGCTTCAATAACTCAAAAGAGCGCATGTTTTTGGTAAAATTGGTAAAAATTCAACATGAGTTGTAAAATCTCTTGACGAGATTCCACTTTCTTCTTCAAACTTGCTATACAAAATTCATTTGCATCATAAATTTAAAATCAAACTACGGCATATGCCTCTTTTATTTTGCTTAGCCCAGTTATATTATATATTTGGGAAGTTCACAGTTCCGTGCTATCAGTGTGCTTTCCTTGCCGCCTGCTAAATTAAACCCACTTTGCCATCTGGCAACGTTTTTTGTTGTTGCTTGGCACGCAAACAAGAAATACCACTAGCTGAAAAAATTGACATGCGTTGGATCGTGTTTTTCTTTCGTCATAAGCTGGCATTTCTCATCAGCTGTTTTATTCGCGAAAATGGAAACAGATTTTGAGCAAATTTTATTGAATTCTCAGAGAATAATCACACACTACTTCCATTTTGATGGAATATTGCTTTTTGCGAGAGTAATAAATCCTGAATAATCGCTTTAGAAAACACTTGTAATGCGATTGTGGCAAATTAAGAATGGTCCACGAAACAGGGGCGCTCAGAGTTTTATTTTACTATCGTGCTGAAGTTGCCAGATGGGAAATTTAGAAGGAAAGTGTGAATACCCCAATTGATACTCCCGATTATGCGGCAATATTACTAGTATCTTGTAAATATATTAGCATGAAAAACAGTTCTAGGTCGAGCTGGAATGTATGTAATCAATTCATTTGTATGCATTGATTGGCATAAATTTGATAAAAATCAATGGAATTGAGGCAAATATGTGCACAATAAAAAAAACATTTTTCAAAATCATACCGCCACTGGCAGCGCGCAACATACTCCTCTGTCCTCTGCTTGTCATAAAATGTTTATGATTGCTCACGTGGGTGCACTGTGCTTAAGGAAGCTACTCTTCATCATAATAGTGATGATGGATTGCAGCAACCCTCAAACAACATACTCAAATATAGTGCATAGTACATACCTCATTGGCAAAAGGTATAACAACTGCTGGCTTCTTGTTGTTGTAAGCTTAATAATATTATTCGACGCTTACGCTAAAAAACATTGCAGAAAAATGTAAAGTTGGTAATTGAAGCGGCTATAAATGCGTTGGAAATATTTCTCTTAAGTTGTACAAATTTGATATATTCAAATGCTTTACATAAAAAAATGAGACTCCAAAGCTTGCAAATTTTACAACAACATGCCTTTAGTTGAAGCATTTAGATTGAATTGTCTATGTCGTTGCGATAACGAACTTCTCTTTAATATATTAAATTTGAATTAACACTAACACATATACATATGTACATATCGCTTGTGTGGGTGTCTGAAAGCTCGAGTCTATTGTTTTGCCAATGTGGCTTCTTTTTTGCATTGCTACTTTTTATTACTTTTCGGCATTATTTATCTGAGTTGAGCAAATCAACACTTTTTTTCGATACATTTACTTGCGTAACAACTGACGAATGTGTTGGCATTATTATCATTGATCCTGAGCAACCAAATTATTCAACTTTATGACACAATTTACGATTTTCTCCGCTCTCATGCGAAATCACAATGGAACCCTTATTGGCAAAAGAGCAAAATGAAACGCACGTACACCAACAAATAATTTACAACTACCTTGCTTAACCCTTGTTTGGCTGAGCATTTTTTATACATTTTATCAACTGACAAAGGCGAAGGAAATTTTTTGGCAAAATCGAGCATTATTCAAAGGAATAATATAACAGTTTGATGGTTGAAAATTAGTTGAGGATTCTGTGTGTGCAATAGTCAACCGGCTAACTTCTCAGTCGAACAAGGGTTAAAGAGCAATAACCACACAACACCTACACAGCTCGTAAGACAGCAACACATGCTTGTGGTTGTGCTTGCGCAGCGGCAGCCATTGCCCCTGTCGAGTAAGAGACATGTGTCCACATGCATGTGCTTTGGAGCACGTTTTACGAAACTGTATGTCGTAAATTTGGATCAATGCCGTTATCCAGGCAGATAAGCAGGTAACACGCTTCATTATGGCCGTAGAAAATAATGTGTCCTTTGGCTGAAATTTGTACAACAATTCAATAGAGTTCGTAAAAAGGATGCTAATACGCTTACGACCACACCGAAACACAGCGAAATACACACAGATGCATGCAAATACAAACACACATGCGCTCATATGACTGTCTAAGAAAAGTTGTGGTAAAGCAATAAAGCAGCAGCAGCAGCTGAGAAGCATGTATGTGGCTGCCACATGAAAATGAAGATTTATGAGCATGGCAAACGGAAGCTGTTAACTTCAATGTGACACGCTGTGCAGGCGCTGTCGCCGATTCGGTGCAAGAGTGCGCCGGAAGTTGTTGGCAAAGCTGCTTAAGCTTGATCTCTTATTAATTATAAGTTGTCTGCAGCTACGAGCATATGCAAATTTCAGTGCAGGAACTTTGTTGTAAATTGGCGCTGCTTTAAGTTAGTTGGGTTAGCCTAAAATGGGCTAGTTTAAGTAAGCTGCAGGTTGTTCAGAGGAAACTTCACAAATGTAAAGACGTTGATATGTGGCCATTGCTTTACACCAGTGGTGGGCAAGCCCTATACTCTCGGTGCTCCTTTGTTTTTGTAAAAACTCTTGGCATAGGCCGAGATTTCTTCACACAGACACAGCTCTTCGCGCTAAGCAGTACGAAAAACACAAACAACAATGTTATTTTCGTTTCGTCTGCCAGCTTGCACGCATATGCTTTGTTGGTACACTTTTGCGACAGTTATCTTCAACAAAGACGTTGTTGTTGTTGTCTTGCGCACGATTTCGAGCAAAAAAGTGTGCAGCTGTGGAATGGGAAGCACTTGAAAACATTTTTGCTCATATTAAGTTTGAAATATTAAATTCTTCCAACTTCGGAAAATGATGATCATACATATCTCTTCAGAAGAGTAGTGGGAAATTGATTTTTTTGACTGGGAAAATGATTTGGATCATTTATTGAAAGGATCATGGGAGATTTATTTGACTTTTGAGTTATTAAGTTGGTTTGTTTTTCATTACATATAACTGAGCAGAATATGAAATTCCTTTTTTTACAGTGTACATATGTATTTAGCAAATTTTTTTTTCCTTTTTTATCATAACAAAGTTTGTATGTATTGGTGTTTACTCTTCCATAATGAACTTTTGCCCATCACTGCTATAAATTTGCATTTCAGATTACAGCCAGTTCGTTATCCTGATTCCATATGTGAGACGAACTTCAAGATTATCTTTCATTAGCTTTGTTTTAGTTATTCGCCTATAAAAATGGGTTGAAGTAAGTGCTCAATTCTTCAGCCTATTTCTAGACCAGCTTTTTGATGTGAAAACCGAGGGCCATAAGATTCAGTCCGAATCTTTTGATGTAGGGGGCTCTATGAAAAATTTAATTCAGACACTGATGCAGTTGAAAATCCGACTTGCCTTTCTCGAAGAAACTCATACTCAAAACTTAAGTTCATGTGGCTACTCTAACAAACACCAAGTCTACAATAAAGAGTGTATTATTGCTGAAATGCATTTTTTTAATGAAAACCCATTTTACGTGAAAAATCGACGAATTCCATTTGCTACAATTTGCTCTATTTCCAAATGAGAAAATCATTTACATCAGCTGCTTGAAATATGTTCATATGTAGAAAAGTTGCAACGTAATTGACCCAAACATTTTTACTGCAATTTACACCAACACACTTTTACTATAACCTGTGTGTGTGTGTACGTGCTTGTGTGTGCTTTGCTAAGGCCAACAAACTGCGAAAACACATGGATAAAAATGTTTCACCTCAATGTGGCCGCACTGGCATAGAAATTAAGTTCTTTCGCTGCACACATACACATGCATACATTCCCACAGGAGCTCACACTCACAACGGCACTGACAGCCACACGGACACATGTCACTGAGCAAACAAGCCTTAACCACATAAAAATGGCAAATTGTGTGTGCTGCCAGTGTCTATGGCACTAGTCTCGAGGCGCACTCATACCCATACACAGCAATGCACACACATACCCAAACCTGTATTGCATGTAGTAAAATGTAAATTTACTTGCCTCGCTTAGTTCGAGTGGTCAAAGACCACAAGTAAAACAAACACTCTACTCAAGCAAATTACACTGGCTCAGGCTATTTCGACGGCTATGTTTATGCTCTGGATATGCCATACAAAAATATGAAGGGAAAGCAACTGGTAGAACATGTTCGCAGATATTATCTAAATACGGCTGGAATGCAAACTCACGGGAATTTTGTGTGATATTTTTTTTTCGGCGGGAAGGCACACACAAAATGTGAAATAATCTGAATCGTGCATTTTTTGTATCTCTCTAATTTGATCTTCAACCAAACATAAGTTTCTATATTTAAGGCTTTGTATTTGCATTTTTGAAATGAGAATAAAAGCAGTTAATATTTTCAAAATTTATGCTAAAATAATCTGAAGGAGCTCTGGATTGCTGTTAATTCTATTTAGTGTCTCTAAATTGATCTTCAACCAAACAGAAGTTTCTATATTTAAGGCTTTGTATTTGCATTTTTGAAATGAAAACAGTTGATTAGGGTTTACAATTACGGCTAAAAAAAACTATTGAAGAATAGTTTGGCTATTGATCAAGTTGCCAAGAGGGTCATAAAGAGATGCAAAGGTAGTTGGAAATTTGCCGGCAGCATTATAAAAAAACAATAGTAAAATCAAAAAATCAAAAAATAAAGAAAATTTTTGAAACCGACTTTTTTGTAGAGTATAGAAAATGTTAAGCTTGTATAAAACGTATATAAAATTATCAAAATTTTTTAGAATTTTTGAATTTGAATTTTTTAGAATCTTTTCTATTGGATGTCGAATTTTTTTTGCAATTTTGTAAAATCATCTCAAATGATGGTTGAGGGTGTAAATGGCATTTGGGCAACTTTTAAGCCAAACTGAGAATTGGGTAGAGCGAAAGACAGGCGTATTATTTGCTTTACACATGCATGCATATGCCGGCATGCGGGGCGTATGTGAAATTTGAGCTGTGACAATGAAATGACTATAGGTTTGATGATAAACACAATTGCGTCATTGACTGGGGATCAATACAAAATGTTATATGCATGTGTGCGTTAATAGTACCGAAAGCATGTTGTGAATGTGTGCGTTGAGCGCCGGAGGGGCCATTACCAATTGTCGATCAACTGACAGAGCGACTGACGAATGTGCTTACCTATAAGTGTATGTGTGAGATAATATGGGCAAACCTTATAATAAATGGGTTAATTCTAATGGTTTTGTGTGAGTGCTTGTATGTGTAAGCCTTTATGCAATACATTTCAAATGCTGATATGACAATATAATACCTATGTTATATACAAACTGATATATATACATATGTTGAAGATGTTGCTGTAAATAAAACGAAAATGGCAGAATACTTTCAGCTGACTGCTCTGTTACTTTTTTGCGCTCTTAATAAATGTCATAAGATTTGATATATATATACAGTTGAGAACTGCTGCCTATATTTCGATATCGGTATTTAATAAAAAAAAACCATGGCTTTCGTGCGGGCATTTATTTTCAAAAGAGGAAGTTGCGGCTTACATTTATGCATGTATGTATGTATGTGTGCATGCCTTTCTCGGCAATTTGCCGTTAGATGCATTAAATTTCAAGCAGACGTGCTCAGCCGTATTGCCTTGCAATGGCGTCAGTGACAGTGTGTCGATGCTGGAGGCCCTCGCAGGCGCCACTTGCCTTGCAAATAGTTGCTGCAATGAAATTGCATTTTAAGTGGCGCTGCTGCCACCAATACACAAGCACCCACACAGGCACACAGCAAGTTAACAATTTCTATGTGTGAGTGCTGCGGCTGGGAAGAGCGGAAACGGATACGGCATACGGCATGCAGCTGCTGTGAGTATAGCAAAATTTTGCAACCAACAACAATCTCGACGCTCATCGAGAAGGCACACTAATTCAAAGTATGGCAAATGCATATAAACAACAACATGCAACACATTTTTATTTTACTTTAAATTCGTCAATAATTTGTATTATTTTGTTTTGCCTTGCATTTCGAAAATGTAGCTTTTCATAGTAATGTGCTTCTTTGACAAGTAAAAGTAAATGATTGCAGCATTTTTGTTGCTTGCTAGTGTAATCGAAGCTCAGGTCGAACTTTTTTTAAAATTTTCTTTAAAGTTGTTTATGCTTGTCTTTGCTAAATTTTGCAAATTCTAAAGAAAAACAAATTCAAAGGTTGCGCTTTAGTACATTTTCTTAACTTGGCATATACCACTACCCCCCTCCCGCCAACTGCCTTGGGTGGCTCAACATTTATTGCTCAAGTGACTAAGCCATTTGCGCTGGCAGTCAGCTTCCCCAGCGAAGACTGCTTCAGCAGTTATTTTAATTGCCAAACCGCCGGGCCAAAGGAAAAGTGTTGCCTGCCGCAGGGCGCCTTTCCTTTTCATATGCCAATGTTTTGACCAAAAAGCAGTGAGCCTTTTTCAAGCTCAATTTTTGGCAGCAGTTGGCTAATAGTTTTTTTTGTAGCTCGCAGCCTGGTCCGCAGTGTAAAGGACATTGCTCCCTTGCACGCAGTCATTGTGCTTGAACCCTTGTCAATGCCTTTTGCTGAGTCACTTTGCGGCTAAGCATTTCTTTTCTTTTTTTTTTGGAATTTTTGTTGGTGGCGCTGATGCAAACCGCTGCGAAGTTCATCATTTATTTAATGCTGCTTGCTACGAAGCGCAAGTTTGGGCATGCAAAAAAGCAGTCTTTTGCAGTCTTTGTCGGTGCAGGCACACTGGCACACACACACACACACTCACACACTCACACCTGTACATTAACATGCAAATACTGCCATGCCATGTTGCACAAAGCCTTTGGTGCGCCTTTGATTTTAAAAGGAATATTATATTGTGACGAATATGGGGGTTATACTACGGCAGCTAAGGAAAAGGACACCCTGTGCACGGTTCCAGTTGAACAAGCATACGCAAAACAAAAGCTTTAGCAAATATCAGCACCTCTGATTCGAAAGTGTTTTGAAGTTCTGACAAATATTGTGTATTGGAATTTTCTCGTACAATCCAGAAACAGGGCGAGCGAGAAGTTGTAGAATGTTCGACAGTAGCTGGCGAGAAACAGTAACAGGTATAAAAAAGCGGCCGCCGGCAGTGTCGAGAGTCAGTCTTTGAGTAATAATTGAACGTGCAACATCGAGTCAGTTACCGAGTATCAAGTGAACGTGCAACATCGATTCCGAACGAGTGAACGTGAAGCATCGCAATCACAACCGAGGACAATTCAACTGCAACTGCAAAATAGTGCAAATCTTTGTAACAAAAGGATTGGAATAGTCAATCTGTTATTGGAATCAATAAAACCGTTACAAGCATTGAGCTTTTTGTGCATTATTCTTGACGATTACACAATCCAGTGATCCGAACCGAAGTAGCGGAGTACTTCAGCGGAATTACGTAACAATTGGTGTCAGAAGTGGGATTGTGCTAATCCAGAATAATGGTGAAGTTCGACCAGTTGAAAGTGGAGCAACTTAAGAATGAGCTGGCCCAGCTAGGGTTGCAGACAACAGGCTCAAAGACCGAATTGCAGCGTCGACTACGAGAGCCATTGGAGGCGAGAGGCTTTAATCTGGCAGAGCATGAGTTTGAGTGCGACTCAAAAGTGGCTGAGATGTCAGAGAAAGACATCGCTCCAGTGAGTATGGACATGAGCCAGTTGCTCGCTGCAATGCAAGGCATGATGGCCGAGAATTCTACACGAGTCGAGAAAAAGATGGAAGAAAATTCTGTGAACATGGAGCAGAAACTACAAGAAAATTCTACACGAGTCGAGAAAAAGATGGAAGAAAATTCTGTGATCATAAAGAAAGAACTCCAAGAAAATTCTACACAACTACGAGAGATTTCTGAGACTTTGACTGGAAAGGTGGACGAGCTCCAGGGAAAATTCAACGCGCTAGACGAGAGAGTGATGAAGATTGAATCAGGCAGAGACTGTACACTAGAGGAAAAAGTGGCAAAAATACAAGCAGATCTGGAAAAGCAGCTGCAAGAGCAACTGCAAGAACAATTGCAAGAGCAACTGCAAGAGCTGCAATTGCAAAGCCCACTGCCGCAAATAAGAGAATTCAGTGGTACGAAACTCAAAGCACCTACCTACGATGGGACAACGGCGTTTAACATCTTCCAACTGCAGTTTGAAACGACGGCCGCCCAGAATCGGTGGGCCGACGCAGAAAAGGCAGCGGCTCTGATAGTGGCATTGAAAGGAGCAGCAGCTGAGGTGTTACAGACGATTCCACCAATACTAAGATGCAGCTATGAGGCCATAATAAGTGCGGTAGGAAGGAAGTACGGTAGCGAGCACATGAAGCAGCTGTACTACATCGAGCTGAAGAATCGCAGGCAAAGGAGCGGTGAGAGCTTGCAGGTCTACGCAGCGGACATTGAGCGACTGGCACATTTAGCTCACTCTGACCTGGGCAGTGAACACTTGGAAAAGATGAAGATACAAGCATTCATCGAAGGAATTCGCGATCCAGAAATAAGACGCAGCGCAATAATGATGAGCAAAGCGACATTTACCGAGACGGTTACCAGTGCACTTACATACGAGGCAGCGTGGACCAGCACTATGCAATATTCTGCACCCAAAGTTCGCAGGGTTGAGGCTGAAGACGACGTTCTGTGTCAAGCAATCAAAACAGAACACCCGCCAGCGGACCGAACGATGAGGAAATTCACAGGAAGGTGTTTCAATTGCGACAAACCAGGTCACATGGCGCGGGAGTGCCGCCTTCGTCGGAAACGTTCCAGATGGCGTATACCAGAACGGAGGTATGGCGAAAGAAAAGAGCAGAGCAGCAACGGCGACAAGGGAGTCGTGATAGAATCAAACAAGAAGCTGGCGAACAAGCAGGAAGAGGCATCCAGCAATCTGGAGGAACGAATTTACACAGTACCTGTACTAGCATATCCGGTTCCTGGTGAAAAATTCATACTGCGCACGGATGCAAGTGCTACTGGAATCGGAGGAGTCCTTTCACAAGTCATTAAAGGCGAGGAAAAAGTAATTGGCTACTATGGCACTTCTTTAGCAAAACCGGAGAGAAAATACTGCGTCACTAAAAGAGCACTGCTGGCCGTGGTGAACAGTGTTACACATTTTCACAAATATCTCTTCGGGCAGCCGTTCCTGTTAAGAACGGATCATGCGGCACTCAGGTGGCTATTACAACTCAAGAACTCCGAAGGCCAAATTGCTCGATGGTTCGAACGATTGCAGAGGTACGATTTCGAAATAGAGTATCCTGAAGTAAGACTACATGGTAACGCCGATGCGCTATCCAGACGTCCCTGCAATACAGAATGCAGGCATTGCTCCAGAGCAGAGGAAGAAGAAGGACGAATCGATATTCGGTTGCTTAGTGTCTTGCCGGAAGAACAATGGACAGCAGAGCGAATAAGAACCGAGCAAAGAAATGATTCAGATCTGACGAAAATAGTGGACTGCAAAGAAAGAGGTGTACGGCCAAGATTCAAAGAAATAGCGTGTGAAAGCGCCATCACTAAAGCATACTGGGCACAGTGGCAGAGCTTACAACTACGCGAAGGGGGCTTGCATCGAAGATGGGAAAGCGAGGACGGAACAGCACATAGAAACTTAATTGTCGTTCCTAAAGTGCGAGTAACGGACATTGTGTCAGCATGTCACAATGGTTCGGGTGACGGTCATCTGGGAATCACCAAGACGGTGGAGAAGATAAATAAACGGTTCTACTGGGTAGGATGTAAGCAATCTGTTGCGGAATGGATTAAGACATGTGACAAATGCGTCACCGCTAAAGAACCCAAAACACGCGAGCCCACCTACGATAACAATGAGGACTTGGCGAGCAATAAGCGGAAGGAATTGGATGCGATGCACCAATATATGCGGAAACGCATGCGGTTGATGAGTGACAAGATGAAGGCCAGATACGATTTGAGGGCAAATTCCGAAGGCTTCGAAGAAGGACAACTAGTGATGCTTTACAACCCACAGCGCAAGAAGGGGCTGTGTCCGAAGTTACAAACGCATTGGGAGGAGCCAGACTGCGTGATCAAGCGATCAAATGACGTCGTATATCGAATACCGTTGAATGGCAAGAAGAGAGTTAAACTTAAAGTAGTCCATTTGGAGAGACTGGCACCCTATAAGGCTAAAGAAGCTATCCTTGTTCGGGACGAACAAGTTTAAGAGGAGGGCAGTGTGACGAATATGGGGGTTATACTACGGCAGCTAAGGAAAAGGACACCCTGTGCACGGTTCCAGTTGAACAAGCATACGCAAAACAAAAGCTTTAGCAAATATCAGCACCTCTGATTCGAAAGTGTTTTGAAGTTCTGACAAATATTGTGTATTGGAATTTTCTCGTACAATCCAGAAACAGGGCGAGCGAGAAGTTGTAGAATGTTCGACAGTAGCTGGCGAGAAACAGTAACAGGTATAAAAAGCGGCCGCCGGCAGTGTCGAGAGTCAGTCTTTGAGTAATAATTGAACGTGCAACATCGAGTCAGTTACCGAGTATCAAGTGAACGTGCAACATCGATTCCGAACGAGTGAACGTGAAGCATCGCAATCACAACCGAGGACAATTCAACTGCAACTGCAAAATAGTGCAAATCTTTGTAACAAAAGGATTGGAATAGTCAATCTGTTATTGGAATCAATAAAACCGTTACAAGCATTGAGCTTTTTGTGCATTATTCTTGACGATTACACAATCCAGTGATCCGAACCGAAGTAGCGGAGTACTTCAGCGGAATTACGTAACAATATGGCATCAGCTTCGCTTTGCATGTGTGTGTGTTTCTGTGTGTGCTTTGCTTGGCCTGTTTGACTTTCTCTTATTCGCTTTAATTGCATTTCATTTTGTGTAATTTAATTGCCGCTCTTCAATTTGCCCGATTTGTAAGAATTGAGGGGTCGTACGGTGAATTGTGTAAAAGGATGAAGGAAATTACTAAGTCACTATTTCGAAAATAATGCTAATTTCTAAGAGGAATGAAGCATACAAATTGGCATGGTAAAAACATAAACCTAGACAGGAAAATAATATACTGGCTAGCTACTATTTTAATTGGAACACCGCCTTCTGAATATAAGCTTTCCGGTTGAAATTAAGCTCAGGCATTATTTCTTTTTCATATGGCAATCGATTTTGCAATAAAACCGTTAAGATTCTGCTCATTACATATGTATACATGCCACAACTGTGAGCCACAAAGAGCATTTCATAGGAAAAAAATTACTTGCAACATTTTATAGCGTATTTTAAAATGCAAAGAGTCATTCGGTGGCAGGCGGAGGCAGGCGGGCGGCGAACAAATTACCGCCGCATTATAGCTGATTAAAATCGGAATAATACCAACTGCACATTACATGTGCCGATTTTCCAACGAAAATATGAAATCTGTGCATGAATTAAGCATTTACGGGATTGTTGTAATACTTTTTGTTGTGGCATAATTAAAAAAGAGGTAGAATTTATGTCGCGTGCGAAGAACACAATGGGGCGGATGTGAAACCTCAGAACGCATGGCAACACATCAACGAGTGGAAATGGCAGCGGTCACGGAAAGCGAAATGAAAATCAAAGGCATACATACAAAAAACATAAATGTATGTATATGTGAATTCTTATATGCATATTAATGCAATGGTGAGTGTGTGTGTTTATCTAACTGCCACACTACCACTTCAAATATAATTGTTAATTCATGTAAGATTTTTAATGAACGAAGGTGCTCGAAGGAATCTTTAATAGTGATTTAATATATACCCAACTGCTTGCAATACTCGCGAGATAGTTGGCAACTCACTCAGAGTATACTTTGCCATGTAAATGTAAATAAATCTCAATTTCTGTTCGCACACGACTGCTGGAAAAAATTAATAGGTTTTCTTGTTCTAAGTAGTGCGAGCACACAGAAGATAATGCGACAAAGCTAAGGCCTAGGTACACACGGGCTGTTGCGCCAATTATTCATTCATTCAGATCTCGGAACAAGGTATCAAGCCTCTTTGGAAATTTGTGAAACGCACCCAAATTCTGACAGATCACTACTTTGAGAACTCCTACAACGCAACCCTAACTGCTATCGCTAAGGACCCAATAGGGTCTAGGCGTGTTTTTTCTTAGGCGGCCAGATAAACCTAAACCTATTCATTCATTCATTCTGCTTGAAGATCTAAAAAATGTTGTCTTCAAAAGCTAAAACCTACTAACGCAACAACCGAAAAAGGCAACCAACTGAACCTTATCAAAAGTTTTAATAAAAAGTAAATTGCGAATCACCGATATCTCTATGGTGCAATTATTAGTATTTTCGCATTCCAAGCTAAGGATTCAGAGTTCGTTGAATTTTAATAAATCTGCATCGACTTCAAACAATTGGATTTTTCATACAAAATTTAAATGCAATTTAAACGTCATAAATATTGCACATTTCTTTAAGAGAAGTCTAAAGTAATGCATGGAAAATCATAATTAGGGTTAAGCTACTATTAAAATGCACACTAAAGTGCTCTCATATAGCAGAAAGGAGTAAATAATGTGGAAGTTAAATTTAGAGGCATGCGCGCTGAAAATTCGCTCTGAGAGCGAAAATTCAGTGTATTTTAAAGATTCTTCGAAGAAACTGCCGCTGAGAGCAGTAAACTTTTCGAAATTGCAGAGTCAACATTTACAAATAGTTTGTCAACAATTGGATGTTGGCAACATGTTTCTAATTTGCTATAGCAATATTTCTAGAACGCAAAAGTTTCAGAGAGAGAGAGAGAGTGAGTGAGAAAGAGAGTTAGTTTGTTTGGAACTTCGGTGCGTATGCGTATTTTCAGTTTCTTGCCATTGCTCGTAGACAATTTGTTGCCATACACGTGCGCATTTGTTGCTGGCAACAATTGTTGCTGGCACATTAAAATACGCAACATTAAAGGCTTTGATAAGAGCGCAAGTGCCTAAAAGTTGACCTAGTCTTACTCTTGTGTGGGGCCGTTGTGTGAGGAAATTTTGTGGCCTTTCGATTTATTGGCTTGATGTGGTTGCTCTGTCTTTTTAGGAGTTTTACTTTATGCTTCATCTTTCATAGTTAAAAGTTTCCAACTTCTTTTTTAAAATGAGCAATAAAATTAGAAGCACTACATACTAAAATAAATGAAGCTTAAATTTAATTGAAATTCAAACGGAAATTGTTGGCTTTTCCTTTGATATGCGCAGTCTTAAACACACAAATTCACACACATAATCATATATGAATACATTTAGTAAAACAATTGTACAAAAACTACAGCAAAAATATGCAAATAAAATTAGAGAAAAGAATATTAGCAGTTGAATGCATTCAATGACTTTTAAAAAGGCACAAAGCGATTTCAATTTAACATTGGCCGCTTTAAAATTCAGCTGGAATAATGCGATTGCATGCAAGTTTTTATTGCTGGCATAAATGGCATTAATTAAAAATAAAATTTGTGCAGCAATACAAAAAAGCAACAAAAAGGGGTGGAAAATTAAATAGGCAAAGGATAAAACTGCGGCAATTGTTGTCATTATTGAAGGCATAAATATGAAAACAATATTTACATGACATTAAAAAACGCTATCATTTAATTTAAATTATTTGTTGCTTTTGGCCCATTACGACTTTTGCATGTATGCATGTGTGCGTGCATGTGTTAGTCAGTTGTTATTTTTATAAAACTGCATGCATTTTGTATACTTTTCTTTATGACATGCCAGCAAAATTGTTTACCGAGTTTGATTTTCATACATTCGCAGCAACAGGCCGAACGAAAAAATGAACATAATTTGTAAAACTTTAGAAAAATTTATTGAAAATTTAATTTCGCACACACACACACACACACACACACACACACACACACACACACACACACACACACACACACACACACACACACACACACACACACACACACACACACACACACACCCACATTTGCGTAGATATATTTGTGCGTTGAGCAAAAATACCGCTGAATTTTATAAAAAGAGTAGAGTTAATTTGTGCGCAATGTAAACGAAATTTTTATTTAAAGAAGAGTAAATGCATTCCACAGTGGATTATTGCAATAGCCGTAAAGGATATGTATGCAATATTTGTGCTCATCATTTAATTAATGACTGCAAACATGATTGATTTGTAACATTCCAAGATTCCACAGCAGCGACAAATTCCGTCGGCATCGGAATTTGAAGTGCGATTATTTGCCATATTTCAGCGATTCTTTTATCTTCCGGAAATTGCAATGAGACAGCAGTCAGTCGTCTAAGTGATGCCATAATTTAGAAGCTTGGAGCAGAGCAAAGATTCCCTTCAATCGGTACTGTCGTAGTTGCCAAAGCCCGAATGAAGAGAAATCGATAGATCACTTCCTGCGAAAATGTACTGCGCTAGCAAGAGGATGACTCAAAACACTAGGAAAGGCCTTTCTAGAGAACATCAATGACATCCGAAGTACGGAAATCATTATTGTTAAAAAATATCTAAAATTCTGAACTAGCCAGATAAACCAACAATCTAGAGTAAAGAGAAATTTGAAATGAATGAAAAGTATAGCCTCTTCGAAAGCAAGCACAAATATTTTCACTATATTAGCACTATGAATGGAAAGTGTCACCTATTTGATAGTAAGGACGAAAATTTTGAAGCAGTCATGGCGTAGTTTTAGGTTTATTTATAAACTTCTATAACTAAATTTTATTGCTTTCACAATAAGCGCTGTAGCCTACAGCCTACCCGCAGTGTCCATGAAGCTAGTAGCTCAGAGAGGCCAGCGAACCTTCCAATCGATGGACGACCGTTAACTTGGTCTCGCACGCTGCGGTCTAATTTCGAATTAATTTGTTCTGTATTTTAACAATGTGGTCAGCAGCAAAGCCAAAGCTGTCAGCAACAGCAGCAATGGCGGCAGCAGCAGGCAACTGTAGGACATGCTCGCTCGCAATAACCCACTCGGCACAAATTCGAAGTTCGAATTTTGGACAATTCCTGATAATTTCTCGATTGCTTCTACGCTAAGTTTATACTAGCAGTTGAGGACTTCAATTTAATCTTGCGAACATTTTTTAAATTCGCATTAAAATTTTCATCATACAGAAAACATTTCAGAACAAACTTTACAGTTCAATTGCGAAAACAATGTCGGAAACCATTTCGAAAAATTTATCTAAAACGCATTTGAGCTATATCGAAAAGAACGTTTGGTGGAATATCCAGAACGAGAATCATATCTTTCTCGAATCGTTTTCGTATTTATTGACGATCGTTTTTTTCCTCAACACTTTCGAGAGCTCCCACATTCTGTATATTGTTAACGAAATTTTTGCCAAGTGGGAAGGATTGTCGCTTGCCTCTGGCTGTGGGTGTGTGTGCTTGTGTAAGTCTGTCCTTTCCGTTGAATTGTCAGAAACAATCGAAATTCGAAATTGGAATTTAGATGAGTTGCCGCCAATGTCGAACTCTTCGCGGCTGCTGTTTATTTGAGCATTTTGAGACGTAATTGCTTGTAAACGCGCTCCTCATTTCTTCTCGTAAATAAAATTTGTTAGTGTATTACAAACCAATTGGAAATTTTATTGGTATGCTATTGAATTGATCAACAGAAATTAAGTTTAAAATTTTAGATTTTCTTGATTTCTTTCTTAAGATTTCGATTTTGTTGCTTTTCGATATATTGATTCGAGATTTGATTTTGTTTAGTGTCCGATCGAACCCGAAATTTTGGCCGAAACCGAGACCGAGACCGAGCGTTCGGCCTTTTTTTAATGTTCGGCCGAGACCGAGACCGAACCTTTCGATTACATATGCAAAAAAAGAAGAAGAATTTTAATTTAAAAAAATTTATACATTTTTAGGAAAAAATACATTTTATTATAAAAACCAATTCTTTTGAGGTATAAATACCTACATTAAGCATCTGATGTATGAAAAATCAATAAAAAGTATTATTAAAAAATTTAAATTTTGTTTAAAACTATACAATTTGTTCCTCAACTGTTCGGCTAAATACTCGGCCTTTTTTAGCCGAGACCGAACCGAGACCGAACCCGAACCTTTTGGCCGAACTGTTCGGTAACTGAGACCGAGACCGAGCGTTCGGTCAGACTCTAATTTTGTTGGTGACAATTGGAAATTTAATCGATTTATTTACAATTTTATCGATATATTTTAAAAGCTATTAAAATATAGAAGATTTTTGAAGTTAAAATATTCTAATAGGGTTAAATTTTTTAAAAATCATATGACTATCGGTTCTTATATAAGTTTGTGCACATGTTTTACTGGACTCGGAAGAGTTGAGCTGTTTCTGTTTGATATTTTAAGCTGCCTCTTACAACAACAAATAAATTGGCACTAATTGCAATTTGCGGAAAATGTCCAAGTACCAACTAATTGCCGCAAATCCGATTAAAGTCATATGCATTGTTAGCTGACTCCTTCTACTCCTTTCTTTACCCGCGTAGTCGCGTAGTGCTGGACGCATCAATAGAAGGATTACGTACATCATGGAAAATGTTTTGTACTAGTAGGAGCTGCAGGACATTGCAGTTAGCCGGAGAAGCTGTGAACCTATTGGAAAGTTATTGCCATTGAATAGGTTTTATTGGCTCTAAAGAGTGGCAGAGAAATTGGAGGAATTATAAATTAAGAAGAAATTGAAAATTATGTGGAGCAGAAAAGTTTATTGGAAGGACTTTCCTTCTTTGTGGATTAGTTTTCATAAGCAAAATAAGATAACTAATTAAGTAGAATAGGGATACAGAGGGAAGAATAAAGTAGTGAAATGTGAGAGAGAAGCGTCGAAAATGAAATGAGAAGATCATTAAATGAACTGTTTACTGCTGCAGCGGGAAGCATAAAGGATCAAAGCCCTCAGGGATGTTTCCAATACTCAGATTTTTATTGCCTTCCTGTGAATAAAAAGCAGGTTTTTAGTGCGCGATTTTTTTTTCGAATTCTGTTTTAAGCTCGGAGCGTAGTTGAGGCAATGAAATGGCAACAGCTTCTGGAATTTATAATTTGTATGGCTGAAAACTGGCTGCTTCGTTGCGTTGATGTGTGCCAACTAATAAACCGCAGCGCCAACAAGTTAACAGTAAAAGCAACGGTGCAGAAAGAAAATCACAGCTATGTGCATTCCTACAGAAATATACATGTACACACGCACACACACACACGTATAGAAAGGATGGGCGCAACAACAACTGGCAAAAGCACACAATAAACTTGTCACTTCCGGTTCCGTTGGTCAATGTACGCGGTTATTTCACTTTTTGCCACAAGCTCTCATTTCTTTGTGTGTATGGCAATGTGCAGGACACAAGCGCAGAGAAGTGGCATGAGAAGAGCAAGGAACGCCGTCGACTGTTCTTGCGCTAGAATTCGCTTTACGAGCACAGCGCCCGAAGAGCAGAACTTTGAGGTCTCACAGCGAAAATAAAGCCTTTATAAAACAGTGGAAAAAAATAGTGCGCAAGCACAGAAAAGGGAAACCGAAAATAAAAGGGCACATTGCATCGAAGTAAATTGGGAAACTGAAAAAATGTAAAAAATTTGAAGAAACGCAAGAACCCGAGGGAAACTGTGGGAAAGGTTGACAAAGTTAAAGGAACTAGTACGTCGAAAAAGTGCAGCTTGAACTTATGAGCAAGCCACTGTTGTTAGTGTCCCTCGGCAGCAATTAAATATGGTCTTTGCTTTCTTGCTTTTCTTTTGGAGAATATGCGATTGTCAGCTGCAGCGCTAAGAACATGAATTAGCTATCGAAAGAAAAGAACATGGCTTTGGTTGCGCAGCGAATACGAATTGATTTTGCTTAGTTTCTGCAGTTAGAATTTTTACACAAAAATATTTTTTGCATTGCTTAAGCTCGGGACTCATGATTAAGCTTACGAGCTGACACTTTAATCATCGTCATTCAATCAATTCCTCGCCCAACGAATTGACCCACTCGAAAGCGCTCAAAGCTAAATCTATTGAATTTTATTAAAGCTTTGCGCCGAATACAAATACTACCACAAAATATGGTTCTAAATACAATAGAAAGAAAAGTGCAAAAGCAGCTGCCCCAAAGTGTCCAATAAATCTGTTGCACACGTTCTGAACAGCTTCGGCCAAGCATTCAACTGGCGTCCATTGCCAACGGAGAGCAGAGTGAAGCGTATTGTTGTGCGCAACAACAAGTGGGCAAGTCACTGCGCGCTGTTGGCTGCGCCATGAACCACACTTCCGTGCTTCAGCCGCCCAACAATGCCGCCAGCATTTCCGCCTACACAAGGACATTGGCAGCACAATAATAAAGTTCCGGTTCAAGCTTGGGCCAACGTTTAATTAAGACACTTGTGTGGGTGCAGCGGCAGTTTTTCATTTCTTTTGTTGTTGTTGTTCGGCTTTAATGCTCGAGCACTCGTCTTTTGTCTATGTGGCTGTTGCTGTGTCTATGTGTGTGTGTTTGCTTTATGCTTTGCAGCGCAAATTTTATGTACTTTTTTGTTGTTGTAGCTATTTTTAAGCGCACTTTCAGCCACTGCTAAAAATGTTAACTTGAAATTTGTATGCGCCACAATCACGTCTCTTTTTCGCAGTACTTTTTTTTTGCAAATCTGTATGGCCTATATTTCAGGCATACAAATTTATGAAAAATCACAGCGAAAATTGTTTTAAGAAAATTGCGAAATATTTGCTTTCTTTTCTTTTGTTAATATGGGGTGTTGTGACAAGGAATCCATTATACTTGCATGAAATTGAAGGCTTTAAATAGCATAGAATGATGCGATTTAGCTGCTCCTGGACAATCGAAATAGTGCTTACACGACCGTACGACTCGAAGACTTCCAGCAATTTACTAAGATTTTCGACAATTGGCCTTCAACAGCGAATGCGTGGTCAAAATCTTTGACATCAAAATTAGTGGAACGTAATTGATGAAATCAAAAATGTTCTTGTAGAGTTGCCCCGGTATCAGGACCCAAGGACTATAAACACTATTACCATTTTCAGCCGCCTGGCTTGCCTTTTCGCTTTTATCGAAGAAAAACTGTATTTTATCGTTGCTTGTGTACATTTTTGAGGCGCGCTCAAACAAAAATTAGTTAAGCAATCACAAAATTGTCTGAAAAGTTTTTTTAATACAAATTCTTATCTTTATAACCCGACAGCACTGACACAACACAAGATACAGCACAGATTACTAAAGTCATCTATTGAAAAAATAATGGTTTTCCTTTTTCTACACCAATTCCATACAATTCAGCCTTAAATTGTGTGCTGGGCGAATTCAACCCACGACTGCTGGCTGAGGGTTAACTGCAGAAGCAAGAGTCCTTCAGTCAATATAGCTGCAATTAAAATAGGCAAAGTGTGCGAAATTGAGAATGCTTTTAAGGCACTTAAAAATAACTAAGAAAAGAGAAACTAAGAACTAAAAAGCAGCTATACTTTTATGAAATCAGTGCTGCCTGAGCGGCGCGGCAGCTGCAGCGGGAAGAGAGCAGCTTAAAAACGTAGCTCGTCAGTGAAAAATCGCACTCACTGCGAACCGGCATGAAATCTTTAAATGCTGAATTGCATTTCGCTGATTCTTCGAGCGTGAATTCAGCACTGCAAAAAGCAGCAAAAAGGAAAAAAAAATTCCATAAAGTAACAAATAATTGAGTATGGGCATGAGAGGGTAAAAGGCAATGTAACCGGAAAGCAAGCCTAAAGAAAATTCCAATCGCAGACGCTGGCAGCATCATTAAAAGTTTCTTTTGCAAAACTTGCACTCTCTCCCTTTTTTTTATCAACATTCTTTGCTTCTTATAAATTTCTACTTGAAATATTTGAAGTGCTGAGATTTGCAGTTAACTGCAAACTTCAACTGCCACAGAAGCCGCTTAACAAGCGACGGGTATATTTTTTATAACAAAAACTCGAAAAAATTAGTTGGTTCGAAAGTGGCAGTGGCTCCTATTGGAAGCCAACAACAACTCATAAACAGAAAACAGTTATTGCGAACCTAAAAGACAGTATACAAAAATAAAAATGAATCCTTAAAGCATAAACGCTTGAAATACGCCCGAAAGTATGCAGCACAAAGCAAAGAAAAAATTGGCGCTACTATTTTTCTCAAGTTGTCTTTGCTTCCTTTTGGCCTCCCGAAAATTAAGCGTTTTACAGCTTGCGACAAGCTTATTGCACGCTGTTGAGCAATATAATACATCTGAGAGGGGGGAGAGAGAGAGAGAGAGAAATCGAAAGAGAAAGCCTAGGCGCCTAACTTTAGGGTTTTATGTGGTCAATAATATTTTATAATTTTATTGCTGCCTTGCACTTTTCTCTTCTCTTTGCCGGTAAGACTCTGTAGCATATTTTGCGGCATTTGAACTTTTAGCTGCGCCTAAAGGTATGCACTGATTTATGCAATTCATGCGTTCGTTTGCTTGGCTAATTCGAAAACAGCAGCCTTTCTCTATATGGCTGCCTCGCCTGGCAGCCACAAACACACTGACATGAAAGCACACTCACACGCATACAAGCAACACACATACACGCTATGCACTCGCTATGCATAGCTCACAGCGCACGTGTGCTTGTATTGTAAATTCAAGCACTTTCGCTTGATTGCTTTCGTGCGTTGCTCTGCCAATGCTTGTCTCAAACTCGTGTGTCCTGAGCTTGTTTGCGTCCTTCGTTATGTAAGCACATCCTCTTCGTTGTCTGCTTGCCTGCACACATAAACACGAGCACATGAATACACACACACACACACACTTGTGCAATTTAAACTTTGATCCTTACACAACAAACAACAAACACTTGTAAGGTGGCTGCCGTGTAGTTGTATGTGTATAGCAAATACATGCATATGTGCTGTATGTGTGTGCGTGTAGGTGTTAGCGCCCTCAATAAGCATGTGCGTGTATTTAGTTTGTTTTGGTAGCGTTGTTGTCGTTTCGTAGCTGCATTTGTTTTCATTTAGTGGCGCACATTTGTAAGCAATTTTGTAATCCTTTGATGTTGTAAATGTATTAGTTTGCCAGAAATCGATGTACAAATTAATAAGAGGGATTGCCGCAGAGAAAGCAGCATGAACATTAAGGCGGGTAAAATAAGGTTTACGCAAGAGTGAGCTTGTTGTGTTGAGCATAATTTTAGGCGTGAAATTTATTAGGACGAGTTATAAAGAAAGGGCAACAAAGTGCAGTGAAAGTTTAAGGCAAAACAAAGGATGGGAGAAATAAATATAGAAACGAGGTACATATATAGAAAAGTAAATAAACAGCTGGAAGTTGAAATTTAAAAATATTAATAATTATAGCTCGGTTTTAGGCGTGAGACGAACGAAAAGACTTAGAAAAGCAGAGACAAAGCAGCAGAAGCAAGCATGTGTAAAGAGCGAGAGGAACTGAAGTGAAGCAAAGAACCAAAAGAAAAGAAAGCAGAGAGTGGACCGTACTTGTAATTGTTGCATTCTTTTAGGCGTGAAATGAAAACATGAACTGAATGTTAAAAGCAAAGCAAAAGTGGGAAAATAACAGCAGCAGCAATTTGGATTGTAAGGAATAAATGGTGTAAGGAATAAATCACAAAAGAAAACACAAACACAAAAACGAGTTGAAACTTGAAGTTGTAGAATGTTTGTAATCATGTCAGGATTTTAGATGCACAAAGGTTATACGAACGTACTACAACGAAGAAGGTTGAGGCTAAGGCATGAGATGCATAAAGAAATTCCACAATAATTGCATACGATTAGGCGCGCAACTTTTTAGACTGCATTTAGCTTGTATTGGTATATTAAAAAAAAATTTGTTTGGAGAGTTTTGCAGGGCCCCAAAAAAATGATAGTCAGTAGGTACGGGCTACACGTTGGAGGCATTTAAACTTGCCAACCAAGTTACGTCAGTTTGTTCCGAGTCATCAAAGCAGATTAAGGCATTTCTTCAGATATTTCACTCATTTTCAAACCAATGTAACTTTTTATACTAGCGACGAATACAACTACTTTACAATAAAATGAATTTAATAAGTTTGCAGCGAAAGCAGTGAATTTCATTATTACGCACGGCAACTACGAGCGGTAGTCAAAGATAATCGCACAAAGTAAAATGAAAAATGTTCTGCATAATAAAGCACAATGGCTGTCATAATTATAATTATGCACTGGCACACATATTCAGGCGCACTGCACTTAATTTTCCTGCCAATAATAGCAACGGTAAACGTCAGTGCTTTTCTGTAAAGCTATTTGCCTGTGCATGCGCCTATAAGCATGCTATAAAAGTACAACGCTGACGTTTTGCATGCACATTGTAGCAGTCAAGCATTTTTTGCTTAAAATGGCGATTATTAAATTATTGATGGTGCAAGAGAAAACATTTCATTTACACGCAAGCAAAAATGTTAGCAATAAGAAAATTAAGCATGCAAGATTATTAGATTATTAGATTAAGAGAAATAATGCTAGGAATGATAAATATTTGTGTGACTTTTTACGCTGATTTGACTATTAATTTTTACTTTTGACAATTTTACTTTTGCATGCCATAAAATAATTTGTTTAAGCTGCTCAAATATGCAATTGCTGTACGGAAGTCCTTTGCTGCCATGAACCGCGTCGCATGAGCAACATTCAAGAATGCCAGTGCAGTGAGTTGAAAGTAAAATCTTTTTATCGCATGCCATGTCGAGAGCAGACAAAATAAAGTCAATGACATCTCGAAGGTCACATGTAAAGCTTTTAGCTGTAAAAAAATGTGCGCAAAATTTTGATTTTACTTTTGATACATATACTTACATATATGGCAAGACAAAAGTGTGTCGATACAGAAGGACATACATTTTCACAGCACACATACACACTTACACACAAACATACAGCTACTGCTGTATGCCAGCAAGCTAGCAAGTGTCCTTGAAGTAACAATAAAAACTTATGACGATTGTTGGCAGGCATTGTATTGTTGTTGTTGGAAATGGCATGATGCTGCCCGTGAAGATGATGATGATGATGATGATGATGATGATGATAATGTTGATGATAATGCTGATGATAACAACAATCAATGTCGATGCTTTGGTTATCGATTAGGCGAAAAAATATATGGGCAATGTCATCAAGAGAAACGCTGCCAGAGGGAGCCATATTCGTTATTAGATGGCAATGCTGAGGCTGGCTTAGAGAGTCGTTCAATTGACTGCAGTTGAGATATGTTGGCAGCATGTTGTCGCACTTGTTGCTGGCTTTTGTTTTTTTTAGTATGTCAGAACTTGGCAATGGAACTTTGAAATAGTCTGAACTTACAGCAGAACTTTTTATGACTGCTTCAGAGAAATTGTAATCGTTTTTCAAATGAAGATGTAAACGAGTTGGTTGTACTACTTCCCTCATAGAGCCTTACCTCATAGAACGCGCATATTCATCGTTGGTAAGTGTATTTTTTTTTTATTTCAGTTTGAAATCCAGCTCATTGCTGCGAAAATATTCAGCAGCGTAAAATTAATATGTGTAAATACTTGCTTGAAAAGGCATTTAATTATATTCTTCCAACAAAAATAAATGGGATTTCAAAGAGGCATGCCAAAGGTTCACTGTTAAACACTCAAAAGGAAAGGGAAAAGGCAAAGGACAACGCACGCTCTTCACATTTTTAACACTTGCCCGCTTGTTGGCAGCGTTAATGCCAAACCGGAAATCCCTCTGACGCCTTTCACGCTGCTTTGCTTGCATGCGTGAAGGGTTGCAGTGCTCGATGCATCGATAGAAGCGCCCTCACTTTATTGCGGTACGACTGCTCATCACTTTGGCAGGGTGGCCGCAGCAGCCATTAGCGGCGCTGCCCAAGTGTTCATCAATAATTGACCAAGCGAAGTGGTCATCAATCAGGGCTGCTGTGCGAGGACACACACACACACATACATGAACACATACATACAGCAGTGTGCAGCTCTCACGTGTGTTGGTGTGCTTAAGTTGGGCGAGGCTGATGCGGTCAGTTGGAAACACTTTGTGCAACATACAGGCACACAAGCCAAAGCCAATCGGACAACGTTTAAACGCTTTGTAATTTGGCAGCGGCAGTGAAGACTTTGTGAACGTGGCCCGGCGGTTGAATGAGAGGATGACTCGCTTGAGTTTGAATAGATGTCTTAGTAGCTTTATGCAATCAAGCCAGTTTTGCAGCTAGTCCATATGAATCGAAATCTGTAATAAGTGCAGATTTATACCAATTATGTCATATTTTGAGTTAGTATACGGGGACTTGGATAAGAAATCTGAGAAAAAATTACAGTTAATGTTAAATAATTGCGCGAGGTACGTGTTCACAAAAAGGAAATATGATCATATATCTGATTTTGCAATTCAGATTCTGGGATGCAGTCTTTCAAAGCACTTAAAATACAGAAATATTATATTTTTGCATAAGCTTTTGCATACAAAGTGTCCGAATTATTTATATGAAAACTTAATATTTGCAGCATCGAATCGAACAATGAATATTATTACACCAGAAGCGAAATTCATTTTGACATCAAGGTTGTTCTTTGTTAGTGTTGCTAAACTCTGGAACTCACTACCAAATAATATAAAAGCTGAAAGAAATAGTAGGTGCTTTAAATTGGCAGTATTTAAGTTTCTTAAGAATTAAGTTTTATTAGTAATAAGTTAATTAATAAACAAAATCTTTATGTTAGCAATATTTTAAAAAATAATCAAAATTTATTCACTCAACACATTTATATCTCTAATTGAATATTATACATAAATTCGATGTACTATACAAGATTTTAATCTTATTTGTACAAAATTATCAATAAATTATCAAATTATCAAATTTATATGGGACTCCAGCTAAGTACATTTGGAACTCAATATAGGATAGTTATGGTGTGCGAGTAAGGACATCAAGGTGAGGCAACTAGAAAAAGTAGCTGCTGCTCAAATGAATTGCCGCCTGAGTGATCTGAAGTTATCCAACAACATGAACATGTCAAGTACAGGTCGGACAACACAAACAGTTGCACAATTGCTGTTGCTCTGTTGCACGCAACGTTGCTCACTTTCCGGAACAGGGGCGAAGCAGAGCGAGGCAAGCGTCGCTCACTTTGAACAGCGTCACCGTGCATCATTTTAAATAATTAAATAAAGCGCTGATGCAGCGTCTGTGTGTGTGTGTGTGTGTTTAGCTGTAGCTTTGTATGTATATATGTGTGAGTGCATTTATTCTCTAGCATTATGTACATACAAGTGCATTTCTTAAGCTCACCAAAGCACTTACATAATACACACAAATACAAATACAAACATAGAAATAAATATACACACATGCACACACACATACATATTCACAAAATACATATAAAACATTTATGGTAGCAGTTGCAATGTTCATTCGAACGATATGCTGCAGTTGCTTATGGCGCAGTTGGAGGGGAGTGGGGCAGAAATGGAGCAGGACTGAGGCAGGACTGGGGCAGGACAATTGCGGCGAATTGTGTAAACTGGCAAGTGACTGTCAAAAAGTTAGCAAGGCGCCGGCAGAACAGCAGCAAATTGCATATGTGCATGTGTGAGTGTGATAAGAGAAGAGAAGAGAGAGAGCAAAGCTAAGGGGCAGGGGCAGCAGGGCAAGACGGCACGTGCGGCTGATGCATGTTGTATGTGGTTATTTCCACAAACGTTGCCGAGGAAAATGTTAACATTTATTTGCTGCATGTGATCGTCAAGTGTGTTTGTGTGTGTGTGTCTGTGTATGTGATTTATATGTGTGCCTGATCTGCCTTTCAGTTCTCTGCTATTCGCCTGCTTGCTCGTGCGCTACTCTTTGCGTGCCTCTGCTGCTGTTTAGTGCGATTGCTACTGCTTTTTTTTCTTCCCCTTCCTTTATACCCCTCTACTTCTTTTGCTGCTTCTGCATTTCCACTTGAGTTCAATTTGAAATCCATGCAACTGATTTTCCACTTTCTTTGATACGCTTGAGGAATAAACTAATCCCTGTAAGTATGCAATGATTATTTGCTATGCAACAGCAGCGTCTGCATGTGTGCGCTTCTCAAAGTAATTGATATGGCAAGTGAGTGAGTGTATGTGTGATGAGGCTGGGTTGGAAACAAGTTTTTTAAAGGTGTAGCTGCGGTACAAAGATTTACGGATTGACGCGCTGAGCATTGCGCTTCCGGGTTCGACAACCCCGAGCAGTTAAGCACATGTGCTTTAGACTGGAAAGCATACAGCTGACAAAATTGTAGCATAATTTCAGGCTTCAAGCTCTACTCTCAACTTTTGTGCATGTATTGCAAAATCAGCTGATTTTATAGAGAGTCAAACTTTGCTCTTAAGTGCAGACATTCTGATTTGCCACTGGAGCAATTGGAACTTTTATTCTTCCTGTGTGCCTCATTCTTCACACACACCCACAAAGCCACAAATACAGACACACATGAAAAGCTCAAGCTTTAATAAGTCACTACTTAACAATCAGGTATTACAAATTTTTCACTTAACTTGCTTTTAATTATGCAACGAACGGTATTTAAAAGAAAGCAAATACATTTTCTGCACTTCACACAGTTTAATAATCCGCAAGCTTGTTGTTGTGGCGCTATCTGCAATCCTGCTGCCACTTGAAAATGCATTTAAAAAAGGCAAAAGCAACAACAACAAAAAGTACAGCGCAAAGAAGTGGCAAAGAGAGTGGAATGTGTTGCAAGGAAACATGTAATAATAATTGAACAGAATTACAGGCTGCTAATAACGAGAATATGCCTAGCATAAGGAGGTGGCCATGTGTCCGGAAAATTGCTTTATTAAATAAAATTGCGCTGAGTTCCGTCAGCGGAATTTATGGCTTTTGTGGTTCTTATACTTTGCTTATTCTTATATTATGTGTGGGTAGTTGGCATGGAGTATAGGAAGCGAATGGAATCACTAGCCAAGCAATTAGCGCAACCCATGCTATTTGTGAAGCCATATGCAAGGTGAGAATCGGAAGTGGGCTTAACTATGCAGAGCAATTTGAAATGCAAGTAATAGTAATATCGAAATGAAAAGCAACGAAGTTCATCTCACAAAGCCTTGACTAACAAAATTCCTCGAAAAATCCAAAAATGAAAGGAATTCAGGAAAAAATTTGTCGGCTCTTCTTATTGTTGATTGCATTTGAAATAGTTTTAAATAGCTAGCGTTTCAGATTTTATTAAGTTTTTTTCTTCTACTTTAAAGTATCGATAATTCGAGCCACATCTTTTCCATACTAAGCTCACGATGTATACTAATTTAAGGAATAAGGAATAGTTCGAATAATTTAGTTGGACTTTTTTGCCAGAGAAGACGCAATACCTGCAAATTTCTACTTGAATAAGACTGATTTTCAGCTAAAATCATAAAAAAAATACCTTCTGCAAGACACTACAGAGGCTTGACATTCTTTCGAACTTTCCACTGAAGCCTGCAAACAACAACGAATCCAGAAATTCTGCCTTGGAGTGTTCAATTTTCGACTACTGAGAAACTATCTTTTAAAGAAGAATTTTTTTCCCATACATTCTAAAATAAAATACATGCTATTTGCATTTTCTCAATTCACAGCTGCAGTTTTTATTGACTTTTATGAAATGGTTTAGAATGAGATATACCAGAAAAGCTATTGTCATGCAGGGGCCCCAGAGTATGAAGGTCGCCATTCGGATGCGCAATGCTCTCAAATGCCTCTCTCCTCTCTCGCGATTGTTGCACGGCCAGTTGGATTGCTTGGCTTGCTGCAGCTGGCGGAATTATGTGCGGTGACAGTCGCCCCTTGCTGATCTGCATCATTTAGTCATCGTCGTCGGGGTGACCGCAATTGCAGAGCCAGGAAATGATGCAGCACTGATCCTTGAGCTCCTTATCAATGTTGGCACGCCACACCTGCCTGAGAATGGGCTCACTCAAGGCTTGCGCTCCCATGCTATGATACTGTAGAATTTTATTAGAAAAAGCCAAGAATTTTGTTGTATTTTTTTTGAAACTGATATTTGTTGATTTTTTTTTGGACTAATTTCAAAATGATGTCTTGATTTTTGTCAACATTTTTTAAAAGCCACAAGTACATGAAACTTTTAAAGGTAGCAAGTCAATCTCTTTGGGCTCTAATCTAGAAATGACAATATTGTTTGCCTGCATAAAACTACACATATTCAAATTCACAACAACAACAACAATAAAGAAAATTTGTTCATGCACACAGTAAAGATATATTATGATTATTCCTATAAGATATCAGTGCAGAAGAAAAATTAGCCACCATTGAGAAAAATAACTTTTTTACATAACCTTTGAGCTTCAAGAAAAATTTAAGAATTATGTTAATTAATATAATATTTTCATCACATTCCAATGCAAAATCATTATATCAATGCATTCGAATATTAATTGATTTTCTTGGCTTTGAAGTAGTATTTTTGTTGATTCAGTGAAAAGAGTTGGAATGAAATTGATTGATATTTACATTTGGTTTTTTTTTTATGTATTTTGCTGGCTGACCTTTTGCTCTTTCAGCATTGCTTACATTATTTTTGCTGTTGCAAGCCACAAAGTCAATAATATGAAACCAAAAGCTAAGAGAATTTGTTATAAAAATGAAATGTTGTTGCATTTGTTGTAGAAGACGGCGACTGTGCGTGCACTTTGAGCAATATTTTTTAATAGTAGTTTATAAATGAATGTTCAAAGAGTTTTAAACTGAAGAAATGCATGCTTTTTAAACAAAATTTAGCACAGTCGAAGGCAATAAGCTTTGCACTTACTTGCTCGTAGTCAAAAAAGCTGTTTGTGAGCTCGATCTTGAGCAATCGAAGAGAAATTATTTTGAATTTAATTTCAAACTTGGCTTGCCATTTGAACTTTGTATTTGCCTGCATGATATGCCACCAAACAAAAAGTACACACATACATAAATACGTTTGAAAATCCTTTCCAAGTATTCCAGCAAATTCAATATAGCTGCTCAGCTTTGCTGGCAGTCGACTTCACTTGACTTGGCTCCATCTCAAATTACTTTCAAACAGTGCCTGAGCAAATTTTGAAGTTTTGCTTGCCTTTCAATTCAAATCAACTTAGAGCATAAGCACTCCACTTTGCTCGGGCTGAGCAGCGGCGAAAAGTTTTACGCTCTAGCACTTGAATATGTTTGCGCATGTATGCGTATTTCTAATAGACTTAGCTACACAGACACGCACACACACACAAATGTCAGATCTTTGCAAGCTTCAGTGCAAAATATTAACACAACTTCAGCGAGTTTAGACGAAAGAAAGCAAACATTTTGGCAACTTGGCAACTTGGCAACTTCGCCGGTTGCTGGGCAATATTCGAAGTTGTTAGTTCGTAGTCAGCTGTGTTTGTATGGGAGCGCTTGTATGTGTGCTTATAATTCCCATGAAGCTGATTTGAGTAGGATTTAAAAGTTTGCGCGTCGATTGAATAACATTTCCTGTTTTGCCAGTCGAAGAAGAAGAGTAATCTTAACTGACTTTAGTTAGCATATTTGGGTAAAAGCGAAGGCTTGCCAAAAGCTGGCAACCCTTTTCAATGTCAATTTCTCAATGAAGAGTCAAACAAAGATGCCACACATGGCAAGTCTGCTTGCCACCTTTCATATCAACTAATATTCTATTCAGAAAATCTTTTAAAGTTCTTTCAATGAATTTATAACTGAACCCCGCTTAGCAGTTCTTACAATCTGGCCTAATCTTGCATGGATTTTGGGCCAAGATAAAGGCAGCTCTAGCTCTAGCTTTATACAAACATCATCACTTCTATGCTACTTTCTTCTTCACATCTTTGGCTCTACTTAAAAATGTGCTAACCCTTTGACCCACTCTCGTTTGGCTAACGCCACGCGAATTAGCAGCAAAGCAAAAGGCACTATACCTTTAACCCATTAGAATGCAGCAGCATGCGCTGGCGCCTTCTTCTCTTCCGCACGCCGCATAAAATTGCAACTTTATGCAGAGACGCCGCTAAATTCCCACGCGGAAACGTGATTTTGCCAAGCTTCTGCACAGCGACGCAAAAGTGCCAACATTTTGCCGCCTTCATGCGCCGCCAACAGCGACGCATAAACGTTTCAGTTTATTATTTCCATTTAGGCCACTTTGCACTTCACCGCAACAAATTTTTGTTGCCACTAGTGCACTGCTGCAGTTCGTCCTTGCAGGCGTCCTTTTTAAAGCAGCACATTTTCTTCGCAGTGTCTGCTTTTTCACTCTGTTCGAGTTTTTTACTTTTTATGTCTACAGAAAATTGTTAGTAATGCTTGCTACAAATGTAGTTATAACTACAAACCTGCTGCTTAAAAATTAGTTAACTAATTTTGATTAGCAAAAAGTTGGCCCAAACTACAAACTAGTTAACTAATTTATTAGTAAATGTTAACAAAAAGTTTGCCAAAATTGTTCTTTGCTATGTTGCAACCTAACATTTTACTTTATGTCACTGTTGCATTTGCATAAAATGTCTACAATATGCGATGGCGCGTTTTTTGCAATGAACTATTAATATTTTATTCATATTATTGTTCGTGTTGTTTTTACATAAAACCATAATAAGCCGCATTGTTGTCAGGTAGAACGGGCAACTGTTAGCAGGGCAACTTTTATGCATCAGCAATAAAGTTTGAAACAAGGTAGCAAAAGCAAGTGAAATTTAAAGAAACGAAGAACTTTGCTTTCTATCAAAATGTTTGCGCCTAGTGAAAATTTTTCTTCGATTGTGAACCCTAAAAAAGGCACATCTTTAAGTCTGACTTGAGTCAATCTAAAAAAATTGGAAAACAATTCACAAAACCCTGTCAAAAAAGACATGAAGTGCATACATCGAAAAAAGGAGCATTAGTTCCATATGCTTCTAGCCTGTAAAAAATACGGTTAGTAAAAATATTTTTCTCTAAAATTTTAATCAAACAATTTTTTCAATCGTGCTAAATCGAATGAAATCGTTTGAGAACGGAATAATTTTTTTCTCTATACCGTGTAAAAAAGACCGTGTTAAAGCAAAATTGGTTGTACTGCCTATTGCTGAATATGAATAATTTGAAGCATGCATTTAGGCGCATACTAAATAATCATAAGAATGCCATATATTTCGTCTCATTAAGCAATTTTCAATTATTTAAGCAACTTAACAACATTCCTACCGCTTTCAACTTTTTGCACTCAAATTTTCGATTCCAACTATACACACGGCTATAGTAAAGCTGATCTCCTACGCTGCTATAAGTATGCAACATAAAAATATGCTTGCACAAGAATTGCGCTGTAATAACCTTAAACACTTTACAAAATGAAAAATAATCCCCACAAGACTGAAGTGCATACACTTAATCCCGACAAAGTAGAGCATGGCAAGAAGCCGTAAAGCAGGGCATCGTGTGTGTGTGTGTGTGTGCGCGCGTAATAGTGTAATGACGCATTCAACGATTCATGCTGACTTGCAAAATATTTGAGCGCTCAGTTTCAAGTAGATTTGAAAGATTGCCGAGTCATTTGGAAATTGCAGCCAAATAATGAAAGGCACAGATAAAACTGATTAACCCGTTGTTGGCAGAGCGCAAAATAAATAAATTGAAAATTGTGCTTGTGTAAATATCATCAGTTTGTGTGGAAAATTTAAAAGGCTTTGACTGGTTTTGATAAAAAATATTTTTTGATAAAAAATAATTTCAAAATGCATTTGCAATTTGTAGCACGTAATTCGCATTCCGTGTGGCAGCACAATTTTTGGGGCAAACAACGCACAAGGGTTAAGAGTGTGCAGTGTTACAGAAAATCGTAAGATTTTATGCTTTTTGAGGGTTTTTCTTTGAATATTTTTTAAATTTTGATTTTTTTTCTAGTTTATTTTCTTGCACTTTCTTTTCAGTCAGTTTGCTAGTCACCCTGTGCCTGCAATTGACATGCCGCTTATATGTGATACTAAAGCTGAAACGCCCAACTTTGTACATACATATATATTTTTGACACATTGGTGCTCGCGAGGGGGGGGACCTACTTTGTGCTCGAAAAAAGAGGAGATTAAAGCAAACGTAGGCAACACTGTGCAAAATGTTATTGTTTTGCTTTACTTTTTTCTGCTGAGATTGTTTTGCCGGCTGTATTTTTTCCTTGTAACACTAACACACAAACACACATACACACACACACACTAGTAGGAACATGCGCCAAAGTCCTTATAAAAGTTGAAAGTTTTTCTTGACTGCATCATTTCCGTAGCAAGTTTTGCCGCAGCACACTCACGCTAACACGCCTGCAATTGTTTCTTTTGTTCATAAGCAAGTGTGTGTGTGTGTGTGTGTGTGTGTGTGTGTGTGTGATGTTGCCACTGCCTTCGTGCTTTAAGCTTAAGGCAAAGGCAAGCTTAAGCCCATTGAAAACACAGGAAACCGAGCAAATGCATGCAAAATCCCGCAAAGGAAACATTACAATAAACTCGAGCATGAACTCTTCAACTTGCGCCGGTGTTGCCAACAGCATAAGTTACACTCATCTCATTATTCAGCGCACTAAACTTGCTCGCTTGGTTCATGTGAGTCGGCTATGTCGATTTACGGTTCTTTGGCTATGTCCTTGCGGCTTCAAATAATTAGTTTTATATATATGTATAAACTAACGCTCAGCCGAAAGCCAAAGTTGCTTTTATTTTGATAAAATAAAATAAAAGAGAAATAAAATATTTAAATCAAATTCTGCTGTCTAAGTAAATTTCTATCAATGGGAATATCCTTTAATGCTAATGAACAATTTTAGAATCTTTGCATTTCACTGTCTCTCTTTTAAAAGAAGTAACACTTTTGAATTTGCACACAAAGTGTAAGCACTTCTCTTCACACCCCCCACCATGCCTTTTGCACAGTGCTGCAAACTAATAAATTTTACCGAAACTTTTTAGTGGCAGCAACTTCAGAGCTAAGCGAGCGGGCCTGGGCACAAAACGTTCTCTTAAGTGTTTTTGATTTGTTTGGCAGCATTCGAATGCGTATGAGTATGAGTGTGTGTTTGTGTGTGTATATTCTTTCGCTTGCTTGGCATTTATTCTGCACTTGTAGTGCCGTTTGAAAGTGATTGAAAGTGATTTGCAGTTAAAAGTTTTTCGTTTTGTTGGCGTGATTGATATGACCCAACAAGAAGAATTTGAAGTTAAGTGATTTGGCAATGCGATTCCCGAAAAAGTTCTTTGCATGAGTTTTACAACAAATGGCAAGCAATAAGACTTGTTTTAAAGTGTAATACTTTAGTCTTCAAATATCAAAATGGTAGAGTCAACATAAACGTACGTAGAATATTTTAAAAAGGGGAAATAGCAAATTCGGCAGGCTTACATTTTATTGGCGCTGCTGAGTAGACTTCATTTAAGAAAAGTTAGAGTAGACTCCATCTTTATATATATATATTTATATGGTAGTGTAGTAGTGTACTCCACGTGCAATTTTTCAATTCATTAAATTCATCGCTGTGCTCCATATAGCATATGTAGGCCGATTTTTCCACTCTTTCTTATAGAATTAGCTGACTGACTGATTTGCTAGATACAGAAATAGTCCAAAAAATTTCAGAAATAGTCACATTAATTGCTGAAAAGTTCAAACCGATTTCGAACCTCACATTTTATTTCAATAGGTTCAGTTGCTTGTTTTACAATTTCTGAAATAAAATTGACAATTGCTAAATTCAATAAAATGCTTGTCGAAATCAATTTGCCCCTGTCTTTAATCAATATCAGCATTTCACAAACGAAGCTGGGAAAGCGTTCTGTTAGCTACATTTTCTACATTTAGCTGCATACAGTTGTATCCCCTTTTTGCTGTTAAACAACATTTTACAATGTGGCTAAGATCGAAAATCATTATTTACTTTATAGCTTATGTAGAAGTGAAATTGCCTTTTATGCAACGCTTATGAATTCTCTACTGAAATGTTTATACATATATACATATCTATGAATATAAATGATGCTATATCGACTGCTGCGAAATGCAAATACTGGGCCAGCGATAAAGCAGCTGATCAATTGAAAACATTTGCATTTCATGGAGTAAAAAATATGAGCTTTTCAAGAGAACAACTCGCCTTAGATACTATGCGAAATTTTGTTTTAAAATTCGAAGGTGTTCAAGCACTCAAAATTTAGACTCTCTATGCATGAATTTTGCTACGCTCAAACATAAGAGATATGCTAATTTTTAAGCGTTTGAATAATAACAACTACAAGTGTGCTTTTTGAGTTTTCTGTACTCTTTATGAGTGAACTGAGAACCTCGATTTCTATGAGATGTTACTTTCCAATCTGTTTTCTTTTCATACCTTTTCTTTTCTTCTTCTTCTTTTCTTCTTCTTCTTTTTCTTCTTCTTCTTCTTCTTCTTTTCTTAAATGGATTTCTTAGCTAGCTTAAGCCAACACGTAATAGATAAGAGTAGACCTTAGATACTCCTAACTAACTCTTCACCTTTCAAGCTATTCAAAAGCAGGTTCCAAGCAAAATCCAATGCATAATCAACAAGAACAGTCCTCAGGGGAACCTCAACCTAACCCTGCACCATTTAAGCTTTTCAAAGGTGTCGAAATTAGGTAAAAATTTGGTTGAAATTTATGCACAAATTTGTTGCCTCACACTTTAATTGAGTTGACACATTGAAAAGGTTGGGTTGGCTGTCAAATAACTGAGCCTGGCTCCGGGGGACTGTGCGTATTAATTGGCTTAAGAAATTCATGCTAATTAGAAGCTAAACAGATTTTGCAGCAAACAAAAATATTAAGCCCACAAAATGCATGAGCAGCGCCGAAAATCGAATCGAGGATAAGAGGCAGGCCTGGCCTGGGCCTGGGGTTAGAAAAGGCATGTGGCACATTTCTTCAGGGAATATATGCCAAGGTGGCTAAAAGTGTGTCAACAAACATGAGGGCTGAGCTGCTAATTAGAGCATGAATTATGTGCAAACTAAGCGTAGCTGTAGGCAGAGGGGGCAAAGAGAGCTGAGCAACAACATGCTGTCAATAAAAGAAACGCCAAAAAAAGTTGGCAAATTTCAAAGCCAAAAATTAGCTGCAAATTAAGCTTTAAGCGTTTAGCTTAAGCGTTCACCGTTTCCTACTGTAAACTTAAAGTTTTATTTACGCCGGCGTTTAAAAGTTGTTCGCTGCCCCAGCGAGAAATAAAAGCGCGGCTGTAAAAGAGTGGCAAGCACACAACAGCCGGCAAGAGGGTGCAGAAAAAACTGGGGCAGCTGCAATAGTTTTTTTTCCGTTTCTTTTGGCATTGCCGAAATAGCGCCATAAAGCAGATAACGAGCCCATAATGAGTGCTCGTTGTGGCGCCTTTAAAAAGATGCCGCGCAAAGTTAACAGCGAATGCCCAAAAGAGGCGGCAGCGTCGAGGAAAACTAAATATTGTATTATGCCCCATACAAAAGTGAAGCTACCTTTTGTTGGCGTGCAAGTGCAAAAGGGGCAAATAGAAAATTCCGCATATTAAATGAAAAAGCTAGAATAAATATAAATGCTGACAAAAACTTTTTAAAGATAAATTTTTAATAAATAACAAAAAATTATAAAGCAGTTGGAAAATACACTCTAAGCCATTCTGAAATTACTAGCATTATATCGTCGAACTGAATGGTTGTCAATTGCAAAAATTTCTACATTAATATCAATAGATTTTCATCAGAATTATATTCAGTCTTTATACCCTACACCTATGGTAATAGGGTATAATAACTTTGTGCGAAAATTGTAACGCATTAAAGGAGCCGTCCTAGGTATAGACATAAGTATATAGAAATGCTTAGAATCACTTTCTGTGTTGATTTCCGGTTGTCCCTCTGTCTGTCTGTCTGTCTGTCTGTCTGTCTGTCTGTCTGTCTGTCTGTCTGTCTTGCTGTCCGTTGGCGCAGGAGAGAAAGAAGGAGTTGTCCGATTTGGACCAAATTTGGCACACAGTCGCAGTGAACCTTCCACTACTTCAAGTTCCGAGATTAGCCAAATCGGTTAAAGGACACGCCCACAATGGGTCTGTAAGTCCCACTACCCCGGAATATTTCCAGTAAAATTGCTTAAATTTGTGTAATTATTCATTAAAAGGAATGGTATTAGGTATTTACTGTAAGGTGTGGAACCTCTATGTCATACAAAAAAATGGGCGTGGTCCGCCCCCTATATAGACGGTAAGCGGAAAATCCTTATAACTTCCATAATATATACACCAGTCTGTCCATATTTGGTCACTTCATTTCTGGTAAGAACACTTCTTAATTCTCCAAAAATGGGCGTGGTCCGCCCACTCAGTTACTTGGTGTAGGGCATTACTCTGTCGGTGAAACCCGACTTCCTTACTTGTTCTTACTAAATAATTGTGTGACATATTTGATCAAAATATCGCACGTTAAAAGCGTTTGTTCAAAAAGTAGAAAACTGGATAAAAAATTTCCCTTTACAAAACTTTAAAATATTCCAAATTTGAACAGACTCTTTTTCTTAAAGAAAATCGCCAGGCAACTCACTTAAAGAAGCCTTAGCTCTAAGCAAGGCAAATATCTGTTAACCCACGGCGTATACGCAATCTCTCAATTCTGCATAAATACTCACACACACACACACACACACACACACACACACACACACACACACACAAAACACACACACACACACACACACAAAAAACACACACACACACACACCAAACAGCTGTCGCACTACACAAGTTTTCGTTAATGTCAGCAACGGCAATAAGTTCTTAAGTGTATGTGTGCTTGTGCGTGTGTTTTGGTGAAGTGTGGCTAGCAAATGGAAAACTAATCCGAAATCTACGCATAAATATTTATTAAATGCAGATTTGGCTTAATGCGTTCGCGCACATGTGTTGTTGACATTGGGCGAGTGTTGTTGTTGCTTTACAAACATATGCACATGTGTTATGCCTGAAGGCGTTGTGGCAAAAGTGAGGAAAAGTGCGTGATTTATGCGTGAAAATTGGCTTTTGTAGTCGGCCTGGGCTGCATTCAAATGCGGCCACATAAACCACAAGCAACGCCATGCCGAGGAGGAGTGTGAAGAGTATGAGGGTTCATAAAGCAAGCATGTGCGGCAGAGAGTTCAAAACGCGCATGTTTTGCCAAAATAAAATGATTTTTTACTAGACGATGACAACAACATGAGAAATTTATTTGAACTAGCAGAATTTTTCTAAGCGGAAAATAATAACTTTTGTATTCATTTAACTATTCAAGTTTTCAAGCAATATAAATAAATCCAGTGACAGCATATAAAAAAAAAACTCTAAATGTTGTTGTTGTTGTACACTTAAAACACTTTGAATGTGTTGCATATGGGCATAGAGTGTAGACTGTGGTTGTTCTTATTCTATGGCAAAAGTTAGTGCAAGAGAAGTTTCTATAAGCTTTCAAGTATTGATCTGCGCTTAAAACAATCTAATAAAAAAAGAAATTGAAATTAATTTTAATTTTAAAGTTTTGCAAAGTTGGGTCTGCCACAAAAGTGAGTAATTAAAAGAGACTGCTTTTTTTATGGTATTCAGCTGATTCCACTTTGGCAAGCAGACGAGCCCAGCAGACAGCAAGGCCAAGTCAAAGAGCAGCGAGCACTGCAGGCGCAAAAGGCAATAATAATTTGTGCATGTGTGTGAGTGTGTGTGTATGTGTACGTTCTTCACCAGACCAATTGACTGAGTTTAATCGAGCAATGAAAGTGCAAAAGCAACGGCAGCGCCTCCGCCACGACGGCCGCATATCAAAATTCTTTATTTAAAACACACACACACACACACAAAAATGCACTCACACCAACGCAAGGCAATAAAAGCACAATTTCATTGCATGCGTGCGTATTTGAGACTGTGTGAGTGTGGCATGCATGCAACTTTTGCATTGCTCCTTTGTGGCAGGGCATAAAGTTGCCAGAGCAACGTGTAGTGCGAGTCCGAAAAGGGACGCTGGCCTCACTGCTTCCTGCTTCATGGCATGTTGGCGTGCACTTGTCTGTGTGAATTTCTCTTGGCGCTGTGGAATTTCAATTGCAATGACTATCATCAAGCTTGGCCGCTGTTCGAAGGATGCTGACTGCAGGAACTGCAAGAGAAATCAGTTTTCTCCTAGGCGCCCTATCTGCATGGCTTGCTGGGCTGGAGAAGGCTTCATTGCAGAAAGTCTGCTCTATACTGAGCATCGCTAGAAACTCTTCTCTTCTTACAGTTCTCTACTTTCCAGACTCCTAAATGTAGCGTCAGCTGGAACAAAGTCCAAGTCCATTAAGTCCATTATTGAATTTTTGCCTTATTAAAATATATTCCGCTTTATATGATATAGCTTAATAGTATTGACTTAATACAAATACGTATTAATATTATTCATTTTCGTCTTTGCTGCATAACAATCCGTTTCCGGCTTGCAACCTGTCCTTTAATGTAAATTAATTTATATTCCAGAGCTTTTCAAGTTTTTCACACAAAAATCATTTCGATGGAATTGTGAATATTTGCAAGAGGCAAATTAGTGTACAACTTTACACAATTTTGTAATTCTTCGACTTTGATCTAACTACATTTCAACATTGCAACTTAACTATGCTTTCATTATGTGCCACTCTTCTTCTTATACTTTTTGCAATCATTGCAACGCGTAAACAATTGAAATAGTTGAAAGATTTTTAACTACTTTTTACCTTGCCTTTTTATGCGAAGAGAAGTGTTTTGCGCTTACACACTAGCATTTCCGTTTCCGTTTCCGTTGCTTTGTTGTTGCTGTTGTTGCTCAGCCAACTCTATCGGAAACTATTTCGCTCTGTAGTGCGTACAAGCAACTATGCTGCTGCGATTTTGCAGCTCGCCGGAATGCAGGCTGTGCTCCTTCAGTGAATTAGCTGTCCAAATGCCAGCGAAAAGAATTCCTTACAAAATTGCTCAAACCGTTTCAAAGCTGAAGCAAAAGTGCATAAGGCAGAAAGAAGAGTAGCAGTGGGCATGTGCAGGAATAGCAAAAGTTGCAATGCTTTCGGTTTGCCGTTTTGAGGGAAATGCTCGAGGTACTATTTTAGTAAAGTTTTCCCTAATTGTTTTTGACTGCCTTTTCCTTTATCAAAATTTCGAATGAAGGTTGGAGCGTTGATAGCTCTTCATATTATCTAGCTTTGCTCATACTATCTCTTACTGGCTTAAGCTTGAGAAATAGCTCGATCATAATATTCAACATATATATTTTTTAGTAAAATTGTTTGTGCCTTTTTTGAACAAGCAAAATATTTGCATTGATTCCTTTCTAGTTGCGATAGCACGAAAAGAAAGATTGCTTTCTTCTGCATAGCTTTTTCAAATGAATCGATCAGTTCCTGAAACAAGCAATTTAAATTCAAGTTATTCCTAGCCCGTACACTCTTTCACTTCTCCTATTCTCGCTCACTCTTTCACTCTCTCTTCTTATATACGAATCTCTTTTTACAACAATTTTCGAAGCTTTCATTGACGAATGTTCAGCACAGTTTTCAAAGCTTCTCTTAAAGTGTTCTTTGAGCTCTGCTCCATTTCAAAATCTATAGTATGTCAATAAGTAGCATGAGATATTGAAAATTAGTTGCATGCATTTTAAGAGATACTATATATTTTCAAAGCACATTTCTTTGCATATCCTTTGACTGTAATGTATTTTTAGCATTTTTCATTTATTGCAAATTTACATATAATTTCTGAACTTGTGCCTTTTGCGCTCTTCACGTTGACCTTAATTGCATTTCAAAGTTTAACCTTGCAGCTACTCTTAATTTCCTTTTCATTGCAGGACATTAGCGCTAAACAATGGCGGAAAGTTGAGAAAGCGCTGCAAAACTTTTTTCATTTTATGGCTGAAACTTTTGGCGATAAGTTTTGTGAGAGAGCAAATTACACAGAGTGATATTTTAGAGCAGTTGCAGCAGAAGTCATGCTTAATTGAAGAAAACTATAATGTGTAGCAGAGAAAATGCTCAGATAAGTTGGCTCTATATACATATATAGGAAAACGGGTAGAGAATTTGTGCATATCTCGAAGTTTTGTCCGCAAAAACTTTTTGCAATCAAAATTCACTCAAGTCAGAAAGCCCCGGAATATCTGCGCACTAATTTTGTTAAAAAACACTTTAAGATTTGAAGTCGATGGTGCCGCTATTTAAAGAATCTTTTTAGATTCTTTAGTTGGCTTCTTCTTTTCTTTCTTTCTCCGATTTCCTCACTTGTTTTCTTTAATTTTGTTGGTATTTGCTATTCTTTATTTCTCACTTTCTCACATTCCACCCGCATGATCGTCTTCTACTTCTGCTACAAATTCACTATTGTTCCGCCTATCCTTTTGGTTATCTTCAATTGTTGGTTCCCTCTTCTTCGGTTTTCTTTAACTCTCCGGCAGCTCATTTTCATTCTTGAAATGAATACTTAATTTCGCGCCTTTGTGTATTAGCGATGCCCTAAGGACAATATAGCTCTCTTTTTCGCTGCCGCACCAGCCTTCTGCATTCCCCTGCCATACTCCGCATGTTTGTTCGCTATAAATAAAATAAAATGTACTCCTTTTTAGTTGAAATACACACACACTCACACAATTGCAGTGTTTGCTAGTCATGAAAATAAAACAGTTGTTGCATTCCGCTGTTGCAACTCCCACGAGTTTTAAGGCTGCAGCGTTGCCAGATGTTGGCGTAGCTGTAGCTTGCAAAATGCATGCAACTTCACTGAGAGCAAAAAATAACAATAAGACTCAAATTTTAAATGTTAGTCAGCTTCAACAAAAATTTTACGCAATTTTCAAAATAGTCGAATATTAGTAACCAAAAAAGTGTTGCACATTTTACTAACATTTTATTTGGGGTGACATTTATATTCTAGCTGCTTTTGCATTTGAGCACAATTTTCTCGCTTTTTGTTAGCAAATTGTCAAATTGAATAATCCAAAAGCGAAAACTTTCCAAATCCGCCGAAATTGTTTGCTTTGCACAAATCCGCTTATTTGCTTGTTTTTTTTTAGAATTTTTTTCCGGAAAACTATTTATATTCCATGCTGTGAAATATTTATAAAATTAAACATGAACAGCAGCCTGGAATATTTATATTGTAGTGGAATTTGAGCGGGTTTAAATTGTTTTAGTCAAAGATTTTCAAGTAGAAATGTTCTTTCGAAAGACAAGAAGACAACAGAAAATTGTCAGAATAGTTTGAAAAAATATTAACACAAACGATTATCAAACATTGTTCTCAAGTCTTTGTGCAATAAACTTTGCCTTTAGAACTCGTCAACTCTGCAGCGAAGTAGAAACCAAAGAAACTACTTGGACTACTCTAAAGAAATAAAGCAAAGCAAAAGAAAAGAGAAATGAAATCGCCAAGCAAAAGCAAGCCACTTCCGAGAGACACTCGAAAATGAGAACTGCAGGCTTGTCTTTGCCTTTGGGCGGCTTGATGAAAGTAACAATCTGTAGAACTGAGGAAAGCACTCAGTTCATCATTAAAGGAACGGCATAAAAAGCAAAATAGGAAGGCAACCTACAAATTCGAATAATGAAAGCATGAAAGTAATTGTGGAAAAGAAACTTGCCTACAAAACTAACTGTAACAAGAAATAGAGCTGACCAATGGACGAGCACTTTTGAGAGGTTGCTTTAACTTCTACGCAATGCAATTTTTCCAAGCCAACTGTTTTAAACGAATTGAAGTGCGGCTTTAGGGGCTTCATAATAAATATTCCATGACAACTGACAAATGTAATTCAAAGAAAATCGATCTGAAATATACTATAATGCAGCCATTGCATATAGTACTATTTGACTAATTAGTTGTCTTGTAAGGACATTCAAAGGATTATGCTATACATGCGCAATGGTCATTATGCAAGGGCAATTAAGTGCAAAAGCTAATTGCGAAGAAGCTGTGACGTAAGCATATGCATTCCATTATGAATGCACCCACACACCAAACACAAACATATTCACAGTTTACTAATCCATACACATGCAAGCATCAAGGGAAAAAACGTTACGAGATTTGTGCATGTAAATGCTTTGTGCTTATGTAAATGTAAGCACACACAAATACACTCGCACTCGATAGCTGCATAGAGGCTGCAATTCAAAGTGTAAATATCGTTAGCGAATTTAATTCAATTCGATTCAGCGGCGCAGTTGAAAGTTTGCACTATTCGAATTCGAATGCCAGCTCAGCTTGGTGACTGCACAGCGTTGCAAGTGGCAAGTGGCCCACAAGAGCAGTGGGCATGTCAGCTATGGCTCTGCCTCTGGCTAGACTAGCATTAAAGCATGAACACGCTTTGATGCTCTAGTGAAATTAATTAGTAATTACTGAAACCGTTTTGTTGTATTTGTTGAAAAAGCCGGCAGCCAATGCCTTCGTCCTTTCAGCACTTACCAAATGAAATTTTGAATTATCAATGGCATTTTGTCTTTAATTTGTTTGTGCTTTGCACCCTTTTTGCATTTGTGCAATTGTTTGTGTGCGCGTGTTGTGTAACAAATTGTTGCTCTGCTATGCTCTTGCATAATTCATGATTAATTGCATTGGAATTCAATTTGCTTAATTGACTCTCATTGTTGACTCTTTGCATATATCTACTCAAAGCAAACACATACATACAAACACTGAAATCGATTTTGTTACAGAAGAAAAAAATGGCATGCGATAGAATTGTAACTCAGATTCAGCTTACTTGAAACTAACAAGTTTTTGTATTGGAATTTATTTTTATTAAAGGCAAAACAACAACAAGAACTCTGTCTGTGAGTCTTAAATTCTAGCGCTTCTTCGAGCGCTGAACAAATTATCTATCTTGTTGTAAATGAGCGTGTATAAATGTAGAAAGGAGCATGTTTGACCAAAGTGTCTCTGTATGTGTTTCAAAATGAAAATGCAGACAATTGTATTGACGGATAAGCACAAGATTTAAGCTCTTTAAAGCATCTGCACGAGAATGCCCAAAGGTCCTTTGCAGTGCTTTCTTGCCTTGCCTTTTTGCTGTGCTGTCGTTTTGTGGTTGCTTTCTTCTGTCTTCTTCATTCATGAAAATGACACAAGAGCCCATGTTGCATGCAGCTGGTAACAAAGGAACATGCAACATACTACCTGCTACTACTCGGTGCAACGTCATAGCAGAAAGGTGCATCATCGATCAACTTTTGCAACTTTCAGCACGTTATCGAGTGGCAGCAGCAAATAGAAAGCGTGTTTCAGATACTTCAATGCCTTGTGTGTGTATGTGTGTATGTGTGTGTGTAAGCGCTTCTATTGGCAGTGTGCATTTGTGGTTTCTCTCAGAGTCCTTGCGGTGCATTGAATTGCACAAAAGCGAGAACGCATATGAAAGAATACTAAACGAATTGTGTAATAAAAGAGCAAATAAATAGAAAAGCTTGAAATGTGATATAACTTATTGAAAAAAAGGAAAATGAATGCAAGCGCAGTTGTAAAGAAGTCCTTTCTAGTTGAGCAGTACGAGAAGTGCATACATTTTATGGCACTTGAAAACTGGAAAAAAATAGCAAAAAAATATAATATAGAGAGAGAGAGAGAAAGAGAGCTGATTGAAGAGCGCAGTTTGTATTTAAACAAGCAATAGTTTAAAATCGATATTTTTTCAATAAATTGTACAAAAACTTCCCAACTTTATTCTGAAAATATTTGATGAGCAGAAAAAAGTTTATGCCAAACTTATTTCAAACTATTTCTTCAAGGCTTTTCTTTATGAACAATAGCATTATTAATAATAAATTCTAAACTTGGCCTCATATGCTGAAATATGTTTTTGAAATTGAAGATCGTGCTTTCTTCTCAATTAGTTAATGTGTTAAATGTTGAGCTTATCTATCATAGTGATATGCAATTTTTTATACATCCTTCATGCCTTTGTTGGTTTTTCTTGGTTTCCAACATTCAAACGTGGATATTTAAAACTTTTGGTCAAAAGCATTGCTTGCAAAAATTTGCTACAAGCATGTCATTGTTAGATTACATCCAAATTCTACACATTCCAAGCATAAACATGTAACATTTCATCATATTTGGGGTATTCACAGTTTCCTTCTAATTTTCCCAGCTGGCAACTTCAGCACGATAGTACAAAAAAACTCTGAGCGCCCCTGTTTCGTGGACCATTCTTAATTTGCCAGAATCGCATTACAAGTGTTTGCTAAAGCGATTATTCAGGATTTGTTACTCTCGCAAAAAGCAATATTCCATCAAAATGGAAGTAGTGTGTGGTTATTCTCTGAGAATTCAATAAAATTTGCTCAAAATCTGTTTCCATTTTCGCGAATAAAACAGCTGATGAGAAATGCCAGCTTATGACGAAAGAAAAACACGACCCAACGCATGTAAATTTTTTCAGCTAGTGGTATTTCTTGTTTGCGTGCAAAGCAACAACAAAAAACGTTGCCAAATGGCAAAGTGGGTTTAATTTAGCAGGCGGCAAGGTAAGCACACTAGATAGCACGGAACTGTGAACTCCCCAATTGAGAAATTTCCCCTACCATTTTCCCTCCTCCTTAACAACCATAAAATAATATAATCCATTTTAAATTCTCTGCATATACGATTGGCCATCAAACTTTGCTTTCTCATTTGCGTCTTTCTACTTTTCTACTATGCTTTAACTTAAATCCTTTCAAAGCTCATTCAAATCAAGGATTAAATGGCAACCGCAGGAATAACATGTGTATAACAGCTACAAAGTATATTTCAATGTTCAGTTAAGCGCTTGCATAAGAAGAAAACAGTTTGTGGTTTGAGTAGAAGTAACTTTTCTGCGAATAACAACGGCAGCTTTGAAAGTTGACAATAGAGCTGGGAAAATATGAAGTAATCGCAGCTTTTATAAATAAAATTACGCACAAAAAAATTTAAATTCTTCCTCTTAAGAATGCTTTAAGCATAGTTGAAGTTTTTAAAGAAATTCATCATAATTAACTTGTGCACTTTTAAGATGCGCTGACATAAATCTAAACGCTTTCAGCTTAGCTTACTTTATTTCAGATACAAAAAGCAAAATTCCTAATCTGAAAAATGCCTGTTTACATTTATTAATTAAAAGTAAGAAATTTGCAAAGAACTAACTAAAAATCAGAATAGCCATAGACTTTCGTTGCAATGAATTATATTTTATAGAAAAGTCGTATTTTTCCTCTCCGTCTGAAGGTTCTTGCATAATGTGCGTTTCCGTCTGTCCATGCAACAGCATGTCGTCCTTTAAATCTGTTTGTTCTTTAGACTCTCCTTTCTCTTAGGTTTACTTGATCAATTCGGCTTACAGACAATCGCTTGTATTTTATTCTGCAGAATGTGCAACGAAAAGGATTGATGAGACAAGTTTTGCTGGCTTTATCTTATATTTATAAAACAACAACAAGCTGCATTTCCGTGCATAATCCTGCACAAATCCTGCTCAGCACAACAAAGCAAAATAAAGCTTTATTTATTTATGTAGTTGCACACGAAATTCGGCACGAGATTGAAAAATGCAATAAATGCAATGCTCAAAGAGCATAAGCAAATAAAATTGCATTTTCTTATGCTATGGCAACACACATATACATACAAAGCCACATACAAACACACATGCATATGAAAGTAGAAGAAATAGCATACTTTAAATGATGCCAAGGATATTGTGATTGCAGTGGAATTTTTGTGGATTTTTGTTGTTTGTCGGATGGGCAGGGGAAGCGTGAGCGGGGCTGAGTTAAGTCTTGAAATACATTTCGCGCTTAATGGAATTATATGCTCGATTGCTGAGCTGAATGCAGGCTTGCAGAAGAACAAGCAAATCACAGCGGCAGCATACCAAACGTATGCAGAAACCCACATACACACACACATACACACACACACACACATGTGCGTATATGCAACAAAATTGCAGCTGCTCTTTTCAAACACGCACATGCTAAAAGCAGTTCTGCTACTCATTTCTGCCGCTCCTGTCTATCATTTAAAGGGCTTCCAAGCTGCTGGCATTTTGACGCCACTTTCACTGCTGTCAGCCCACCGCACACACACACACACACACACATCCGCATATGCCAGCATGCATGTCGCTATAGCCGCATCTGCTCAATCCGAACGATACTTTTTTGTTCAAAGCCTCCATCACTGCCCTAAAAAAACAACAGCATAGCAGCGAGAGAAAAAGGAGCCTTCTGGCTTTAACGACAAATCTGACCGCACTCGTGCGCCCATCAATCACCACAGATGACGGCCTTTTTCAGTGCGCCGCGCGGTCTTCCTTCGTGAGTATGTGTGTGTAGATTTTTCTACTCTCAGGTCAGCTCGCAACTCACACGTGTCCTGTCGTCGCAATTTGTTGCTGTGGCAGTTGGTTGCTTTGCAAACAGCAGAAGGGGGGCAATATATAATAGTTGCATAAATCACTTCACTTTGTTTAAACATAAAACGTAATAATATGTGTGAGAGAGCGGCAACAATATAGAGCGCTCTTCTTTGCAACTCTGCAGCGATTCGATATAAATTTTTTTGCAAAAATAACTGCTCTTAAATACATTAAAATTACTTTGAATTGAACAAATTTGATTATTTCAAAGTATAAAATGTTTCAAATGGTTTCAGTACCGAATAGAATATTGAAAGCATAACTTCGTATCCATTTGAATTTTATTTGAATGAAATATTCAGAATGAATGAATAAAGAAATAATTGAAATTTCAAGCTGCCGTAATTCTGGCAAAACGTCTGACTTTTTGAGATGCTGTAGAGCCAATTTCCTGTTTCCATTTTCGACATCTCCAATGCGCTGCCAGTGTTGCTTGTTCTAAATAAGGCAACATTATCAGGGTTGCTAAGAATTAAAATAATTACTGTGCATATTCGAAGAAAAACTGCACTAAACTGCTTACAAAATTCTCATAAAGCTGAACATATTTTACGAAACTTAAGTCATAAAAATTAAGGCGATTTACTTTATTGTATTGCTGCACTTTTCTGGACTGAGTTTATTTGTCTAATTTTTGATGAGAATTTATTTGGGAATAAAACCACTATTAGCTTCCAAAGTATGCATATACAATGAGCTTTTCAAGTTTATTTGTGTTTGTAGTTGAGCAGTTTCTTGCCTTTTAAATGTATTTAACAATTATTTTCTTATTTTCCTCAATACATTTACTATCAAGCCAAAGTTTTATGAGCCTTGTCGTATGCTGCTCTTTGTGTCTGAGAAATATTGCAGCAGCGCTTGTGGCAAGTTCATGTGGCGTTGCACACACACACATATGCATTGTGTTTTGTATGTGTGCAGGTGCAAAAATGCTGTAGGCTTAAGTTATAAATTTGCTTCAATTATACTTTTTCCTTTATACTCGTATTGCTGGGCAAATTGTTGGCTTTCGAATGCACACAAAAGCTTCTAATAATGCAAAATGTATGAATTCTTATTGCTTAGTTTTACACATGCACATGCACATATATACACACATGCATATAGTACATACATTGCGGAAGCCTGCTTCATCGTTTTTCAATATTCTGCCTGTCCATCTGACAAGCAACAACTGCTCTGCTCCTCCCCGCCTGCCTCAACTCTCAACTTTACTTAGCCTCTGTTAGCCCTGGTGATGTGTGCTCTGTATGCCGTAGCTGTATGAACAGGTATTCTGCCAATCTGAGCGCAGGTCAGCCATCAGTTGCATGGTCTGCCAAGTGACATGCATTGGAAGCGCAGCACCAAAGGCAAGCCTGCTCTTTTCTAGTGCCCAAGTGTGATCTGATGGCGGCACAACTGGCAGCTGCTTGCATGCGGGCAAACGTGCAGCAGTTCAGCTATCGCAGCAAAGGCAGAAGCGAGGCAAAGGCAAAACAAAGCAACAGCTCTCATGTCGTATGAGTAACTTTTTGAATGGTTAAGATTTATGCAAAATTTGAACAGCTGCTCCTACTATAAACTTTATGGCAGGCGCACATAATTATAGCAAAATTTGAGCTTGTCTTTTGCTTTCAATTGAAAATTCTATAAAGATTTTAATAACTGGCAAATTTTAATCAACAAAGAAAATGCCAAATACGCTCAGTTTTTCATAAATTTTTTAAATATTTTCATAGCAATTTTTTTTAGAATTTTAAATGAATTCTTTTGAATTAAGGCTAATCATTCAAAAGACAGCCTATCTTTTGGTAGCCAATAAATTTATGACAATTTCCATTCAATTCAACAAAACTATTTCGTAAACTTGTGCTCTGAAAAAATGCTATAGCTTAAGCTAAGATTCCAATTGATCGCTTACATTTATATACCAAGAATTTTAATTTTATAGTATTTTTGTTTGATTTGTTAATTACAAATCAATTAACTATACAAGAATTCCAAACGAATTTGCAGCCACACTGCAAACAGTTTAGCTGCTATTAATTTTGCATGCACTAAAAATTTCAGAGGAAATTTACCAAACTTTTGTTAAAAAAAAAAAACAAAAAAAAGAAAAGTTTCTCATGCTTAAAATACTTGCTTACATTTTGCGAAAATTCATGTTAAATGCTTACAATTGTTATTATAATTATTTCAGCTGTTGTTCTTATCATTTAAATATTTGTTTGTGTGTGTGTGTGTATTTGTGGGAATAAAGCGCAAATTCCTGGCTTTTTGTTGTATGAAATGCAAAGAACAAAAGCTGCTTTGTCTTATTTTGCAATGCTAAAAGCACAAAAGTATTTTGTGCTAACGCTTAACAATGCTGCAGGAATGAGGATAATGGAAGCGGCTGGCAGCAGGTGTGAATGTTGCTGGTAGTGTGGTGGTAAAGAACACGGAAACGGAAGCGCATAATTGCACTTTTGTGAATGTTAAAACGAGAAAAAGTTGCAAGAAGCAACAACTTTTACAGCAGCTACCACATAACGGCATTGCACACACACACACACACACAATACATACAAGAAAATGCTGGCGGTATGCAGCAGCTGTAATAGTATTGGTGGCAGCCAACGCTTCGCTGGCAGGTGTATTGTGGGCTGGTGATTGTTGGTAGCAGCTGGAAATTGCACTCAAGACGGTTGAACGTTCGTATTGAAGGTGAGAAAAAGTTCTTCAAACTGAACAAACAGTGATATATATAATATAGCTCAACCACAGCTTACTTTTAGTTTCCTTTTTAAAGACAGTTTTCTACTTCGTATCGATTTGGGCCAAATCGATAATTTTTCGTCCCACTTGCTCATAAGTTAAAATATCCAAAAGTGGTTTTCTGCACTATATTCCAGGCATTTGAAATTAACTAAAACGCCCGAAAAAAACAGTAAAAAAAATTTGCAATTTTTTTTTATTTTTTATACAGTCCCCCATTAGAAAAAAGTCAATAATTTCGATTTGGGCCAAATCGATAATTTTTCGTCCCACTTGCTCATAAGTTAAAATATCCAAAAAGTGGTCTTCTGCACTATATTCTAGGCATTTGAAATTAACTAAAACGCCCGAAAAAAAAGTAAAAAAAATTTGCAATTTTTTTACATTTTTTATACGGTCCCCCATTAGAAAAAAGTCAATAATTTCGATTTGGGCCAAATCGATAATTTTTCGTCCCACTTGCTCATAAGTTAAAATATCCAAAAAGTGGTCTTCTGCACTATATTCTAGGCATTTGAAATTAACTAAAACGCCCGAAAAAACAGTAAACAAAATTTTAAATTTTTTGAAATTTTTTATACGGCCCCCATTAGAAAAAAGTCAAAAATTTCGATTTGGGCCACATCGATAATTTTTCGTCCCACTTGCTCATAAGTTAAAATATCCAAAGTGGTTTTCTGCACTATATTCTAGGCATTTGAAATTAACTAAAACGCCCGAAAAAAACAGTAAAAAAAATTTTAAATTTTTTGAAATTTTTTATCTGTTTATACAATTGTATTGTGATTACAGACAACTAAAAAAATAGAAATAAGCATAAGATTTTTCTTCTTCTTACGATTTAATTGTTATTTTCTATTCTACTTCCGCTATATGCTGATATTTTTGAATTATTGATGGGGCGCCCTTCGTTTCCCTATTGTTTGCATATTTGAATTTCACTACTAATTTAAATTTCCTAAGCTAACAAATTTGCCATTCGAATGAACGAATTCGAATTGAATTCTTTTCGTTTAAAATTTAATAAAAATTTAAAAGAACTTTGCTACTAGCACGTTCAAATGTTCTTCTTATATGCACGAAAGCAAACAATTTCCCAGTGAAAACTTTCCAGCTAGCAATTGGTCTATTTGTTTACTCTTGTTCGCTTATCATTTTATGGCATGAACATATTTTTAATTATTCTCGACACTTTCTGACGCATATACGAAAAGTTTTAATTACATCTTTTGTTCAAACACACGAATGGACAATTTCAAAGGAGTCGGCAGTGGATGTTTGGCGCGTGGGCTAGTATTGCAGCTAGTTTCTAGAAACTTTTTCAATATAATTAATCAGCGTCAACTTGATTTAAAGCTTGTCTAATTTCGGAAACTGTTTAGCGCTTGCTCTCGACAATTATGTTAAATACATATGTATATTGAATTGAAAACTTTTTAAAGAAATGGAAGGCAGAAAAATAAATTGACAAGAGCTGCTGCGTAACAATTTCAATGAACTACAATTTTTTTGTGCTTAAAACGCCTGAAAGTATGTGACAAAGTGGCAGGCTATTTTGAATACACACTTAAATAGAATTAAGCTTAAATTTTGTTGTTTCAACAGATTTTTTTAATGCTGGCAATTCAATTTTTGAATATTCAAAGTTAAATTTGTAGTAAAAGTGCCATAAATTTGAGCTAGCAAACAAATAATTATGTCGAAATGCTTAGCATGCTTTTAGGCATGTAAATATTTTCATCTAATTTCAGTAGATTTTAGCTTAAATAAAGTATGCAGGAAGTTGCTATTTTTTATTTCTAAGCAAAATTTGTCTCTTGACAAAAGAGTTGACATTTATGAAATAAATTATGAAATTTGTTTAATACTGAATATTTTTGTATATTTACAGCATACTTTTAGGCATGCATAACATTGCTTTACTATTGCTTCAATTACTAATATATTCGATTTCAAATAGAACTTTATTTTGTTCTCACAGTCTTAACTTTTTTTAGAAGTCGTCCCTTTATTGCAGCCAATTTCAGTTATAATGTCGTTTTACAAATTTTCTGTAGCATATTGTTAGGAGCAACTCAATGCTCACATTAAATTTAAAGCTTAAATACCCGAAACTATTCAACAGCAGCACAATAATAATATCTTTGAATGGAACTGCTGCAAAGCACACGCGAATTTACTCTCGTACTATTTTTGCTGCGATTGAGGCAGCAGACCATGCATGAAAATGCCTAAAAGTATGCATGTTCTTTGCGAATATTCAAACACTTCATTTGATATGCACGTACGGCTACAAAAGCTACAACGGCTTTGTTATATTGTGCTGTGTGCGCACGTACATATGTGCTTGTGCATGTGTGCGTGCGAGTGTGACATGAGCATTGTTATGCTTTATTGCTGCTGATTTTATCGATTTCATGTGCATTTCATATGAAATCTAGCTTAAAGCATGGCCAGGCTCAGTGCCCAAAATCAGCCAAAGGATTAAACGCAATTGTAAACGAAAATATGCACAAGAGAAAGTCTGGGGAAAGTGCATATGTTGGCATGCCAGAGTGGGCTTTAGGCTTAGAGCTTGAAATTCAACAACTTTTATTTCTAAAATAATGCAGCAATAAAATGTTGGCCTAAATTCCTTAATAAATGAAAACTATTTCGAGAGGCATTTAAAGTGGCTTATTGAGCAAAAGTGCATATAATTTTATTGAAATAACGCAAATTGTTGCTCGGTATTTTTATTTCAATTCATACAAGGTCTATGCAGCTATTGAACTGGCATGCCAAAGTATATGCTACATTTAAACTAGTAGGAATTATTTGATACCAGCAGTATCGCGCAACTTCGTGGCGACTCTCCTACTTTTCCTTCGCCGATATGGAGGTCGTCTTAATTTTTTTGTAATTTTAAAACCAAAATTTTATAAATCCGTATTACCTACTATATTTTAAAATGTTAATATTTTAACTCTGTACTCTGTATCCTCGAAATTAAGAGCAACAGAGAAATGTTGGTTACCCGAACGAACGTAACAAAGCCTTCAGCTCTGCTGTCACCTTTAACCAAAACTTTAATTAAAGGAAGTAAGCTCATTTCGCTGGTTGATAACGTACATACTGCGTTACCTTATTCAATCCGGATAAATAATTAAAGGAGGTAGTAGTAGTGATCCGGGAGGCATTAAATAAAGGAGCAAATATATAATTGTTACTATCAGTATCACAAAATTCGGTGTTTAATGGAAAATAATAAGTAAAAATTGTGTGAGGCTGGTTTTCCAAAAAGATTTTAATCCAATCTATTGCAATTTTCATGAAACATGTGTAATTCCTATACGTATTCTTAGTATTCCACCTTCTAGAATTTCAACTTTTCCTCTGACCCACTGTGCGGCTAAATCAAGGTGTCCTACTCTTCCTCTCGTTGATTTATCTGTTCCTATTCTGCACTTTATTATTACCCTTTTACAATATCTTTCTAAAATTGTTAATACAACGTCAATCCCACCTACTCTTGCTACATACATATATAAAAATTAGGCGTATTTTTATTCTTTTGCAGTTAAGTCACCTATGTGGGAATATACATATGTACATATATGTCATTAACATTTTGTTTGATTCCCTATCCAAAGTTAGAAAGAAAAATTTATTTCACCAACAGACCAAATACCAAAAAAATAATAAACTCATCTTGTGAAAAAAAAGACTTTCAGACGTAACCTACTCTTGAAAAGAGTGTCTACATTTACTTATATACTTATGTATGTATGCAGCTACTCAAATTTTGACTTCAATTAAAAACTTGCTTACATAATTGAAATTATTTTAATTTCAACCGATATCTAACCGAACACTGAAAATCTCCGGCCATTTACATTGCTTAATCTTCAGGAGTACGGCTACTATTCAGATCTGCCAATGTGGCTATTTTTATTAGTGTTGTTTTTTACCCCTGTAATCTTATATTTTTCGCAAACTTCTCTTTCGCTGGAAAAAATTACTAAATAGTCCAATTAACGTGGCCATACGGCAAGAAGTCTTAGCGGTAAGCCACCAAAATGTAACACATTTTAAATGAAAGTGAAATGAAAGGCATTACTGTTCCTGTGCAGAGAAAAGAAGACGACAACATTGCAAGTCTATGCTAACATTCTCTCTCACTCTCGTCAAATGTTTCCCAAAACAATGCTGTGCAAAAACAATGCTACATTCAATGTAAACAGAGTAACGGTAACTCAAACAAAACATTGCGCACGCAATAGCGTTTTATATAATAGTATGATAGTATGATGACTATTTTGTCTCTCATGACTATTTCATTTCAGCTTGTAGTAGAGAAATTAGATTTAAAATAGAGATTTACAGATTTTGTATTCGTTAAAGTTGCCGCTTTAATACACACACTGCTACGCACAAGCAAATGCACATGCCTACAGCCTACAGCCTATAAGTAGGCAAACAAATCGCCGAACAATCAAGCACACATTTCCGGTGTTTATGTCTAGTCTTCGCCATTTCGCCATTGCCAAATCAATTTGATAAACTGTGAAGTAATCTGCGCTCCTTACGTGGCGCCGCCTAAACGCTCTGCGCTGCCTGCACCCTAATGCTTACTCCTGCCCACGCAACAAGGACATAACTAATTTTGGCTAAATGAGCAAGGCGCTGCCATGAAATAGAAACTCATTTGACATTGTCACTTTATAAAGACAGCGGCAGCTGCAAGAGGCGGAGTTTGTAGAAGAAACATAAGAAGCAGAGAAGGAGAAAGTGACATCACAGCGCAGTGGATCTAAGACAGGAAGCGGAAGTGCGTGCTTGATTTGCCTTTTGGCTGTGAGTGAGAAATTGCCTTAAGAAATGTGTCAGATATACAGATACATATAGATGAGTTATTTGTTGTTATTGTTGTTGCTGTTGGCATGCACATAATGAGCACGATACAAAAGGTCAGCAGACAATGAGCAATGCACAACTAACATTTTTTGAAAAGAGCATATTGCCTGTGTTGTTTTGATCTCGTAGACGAAGACGAATCTTCAGCTGAAACTTTTGCGCGCAAATTCTTGTCGAAGCCTACAAAATGTGAGCTTACTTAAAATCGTGCGATTTTTAAATCATATGAAATATGCGCGCCAGCTTATAACAATAGCATAGACTAAATTTCTTTAAGTAAGAAAAAAGGAATTGCAATTAATAGTTCGGAATTATTAAAACGTGTTGAATATTTCGAGAAGCGGTCATTCAATTCCCATAAGCCTAGCTTTAAAACTCTCTGAGAGAACTACTCGATCGACATTAAAGCGCTACTAATTCGAAAAAAGATACATATGTATAAGAAAAGAATATAATAATCTCGAACCGATATCTTTTTGTTTGTTGGGTATATATTATATGCGTGTGTGTATGTGTAAGTTGCTATCTGCCATTGCCCAAATTGGCATAGTGTTCGTTTGTATGAGTTTCACTACTACCGCGCACGTATGTAAGTATGTATAAGCCATTTGTAATAGTATATGTCAGCATCTATCTAAGCTTTTGTGTGTGTGTGTGTGCCTTAATTAGCAACAATTTGTCGGCAGCTATTTTTGTTGAATGCTGCATCAGTTTACATTGCCATGAAATGTGCTGCTTTAATACTATATACAAAAGCATATATTTTAGATTTTCGCCTAATTAAAAGTACGACAAACTAATTCGGCCAATTAGGCATACAATTTTAAGCCGAAGACTACGCGATGCATAAAAAATTTAAGTAATTGCAAGGAAGTAATGTGCAAGGACTTTTTTTAAGACTTCAAAGCGCAAAAGCTTCGCCATAAAAAATTTCGGCGTTTATTTATGAAAAGCTGCTCTTAGAAGCTACGCGCCTTTGCTTAGGCGCAGTGATACTTATTATGACGTCATCTGATTGCTGGCAGTTGAGCCTAAAATGCTGCTACCGTTTGCTGCTGAGTTCTTATTTATATAATTTAATTATTAGCTTTATTTGCAGTAGCATTTGTTAGGCCTTGAAATTACGGCAACTTTGAATATTTTACCTTTGATTTATTTAATTTTTGCATATGAACAAACACTTAAAAGTAAGAAAATCTCAAAGTCACTTCTCTAAACCAAAGACAGTTTCACTTTATGTCACTTTAAGATGCCTCGAGAAGTGAGTTTTTCTGCTTTAATTAAAACCTGCTGTCAAGTTTGCGCCATAAACGCCTTGAAAGCGTCAGCCATTCGTGAGAGCTTACAAAAGGCAAAGCTAGCTGCTCTTTGATAGCATAGTTTAGATACATAAAAACTTGCTGGCGCATAAAAGTATGCTAGCAATTTAATGAAACCTAAAAGTTTTCATAAAATCCTCAAGTTCAATTGAGTGCAAATTGTAGTTGCTACTCGTACAGCTTGAAAAAAGCAGACGAGTTGCGCCAAGAATTTTAATTGCAGCAAATTTGCGCTTGAAGAAATTGCTCAAGTTCAAGCTGACGACGCGCACAGCATGCAGTCTCTAATTAAATTTGCAGCTGCATACTTTTAGGCACTTCTATAAATAATTTGGCATTTCTTTTGAAGCGCATAATGGCAGTTCAACGAATTTCCAAATTGTATGACGTTTGCTCAAAAACTTTGACTCGTGCATATTATTTGCTATTTGCAAAATTGTAGAGCACCACTACACAAATACATACAAGCGTCTGCTTGTGCGTGTGTGCGCGCTCGCCTTATGCATATGTCGGCAAATTGTCAGACAAATTATAAGTGAGCTTTTAAATTCAAAGAGAACTGCTTTCAAGGAAGCCTGAACTTATTGAAATGACGACAAATTTTCTGATGATGACAAAATTTCCTGAACTTGCCAGCGCCGCAAAGTATGCAATAAGTTTGCACAAGCACTCAAAGTACACTCAAATTGCATGCCAACATAAAAAATTCATATCTGACTTTTGAGCAAATGAAAGGAACAGGCAACGGCGCAGAGCAGGCAAGGACTATTGCATGGGGTGCATCTATTGCGTTTGCAAGTTTTATAAGGCATAATGGAAATTTCTGCAAAGCTTCCGTGCTGCATGAGTAGAAAAGGCGCCTAAATTGATCTTCAAAGGACGCTTCTATGGAACTTTGTGGCAACTTGTTTGAAAAAACAATTTTAAATTAAAATATAATACAGGAAATATAAATTCATGACTGTGGCGATTTGAAATAATTTCAAGTTTGTTCAGAAATAGAGAAATTTTTGGAGTCAAATCGAAGACCAACAAGAATATGGAAGCCAAAAGTTATGCTAGCCATTTTATTGCCTATCTGTAATATCTGTAATAATCTGTAATAATCTGTGCAATCAATTTCAGCATACAAGCACTGATACCACTTGCTGTAATTCAACTAATTACAACGAGATTATGATAATTTGTCTAGTTAGATAATTAAATAAATGCAAATAACAACAACAACGACTGCTGCATTAATGCTTGTGCGCCTAAAAGCAGCTCATGTGAATATTGCATGGCAATAATGTTGCATAGTTGTAGGCCGAATGTATCTATGTGGAGGTATTTGCGCTTGTGTTTCGCTTAATTTCATTAAACCCTTTTAAATATTATATATAGATGCGGAAATTGTGGCAAATACTACATATGTAAATTACGTAAGCAAAAATTAATTTTAGATAATTGCATTTGTTTAAAAAAAGCTTATAAATCACAGTGCTCAATTTTTGAATGCAACTTTGTCTAATCCAGGTTTCTGCATTTTCGATTATATTTTAAATATTCTAGAAGCCGAATTAAAGTGAGCTGTATATTTATTTGACGGGTAAATAGCGCTTTTATCAACTTTTTCTTCAGTTGTAATTTTAAGAAAAATCGTTGTTGAATTTAAGCACACTTTAATTACAATGACTATGATAAGATCTACACATAAAAAAGTCATTTCTAAAAATAACACAAAAACTATGAAATTATTTAGCTTGCCATGCCTGCAACATGCAATAAATACCCGCACTACTTGTACTCAGCCATGCTCTTCCCATTACAAGCCTCCATTTGATGGTCTAAATCCCTGCAGTGTTGTCTATAAAAATTACTATTATTTGCTGCAAATATAAATAAAGCACAAAGGCCTAAGGGATTTTAGCTGCGCATGAGTGCATATAAAATTCAAATAAAATACTTCCGGTTCCGGTAAAAACATGTTTGTGCCTTTTTTTTATGATGCGCTCAAAATAGCCAAAAAAGATGCAACTTGCATTTTATGCCAACTAAAATATTTAAGCATTTTTTCTAGTTTCCTTTTTGCATGCATTTTAGGCCAATAAATTTTGTGAAAGTAGTAGTGAGATTTGCTGGCGCTTATGTTGTGAGTGTGTGCTTGCTTTGCTGTTATTTGCACAAATGCAGCCACAGACACACATGCACAAAGAAATACATACATATGCAAGCTTATAAGAGCTTATAAAGCAAATTTCTATAATTAAGGCAATTAAATATGAAAAGTTTGTATTGACATATATTTTTCATATCTAAAAAAAAACAAGCACATATCCTTTAGCTTAGTATGCAAAGTGCGTATCTAATTTTTTCTGCTGAAAAAATTTAATATGTTCTGATAAAAACTGACGAAGTTATAGTCAAAGCTAAAAAAAGCTCTTCTTGCTCAGCAGAATAGAGCTTAAGTATCAAGATATCATATTCTTTGACACTTACGTTTAAAATCATTCACTGAGAACTCAAGCCAATGAAAGAATCCAGCATGCGCTCAAATGAATTAAACCACTTGCCAAACAATTTAAAACTTCTAGTTGAAAAATAAGGCTAGCCTTTCTAAAAACCTTTCTTTAAAGAAGTCTTAAAATTAGTGGCATAAAAGTTTTCACACTAACACACACACACAAAGTGTGCGCAAGTGAAAGAAACTAGTTTTGGTGCGCTTCCTTTTTGGAGAAATTTGGCAAATTTCGTTTCCGCTGCACAGACTTCGACGGAATGTAGCCATTTTAAGCTCAGTGCATGCCGCAGTCTGGGCTTTCACTGTTGAGCAGCAGCTGTGAGTGTGCGCTCACAGAGCAGTGCATTTAAATGCGACATCCTTTACAATTACTAAGAACTAAAGCGAAAAGTTATTTGCAGCTGCTGAGCAAACTTAATTTTGCGCATATGTTTTTTGTTTAATAAAAAAAAAAGACTATTAAATTTGCATTTTGCTTGGATTAAAATTTGCTTTTTAGTTGGTCGCCTTTAATATTACAGACATGCAAAAGTGACACGGCTATAAATAATAAATAAGCATCTGCTTCAAACTGAAATATGAAAATATGCCACTCAAAAACTTCACATAAGGACATGCACTCAAGAGCAAGAAGGATAATTTATGCGCATGCAGAATTTATGCGCTAGTGATGGAAAGCGTGAGCAAAGCATGGCTCGAATATGAGTGTAGGAAGTGCTAAAAATATGCCATATACTATGTATATGCTTTATTGGCTGTCTGGCAGAAAACAAATAAGATGGCCAACTAACGGAACATTACGTCACGTCTTCTGTTAGGCGATGCGAAGGAAACGGCAGCGGATAGGCAAAGGCGTTAAAAACATAAAATGTTTAGCTCTACGGCATCTTCACGGAAGTGACAAAAATGGAGCCTGCGCCATTTTGCATTTCCTTGACATTTTGCTACATAAAGGCGCAAGTAATTTGAGCAGCCACTTACGGCTAAGGCGAGCAAAGCAAAAACAAAAACAAACAAGCCGGCTAAGAGCGTTTGAGCAGCGTTAGTGGCAGCGCTCTCAAGTCTATAAAATGTAAAAGATACTTGCCTTACAATAAAAATGGTGCGACAGCACTGTTGGCCTCTACTCCACACACACACACATACACTTGCATGGAGCTGCGCAGCAGAAATGATATAATAAAGCAGCTGCCGCTTAATTAAGCCACGCGCTTGTTGTTTTTGTTGTTTTTGTTGTTCGCCTTGCAGTCCGCCATCTCTCCCTCTCTCTCTCCCCCTCTTCCTGCTCTGCTCTCACATCATCACATTCTGCTGCTTCTTGGGCTTGACATTTAAGCCAACATTTATGGCAACATTCGAGTTCTCAGCTGCTCCATTTGCCTCCTCCGAACTTTTAGGATTTGTGCTTTTATTTCATGGCATACTTTCAGGCTGCCAAAACTTTATTAGTCTATTAATGTTTAGATCATTAACGATTTTAAATGATTTTAAATGATTTGCTGGCTTGAAAGTGCGCTGACATTGTGAAAGTGCTATAAAAAGCAGTGCAATAAAGTATGCCAAATTGACACAAAAAAGGCGGCAAATATTTTGCAAATTTGAATAGGAAAATAGTACATTCAAAATATCAAATTAAATGCTTAGCTTTCGATGCATGTTCTAGTTACATTGCATTTTGTAATTGAAGTGAATTGCTTTCGTTTTAGTTTTCGACAAGTATTGTTAAAATGACATTTGGGGTATTCACAGTTTCCTTCTAAATTTCCCATCTGGCAACTTCAGCACGATAGTAAAATAAAACTCTGAGCGCCCCTGTTTCGTGGACCATTCTTAATTTGCCAGAATCGCATTACAAGTGTTTGCTAAAGCGATTATTAAGGATTTATTACTCTCGCAAAAAGCAATATTCCATCAAAATGGAAGTAGTGTGTGATTATTCTCTGAGAATTCAATAAAATTTGCTCAAAATCTGTTTCCATTTTCGCGAATAAAACAGCTGATGAGAAATGCCAGCTTATGACGAAAGAAAAACACGATCCAACGCATGTCAATTTTTTCAGCTAGTGGTATTTCTTGTTTGCGTGCAAAGCAACAACAAAAAACGTTGCCAGATGGCAAAGTGGGTTTAATTTAGCAGGCGGCAAGGAAAGCACACTAGATAGCATGGAACTGTGAACTCCCCAATTATACAAATCGGCTGCGGTATCAACTACTGCTAATAATATTTAAATTTGTTAATTGATTAGTTAATGACTGAATTACTGCACTAATTAAAACTTGACTTAGGCAGTTGCGAGCAAATTAAGCCAAACTTTTTGGCATACTTCTTAAAGGCATTGCAATTATTTAACAAATTAATAGTAGTAAAATGCATGCATCTTGTGCAAGTCCTTGGCACTAATTTTGTGCATACAAGTAGGCGCTAGCACAAATACATGCACCGACCAAAAACAAATACAAACATACACAAAGTAGGCAAAAACTAATTCAAAGATTAAACAAATATGACATAGCACTGAAGTTGGACTTGAGCAAGCCATACGACGCACTTCTCAATCTCAACTACAACTCAACAAACACACACACACACATTGACAGATTTTCACAGCTACACACTTGCAACTCAAGCAACTAGCAAGGTGACACAAATTGCAATGCCCCAAGCATGCAGTTTTAATATGTTTAGTGGCATGTGTGCATGCCTTAAGTGTGTGTCTAGCATGTGCATATGTGTTTGTGTATAGGTGTTTTTTGCATAAGTACAAGTGTTGTAGCAGGCTCGAGTATTGTGGCTTGTTGCACAAATAAAGTTGAATGTCATGTTATGTTTTCAATGTTGCCGCAGGGGAACGAATGACAAGCACACGGCCTCAGCTTATTAATTAAGCAAAAATACAACAACACACACAGGAGCATATATATGTTCATATATACATATGTAGCTGTGCAGGCATGTGAGTGCGAGAGTATGCTGCTGTCAATTGTCAAGCTGGCAATTAGTGAAAATAAATTGTCAATGCCAGAAATTGCAACTAATCTGAAGTACTTAAGCGCAAAATCTACTTTCTTTTGGTAATTAGTTCGAGTTTTTTAGTTCGCCCAGCATAAAAATAAGTATTGAAAAGGCAACATTTGAATCTAGCACAATTTCTGCGCCATGATTTTCAAGCCTGCAGTTTCAATAAATTTAGCATTGCTTGGCTTTTTGGTGCTAAAAGAAATTCTCAAAGTTCCAGATACTGCAAAAGTAGCTTTAATATTTGTTCAATATATTTTAATGTGCATTTTTAAAGATGCATTTCTTGTTAAAATATATATCAAGTGTAGTAAAAGGAAAGGATACATTAGTTTTGCAATAGATGGCTTTAGTAATCTTAGCGTTAGAAAGCCACGATTTCGTACCAAAAAAATTGCGCAGACAAAAATTATGTAAAAAGCAATGTGACTCTTTTGCTTTCAAATTCAACTTGAAGACGATAGCAATGCTAATTAAATTCGCACTGAAATCGATTTCAAGCGAACGTGAATTGTGAAACATGGCAACACATGTCGAGTTCCATCGCATGTGTTCAACATACCTTTCAGCTTTAGCATAATGCTAGAGCAAGCGATGAGGAAGACATATTTCAAACTGTGCTCTCAAAATTGCCATTCAGCTCAGAAGCTGCAGCACTTAATTGAAAAGTACAATATTAATTGTTGTCACTCAAACTAAGCACAATTTAATTTAGGTGCTAAAAAAAGTTGTAGAGCCTGCAGCTCCTCTCTCTCTTCGCCCGCAAACAATTGACATTAGAAATCAATTAACTTCTGCAATGTGCGCATATAAAGAAAAGCAACGTTCTGTCAACATGGCAGAGCAAATTGAATGAGCCAAGCAACCGGAGTTTACGCACTTTGTGCATGGCGTGGCAGCAAACAGAATAACAACAACAAAAAAGCAGCAAAACACAACAAAGAGGAAATAAATATAAAGCCGGAAATGCTTACTTGGCGCATGAACATCAACATTTTAGCACAGCAACTTTTTTAATAAATTTGCTCTGGACAAACTTTTGCTAGACATTTGCTGTTGTCAACGCTGCGACTGCTCATTTGTATGTATGTATATGTGTATGTGTATGTAAGTAGGCACTCAGTGGGCAACATGGTCCAATATGGCCAGCTAGAACAATTAGAAACAGCCAGAGACTGCTCGTATCCTTTCTATGACAGTGTAAGTGCAAGGAGCCGCTTCCACTCTTAACTTTAAATTGCAGCGCTGCTTATAATATTTATAATTATTTCTAAAACGATATCTCTTTCGATGCAAACATTTTAAAATTTTGCATTTTTTTCTGAGCTTGAAATGAAATTTTTTCAAATTTTTTCTAATTAAATTTTAACGCATTTTTGCGCGTTTAAAACTTCTATTTTTTATACGAATTTTTGCTCTGCCATAAAATGTCAAAATTGAAGGCCTGATATTTTAGGCGCCACAGCCGTCTAAGAACGACACTGTGTGTCTCTGTGTGTGTGTGTGTGTGTGCGTATCAATGGCAGTGCGCAACTGCGACTGCTGCAGCCATATGCCACACGTGCTTGTAAGCAACAACAACAACAACAACAAGCGCAAACACTGCTCAAATTGAGGTCAAGTTGACAGGCGTTCATGTCGTTTTTATTTGCTGCCATTCTTGTTGCTGCTGTTGTTTTTGTTGTTTGCTGATTTTGTTTTTGCTTGTTTTACAGCGAAACTTTTAAATGCAACAATTGTAAAAAAAATTATTGCCTTATTGTGGCGTCCAGCAAGCGCCCCAACAGCCGAAAAGCACATTAGGGAAAGCAGATAAATTTAAAAATGTGACCTCGTCCTTGTCGAGCTGCCGCTGCCGCTGCTGCTGCTATGAACAAACATTTGCCAATGGCACGTGTCGTCCTTTGCTATTTGCGCATAGCTGCTGCGAGTGGCTTCAGCGCCGTCTTTCAACTGCTCTGTGCTGCCATAAATTATGCGCCAAAAGTTTGCTGGCTGTTTGCAAAAACATTTCGGCAGGGTTGCCAGAGCAGAGCAGAACAACAACAACAGCAGCAGAACAAAGCTTTCGCAGTCAGCTTGCGTTGAAGCCGTAAGCTCTGCACGTACCTGCACATATGTTATTTCATATTGCCGCACATTAATGCATATGTACATGTGTATGTGTGTGTGTGTGTGTGAGAGTTGCTTAGCAACTTTCTGGCTTGCCAAAAACAATGGCAGCCTGGCAGCAACAGCAGCCGTAGCAGAAATGGAATTTCATAATTTATGTTTTGGCTTGTAAATATGAAAGGCAACAGTAATTTACACCTGCTGGCTGACTTTAATGGCTAAACAAAGGCAAAACTACAACAACAAAAAACTTATGCTAAGCAGAGCAGAGCAGAGCAAGAAATCTGAAGAATCTGATTTCTGTGCAAACTAAGCGAATTCAAAATTACGTGTGCTTTTGTTTTGATGTTCAGCTTTAAATGGCAATACATACATACATACATACATACATACATACATACATACATACATGTATGTTAGATACATGCTTATATTGTATGCACTGATGCGTGTATGTATATGTAATTCAGACAGCACTTGATAAATTTGAAGGCTATTTTTCGCACATACTTATTTAATAGTAGCAAGTTGAATGTAAATGCAGCACATGTCTACGAAAAAAATTCCTTTCTCTTTATAAGCTCTTCCCAATCCTTAAATACAGTCCACTTATTATGCACACTTATTCTTTCACCTAATCAGCAGTTGAGCCGCCAAAAGACTAAAAATTTATGAGCAAAGCGAAAATTTTAAAATTTTTTTGAGTTCTTAATAAGATTATATTATTGTAATTTATCATCTCATCATTTAATGACAAACTTGTAATCGATCTGATTTGAAGAAGCCACATGCCTATGAAGTTACCGAGAAACTTAACGCCGACGGCGCATAGCATAAAATTTTACTCAAAACGGGCTGATCTCTTCAGCAACTTGTTCTTGTCTTTCTTTTTTTCACTTCCTAGTGCCATCCTTTTAATCAAAGTGCCTAAAACTATGCAACGTACTCTTTGTAATTTTACTTTATTGAGAGAACAAATTAAAAATAGTGCCAGCCGTCGCCAACAGCGGCTGCATTATATAAACCAATCATAGACGAAATCCTTGAAATTGAAAAGGACAACTTTTTTGCTTGCCACAAAAAGAAAAGCTCGTAATAATGCAAAGCAATGAAATTTACCAGTGTCAGCGCAGAGAATCCCCGTTCGAGATGAAATGCAACCAGCATGAAATCAGCAAACTTTATTGAATTTCGCTGCTCAGCTCAAAGTAAAAGGAAAAAAAAGCAAGAAATGCCAAAGAAATGTGTAAGAAAAATTTCGCGCAGAAAAAACTTGCAACATCATTACAACTTTAGCAAAGTGTTGTTGCTATTGTTATTCTTGTTGTTGCTTGCTGCTTTCAAACTGATTTGCTCAGATTGATTGCAGCTGTAAGTGCAGCAATTGCTGCGGGCGCAACGTGCAAAAGTATTCCACTTTTCCTTAATGTTGTTGTAATTGCAACAATTGTAAGCAATATCTAATGGAAATTCAGACCAGCGGCATGAAGCAAACATTTTCTTTGTCGTTTCCAACAGCCGCTCAATTGAGGTATTCACAGTTTCCTTCTAAATTTCCCATCTGGCAACTTCAGCACGATAGTAAAATAAAACTCTGAGCACCCCTGTTTCGTGGACTATTCTTAATTTGCCACAATCGCATTAGAAGTGTTTGCTAAAGCGATTATTAAGGATTTATTACTCTCGCAAAAAGCAATATTCCATCAAAATGGAAGTAGTGTGTGATTATTCTCTGAGAATTCAATAAAATTTGTTCAAAATCTGTTTCCATTTTCGCGAATAAAACAGCTGATGAGAAATGCCAGCTTATGACGAAAGAAAAACACGATCCAACGCATGTCAATTTTTTCAGCTAGTGGTATTTCTTGTTTGCGTGCAAAGCAGCAACAAAAAACGTTGCCAGATGGCAAAGTGGGTTTAATTTAGCAGGCGGCAAGGAAAGCACACTAGATAGTATGGAACTGTGAACTCACCAAATATCTTTTAACTTGTTTCACAGCTCAAAAAAAAGGTTTTATATTGGATCAAGAAAGCAATCTTCAGCATTTCCTCATTTGTCGGAATGTCCTTGAATATTTCAACGTCTTCCGCACATTTTTTAATACATATAGCAGAAATTGGAAGCACTTCCTTTACAATTGACCCAACCTCAGTGCACTTGCACTCATCACACATATCCCGTGCTACTGGCTTGATGGCGTGAGATGCGACCGAGTAGCTTGGTATTTTCATAAACGGCCGCAAGTCTGAATTCCTTCAGTCAAAAATACTACTAGATACGGTAATATTCACGACTGGAAAAAAAGAAAGGAGTTCCGTGTTTAATCGGAGCAGCTAAATCGCATCATTCTAACTATGCTGAATAAAGCCTTAAATTTCATGCAAAAATAATGGATTTCTTTTTATTATACCTAATATAAATGCCACTTATTGTCCAGTGGCTGCTCGTTTTGACCAAGTTTTGGCCAAGTTATGGCCATTAAACCCTTTGCGAGTGACTGCGGCGCATTCGAAGTTTGCATACATATATCTACATATGTATATAGCTGAGTGCGCACAATGGGAATGCCTTTGATGAGCACATTTGTGTGTGTGTGTGTGTGTGCGTGTAGGTGCGTGCAAGTGGTGTTTAAGTGCGCGCTTAAAGTCTTTTTTATACGCGTTTCTATGATGCGTGCGCCTGGTAATTGCCTGCGCCGCCATAAAAGCGAACTACAAAGTGCCTTGCGTATCCTTTTCACGAGCCCTCATGCGACATTTCGCTGGCAATGAGTGCGGAATTTTGTCGCAGGATGCTGTGCAGGTAGGCGCAGACAAGCTGCTAAGTGGCACAATTTTGAAAGTTGTCGGTCACATTTTTTTCGCATGATCGGCGCATAAAATAAATGGGGGCGCAACTTCGAAATATTAACCACAAATTGCTTGTTTTTTTTCTGTTCGACAAAACCCCGGATTTTCTTGAAAAAGTGCCGTCCCTTTCCCTTTAAACCACATTGGTTCGGGGTACAAGTCAAAGTTAAAATCTTTTTCTTGGAGTTTCAAGCATTTAAAGAGTTCAGAATCAAAATTTTAACTTATATAGGTACTATTTTTCGGTGTAAAAACCCAAAGCCCAAACGGTCCTTAGGGCCTCAAGCAAGCTATGACGTCACTGTTTGCAGGCAAAAGCCAACTGCTGAAGAATCAGACGCAATCGCTTGTCAAATTGACATTACACTGACAATTGAGGAAATTGCAAATGATTGCTTGTTGTGGTGTCAGCGACAGCAGCAACAACTGAAGCTGTTGCTCTACTTTTCGGCAATTTGCTGTAATAAAAAAAATTTTCTTCTTCTAGCTTAACGAACTTAAATTGCCGAAAAGCAAGAAGAGAGTGACAGTGGAGTGGAGATTAGCGAAGCGTAGCATTTAAGACATGACAACAACGAATTTAGGACCATTGCTACGAATGATGGAAGGAAAGGTTTTAACAGCAAAGGTGCAACAAGTGGAAAATTGGCAGTTGCAAGAAAATTTTATATACTACAACGAAATGGCACAGTCATTAATTTTAGTATGTTTTATTGAATTTGAGCAGCTTGAGCCTGTTTGAAAAAGCGCATTTGAAGATAAATATATTGCTTGCAGTGAACTGAGCGAGAATTTATGGAATATCCGTTTGCGACCCACCGACACTTTTTGCTGCTGTTTCTACCAAATGCAAATTTATAACGAAAGTCGCTTTTATTCGTAGAAAATATGATTTTTTGAATTTTTGGAGAATTTTTTTTTTTCGAAAGAAAAGAAGTACATGAGTTGGTTAGTAGTCATTGCCAACAGCAGAACGCAGGCAGCAAGGCAGCTGTGTAATGTCAAGTTGAGAATGCAATGCAATGCAAATAAATCCAACATGTTGCGCTACAAAGCTCTCACATGTCCTAGTTGGCCCTCTTCTGGCGCACAGAACAAAGCGCCAGAAAAAGAGCAACATAAATATTTGAGAAATAAGAAATTCCTTTGTCGTTGCAACGACAAGTTCTCAGAAGGGCAGCGCTACGAAACGCGCATATCCTTTTTATGTGCTCAAATGGCGGAGTTGAGAGCAAAGCATAATCACAAGAACAAATTTTGCCTTTGCACACTTTCGCAACATTTGCATGTAAAAGGGAGCAGACAGACAAGCGTAGCATTTTTAAGCCTTGTCAAGCATGTGCGTGTGTGTGTGAGTGAAATGTGTGTGCCTGTGTGTATGAGCGCGAAATAAGCGCTTGCATTTGTTAGCTAAATGCACTGACAACAAAACTTGCATTGCTTGCATTAGAATTAAATCTAAAATTTTTAATAATTTCAAATTTTTTTAGTCGTAGAGAAAAAAGTCTATAATCTGCAAACTTGTCGAGTGTTACTTTCAGACACATTCCAAAGAAGAGAGAAGAGAGAACTGTTAAATAGCAATTTCATCTTCGAATTTTTTTTACTGAATATATAAACGCAAAACTGTTTTTAAAGATTTTGCAAGAATTTTGGTATGCAACTTTTTAGAAATTAGTAAACCATTAGCTTACAACAACAACAAAGCTTTATGATAACTAAATCTGTCATATTTTTATCTTTCTCTGAAAAATATTTGCAACAATTTATATTTTTAGCGTGTATTAGTGCAAGAGCGTATGCATGTATGTATTTTGTTTAGCGCGAGAACGTGTTTCCGTTTCCGTTGCAGTTGCCACAGCTGCTGTCCGTCGCCTTTGCTGGCATGTGACACCTCCTCGACATGCGACATGAAATTCAAATTCACATCATTCCCGAGCGCTGCATTTGCATTTGTGAGCATGCGAACAATTTCGCTGCACATTTCTAATTTTAATTCCACTTTCACAGACGGCAACTGCTGACAATTGTAGGCTGAAATTGCTTGCAAGCAAATGTGAAATATTATAAAATTTATTTCCTCGAAATGTGGCTGAGAGTTGCTTTTAGTTTGCCGTCAGCTCGGAGCCCTACAAAAAGGGCAAGGCAGTGCCAATTGTAGGCTGAAATTGCTTGCAAGCAAATGTGAAATATTATAAAATTTATTTCCTCGAAATGCGGCTGAGAGTTGCTTTTAGTTTGCCGTCAGCTCGGAGCCCTACAAAAAGGGCAAGGCAGTGCCAATTGTAGGCTGAAATTGCTTGCAAGCAAATGTGAAATATTATAAAATTTATTTCCTCGAAATGTGGCTGAGAGTTGCTTTTAGGTTGCCATCAGCTCGGAGCCCTACAAAAAGGGCAAGGCAGTGCCAATTGTAGGCTGAAATTGCTTGTAAGCAAATGTGAAATATTATAAAATTTATTTCCTCGAAATGTGGCTGAGAGTTGCTTTTAGTTTGCCGTCAGCTCGGAGCCCTACAAAAAGGGCAAGGCAGTGCCAATTGTAGGTTGAAATTGCTTGCAAGCAAATGTGAAATATTATAAAATTTATTTCAACGAAATGTGACTGAGAGTTGCTTTTAGTTTGCCGTCAGCTCGGAGCCCTACAAAAAGGGCAAGGCAGTGTCAATTGTAGGCTGAAATTGCTTGCAAGCAAATGTGAAATATTATAAAATTTATTTCCTCGAAATGTGGCTGAGAGTTGCTTTTAGTTTGCCGTCAGCTCGGAGCCCTACAAAAAGGGCAAGGCAGTGCCAATTGTAGGCTGAAATTGCTTGCAAGCAAATGTGAAATATTATAAAATTTATTTCCTCGAAATGCGGCTGAGAGTTGCTTTTAGTTTGCCGTCAGCTCGGAGCCCTACAAAAAGGGCAAGGCAGTGCCAATTGTAGGCTGAAATTGCTTGCAAGCAAATGTGAAATATTATAAAATTTATTTCCTCGAAATGTGGCTGAGAGTTGCTTTTAGGTTGCCATCAGCTCGGAGCCCTACAAAAAGGGCAAGGCAGTGCCAATTGTAGGCTGAAATTGCTTGTAAGCAAATGTGAAATATTATAAAATTTATTTCCTCGAAATGTGGCTGAGAGTTGCTTTTAGTTTGCCGTCAGCTCGGAGCCCTACAAAAAGGGCAAGGCAGTGCCAATTGTAGGCTGAAATTGCTTGCAAGCAAATGTGAAATATTATAAAATTTATTTCCTCGAAATGTGGCTGAGAGTTGCTTTTAGGTTGCCATCAGCTCGGAGCCCTACAAAAAGGGCAAGGCAGTGCCAATTGTAGGCTGAAATTGCTTGCAAGCAAATGTGAAATATTATAAAATTTATTTCCTCGAATTGTGGCTGTTGCTTTTAGTTTGCCGTCAGCTCGGAGCCCTACAAAAAGGGCAAGGCAGTGCCAATTGTAGGCTGAAATTGCTTGCAAGCAAATGTGAAATATTATAAAATTTATTTCAACGAAATGTGGCTGAGAGTTGCTTTTAGGTTGCCATCAGCTCGGAACCCTACAAAAAGGGCAAGGCTAAGCTACAATTTGCTAGGAATTCCCTTTCAAAAAAATTCCACTAATTGAGCATTATATTTTTTAGTTGCCGAGTTAGTTTAGAACTGTATACTTTAGGTTTTATTGAAATGGACAATGCTTACACCCAGCTCAAGCGTTTCCATGTGCAATTCAAGTTCACTAACACACACACACACATACGCACAATTTCAAGAAAATCATGCCGTAGTATTATTTCTCAGCAAGCCACTGCAAATGGTGGCTGTGGGTGTGTGTGTGTGTGTGCGTGCTGCTTACCTTGAATTTTTTCTTGCTCACACATACATGCATATAGCAAAAAAGCAAACTGGCTGCGCTGCCACAAATATTTTTGTTGTTGGCGAACGATATTCGCTGACGCCGCAGCCGCAAATCAACATTCATCATTTTTCGCATTTTCTGCATGGCAAGATGTGCTGTCGTGCTTGTTGTTGTTGTTGTTGCTGTTGATGTTTCTGCTGAAGTTGTCAATGCCGCTAAAATTTCATCCAACAATATTTGATGGCATTTTCAATTTTGATTGCAATTTTCACGTATTTCATACGTTCCATTTGAGTTTCAATTGATATGTGTTTATATTTGATATTCTAATCAAGGCTATGCTTTACCAAAGTGAGGCTATCAACGAACGTTGAAAGTTTTGTACATTTTTGTATAAAATTATTATATTAAATATATTTATTGAGGCATTACTACCGAGTAGATTGGAAATAGCAGATTCTATAGTTAAATTTCACTACTGCAGTTTTGCAGTGTAGGGGAGAGAGGGGTACCTTCGTCTACTTTTTTTTGAAGGCCTATATTTCAGAAGGTAATGAAAATATTTAAAAACCGATTAGACTGTTACAATACCTCATTATTTAACAATAAAATGTTATACTAAAAGTTCTTTAAAAAGTTCCGTTTGTATTATTTTTTTCAAGATTAGTAAAAAAAGTCATTTCGCTGAATGTGCCCCCATGCCAGGGTAGCTTCGGCATTTGGCGGGGCACTCTCAGCATTTACACTTTAAAGTACCATAAGGTGATACAAAATCTTGTTTAGACTAGATAAGACATGCTTTTGGTTACATAACACGTTTTTATTATTTTTGCATTCAAAAATTTAAAAAAATCATGTTTAAGAGCTTAAAAAAAATGTACTTATTGTCAAATTTTTTTTATAAATTATTTGTTATATATAATGTTTAAAGTGCTGAGATCGACCCTAATATTAATTTTGTGTGGTTACGGGAGGTTTAAGCCAGGTTCGAGGTTCTTGGAAGCTTCAACTCGATTTCGATTTTTAGTACCTGTGAAGTTATATTGACGAATGTGCCCCATGAAAAAAAGACGAGTCCACCCTGGTGTCAATTTTTTTCTTTTTATTTTTTTACTTCTAATTTCAGTGCTTTATTTTCACATAAAACTCTTTTATTTACACAATAATTAGTATTCAAGTAATACTAATACACTTTAGATTGAAATAATGATATATGTACACCACAAACTTCTTACGTTACCGACCTGAAAATTCGGCAACGAAGCGCGAAAACACAAAATCAAATGTAACTTTTTCAGCTGTTCAGATAGAGATGGCAAACTTTGTGAGGGATATTTATGCTAGTTATGGGTTAGTTTTGACTAATAAACAGTGATGTTCGGTGACTCCTTCATACCGAAATCGCCTTTGACGAATGTGCCCCAAGGACGAAGGTACCCCCCGCTCCCCTACTTGGAATTATCTAAGATCTTTAAGTATAATATTAATGCCAAAGCATCTCTGCGCACGACTTGAAGTAGTGCTGCCTTCTAGCATGCAAAGGATTTAGTACCTTTCAAAAGGATTGCTTCACAACGAATAATGCATTTGTCACATGCATACGGCATAAATTAATTGCCTATGACCTTTGATCCGTAGCATAATAACTTCAATAAAGCTAAAGCAGAGCTAAAGCAAAGCTGCCAGTATCCACAAAATACATGCACAAATTTCAATGTAAAGCAAAACGCACACAAACCCATTTACAGGCCTATAAATATTTAACAATATGCAAATGGGAAAATGGCAATTTGTTGTGCTTGTGTGTTTACTATTAATTAGCATAAGCATAACAAGTACAACTATTAGTTGTTAACTAAAGTACATAATAAGGCATTTTCTATCTGCTTTCGTATGCTTACCCAGCAAACATTTTTCTTAGCTATGCATTTGAGTATAATTTGAGAACAAGTTCATGAGCTTGATTTCGATTTGCCGATTTAAAGTCTAACAAGGATACTTTTCAACTTGCTGTTCAAGTGAAAGAATAAATAAGTTCTACTCTACTGAGGAAACATTTAACTGGCGCTTCATGGAATTATGCTTGATACTAAAAAAAATTTTCTTTGCTTTGTTGCATTTTTTTTTTAAATTATTTGTAATTAATTCTCTACTATTTGCTTGCTATTTGTTAAAGTTTAAATTGCAGCTATTTTAGAAATTTAAGAAATTCTTTGTGGGTATTTACTAGCTGCCCTCTTCACTGCATGGCAAGCATGATTATTTGCTTTATGCTTCGCTATTAATTTGCAGTTAGTGGCTTCATGCATGCCACTTATTCCAGCTTCCTTTTTCTACTTTCCACAAGAGCCTTTTGTTGAAAAAAGGGGAGAAAGTGCAAAAAATTTAAACAGGCTCTTACTTTACTGATGCTGCTGCTTGCAGTCACGCACACACCAACAAATGTGTGCCATTCATTAAACAGACTTACACACACAGGCACACACAAATGCGCCGCTGGTAGCTCTGCTCGTTGGCCGTTCATTGCTGCGCCCCTTTATTACACCTTCTGCCGTGTGCTGCTGTTCGTAGCGTTAAGTCAACTGCAAGAAATAAATGCGAGTGCATCTTGAATGGCAGGCAAAGCATTGCATCTCAGATGAGACGGCGTCCTGCTCATTCGGCGCGTATGTCAACATCAGTCTAATAACCAAGCAACAGGAAGTGTGCGAGTGCGAGCAGCAGACAGGCGGCAGCAATTGTAAGCTTTAAATGGCTCGCTTTTCAAATGAGGGATTGTATAGCAAAGTAATAAGGGTTGCTATGAGCTTCGCTTTATATCGCTTACCTTTTTGCGCAAATATCAGACTTTTAAAGCTTGAAACAGCTTTCAAGAAGCTTGAAAAATAGTCTGAGCAGCCTGATTCACAACATTTTTAGCAGCAGCAATCATGTCTTTAACGCTCTAGGAACAGTTTTGTATAAAATATGTAATAAATGATCATTTTGATCAAGGAAATGATTAAAAAATAATAGCCAAGACCTTTTGCCTGCCAAATCTAAATGTGATCGAATGCAATAATCGCGAAAGAACTGAGTTATTCACAAGGCTTAGTTCAAGCTTACTCAATTTCTGGCAGAAGCTGACTGAGCCTCTTAATTTATTCTACTTATAACCGAATTCTATATACCCTAACTCAATTTTTTTAGCCGTTTTCAAAGGCACAAGCTAAGAATGGAATACAAAAGTTTATTTCATAGTAAAACATTTCATTAAATAACAAAATATACAAACAAATCTCATTATCTTATGCCATTTCAATGGGTTTACAAAGAAGAAGATCATCATATTAACAGATTTAATTTAAATTAAAGCCGTTTCAATTTGTTCGAAGAAAGCCAAGAATATTTCAAAATGGTTTTAGCCGAACAAAAACTGTTTCAATCGGCCTAAAAGAAAAGAGGTAAAATGGTTTTAAAATATTCTGTTAAATCTGTCTGTTTAATCGCCGTTTGCTTTGAATGAAATTTAAGCCATTCCAATATATTTCAACAATAGATAAACCATCTATAATCGTTTGAAAGGGTTGGAAGGAAACAAAAACTATTTCAAGGAAAAAAGTGGCTTAAATGGTGTTAATATATCCATGTAAGTTCTCTCTGTACTAAACTAAACAAATGAATTTTAAATTGGTTTGAATTAAAGAGAAAAAGTTGCAATACATTTCAACGGAGAGAACCATTTCAAACGGTTAAGGCGCAACAAAAACCATTTCTAAAAATTCGAATGAAACCAACAACTTTTAAATATAATCAAGTGAACCAAATTGCAACGGGTTTTAATATCTAATAAAATTATATAAAAAAAAACTTTTTAAAAATAAGCTTTAATGTACTAAAAAGTAGAAAATAAGTTGTTTCCAAGTCACCTGTATCTTACTATCAATAAAAGCTTGGGGCGCTCATGTGTTCAATATTTGTCAACCAGTTACCACAATATTTGATTTAAATAATTTTTTGCAAATAGATTCTAGTAATGAAAGATATTTTGAATATGGATATTGAGCGCACAAGCTTTTATTAATAGTAAGATACAGGTGACTTGGAAACAAATTATTTTCTACTTTTTAGTACATTAAATAAATTAAAGCTTATTTTTAAAAAGTTTTTTTTTATATAATTTTATTTTCTACTTTTTAGTCTTCCATAAATTCAATTTTAGAGCTCTGAAATTTTTCGCAAAAAGAATTTAAAACTTGCAGAGCAGTACACAATATTTAGGGTATTCACAGTGTTTCCTATCGTCATATGTCATATCCTCAATTTAACAAATAATACGGCTGTGATCGACCCTAATATTCGTGGCATATTTGTGGCGCGATGAGTTGTTGTTGTTTTGCTTGCAAGGCGCGGCGAGTAAGTTCCTATCGTTTTTCATTCACGTGTGGTGTACCTATAATTATAAACTGAAGCCCAAGTGTGTAGTTGCTTGAAAAGTGCCACGCCCCTTGTCCTACGCCCATAAAATTTTACCAGTGGGACGACACATCCAAGAGGCGACTGCATACGAAATTTCAATGCTGCACGACCTTTAGTTCCAAAGCTAATCGAGATCAAAAATTTTGTTTGTATGGGGGGTGCCACGCCCCCTTATCCTACGCCCATAAAATTTTACCAGTGGGACGACACATCCAAGAGGCGATTGCATACGAAATTTCAATGCTGCACGACCTTTAGTTCCAAAGCTAATCGAGATCAAAAATTTTGTTTGTATGGGGGGTGCCACGCCCCCTTATCCAGTTCCCCCCTTATTTTCTCAGTAGAAGGATATGGATATGTAGTAAGTTCCTACCGAGTTTCATTGATGTGTGATGTGTAGTTCTAAAGTTATACACAAATCTGGAGTTGATAAAAAAGTGCCACGCCCCTTATCCTACGTCCATAAAATTTATTGATTCGTGTATTGGGCTCTAGATTAGGCATGTATGCAAAGTTTCTGATCTCTAAGTAGTCGGGAAGTGGGTGAAAAATTGATTACTAGATTTGACGACATACCGCGGACATACTGACATACCGACAGAAAGTGAAGTTAATATAAAGCTTATAATAAGTTTCGGCCAGCAACAAGAAACGGTTTTAATCGGTTGTAGTTGCGGTTACTTCTGCCTCTATACCGCCGACGACCCTTCCACATTTTTTCATTTGGCAGCAATTTGTGAGGCTAGCCACTTTTATGCGTGTACATGCAAGTGTGTGTGGCAGTGCGTGTGCATGTGTAAGTACATGTTTATGTCATTGCGTGTCTGCGTGTGTGTGTTTATGTGCCCATGCCGCGCACAGTGGCTCGATTTGTCTTTTCACGTTGCAAAAATCATAACTTTTGAACGGATAAAGATATCGGAACAATTTTTTTTGCTTTCTACAGAAAATTCTTATAGCTTTATTGACACCAAAATTTGTTTGTGTGGATATACAGGGTGCGACGGAATCTTTTGTTGAAGTTCGCTTTTCTTCAGGCAGAAGAAAACGCATATTTTATATACCCAATTATGCGGAAAAATTTTGCATTTATAATGGCAAAACTATATACTGGGTGTCATCTGGCTAACATATAATGCGGAGAAGTGAAGTTCTTAAGATCGTAGAAAATCTCGATTATTTACGAGATGTCAAAAATTCAATAGGGATCAATTAAGTTAAACTGTTTTTATTTAATATTTAAAAAAAAGTTTTAACTATATATTTGATCAAATGCTCCTATTTTCTTAATAATAACATTATTAAAGATTTTTTTTCAACAAAATACAAATATTTAAAAAGCTTCAAAAATATACATAAAATTTAATTATCTTGAAAATAGTCATCAATATCGGAATAATTATCTAATAGACAACATTTCTGGAGAGTAACATTTTTCAAGCTCTTTTCCTGATCTCACATGTCTGTTCAAATAATATTGGATTTTCAATAAACATGCTGATATTCCAAAAAAAAGAAGAGAACAAGAAAAGAAGACAATCGTATTAATATCAAGTTCAAAGAGAACTGATACCATTCGTTGCCGGAATACTTTTATTTATACTGAAATTGTCCCAATTCCTTTGACCATATTGAGAACAGGTACATAGCCTAGATCAGCTATATTTTTCTGAAGAAACCTTATCGGTTTTCTGTTGTTTATAATTAGGCATTTCAAAAACGGTATTAACAGGTAAAATTTGAGAATCTGAGAAAGGGTTAAGCATTTATATCTTTAGAAAATAAGACCTGGGGAATCGCAGGTTTACTGTCTCATTTTATCCCCCAGTTAAGAAACCCACAGGTAAGAAAGAATAAAGGCTACTTCAGGCCATCTGTACCTTGATTTAGGTAAAAAAGGGCAGCTGTCCTTTGTTACATGAGGTGGTTTTATAAAGAAAAGTACAAAATTAAAAAAACGGTAGCAAATTTATGGTGATAATCTTCAAAACAGTTCGTGACGCTCCAACAGCAAAAAAACCAAAAAGTCATATTTTTTTTCAAAAACAAGAAAATTGGCGTAGTCTATGATTAATATATAAGCATTTTAGTTAATTGTATTGCCTTCATATTCGAATAAGATCGTTTTTTTTCAAATTTTCATATAAAAACCAGGAAAAATGTAATTTCAATAAAAGTGGGCGTGGCAGGAGGCTGGTTCCAAAAAATTTTAATTTTTAACTATAACGACATGAATGGAAGTCGTACACCAAATTTCAACTGTCTAGCTCAAAATTTAAGGTAAAATGGTTGAAAAATGCAGGCGGACGGACATGGTTGACCTAAAGACCTCTCGACAAAAATCGCTCTAGCACAAAAGTCCGCAATTATCCGCAGCCAATTTTTTGGATATATTCGTAGAAATATTCGGTTATTAGTCTCCTTGTAAACATAATCTGAAGAAATTTGAAGTTTTTTTTAAAACTCAACGCAAAGTTTAAAATCAATCGTAAAAAGGAGGTTATTAAAAATTCAATTTATAAAAAAAAAGACAACTCAAAATTTTTTTTTAGATATTTTGGTTTTGTTAAAATTGACGAATTTATTTAATTCTATTTTAATATTTTAAATTTTATGCAGCCGTATCACAGTTTTTTTTAACTCAAACATGAAAATTTTTTCCCAAATGTCGTTTTTTTGCTGTGTTTGAAAAATCAGTCAACTTTGACCAGCTTTACAGACCAAACTACTTATGCAAATAAGTTGAAATTTTCACTTTCTTAAAGTACAATCAATTCCCTATCCAAAACGTATAAAAGTTTTGCTAAATCTTTCAACAAAAAAATTTATTTTACTTATTTTTGCCACGTGATTCGGCCAAACGAGCCAGTGTGCGGCGTTTAGTTTCCAATGCACTATCTGCCATTTTGTGCTGAGGGCATGAGTTGCCAGTGGCTACAAGGATGAGGAAAAATTGAAAATCACATGCCACTCTTAGTTGGTTTTGTTGTTTGCTGCTGCCATTTAGCTAAATAACAGCTTGCGCTCAAGGGAGCATCGAATGCGCTTGCAGTGAATAAATGTTACCATATTGTGTGTAAGTGTGTGTGTGTGTGTGTGTGTGTGTGGGAATGTGGTATTTGCTCTGCTCATATTTGCTTCGTAAAATGTTTGCTTGCAATACAAAAATTCGCTACAACAACTTTTCATGCATTAGAAGCTACGCTCGGAGCTGAAGTACTAAGCTTTTGAAAGGATTTCTTTCAAATGAGGATTTCTTTTTAACAAAAGATGGACGGACGAAGCCTGTAAGCACTTCCAAAAGGAGTAAAGGTGTTCTAATTTGATTTAAATTTGCTCAGATTTCGTTTAATAATTAATTTTAAGAAGAACGAAAAATTCGTCTAAAATTGTGAGTTTAATAAACAGATTTTTTCTATGCTTAAAAGCTGTAAAAAAGTATAAAGTTGTACACATTTTTGTAGGATATTTATAAAACATAACGTGTGTAAATTTTTTCATGGAAATTAATGTTTTTCTACTGGAAAAAGTGAGCAAATAAACTCGACTCTCGTTTGGCAAAGAATAAGAATTTTACAGCCAATCAAGTAGAATTTACTCAAGCCCAGGCTCAAATAAAAGCACTCTCTTCATTCAAAAAGAATTCAAGTGTGGCCATTTGCATTGAGCCACTGTTGCAGATGTTCGGAGGCTGAGCTGAGAATGGTTGACTTTGTTGCTACTGAAGCGGAAATGAAAATACATACATACATACATGTGTATATGTATAGAAGGAAATAAGAATATACGTTGGAAAAAATGTTGTAAAAATGCCGGAAAAATAAAGCAAAATATGAGAAAAATGTATTTAGCAAAACCAAAGTAAGTGCGCCTAAGAATATGCCTTGTTTTTTCTTTGTTGTTATTGTTGTTGTTGGTTTTTCCACGATTATTCTTTGCGCTACTTGTCATGCCTTGAGATGCCGACCTAAGACCCTGCGCTAACGCCTCTCGTTACTGCGGCACAAAAGTGCAACGTGACAAAAACAACAACAACAACAACAAATGCAACAACAACAACAAAATGCAACAACGGAAATAGCGCAGTAAAAAGCAACACAAAGAGGAAACGCAAAACATCCTTAGAGCATGCTGTATTTGCATATTTAATATGCCACTCAGGCACGGGAAGCGGAAGCGGCAAGAACGTTTTGCGAGGGAGGTGGGGGAGGGTTGTGTGAGAAAGCATGTATGCCGCATGTAGCTTGGCTTGTTGTTTGCCTGCCTTAGTGACACAGACACACCTGCATTGTGAACTGCACACCAACACAGGCAAACAAACATCAGAGTGCCGTGTTGCACTTGGCATACTTCTGCCTTTGTATGTGTGCATGTGAACTGCAGCTGCCTGTGCAAGTATATGTTAGATGCATGTATGTGTGCAAATGAAATCATAGCAAGCAAATGGCACCACGCAAGCAGAGTAAAAGTCATCAAAGTCGCAGCAAGAGCAACTCAAAAGGAAGCCAAGAGCAGGGCAACAAATTTGCTACAGTACCTTTTTTTGTTGTTTTTGTTCTTAGTACAATATATTTGTTGGTGCAAACGTTCAAACTCACTGGCTAAATGTTGTCTGGTAATAAGAATGCATTCTTAGGCATGGTTTTTTGCAGGTGCAGGGGGGTAAAGTTTCTAAAGGCGTTTCGATTGGGGTTAGCCAGCGCGATTCTTGTTTAACTCCATTTGCGCCAAGTTGACACACAGCCTCCAAGTGGCATCTGCTGTGTAATTACTTGACATCCATCGGACAGTGAGCTTATGTTCGCAGCGAGTTCAACCAAAAACTGTTGACTTTTGTTTAATAACTTCCTTTTTTAATGCAAGCATATACAGAATTTTCGTACACAAATACTAGCAAAGTTCCGATTATTGATTGGTTCTATTATGCCACTGCTTCAAAGTGGTCTCACTGTTGCTGCTGTCACTCATGACCAAAACAAAGCATTGTCTGCATAGCTGCAATACCTTTTCTGGCAACGACGCAGTTTTTATTAAAGCCTTTTATTAGCCAGACTTTTTATTACTCTGCTGCTTTTGCATTTTCTGCAATTGGAAAACATAATAAAACGATTTGCCAGACATTTTCAACACGAACTGCAATAAAATAGGGGCCACTGTTTTGTACGCTTGATAGCAACAAGTTTATCTGCGCTTTGCACGCAACATGAGCTGCAGCGCCTTTAAGTATGCAAGAACATTCGAGCTAAATAGTGCAAAACGCTTATGTTTACGCTGCGAGAGCGTTTGATTCAAAGTGTAGCAAGAGCAATGCAATGCAACGACTTTAAAGCAACAACAACAACAATGAAATACACACTCTTATCAGTTATCAAGAAATATCGCTGAAATGTGCGTAGCTCCTGGTGGTAGGCAACCAAAATGGCTAATCTGGGAAAAAATAGAAAATTCTTAGTAAAAAGTCTCAAAATGCAAGTATCTACAAACAAAAAGAGTATTCATTAAACCATTCTCCATTTTAATTAACTTTTAAATGAAATGTCGATGATTTTGAAAGCGGTTTTAATCAGGTTTTCAGCAGGCTTAGATCTTTTGTTATCAATTCGAATATGCTCTGTCTTCCTGCTTTACTTCAAATCGTTATTGAATATATTGCGAGAAATTTCATGATTTGATCATTTTCATGGTATGCATTAGAGCCCTGCATGAATACATTCGTTTTGGCAACAACAATACTGCACTTGCTGTACGGGTACTCAGTATTAGAAGAATGTAAACAACGAGACGAATAGAAACGAGAACCAGCGAGCGTAGGTTCTCGGTTTTACTCGTATTCGTTTCTCACGGCTACTCTGCACATTCGTATTCGGTGAGCAGAGAACACTGCTCGGTTTCTATTCAGTTCTCGAGAACTTTGCAAAGTATTCGAAGACTAACTGTTTACTCGAATATTTCGGCTATTATTCGGAATATTTATTTTATTTTAAATTATTTATAATTAAGATTTTAAATAAATAAATTATTAAGTTGTCTATATATTGTTTCCATTGTTAATTTTACAACAACGTTCAACAATTCCACTTGTTTAATAATGCGCAATAGCAACTTAATTCTTTCTGTTCAATGAAATGAATATATTCGGAATATTGAAACAGTGTGCTGGTATTCGAAACCTTTTGTTCCCGTTTTCCCGCTTCGACCGAATATGAATCAGTGTTGCCAGAACCAGGGATTTCGCCCATATTTCGGGATATTTGTACCTTTAAAGGGCGAGCGGGATTTTGAGTCTAAAAATGGGATATTTGAGCCAATACCTATCTCTTAAACTTCTTTTGTTTATTTATTAATAACTGTAAATATTTTATTATTAGCACTGAATTTAAGTGTAATCTTCAGCGTTTTGCTTTAAACAACAATTATTTTGTTCTTTATGTTTGTTTAAAAAAATTGCTGGCAAAATGGCAACTAACATTTCGGAAATTTAACAGGAGAAACAAAAAAAACATAACATTTCATAGTATGTACCAGAGATCTGCAACCAGTCGCTTTTTTGCGACTTGTGCTGAGGCATGCCAAACAAAGTCCCAGTGCTGATACGCACTGGGACTGCTATAACTGTGACTGGTTTAATTTTCAAGTCAAGAGCAGCAAATATACACATCCAAAACATGACTCGTCTGCCCAGTCTCACACACTGTGAATCTTAACGACGGTTGTTGAACAGTGAACGAAGTAAATCTTGAAACAAACCGAACAATCCCTTGCCTTGCACGGAAAATTTTTGTTGTGAGACAAAGACAGATAACGTTACTTTCGGTTTTGCTCACAGTGATGCCATCTTTTCAATACAGGTATGCACGAAAATACCAAATTTGGTACCAATTTAATCAATTTAAAATTTGGAAACGAAACTAAATGGAACAGATCATGCAGCCTTTCGCATGGCTTTGTTTAAGTTAATTTCCAATTTATTATTATTGTTTATCAATATATAGTTTCCTAACTTAACAAGATTTTAAACCTTATAAATGATAGTGCTAGTCATAAGAAGGTAAATAATTGTAGTAAGTACAGGCAGAAATATTTCCTTTTTCTTTTGCTCTTTCTGTACCTGCTAACAGGTTTGAGACCAAAAAGGGTAAAAATAGAATTTCCAGCACGCAAGATTCAGTACTCGTCCGCTGTTGGTTTTCCCATTCTGCCTATGAACCCGACTATCCGGCATAATATATTTTCGTGTTCAAATTAGGACTGTGTAATTTAGCAATAAGCGAGTGAATTTTCTATGCAATTTTTCTTGTTGTGTCACGAATGCGAGCAGGTACTGACAAAATGACAAAATACAAGGAAACTTAAATTATATTTAGGATATTCAATATGGGCAAAACTCTTGGTATCGCATTTTTGCAACCGCGCGAATGTATCGCTGTTCAGAATTCCGCTGTTAACTAAACAATTCGGAAATTCCCTCGCATTCCTCTTTCAGCTTCGGCTTTCAGAGGTGTTATATTTACAGACTGGCATCACTGCTCTTGGGTTTTTAACATCTGGTGTTGCGCGGCATACACACAAAATATTTCCGCAGAGATTTGGCTCAGGAGCATGGGACTACCGTCAATGTCGTGTGAGTCAAGTTAAATATGATGACGAGTCACAGTCGGACAGAGTCTTGAAATCTGTTGATTGGAAAAAATTTTACAGTCCCACTCAAACTTTGGAAGGTGCGGATGGATTGCAGTGCAAGCAAAAACTTACTCAGACTGCAGTGCGATTTGCGTCTGAGTGACTCGCTGCAGATCTCTGGTATGTACATAGAAAGTGCTTTCTTGTATTAGCTATAAAATCGTAATTTTTGGCTTTAAGACTCTAAATGGATCCTCTTGTGAGGATGTGTATTTTAATATAGGCTACCAGAAAGTAAAAAAAATTTTTCCTAAAAAATGGTAGTTAGGGCCATACATATTTATGAATTGTTATCGAAGTGGGATTTTTTTCCGGGATTTTTGATTTTTTAAATGGGATAAAGAGGGCGTTTCGCATAAGTAAATGTGATTTTTGGAGCAAGATCTCTGGCAACACTGATATGAATAAACAGTGTACGTCTACTCTCTTCTCTTCGAAACTTCTTGTACTCTAAGAGAGCAGTGCTCGTATTTATTCGGACCAGTTTTCCAAGAGGAAGTGAAGTAATCTATTCAAAAGCATGTGAATGTTTTTGAATAGCAAAAACGCATGCTTGTGCAGGAGTCTAGTATGCATTATAATTTCTCTAAGTGAAATCGAATTGCCATATTTGCAAATAAATTTCTGACTGGCTGCCACATTTTTGTGCACCACACTAAATATAGACATTGTGGCATGCCGCAATGTTATGCAACATTTGGATGAGCTCAAATCATAAACACACTTGACCGACAAATATTTGAGTTGAGTGTTGCCAGCATCTAATATAATTACAATACTGCCAGAAGTGCAGAATCGACATAGCATTTGCATGAATATTATCAGCCTGAGATATTTAATGATGGAAAATTGCAATTGCAATTGCAATCGGCTGCTTATTTGGTCTCTAGTTACGGCTTATTTATGCCTGCATGCCTAATCGAAATTGAAATTGTGTGCAAATTGCTGGCAATGCAACCGAGCCTTGCACTTGGAGCCTAGCAAGATGCAAATTTCATTGTGGCTCTGTGGGTTCTGGGCATGCATGGTAAGGAAATAGGGCAGTAATTTGAATCTTAAGGCATTACATTTGTAACAGTTTTCAATTACGCTGCAGTAATTCAGCTATTTCTAGAAATAGAAAAGCCATTGCACAAAATTTTTTGTTTGACTTTATTGTGACTGGAAAAGGATTTCAGTTTCTGTAAAAAAAAGATGAAAAAGTAAACTGATTGTCTAAAAGTTTAAGCAAGCTGTTGGCAAAGAAAAATCAGTTTCTTCATTGACAGCCTGTTTGTTGAATTATTTTAATAGCTTTGATAGCTGCTCAAGCAACTGACGTCTTCAACTCTTGCTGTAGAAAAATCAATTATTATTATTATTATAAAGAGTTTATTTATAAAATAAATTTGTTACTGACACAACAAAAGAGATCTGATCTGAGATTTGATCTTATTGGCAATTTCTTTAATATCTTATTATTTTTTCTATTCAAAAAATAATTTCATATATCACTTCAGCAATAGACAAAGTTTACTTATGCTTGCATGCAAACTTTTCTCGCCGACAGAAAGATTTTTTCATTTTCAATTTGACTTTCAAAGTTTGCTGTCTGACTGACAGAGTAGTCAACACTGTGCAGTAGTTCAATTCAATGCAATTCCTCGAAGCAATATTTTGTCTTTGCATGCAGACACCCAACCTCACCGCTACACGCATGCAGAAGTTGCACTTGTTGCCAGTCAGAAAGTTTGTCAATGTTGCCAGTAGCAACTCAATTTTATTTGTCTGTGTGTGTTGGTTTTTCAATATAAACTGCAGCAAAGCTTTTTGCTGTTGAAATTGCATTTTTATGAAGTTCCAAAACAAAGGCGAGAAGTGAGAGATATAAAAGTATTAACATTTGAAAGAAAGATTTCTTGAGCACAACCAAGAAAAATAATTACGTAAATAATATGAACATGCCAAGCGCATTTTTGCTGTGGAGCAGCATAATTATAAATGCAAGCTATTAAGTCAGCATCTAACTACACACCAAATTGCACTGCGCTGAGCAGGAAACAGCAGCATATCCGTTTGTTTTCTTTTTGTTTTGGGCCAACGAAATTGGCCAATTGTGCCTTTCATCATTGCCGCATTCGCCGTGGTGGCAGCAACTCCTATTGCGTGCTGTGCCTGGGAAATCACGTATACGCCACCTTGACCGCTTTTAAAAAATTTAATTAAGCAAAAACGAGCGAGTGACAACAACAGCTGTTTGCCTTCAGCAACTTTTTCTCTTTTTTGACATTGCGCGCAGGAGGTACGCTCCTTTTGGCGTTGCCCTCAGCTCACGGCTAACTGAGCCGGAAGGTGGGCGCCTGTAGTGCAGCGCAGTGCCTGCTGCGTTAATTAGCAACACCCAGGAGTGTCATAAATTCACTTGAATTTCTTTTTTGTGTTAGTGCGATTGCCATGAACCCGTTACAGCTCACAGCTGTTTCACACGTTTCACTCGGCTGACTTTTTTTTGCCGTAGCTGTGCAATATTGTTCTTTTGCAGTGCACAGCCCAACTGCCGGACGCCTTTCACACAAGCACACAGAATAAAGCAAGTCCTTGGCAGCTACTTCCGAAATATTTCAACGCTTTTCAGTACTAAGAAATAGTAATATTTCACATACAAGGTTTTGTATTGAAGTGTGGCATAAAAGTAAAATGTTGATATAATATTGTATTAAAAAAATTGAACTTTGATTATACTACAAATGCAGCCAACAGCTCTGTTTCAATGCGCACATACACATACACTTAGAAGCAGAAATTATATTTAAAATACGAAGATTTGTTGAAACTCTGCGCTTTTTCTGCGCAACTGACATTCATTCTGGGCAAAAGATAATGAGTAGTGAACTATCGCAGAAGAAGGAGAGCGAATCGAATTCCCCATAGGGGGGAATCAAATGTAAGAAGCCCTAGCTAAGCTAAGCTCGAAACTAGGAACTGAAGAAGGCGACTGTTTTCATTTTTTCGGCGTTTCATTGACATCATTTGTTCGAATCGTTTTTTTTTTAATAAACAATATTTTTCTTAAGCAACTGTTTTATGTTCTCTATGCTGTGATGTTTGAACAGTAAAGACTATATTACTATATATATAAATATATATGTATGTATGTAATTGATGTGATTCCATTGCTCGTTACGCCTGAAGTTGACCGCATTCTTGCAACTGCATTTGTGGTTAATGAGCGCCCGCCATTCAGGTCAGAAGGACATGAGCTCCATACCAGCGACGATGGCATGCTCATTGTTGTTGCTGTGGCGAAGTTTTTCACACGCACACATACACAGGCGACTCTTTTTGTGGCTTCGTAAGTGTTAGTTTGCGCCGGAAATGCTGATTAAAAATCGCTTGCGAAATGGCTTGCGTGTTAATGGCTTGCTTATGTGTGTGTGCATGCATATGCACATATTCAGTATTTAAAACCCTTTTCATCGAGCTAAGCACACACTCACACTCACATATGCAGGCATAAGGGCCAAATGAATTAATGCAGGAAATTGTTGAAAATTGCAAAATCGTGTGTTAATTATTTCTGCAGCGTGAGACCGAAAGTGGAGCAGCGGGGTAAAGAGAAGCTAGAGCACGATGGCTGGCAGGAAGCAAACAACAGACTGCAAGCGATCGCGTTTGCATTGCTCAAAGCGTTGAGAAGTGCAGCGATTTTTCATGAAAGCTTAATGTTAGACAAGAGGGTGGTCTCAATAGATGAAAGGATGGAAAACTAAAGGACAGCGAAATACGAAAACAGAAGGAATAAGGAAGGGAGGAAAAAGCAAAGCGTAGAAATATTGAACATTGAAGAAAACAAAGAAAAGGACGAGACGAACAAGTGCATAAAGAGCAGAAACAAGGAAATGAAAGCAAGGTGAAAAATCAGCAAAATTGAGAGAATATTATAAAAAATGTGAATTTGCAGAAAATATGGAAAAATTAAGCGAAGCAAAAAAGAAGAAAATTAAATTAACAAAAGCCACAAAATTGAGCTAATATTTAAATGCATTTAATGCCTACGAATAAGAAGCAGCAATATGCGCCTTTCTTTAACATTTATTCAATTACACACACACACACACACAAAGAAACACATTCACACACACACAGGCACATTCATATACACGCACGCTGCAATTCGCTTGAAATGCGCCGACTCCAAGCGGCTCAATTGCCTACAAAATCTAAGCACTTCAATGGCTTCCACCTCAGCGACATATGTGCTAAATGCGGCAGGATGGCGGAGAGCAGCAGCAGCTGGGATGCACGCAAATGCTGCCAGGCTCACGTTTCTCTGCTGCTGCTGCTGCTTATGTCAAATTGGAAAAGCTTTTTTGCGCCATTTTCGAGCACATTTCTAGGGCACTTGCGCTCACATCGCATCATCATCGTCCTTGCCCAGGCTATGGCAGCCAATTTGTGTGTGTGTGTGTGTGTGGAAAACCGTTATTATTTGCTAATAAAGACAATTGAGCAGTTGAAGCGTGCAGCATGCAGCATCGCGCGGCAAATGTGGCGCACAATTCGAATTTTATGCTGCATTAAATTTTATAGCAATTGATTGTGTAAGCGATTGTTAAAAACTACCGCTTTTGCTTTCGCATTTTGATATAAAATATTATGAAAAAACATTGTGGAATGCGAAAATGTGTTATATTGAAAAAATACTTTTGCACAAAAGATGACAGCGCTATGCTGTAAAAGGATTTGCATAAGCTGTTGCCGAATAGAGAAGTAGGCTAGATAGTTTATAAAAATTGAAAGCATTTTCGATGAAATTCATAGCAACAACGGTTGCAATTTTTCAATAAAAATAAGCAGAGAAAACGCCTTCATGATTGACATTATTCAAAAAACTGCAGTAAGCTGAAATAAATCGGCAAAATAGTTCCTATGACACACACACAGACACACTTAAGCAGATCGCTTTACTGTGTGCATTTCACAAGGCTTTGACTACTTTATTTAAGCTGGATACCTACTTTCCTGTTGCTGTTATGACTAACAGAGCTTTGTATTAACATCAAAAGCTGTCGACAAAAGCTGCAGAATCACAGTCAAAGGGGTAGAATCACACACACACACACTCGCACAGACGCCTTGCTTTAAATGCATTTTATTTCATTCAAAAGTCCTTTGCGCTGCACACACTTTTACACACATAAACGTAGATGAAAAGAATTTGTCTACTTTGCGAACTTGCGTCTTATGCCTGTAAAGTAAAATCCGTTTACCTTTTAAGAATTTTTTTTTTTTTTTGTAATCCATGGAATACGTAACTCTTTCTAATATAGAAATATTTTATTTTGGTTCTACCCAAAATGCTTTAAAAATTGAAACATCACCAAAAGCAGGCTTTCTACGTTTCTACGTTGAACCAAAGCTCTGTTTATATACCTTCTGAATTGAAATTAACCTTATAAGTTTTCCTTTGTTTTTTTCTTTAGTGAAACGGAACCATTAAAATCGAATAAAAGTATCCTTCTAAAGCAATTGTGGTATGTAACATGCTAACAAGAGTGGCTATTTTGAAAGATAATTGCCATTGAGGATTTCAAAGCAAGTCTTTATGGCTTCTTCAAACTTGCACAGTTGCTCTTAGATTGTATTAGGAGTAGGCATGCAGTGTGCTAGTTGACGCCACTCGAAAGGCCTATCACAATAGTGAACTACATAAAATCTGATTGAGAAAATAATTAGAAGCGCACAATAGTTAATTAATTTTGCTCAAGCTCATCAACACACACATGCATACATATGCATATGCCACATACACTTACACAATCGGCTTTGATTGTACGCATATTAGTTCAGCATTCCTTTCGCATGCTTCTTGACAACGCGCTTATCGAACACTTATGGGCGAAATTTTGAGTTGTGCGGAAGCAATCCTAATTTATTTATGAGCACCTTCAACTACACACACTAACACGCCAGTTTTATCAGCGTTCGAGCAGCAATGAATTGAAATGCCTGATAAAAGTTTACTCTGCCGTCGGCACGTAGGCAAGCAACTGCTTGAAGGGGGTTGAAATTTAATGCCAAAAGTTTCACAAAATCAATGGTATTGTAAATGATGTTCTGCCTAACTATTTTTTATAACTATTAAAGCAAAGTTGAAGTGCCAAACGAACTGAGCTTTACGGCAATATTTTGGTTATTTGGCTGCTTTTCTACTTTTTTTCATAGTGTAATAAATATCAAGTGAACCAGATAGATTGTCATACCTTACAATTGTCAAAAAATATTTTGATTTTCTTTTCTCCTTCTTCGTTATATGTCTTAACCCATCCGAGACATTAGTACAAAAAAGTTTCTCAACATTTTTACGTACCAAGCAATTTTTATTTTCAGTAATGAAAATATTAATAACCGCACGTGTGTAACATTTTTTATAACCGCAAATGGTCCCAATCGCCTTTTCTTACTGCCTAAGATCTCCTTCTCCTCAAAATGGTTAGCGCAAACATGCGCTGAGGAAGAAAAGGTGATATTGCAGGCTCTTGACCATTTTCGTTGCAAATCTTCATCGTTAGGCACAGAAAACATCGGCATCTCTTCATCGTAAGTGCCTTTGCACAAATAACCACAGTTGGGCATTTTTATTTTTTTCTTTTTACTTTTTTCTTCAAACGCAAACTCAAACTCAAACTGAAAACGGGTTAATATTTTTGACAATTATCAGGTATGACAATAGAATGTCATTGCTATCTGGTTCACTTGATATTTATTACACTATGCTTTTGTTCTAAAGTTTTGCTGTCAGAAATATTTTTCAAAACGTTTCATTTATTTAGCATTTACGAAAGTGCCCCATTACTTTGAACACAGCCTACTTCACTGCCAACTTACCAGCCAGAAAGCTGCATTCCTTCCAAAGCAGTTCACAGGCGCTCGCTTGCATATATGTATGTACTATATATATAGAGTCTGCCGAAATGAAAGTATCCTCTTACATCGACGCTGAAGTGCTCATAAATTTAAAACTATCACTATCACAGCGTGTTATGCGGGTGAAAGCACTTCAGATGTGAATTCTAAAATGTATATGAATACGCGCCAAAGATGCTCTTAGTAAAATTCTTCATAGTAAAATTTTATTAGAACATACATTTGAATAAAAATTTGTAGTTGCAACTGATGTTTATTAAAATAAACTGCAGCACTCTACGAATTTTATTGACAGTGTATATAGTATGTACATATATACTATATATTATTTATATAGTTGGCACATTAGCCCATAGAACGAAGCTTGCATGTATTATTTCTTTACTATTGCAAAGCTTTGCATTCAAAACTCTGAAAGTCTGCACTTACTTCAAGGCAACTGCAATACACATTCGATTTCATATAAAATTCCTTTAAAATTTAAAATGAAAAAATTGCATCATCTCAACTAACTTTTTGCATCTGTTTTGCGGATTTATTCGATTGAGTGTAGTGTTGCAGGTCATGTAATAAGCTTGAATGTCATCAATTTGTGGCACAATTTTTTGGAGTCGAATTTTCATGGTTTCTGCTGGGTTAAATGGCCATAAATTAGGCGAGTTCCATGGCACATAGCGAAAATTACAAGATTTTTGCGTTGCCAGCATAACAACAACAACATGCGAACTATTGTATTAAATTCTAACAGGCAGCAACTTTTACAGCAAAGGTTCACAACAAAAAAGGCAGCGGTTAAAGCGTGAAAAATACGTGGCATAATTGTGAAGGGGTTGAAGCGTGCCAGTAAAAGAATATATATATATATTTTCCTAATTTTCAGCAAATTCGTGAATGGCAGCAATTTGAAAAATTAAAAAGGCACAGCCACAACAGTCAGCAATTATTCACAAAGCATTCACATGTACTTCATCGAGCTCAAGAGGCACTCTCGAAATAGGGTTGCAGGATGACACAGAAGATTTTGCTAGTGAGCAGCGTGTAGGGGGGGAAGGGTATTTGAAGCAGACATGACCATGCATTAAAAAAAAATTAAATTTTAAAGTGAAGGCAAATATGCTTAATTGTTGTTGCTGAGCATCATGGAAATCACGTTGACAACACATTAAAATCACGGCTTGTCCGTTGTCTGCAGCTCAAACAAAAAGTTGTCGTTTCAGTGGCTTTCGGATGCTCTAGAAGCATCAAAGCATTAGCTTAGCTGGCACTGGCAGGCTAAATGGGCCACGCACAGACTCTGATGGCTGCTTGGCGATGCCAGCTGGCGAAAAGCTTAAGCATGTGAGAAGTAGTGATCGATAGCTTCCAGAGAACAGCAGTAAAGAGCCGGCTGCCAGCTTTGAGAAGTCTCTTCCATTATTGAAGCAACAAAACATTGAAGAGATTTTTGCGAGAAAACAGTTGGCATACAAAAATTTATTTGGCTTGGCAAAAGAAGTGCAAATTTGAAGGTTCTTGAATCGCTTACGCAGAGCGATTCGAATGGCTTCTTGCAAAGCACTAAAGCAACAGCTTATTCCATTCAAAAGAGTTTCGATGCAGCGCTGCTGCAGAGTCCTGCAGTTGGCTCAACTTGACGCAGTCCTGCGTATGCGTGTGTGCAACCCCTTCTGCGTGCCGGATATCGTGGGCTGCCTGCTGTAGCGCCTCCATTGTCAGGCGGCTCTTTTGTTCGTTTCCATGAGAGAATTTAAATTTCCCCAAATTGTTGTTGGCACAAAACCTTTGTGCATGCATTAACATAGCTAGCGTTTTGTTGTTGTTGTTGTTGCTGACGTTGTTTTGAATTTGTGTGCGTGTAAAAGCAGACAAAAGCAAGACTGGAATGAAAATTGCATTCTTCAGATATTACAAAAACACGTCACTTAACGTTAATTGCCATGGCACTTTCAAGTCTTATTCTTGCAATTAGAAATCCAAATGTTTGTCATTTCAATTTTATGCCTGATTAAGCCAAGAATTTATAAAGCTTTTTTTCGATTACTTAGCTTCATTTCGTACACTACTTTTACAAATACTTTACAAATACTTTACTTTATAGCTTGTGCTATCTCTTTGATGTTATTGAAAGATCGTAAAAATTTCGATGTTGAGATTTGCTTTTAAAATTTTTTAAAATTCTTAGCTAATTTGACATGAGTTAAGTTCGACGGGTTGGATGTCAAATCAACTAACACATAAAGTAGATATGTATATATAATATTTGCCATGCATTTTGCAAGCTCTTTGCAATAAATCTGCAATTCATAAGAAGCCAACAAAAGGCATGAACCTTTAATGCGCTTACATTTTGAAAGCTTGAATGTATTTCGTGCAAGAGACTTTTAATTTTTCTATGTAAACATTTAATAAATGTAGATATTTTTTATTCAAATTGTGTCTTTCTTGTTTGTAATGAGACTCGCCTATTACCTTACCAATTACCTTCAAATGTTTCAGAAATAAAAAGAGCCCAATAATTTCTGCTTCTTGTTTGACTGTTGACAAATTATAGCCCATATTTTGGCTTCCCTGATTTCATAAGCTTAAATTAATTGCTCAAATGATGACTCTTCAATACAATTTTAGTTGCAATGCAAATTTTCGCTTTTATTGCTTTGTGAAATGTGATTCCAGCTTTGGCAAAAAATTCCTTTTGACTTGGTCTAAAGATGCTTTCATGTCTGAACAATTGGAATGCTCAAATTTGTGTGCTTCTATCGTTTTATGATTTCGCATTTATTTGCTCTTAATTGAGTGTCTTTCTGTATGCTAGAATTTGCCTGGATTTTATTTAGTTGGCAGTGATTTTGCTGATGGGCAATCAACTCTTTGCCACTTTCGACTTTTGTACGTTAGGCTTATTGTAAGTAGCCGATTTGTTCATAAATTTGAAATACCACAGTTATTTGGAAATGTGTGAAAATTCTTGGTTCTTCAACATTCAGTCTTAAAATGCCAACTGAGCCAAAATACCAACACTGCTGGCTTATAAATAAATGCATGAGCCCGAAAGCGCAAATCTGCAGAGCACGGCAAACCGGAAGCGAAACTTAGCCGCTGGCACATTAAATTATTTATTTGGCCGTAATGCGCTTTGCTTTCACTTGGCAATGCCCGCGTTCGTGCTTTCTTTGTCCTTCATTTCATTTCACTTATTTACAAGCCGGCTTACGTACGCAATTGTTGCACAACGCATTTCGCTTCCGCTGCCAAAAATATGTATTTCCGCCTGGGGTCAGAGGAAGCTCAGTTTTCCGCCTGAAAGTATTGCATAAAACATGAAACGAAACGAAACAAAACGAAATGAAATGAAAAAGAAAAAAAAACACAACAACAGAAAAGGAACAAAGCGAGCAAAGATGAATTGCTTTTCGGGGATTTGCGCAATTATTGCAGGACCCTACTTATTACACAAAAGCGCACAAAGGCTGCGAGATCCTACACGTGTATGTGTGGGTACTTGCGTGCAGGAAGCTCTAATAGCAGCGCCGTTTTGTAGAGACACAAAAACAACTCTACACTTGACCAAGATAAATTATACGCCTAATAATATGCTATACTGTACACACACACACACACACATGCAGACGGCAGCAAACAAATGTCAACTAAGTAACAGATTCTTTCTTTGTACTTCCTGCTACGAACACACATGCACACACACACACACACATGCGTTCCCGACGTAATACTTAACGGTGGTTCCGGGAGGATCTATCCGTATGGACATGAGGTGGTTTTAGCGGGTTCGGGCCCCGCACTACACGAGGTTTTCGAGCGCTTTCCACCTACTAAAAAAAAAAAAAAAAAAAACACACATTCGCACTTCCGTTTAAGCTTGAACTGTTGCAACGTAAGCCCCTAAATTCACTGCCATTTTGTATAGTAATGCCTTCAATGGCAGGCCGTTACAATATACCGGCAGGAAAATCATATTATTCGAAAATCCATTCTCCAATAGGTTTGGCGGCAAAAAATAACTAAACTCAGCTGGGAAAGCAGAGCGATTAGACATATTAGAAGATATGTGGAAATTGCATTAGTTTTTTTTTCCTTCAATTCGATTCCTTCAAAATTAAATTTTAATTCAGGCTACAAAACCGTGAGCTGTTATTTAGTTCAAATGTGAGCCAGCTCGCTGAGAAATTTGCTGCTGGGGTTCACAGCATATGCATTAGTGTGTGTGTGTGCGTGTGTGCCTGTTTGTGTGGCTAATTTATGCGCGTAGGACGATTTGCCTGGCAACGGCATCTACGGAATGCAGCTACAAAATGCCTTAAAGCCTTGTAACGTATGTATGTCTGCTAGCTGCTTTTATATGTATGCGTGATGTGCAATTATACTCCTGCATGTGTGTGTGTGTGTAATATCTGTGCGTTGCTGGTTAAATTTAAATCGATGCCGCTAAAATGTGATCTGTCTTCATATTTCATAGCGTTGCATGGCTGCAACTGTATGTGTGTAACATGCGCACACAGGCGCGCAATTTCACACACACACTAACAAACAGCTGCGTGTGTGTGTGAGCTTGTTGAAGTTGTAAATTACTTTGAATAATGACTAATTTGTTGGCGTTTGTGTCAGCTTGAGGAAAAGCTAACAAAGGACATTCCGAAGGCAGCTTTAGCAAGGATTGCATAATTAGTGGCATACTCATATATGGCCACGTCTCGCCTGTGGCTATTTTATGAGCTTGCATAACTTAATGAAAACAATGAATTGGCAGGCACATGTCGAAAAGTGAACCCACGCAAATCTTCACCGACATGCACTTACACTTGTACACCAAAAATTGACTCAATTGAACGTGTCAAGTTTTCAAGTGGGGGCCGCAGGCTAGGCACCAATCAAATTGAACACTTCGCTCTAATGTTGCACATTTGGACAGCTCAACTTTTGCAAATGTCAAAGGGCAGTGAAGCGGAATGAAGGGCCAACAGCAGCATTGACCTCATTTCAGAGGCGATTGAGTGGAATTTTCGAATTCTCTTGCCACCGGCATAGGACAGAGAAAAATGTAGAAGCAACAGAAAATGGCATATTTCAAAATTTATGCCTTTTACATACATTTTTATAAAGGCCAAATTATTAATAAAAATTAATTGTTATTAATTTGGTTACACCTTTAAACACGCTGGTAGTGCCTAAAAATATGCTATGTTTGCTTGCCTCAAATCCCCACAGTTTTCAGAACTTGTCATTTGTCTTTATTAAAGGCACACACACATGATTACACGCACACCTTCACACATGCATGTATATATGAATACAGTCATTCAGGCTCAAACAATGGCACATTCGCCTTCAGAGCGACTTAAGATGCCGACGTTTGTGAGCGTCATTACGCAAATACTTGCGTCAGCTACGTCAGTCTTACACACATACACATGCATACATACGAGTGTCGTGTGGTTGTGTGTGCGCTTGATTATGTGCGTGTTTCAGTGCTCGCGCAGTGGGTACACCTCATATGCCTTTGGGAATGTTGGCCGTGTTTGTGAATGACGCTTGCTTTCGCTTTAAGACTGCCTGCGAAGGCATAAAGGCACCCGCCTACATCGTCTCATAATATTTGTGCACAACTGCCGCTGCCCCGCTCTCCTACTAACGCAGACAATGAGCAGCTGCAATCCGCTCGCACGAAACAAGCACATTACATTTTATGCTTTGGTGTGGCAACATTTTTCGACTGCCTCCCCCTTCTTCTTTTGGCAGCGATTTGTGTCAAGCGGAATTTTTGAATTGCTTTATGCGAGCGTGGCAGCATCAGCCCAGCCCTCCGCCCCGGCCGCGACAGCAATCTGACGTAAGGAATTTAAGACAGGTCGCCTGAAATTGGCGCATTCTCGCGCACATTCGTAATCTTTTGAGATCTTGAGACTTGCCAATGCAACGCCTTGTCTTGTGCTCTTCTTATGCTTGCGCATGGCAGCGAGCGAGTGAGCGAGGGATTTGCGCTGAGTAAAGTCAATATGCTGCGTTGGCTTTCGACAGCTGCCAAAATGTTAATATGCCTCGGAAAATGTCTCGAATTTCTCATGGCTTAAGGTTAAGTAAATTTTGTTGCATGTCGCTCGAAATGGCAGCGTGGCATGAGAGCAGCATATGAGCAAATGGGAATCCTAACATGGACTAGAGCTCAGCTGAGATGAGGAGGCATTGTTTTATCAAGAGATTAGATATATAGCAATGAGAACGAGATGCAAAAAACTTGCAATGACAGAAATGGAAAAATTTTAGGAGGAAATAAAAAAAGCAAATTTTAAAGAGATCGAATCAAATCGGCAGAAAGAGAAAGAGTTCATTTCATTTAACAATGCCAAATTTAAACAAAAATAGCCACAGCTGGATGAGAGCATGCTTTCATGAAATTTTGTATTAAAAGTTGCTAACACTATTTTTCTTACTTTTTATATAAGAGGGAGAAAAATATAAAAAGAGAAAAGAGCAAGAATAAGTGATAAGAGAAGATAAAGAGAAGTAGGGGAAGAGAGAGGGAGACAGGAAGAGGTTGAGTATGTCCAGCTGGAATTCTGTGCGAGATTTAAGTTAGTTTTAAAATCAGATAAAAATGAATGAAATAACTTCGATTATTTTTAAAAAGTATTTTGATACGAAAAGTTATTGAAAAATTAAACAAAAACAATCAAAATTAATATAATATTTTTAGCAAAAAATTGAAATTACACCAAGAAAATTAACAAATTTATTTCGCTAAACTTTTTTCTACTATTGGCTTTATAAGGCCATCACAACCTAATACAGATTTCACCCAGGTTATGCACAAGACGCCCATCAATTTTCTACTTAAAAATGTGATCAAAATTTTGACAAGAAATGTCGAATTACTTTCAATAAACTTAGTAGAAATCTTTGCTATAAATTGTTTGAGTAAATCTCACTGAAGTCATTGACCGCGAAATTGATTGATAATATCGCCAGCTCACGCCCACATATGCAATACGTCATATGCGGTCATTGAGCCAACAAAAACAATTGCCAAAAAGCAACGTCAATCGCAGCAATTGGCAACGGCGTGGCACATTTGACATCACAATTGTCACACGCCCAGTCCAACGATCCGTAACTGCTCCTTCTGTCCCCCCACTAGCCACAGCTCATACATCACAATCAGCAAGTGACAGCAGTTGCATTGCTGCCTGTCAAACTGACAAATGTATAAAAATATCAATGAAATGTCGTTTTCGAAGTAGTTAGTTTGAGAGAAAGAGAGATAGAGAGAGAGAGAGATAAAGAGAGTATGAATACGATTGAGTAAGCCAGCATATTGACAGATGACAGCTGGCTGATGCATGCTGACAGTCAGTGCAATACATACAAATGCACTTATGTGTGAGTGTGTGTGTTATTTGCATATGAATAAATCAATGCTGAAAATATGCAAGACTGTTGATAATCTATCAAAATAGAAAACACTAAAGCAAAATTCTCAAAATATAATATCAAATAAAGATATTTTAATAGGGTCATAAGATGGACTCCAGTGTGCCTTCGCTGTAATTTTACTGAAGTATATTTCAGTTTTGGCTTTATTTAAGTAAAAGCTCTGCTGTGAGTTTTAAATATACATGAAATTTTTTCAGCATGCGCGCAGAAAAGATTTTCAAAAATATAAATTTAGGCATTATTATAGTAATTTCATATGCGAGCATGCAAGTTTGTTCAGTCAAAGTGGCAGCAGTTTGTGGGAATTGGCTTTTGGCAAATGTGGCCTTAAATTCAGTTGATGGTGCGCAGGGAAAGTATCAAAGCAGCTAGAGTAAACAGCTGCTCAGGCATTGAGTGGCATCATTTCTAAGCAGCAGCCCGCTTCTTGTCAACTTGAAACTTGAAAGGGTTTCGTACAAAATCCACTTAAATTTTCAATCCACTTTGGGGTTCCCACAGCGGCGGCACACACACACACACACACACACACTTAGGCATGCGCTTGCGAGCGTTGCAGCGGCTATATGCTATATAATGCAAGCAGTGTACATACACACACACGCACAGGCACTAAAAACATGTATGTATGTACAGTGACAGGCAACGCTTTCGTTTGAGTGCATGCCAACAGTGTGTTGGTGTATGTGCGTGTGTGTGTTTGCATGAAAAACTGTTGATATCGCTGGCAAGTGGCCGAGTGGCCAGAGTTTTAGCCATGATTACACTTGCACAAACACACACACATAGAAGTTTAACTGAAGGAGCAACATTGGCTCGAGCTGAGTGCGCCCCTCGGGAAGCCCAAGCAACAAGATGCCAAAGATTTACATTCTGCTACGTAAAAACTAAAAGCCAAAAAAGAGCAGCACTAAGAAAAGGTTCGACGAGAGAGAAGGGGGGAATTTGAGAAAAGCTTTTACTTAGCTAAATATTATTTCAATATAATTTTCAAGTTCTAAAACCGGTATGGACCTACGGTGCGCAGCTATGGGGCTGCTCCAGTTCGAACAATATACAGCAAATTCAGAGATTCCAAAACAAAGTTCTAAAATCTGCTGCTAATGCTCCCTGGTACGTTCGTAGCTCCGATCTTGAACGAGATCTCGCTATCGAGTCAGTTGCTGCCGCAATAAATAAGATTGCCAAGTCCCATAAGGAAAGATTGGTCACACACGTAAACAGCGAAGCCTCCACCCTCGCAGACGCAACAGTATGGAGAAGAAGGCTAAAACGCCAAAAACCTTTAGATCTAATTAAGTAGATAAAAACTCACAAATATTCTTGTAAATATGTTGTAGAGCATTCTTCCCTTATTTGTATTTATAGTTAATGCAAAATCATATACAAATTGCTCGTTAGTTTAATATTATTTTAACTAGTCGCAATGTAAGTCTAATAAAAAAAAAAGCACTTTACTTTATTTTGAAGTTAAATTTAAAATGAAAAATAATGGCACTATTTTGACTAAAAGTTTAGTTCCAAAAATTTTAAACTTTAACGCTTTCAATGCTCATTTTCCAACTCGTATACTTTAGCTGCAATTACACTGACACACACGCACGCATGCACGCATACCTGTGCATGTGTAATCCTGGTGTTAATCAGCAGGAGGTTAGTTCATCGTACTTAATTTTGCGCAACATTAAACTTCATTGTGAGACCGTAGCCGCAAAATGCTACAGCGTAAAGCTAGCCGCATCCGGCCAGAACATGTGCTCCAGCGGCGCCGACGGCTTGCGTTCGCAATTAAGTTGATGAAACGCCGCAGTTGAAAGTGCAAATGTTAATTAGCAGCAATAGATTACGGCCACAAATGATGGCAGCCGCAAGCACGCCGACCCATAATACCCCCCTGCCTGTCCACCCTCATGTAAATGCAGTGAAAATCACCGTAAAATCCCTTCAAATGTGAGAAGCGAAATTATTTACCAGCTCAATTCGTTCGCACGGAACCGCCAGGCGAATCTGTTTGCTTTTAGGCGCAAAAGCGAGCGAAACATTGCAGTGCCACTTTCACACACACACACGCGGCAGCCTTTGTTTGTGGTCTTAACTGCTTTTCGTAGCTACAATAGTTACCAATTAAATGAAAGAGCTTTTGTTGTGGCGCTGCAGTGGGCAAGTGCTCGGTCTCTGCTGCGAGAGAGAGAGAGATGGCTGCTTGAATGCACAGCAGATTCGAACACCATAAAAAGCAAGTGTCTATGCTTGAAAATATTTCTTCGTCACTCTCGCGAAGAATGTGCAATTATTCGAAAGAGTTCTCTGCCAAGAAAATGCAGAGAAAATTTTTCAATTCCGTTCGTAAATGGCTATAGAATAAATTTGTAGGTCCCACTAAGTTGTGCTTAAATGAAAGGAGCACACACAAGAATGTGAGAAAGTCCTAAGCCTCGTTTAGATGCGCTGTCGTTGTTGTTCTGTTTTACTTTGAACCTAGTTTGAACGCCTAAAAGTCGACTAAACTTTTGTGCTTTGCTGCAATGGATGCAGTTTATCATGGCACAAGCACTCAATAAAAGACTTTATTGCATTTTGTGCTAAAAATTTTTATTTGCTTATTAAGATACTTGATTATTGCAACACTTAAATTTCGTCCAGTTGATGTAATCTACTTGTTTTCTATACAGAAGAGAGCTCGCTCGCTGAAATGAAACGAAATGTGGAAAAAAGTTATTATTAGCTACAAACATTTTTTAAACAAATTTTACGCAAAAAAGTCTAACTTATTTTTGTGGATTTTCTCAAGAAGTTTTCAAAAATAATATGCCAAGTGGGCAGTCATAATATTGTTATCTTTAGCGATGAATCGTATAAAATATACAATTTACAGGAAAAGTAAATAAACACTTTTAATAATACGACGCCTCTGCGAAGTTGGAAGATTGACGAAGGAAAGTGGCGCTCAAATCTACTTCGGCGTCTAATTATAAATCGAGCTATATACTTGCAAATGATTTCTATAAAATGACATTTATGTGCAACTTCATCAGAGCAACAAGACCAGCTGCAATTGGGCTCTGCAAAGTGTTCTCACTTTTTTATTGTTCTGCAATTCAATTTCAAAATGTGTACCAAAAGACGCCTGCAAGCACACAATTTAAGTGGCATGAAAGCCGCAACGAAGCGCAGTAATTTAGTGCACAGCATTCTGACCCAAATTCTCTATGACAATCCTTCAGTGTGGCAGCACTGCCATACTTTGAGCATGCAAGCAAACGAAAAAATTACAGCAAAGTTTGCGAAATAATGTGACCCGAAAATACTTTCAGCAGCAGCTGTAAATGCCACAGCAAGTGCCGCTGCCGCAGGGAGAGGGGGGCAGGACGCAAAAGAGATCGATTACGCGCGATGCTGCACTATTTTTGAAGGATTTTAAAGGAAGCACTAAACTGCAGAATTAGAACACCGCACAAGAGCCGCAAGCCACAACAGCAACACCAACACACAGGCATTCGCACGTGTGTGTGCGTCTGTGTGTGTGTGTGTGAGTGCAGCAGTGCCGAAAGCGCAGAGCAGAAAATCACTTGCAAGGAAATTGTGAAAATCAAGGCATTGCATTCTGCGGCATGCTTGTATGTGTGCGTGTGTGTGTGTGAGCCAGTGCATGTGTGCTTGAATGCTTAAAGCAAGCCACAAGGACAACAGCGGCGAGAGCGACAGCGCGCACAAGGCAGCAGCACTGCAAGTGCTAAGCTGGCAAGGACAAGATCTGGCATAGAAATTGAAAATTCCTGCTGATAAGCAAATAAAATTTAAGAAAAAAAGTAGAAAATTAAATAAGGAATTTACTACTTTTTATGTTGGCAGTGAGTGTAAGGAAGTGCTTGGCTGTGTGTGTGTGTGTGTGCGCGCTTATGGCCATGCACTCTGCAATTGCTATGCTTGAAATGAGCAGCTAGACAACTTTTAGTTCTAAAGCTTTGAAGCTAGCCTGATGTTTTTCAATTTCAATTTTCAATATTTTCAATTTATTTCTTAAGTCTGTGAGATCTATATAGGACTCTAACAGATTAGATGCTTAAGGGAATACTAATAAAGATATAGTATTATAAGCTAGGCAAACAAAGCGTGTAGAGGAGCTTTGAATTCATTACTAGCCATCGAGAAATCGACATTAACGCTGGCACTTAAATTATTTTCTTCTAAGAGAGATCTTGTTATTGTCTAATTCAAAGCAAAACTATGCTTGCAGCAAATTTGGCTACTCTTCAGCAGCAGAAGAGCAGAGGCTCCTCTGCTGCTGCTGTGTCAATATAAATTGTGCTGCTGCACTACTGCAAATAAAGCCATGCATCAACACAGCCGGCAAGTGGAGCATCAAGGCGCCACCAACAGGCACTCACAAGCTCGAGCAGGCGGGCCGGCAGCAAGGCTATAGACTTGCCAACTCAACACTTTTCCCATATGACTGCGCACATATGCAGGCAGGCTGATAAGGAAGAGACTAAAAGGACACTTTCGCTCACACACACATACATGCACAACGAGCGAGCAGGGCGATAAAAAGCGAAAATTTACTTGGCTGGCCACAATTTCAACGTCTGGTTAAGTACTCCACTCCACTCCACTCTTCTCAACTCCAATACAAACAAACTGACCAAGAGTTTCTCAGTTGGTCAGAGAATTGTGAGTCATACATTTGGGTCAGTGTTGGCTGCCTGCCACCAAAGCCGATCAGCAAGTGTGTGTGTGTAAAGTGAGCGTGTATATGTGAGTGCTTGTGTATGAATTTAAGCGGCGCATTGGTATTTGGTCTGCAAGAGCTGCTACTTGCTAATGCGATTACTAGAATTGACACACGTAAGCGTTGTCAAAGGAAAAGGCAAAGGCAAAGCTGTTAGCGACAAACGAAGGAATCTAAAAAGAACAAAAAAAACACTGTCTGAAGGACACACAGTATCTATGCCAGTCCATCGCCTTTATCAGCTCACGTTGACAGCTGCTCGAGTCAGCTGTGCTGGCAACAGAACAAATATGTACCTTGCCTCCATTCAAAATCCTTTGCTCTGCCCAAAGATCTGCAAGATTACAGTCAAAGGAATTCCCTTATAAGTACAACAAACAAATGCCGACAATCGCACGAAAAAAGATAGAACTAGAAATATTGCGCTTAGAAAATGAAAATAGGGAAATAGCAAATTTGTTAAGGATTTCGCAAGAGGCGCCAAAAGATGTTGAGATTGAGAGTTTGATTTCAGGCTCATAAGAAATAAAGTTCATCATAATGTAAGCGTTTGTAAGCGCTGCATAAGAAATTGCAGATTCTTTTAGCTGCTCTTAAAGCGAATCAAGAAAGCAGTTTCAATTCGCTTTTGATGTTCTTCAGCTGATTCGAGTTTTATTTGAAAGTAGACAGAACGAATCAAATTCGATACGGAACATATTTTTTATGCAAATGCGAGTTTTTTTTATTGTAAAATATTGCATTTGCTTTGCAGAAATTTTGTTTAAATTAAAGCATTAAATTGCGAAAGATTTACTTCAACAAAATTTCTAATCTCTTCTCTTATTCTTTCCCTCCGCGATTAAGCTAAAAACGCAAGTGAACCAATTAAAGTCACATGAAACTCGAATAAAATATGTTGAAGAAATATTTTTGAGAAAATTTAGAGCAAAACTGAGTAAAGCTTCGTGCCGCAAGCATTTACCAGATTCACGCTTCTACGTGAAAAAAAACAAACGCGCTGCAAAATTGAACGCTTTTGCACGTTTTGCCATTTAAAAAGCAGAAATGGAGTGCATTTTGTGTGGCATGTATTCTTGCAGGGGTGAGTGGGGCATACGTGTATAAAGTGCTGCTGCTGTTTCAGTTGAAAAACGAATCGTCTCTCAAACAACTTCTTCATTCATTTAAATATACGAGTACCAATTGCTTAAAAGCATCTCATGGAGAAGCAATAGAGGAACCTTACCAGCATAAGCCAAGCGTTGGACCCCCTCTGAGTTTAAGCTTAACTAAGCAGCTGCCAGCAGACGTGCCATAAAATGTAGCACGGCGAGCGGCTTTGAACGCAAACGCTATTTAGCGTATGCATTTAGCGCGAGGTTAACAAAGAGGTCCTTGCCATATGCACGTACACATAGCGAAGAGCTGCCACCCCTCGGCACCGCTCCCTACAACACCGCAATGCATTAACACCAACACGCTGCGGTTGTGGCCGGTGCGCTGCATTTGCATGATGGCATAATAATGAATTTCCGTTTTTTCGTCCAGGCAAAATGTTGGCCTCTTGTGGCGCTGCCGTGCTGCTCTTTATGCCCTACACCTTCGGTAATAGGTTATATAAACTATGTGCAAAAATTGTAACGCCCTAATAAAGCCTTGCCAGGTATGAACATAACTTAATAAAAAGAAATGAACATAATCACTTTCTGATATTATTTCCGGTTCTTCATCCGTCCGTCCGTCTGTCCATCTGTCTCTCTGTGGCCCTAGAAGAGAAAGAATCAGTTGCCCAATTTCTTCCAAATTTTATACACAGTGATGTTGTACCCTATCTTATGTTAAGTTCTGTGAGTAATCAAATCGGCTGAAGCACACTCCCACAATCTAACTGTAAGTCCACCTACCTCCGAATTGGTTCTATAAAATGGCTCTTATTTGTACAGCTATGCACTTTTTGTGACTTATTGCACCTTTCGTTTACTTGATGTAGGGTATTTTTTTTTAACCCGACTGCCGCTTCTTTAATTATTTATTTTTAGTTTTCTCTATATTTGTTGTTGGTTTTTTCTCGGTTGATTTTTTTTCTTATGGAACTATATAGCAAGTTTTCGTGACTTGTTCTGGCTGCGTGTCGCCTCGAAATGTTGTTTATTAAGCAATTTTTTTTTCGACTTGCATGCAATTTTAATTTTAACATTTCCTCTTCCACCCTCTTGTGTCCTTGTATGAGCAAAATGCGAAGGCGCGACTTATTTGTGGTCTCACTTTTTAACTACATGCAGGCCTGAGAAATAGCCGACATTTTTGTTAGCAGCTAAATGCGATACGTAGCACACAGGATGTGGCGTTAAGGCGGAAGAGCAGCAGTAGCAAGTGCAATGGTGTTGGAGTTGTCAAACAGGAATTTCCATTAGGGCACTAGCTTTTTTTCATAGCTTAACATATGCTTCATTAAGTGCTCTGGCTGTTATTCATAGTGAATACAATATTCAGGATATTCGTTTATTGAAAACTTCTTTTCACTTAAGATAGATTTATAAAATATCTGAAACTATTTGTCAATACGAGCATTACGTGAGATATGAGCCTAGTTAGCACAGTCTTTTTTATGCTTTTGGGAACAGCTTCTTATATTATATGCTCAACAGTAAACTTCAAAATTAGTTACACTAGCTTCGATCGATTCAGAGCTCAACTCTGCTTCCGTTTACGCAAATTGAATGTCTATCGACGCGAGTCTCATTTCCATTCTGAGTGCCTCTCGATTCTTAGTTACACGGCTTATGAGCAGCGTTCGCTCTACTGCAGCAAACGAGCGAACTAATTATCGACATGTCCACAAGTGTCCTTGCAAGCTCTATTCAAAATCTTTCTCTATTCCACTGCCAATAGCCAAGCCACACAACTCTTTACGCAAAAGTTTGGCTCATACATTTATCCAGCATTTCCGGCAGCATTTAAGCGCTTCCCCCCACTCATTGCCTGCCTACGAAAGGGGAAGTTGTTTTGGTCACGTTTCGCTTGGCAAATGGCCAACCACTTTGCGACTCGTTTATGGAACAGCTGACACTTGGCCACTTCCACTCACTTCCTGCCAGGACAAGTGAAAACGAGTGAAAGTGAAATTGGTTTTGTCTCGTCATAACGGCAATTGGAGGGAGCATTCGATTTGGCATTGCTCTGAGGCATGAAAAAGGAGTAAAATTGAGCTGGAATTATTGAATCGTGTTGGAACATCATCAGGCGACTCTGGAGCGTTACATTTGCTTTGAAGGAACAAATAGCTTTGAAAGGAATATGCATTTCAAGCAATCTTCGAAATGGTTTCCAAATTGCGAATGTCCTTTAATTTCGAAATTTTTGCAAAATCTTTAAATATGGCGCAGTGTAGCTGAAAAGTTTAATTTGAGCTCGTACAGTTCGTTGTTCTATAAATATGATACTATGATTCCGTTTAATTAGTTATATTTCGATGTTGTTAAAAATATTTCTTACATTTACTATTTACTTTCGAAACATTAATATCATTAATATCAATTCCCCAGTAGTTCTACAGCAGCTTCGATACAGCTTTCTCCCCCCAATTGGATTACATCATCATCTCAAGAAGTGTCCAACAGTGCGTATGATGAATATTTAGCACGCTCACTTGAGCATACATGCACATGCGCTGACAACTAATTGTCGATGCCACAAACGCTTGTGTGAGTGTATGTGTGAGTGTATGCATGAGTGTACTACATACAACGACAACTCTCCTCGTTCATCATCTTGATTTGCTACAACAACCACAGTCGTTGTGACTTTCAAGTTTTCAGTCATGCTCAGCAGCATGTCCTGCGACTCACACGTCCTGCTACTGTCTGCACTTCCCCAACTACTGACAATAATTGCTGCTGCTTACACCATTTTATATGCTGTTGATGCTGTCATTCACGAAGTGAGTTTATTTGTTGCTTTGCTTCCTGTTGCTGGCTGACCTTGTTGTTGCTGTTGTTGTTGCTGTTATGGCACTGTCAGCACTTCAAATGTGTCTTTCCGCACTTGCAGCAATGCTTGTAAATTTTAATAAATGCGATTCGGCTGTCATGATAAAATTTTACTTTACTGTTTCACTGGTGTCTGCTCGTATCCACCAGCGGCTTTGCCTACCCATCCAGCTGTCAGCCTGTCTGCCTGTCTGCCGGTTTGCCTGTCCCTGCCCCTGGCCATGAAAGTTGTGTTTAGTCAAGCAGCTGGAAGCAGCTGGTAAAATGGCTTCCCAGCTGGAAGTGAGTCTATGGCTTTATGACTGATCGATTAGAGCCCGCTCTTAGTTCTTATTTAAAAAACACTTTGAAGAGTTACCAACTTTAATAAAAGCTGCTTTGTGAGTATATTCAGCTGAGTTCCAACTCAATTTAAGCGTCTCAAATGTAGGCATGATATATCGATGCTCGAATAAGCTTTCGTTAGCCTTATATCATAGCAGAATATATATGGAAAAGTATTCATATGAGAGATATATAAATAAGTATTGAAATTGAATGAGTATTGGTACAAAAAATATTACAAAAATTTATATAAAAGATTTTTCATTAGTTCATGAGCTCTATGAATAAAATTCCAATACTCTTTGAAAACAATTGAGAGAATCATGTCAGAAATGTCTTAACGCTAAAATATCATAAATATGCTAAAATCGGTCAAAACACTAAGGCCTCTATATAGCAACTAACGAGCTACTTATTTCCTTAAGCGTAAGTATTTTCCATAAACAAATAACAAAAGTATTTGCTCTAACATTATCAGAATATGGCCACTAATTTTATTTGTTTAATCATGCATGAATTCATTAAAGAAATTGCCAGCGATGCCGTGATTTCCTGCTGGGTTGTTGTTTCAATGCTAGCGTGTATCTGTGTGCGCCAAAGCAGCTTCTCTTTGTCTTTTGGTGCTTTCTTTATTCGCTTTTTGTCTTCGTGCTCGTGTTCTTGTGTCTTTATATTTTAGAATGAGAAATTTCACTGTTCGCTTTGCTCTTAATTAGCTGCTTAAATTGTATCTTAGATATTTTTATTAAGAAATGCAGCCTTATTATAGCATTATAGACACGATTGCTTGGAGGCAGCTACCTACGCCGCTTCCAATGCTGCTTCGATGTCGCAGAAAGGCTGTTAAGAAAAATTCGCTTAACAACATAAAAAATTCTCAATATTTTTTCTGCTGAAAAGGCATTTTATGGTAAATATTTAGGTTAACAATCGATACTGATGAGCAACAAATTAAAAAAATGGCATGCAATAGATACGAAATAATCGTTTTGCATAGCGCAACGTCAGAAGGTAGCCTGTAGTGTGTACATACAAACATACATATGTATGTATGTATATGTGAGAGGGGCGAAGTGCTGCGCAGTGGCAAAACAACGAAGTGAAATCAAGTGAAATCGAGTGGAAAATCTGTTCGACTGTGCGAAAAGGGGAAAAATCAGCGCACGCCGACGAAAACGATTGCTCGGATTCTGCAGCGAAAGTGCGCTGAAGCTAAAACTGGGATTAAATTTTTGCCATATTAAGCGGTTTTTTCAAATTTCAAAACTTGAATTTCATTGAATTTAATTGAATTTTCCAAATACTTTCTCGTATGCGCATGAAATTTGTTGCAGCAATGGTACTTATATAGGTTTGATATTAATTAAAGTCATCAAATAACCATAAAATGCTTTAGTTTATTTATAAATTTTTTAATTTATAATAAATTTTGCTTTGAGCTACTATGAATGAGCAATTCTCATTCACTTGCCTGAAGGACTACTGAGTCTTATGAAAGACAATTAATTATTTGAAAAGAACTTCGCACATCCTTACTTTTAGACAATACCCAAAACTATCTTTCATTTTTTTGGTATCTTCTGGGTCAGTCAAGCACAATCAATGAACGTGTACTATCTCTGCAAACAGTCCTTGAAGAACAGAATTACCATTTCTGCACTATTTCACTTGCTCAAAAGTGTAAGCTCTATTTGCAGAAAAGTTCATAAAAAGTGTTCACTTCAAAATGATTGCCTTCAATATATCCGAAAATATGCGTAAATGCTGCTACCAACAAACACAAATTAAACTCACTAACCGACAATCATTCCACTGTTACCAAATCAACGCAGTTTAGCGGCAATACTAAACCGAATTCGAAATTTAACTAATTTTAACACAATCGGAAGCTGCTCGGTTTGTGGATTATGTGAGCTAAAGCCACAATAAAGCAAAATTTGTGGACACCATGTAAAAAACGCTTGCGCAGAATAAAGCAGAAAACACGTCAGCGAAGAGAATTTAAAATTCGAACAAAGCAGCAAACAATTTTTTAATCTTCGAAAATTTCACAATATGCCAAAAGTTTGTGAAAACAATTTTAAATTTTGCTCTTTAAATGCACAAATAAATTTTTCATGCTTAGACACATTTATGTTGCTTTAAGACTGCAACATGTTGCCGGCTCTATGCTGCTCAATCTGCCATAGCAAACACAATGCAATCCACAGCAGGATACATTTTTCTGTGAATTACTTTAAATTACATTTTCATTTGAGTTCAAAACGTTGTTTAATATTCTCTGCCAATGCGTTTGAAGCTTCGTTGTAGCAACATTATTTGAGCAGAAATGTTGTGCAACATGTTGCGCAGTTTGCGGCTTATAATGTCATGATTTGCTTTTCCTATATGAATGTAGCTGAATATTTAGATGAAATCAAATTTGTTATTTCCATCTGTCGTTTTTTTTGGTTTATAATTTGGTATGCCAGCCAGTACAGTACCTTAAATTTTTTTTGTTCATTCATCATACTGTCGCCTTTTCCTCTATTATAAACTACTTTTCGATTTAACTTTTGATATATTTTGACGAATATGTGAAGTGGCATCGTGTGCTAAAGCCAAGATAACACCGGAAGGGCAATTAGCAAATATATATATTTCGGCATATATACACCTTAACAATATTATTCGTTCCATTGTTAGCCCTTTGTTTCATTCCTTGGTCTTATTCAACCCAACATAAACCACCATAGTACCCTACACCAGGAGGAGGAAGATCAATTTGATGAAGCCTACCATTGGTGGTACTACTATTGAATTCTCAAACGAAGCGAAATACCTGGGGGTAACTATAGATAAAACGCTCAACTGGAACTCACATCTTACCTATACAATCAACAAAGCCACCAGGGCACTCTTCGCCTGTAAAAGGCTGTATGGTAAGACCTGGGGCTTAAATTCCAGGATGACCTACTGGTCATTCACAACAATCGTAAGACCTATAGTCACTTATGCAGCCCTGGCATGGTGGCCAAAGGTAAAACAAAGTACAGCAGCAGACAGTTTAAGCAAGCTGCACCGCCTTGTATGTGTCGGCATCACAGGTGCAATGAAATCTTGCCCAACCGATGCGCTAGGGGTCCTAGTAGGCATCCCACCTCTATCAATCCTAATTGAAAAGGAGGCATGCCTAAGCGCCCTGAGAATACAAGGCACCACTGACTTCAAAAGCATGAAGGTGCTTAGCAACTTCGTAAAGGATCCTATACTGAAAATAACCGATGCAATGCCATCGAGAACGGTGTTCTCCAGAAATTTCAAGGTCATACTGTTTGACAGACAGGCCTGGAAAAACAATAGCATCTGCCTAAAAGTAGGCTCGCAAGTGTGGTTCACTGACGGGTCAAAACTGGAAAATGGTGAAACAGGGGCGGGCGCAAACGGACCTAGGTTCCAAAAGGCTATCCCCATGGGAACGTACCCAACCATCTTCCAAGCAGAACTGTTTGCCATTGAGGTATGCGCCTCAGAATGCCTTCGCAGGAAGACAAAGGGCGCAACCATATACATATTATCAGACAGTCAAGCGGCCCTTAACCCTTTCATGCCCAATGTTGCCTATAGGCAACATTGTACTTATTGGCTTCTAAGTCCCGCTATTTAAAATTTTTTTACATGCGGTTTTTGGCATAATGTAGATTCATGTATTGTGCAAGCTTACAGCTACTTGCTCTATTGCAAACTGTGCACATGTTCATGCAGTAGCCGATCTCCGCAACGAGAAATTGTAAAGATCGTTTCGCAAAAAAAGTGTTTATACTAAAAGTGTTTAAAAACATTAAAATAATTTTTTTATTGTAAAACCAAGGAAACACTATAAATAAATAAAGGTAAAAGAGTTATTTAGGGAAAACTAATCATGAGAAAAGTATTTAGTTTGCTTGTAATATTTTTGTAAAAGTGCAGTTGCCTATAGGCAACATTGGGCAACTGTAGCAATTTCCGAGCAATGTATATTTCATTATGTATATTCATATTTCGATGCGTTTAAGACGTTTAAGCCGACAGAAATTGGAAACAAATTTACACTTTAACTGGGATGATTTGCGGAGGAGGAAAATGGAGAAGAAGAGCAGTAAACTTCGAAAACTCCATCGAAGAAAAATGAGAAATATGATTGATAAGGGCGGAAATATGAAAATTTATCTAAATGAAGAACTAATTAGTAAAGAAAATGACTGAAAACAAATTTAGAATGAAAAGTTGTACAGGAGGTGATAGAGAAAATTTATTTGCAATGTTTGAAGTTATTTTGTGCAGAGGTAATGGAATGTAATACCAGTTGGAAAAGCGGACAGCGCAGCAATGAGGTGAAACAATCAATCGAATATTTCACCCATTTCTTTGAAGATGGAGTCTGGAAGAAGATTTATGACTAAACAAACTTGTATGCGATGCAAACTAATGGAACGGCGTTCTTGCTGACATACTGCTAGAATTATACTAAATAAACCATAGCTAAAATAAATGTTATATGCTCATAGTATTCTGGTGTATGAATTCATCTGTAGTCGATAGATAGCTGGTGTATCGCAGAGACCTCAAATATGCAGACGGCGAAGTAAAGCGTATTCCACTAATATGATTCCAGTTGGATATAGCTTGCTAACGAGCTTTTGAACGCAACTCTAACAGTAGTTTTATCAAGGAAAGGAGGTCGACCAGAATCACTCCTTACAGATATGGTGTCAAATCCTTCATAACCAGGATCTTTATCACCGCCTCCATGATCCCTAGATCTTCCGATGGCCTCTGAGTTAAGCTCCTGTAAAAGAGCACACGTTGCAGAACCTATAAAATCCATACGATCTGAATATCTCGGTCAGTGGGTACGATGGGGAGCAAAAAGCAGATGCAAGCTATGCCAAACTGGTTTTCCACGCTCTAAATGCAACAAATTCAATGTTTAATTGTGCTCCAATCTACAAAAAAATGGTTTTGTGTCTTTTCGTATTTAAATTTCAATAAAAAATTCATAAAAAAATAATTTATTTGGTTTTTCAAATTCACCACCACTGCCCAATGTTGCCTATAGGCAACATCCTGTAACTTACGAACCAGGACACCAAGGACTTTGAAATTTTGGTCAGTTCATATTTGAGTCAATATTACCACATATCTGACCTCAAAGAATTTTTAGCTCCGCCCAATTTAATTCGGGCATGAAAGGGTTAAGGCCCTGGATGGTACAACAATCGTCTCCAGACTAGTCGATAATTGCCTCAGACTTTTAAATGAACTGGGCCAAAAAAAAACCGAGCATATTCTGTGCGACTGTCCGGCAATTAGTAGACTAAGAAACATCCATCTAGGAGGCTACTCAGTGCCCCCATGGAAAATTTGGAACACCAAACCCAGTAAAGTGCTACTTTTCATTAAGAGCCTAACACAACTGGGTTAGATACAGGCCAACACAAAAGATCCATTCGGCGGTCGCGGTGCGCAACAAAGGCCTTCTAACAATAACAATATTCATTGTTATTTTATTAGTCTTTCGCTGAGCTCGCTGATGCGACCATTGCTCTCTCACTGCTATCGTTTCTTCATGTTATGATGCTATCTTTTGCCCCATTTCGTTCTATAGAGACCACTTTGATGCTGTTCCATGCCTTCGCATACTTTGTTTTTACTTTAAGTGATCTGCTAGTTTAACTTTTAGTGTGTGCTTTAAATTAATTGGCAATATAAACAAAAATTCAATCAATTTATATTTGCACAAAAGCATTCCATTTCAATTGAGGCACAAAGTCTTTCACAAGACACAAACAAGCACAAATACACAGACATTTATTGTGTGGGCATTTAAAGGAAATTACTTATAAATAATTACGCATTTACAATTGATTTCATTTTGCTCTTGCAAAAACAGAAAAAATTTCAAAAACAATAACAACCACAACAACAACCTACAACAAAGCACACGCGCAGCTATCGTCACATTGAATGGCATGGCAGTTTGCCACATTCTGCGGCAATTTAAATGATTGCTCAGGCGCTGGCGTAATTGTGCATGTGTCACGATCCTTAATAAATGTTTTGTTGTCAAAGCGTTTAAAAATATATAATTTCATACATTAATTGTCTGTTTAAATGTGGTTTGTAATTTTTTGCAATTAGTTGGCATGACAGTTCGAAAAGCGGGAGAGAGGGTACCTACATATTTGGCTTTTGGCAAATTTGTAAGGCCATAATTCTTGGCAATTTAAATAGCTTCTTTGCGCTGTTCTAGAAATTTGCGAATTTCATAAAAATTAAATTTATGCAACAACAGTCTTAAAAGAGTGAACTGCAGGCTTGCATTCCAAAGTTCCCTTCCCACTCCTGTTCACTATGTTCGTTAATGACTTATTCAGTAGGTGCAAACATGTCACCATGCATGCTTATGGTGATGACCTTCAATTGTATCTTTCCAGGCCTGCTGGCCTTATTGATGATTTATTTTCGAAAATCAATGAGGACCTTGAAACAGTCGCAGAGTGGGCCAATAGAAATATGTTGAAGCTGAATCCGCTTAAATCGTACGTACTGCCAATTTCGAAAGCTCCCTTTCAGAATATCAATTTTCCGCCCGTCCTTTTGAACGCAGTTCAGCTGAAAGCCGTCAACAAGGTAACGAACCTCGGATTTATAGTAAATTCATCATTATCCTGTGAGGATCACGTTAACTCTTGTGTGAGTAAAGTTTACTATCTATTACGAAATCTCCGCATGACAGCCTCCTTCGTTCCCACGGGCACTAGGAGAAAATTGGTAGTACAACTGCTGCTACCAATTATAACGTATTCAGAAGTTGTGTATAGCAAACTTGATTCGAGGTTTTCCCACAAGCTGCTAGTTGCATTTAACAATGCTGCTCGCTATGTTTATGATTTAAAGAGATCCGACCACATCTCGTCATATTGCAACCAAATTCTTGGTACTGGTTTGCTTAAATATCTTCAAGCAAGAAACTGCATCTTTTTGCATAAAGTTATATACTCGCGTTCTCCACGGTATTTATTCGAAAAGCTCCAGTTCTGTAGGTCTAGTAGAAATAGGAACCTAACGATTCCTCAATTCAACTATATGAACTCAAGTAGACTGGTTTTTGTAAGCGCGATCAGACTGTGGAACTCGCTACCGTCTACTATTAAAAATGTATCAAACTATAGAACCTTTAAGCATCTAATTTTCAAATACTTTTCCTAACTACAATCTCATCTCTTATCTATCTCTCCTCCTCTGTTATTACTCTTATTATAGTCTAATAAATTGAATTGAATTAAATTGAATTATCTCTACAATTTAAGCAAAATTGGTTGATTATTTATTGTATTAAAAAATATAAAATTATTAATTTAAGTAAGATCAGTTGATTTATTCATTAGTTGATTATCTATTGTATTTATGCGACATGCAAAAGACGAATGTCTTAAATGTTAACACCTTAGAATAAATAAATTGAAATTGAAAGTAATGAGATTTGGTATTTATGGTAAATTCACTCAAAGTTAAGCTAGCACAAATGTGAGTAACTAGCTGCTTGGAAATTTAATGCACATGCATTAACTGCTTGCTTTTCATATCAATTCACAATTTAAAACTCAACTGACAGCAGAGCTGACGTATCCTTTCTGCGGTGCAATCGCTTTGAGTCAGCTCATTTCGACTAAATTTAAGTTAATTTCCTGCAATTACACACAAGCAAACGAAATTATGCGACACTTGAAAAAATTCTGCAGTAATACGAAATTCTTGCACAATTACGCTTATCATTTTCATAAATTCGTTGACTCTGTATTGGCAACAAAACAGTTTGCCAGTATGACTAATTATTTAGTTGAAAAATTGTTAATGTTTACAAAGAACTTCGTTTGAATGTAACATTAAAAAACTTTTCTCTAGTTATGAGCACAATCTTGACTAATTTTTGCGTAAAAGTCTTTGTCTCATATCCTTATGTTTAACATTCTTAATATTCACAAATTAATTAACAACGTAAGAGTGCCTCAAGGCACTTATTATATTATTCGCTTTAAAAAAAAAACTAAAAGCTTTTCAATCATTTGAATATTTTTTGGCAGTTAATAAAAAGCTCACCAACTTATATGCGAAAGCTTTGAAAGCTTTCGAAAGCTTTTAACGGTAGTTTTGTTTTGATCTGCACAAGACATGTGTTTTTTCGCGCATACAATTTGGTCTGGTGCATGTTCTGTTTTGTTGTGTTAATAAAAGTGAATTTATCAAATCTATCCAATCCTTAATTTTTTCCATCGGAGGTATGTTTATTTACTACTAAAATCAAGTGGCATAATTGCAAATATCTAAAAATTGTGCGTTGTAGCGGTGAAATAGTGATAGTGCCTTGAGGCACTCTTAGGGCTGCAAGTGAACTTTTGTTGGCATCAGCTATTTCACAATTACTCGCAATTTTCGTGTTAGTTTTAGTTAAATACACTCCTTTTCTTAATGGAAATAGCAAAAAAATGGCAGAGCAAGTGCGTAAACGATATAAGCTGTCGGACTTGACCGATGAACAATTGCTGGATTTGTTCGATTTATAATTTTTATACGTCGCTGCCTTTGTTGGTCTATCTGCGTGCCAAAGGTATTTATAGTCTTGGCACAGTGCGTGTAAATCGCATCCCCAATTGCAAGCTGCCAAATGATAGTACCATCAATAAAAAGCCAAGAGGTTTTTCGACGGAGTACGTAGGCTCCTCATATGGAGTCGAAATAAGTAATGTGTTGTGGAAAGACAATAAAGCCGTTCGCTTGCTGTCCACTTATGTGGGCGTTAAGTCATTTGCAAGGACAAATCCAAATGAAGGAATAGCAAAGGTACCTCGTTACGACAGGAAATCTAAGCGATACATAGAAGTTGATTGTCCACAAATTATTCGCGAGTATAATGCCCACATGGGCGGCGTAGACCTAATGGATGGACTTATGGGTCGTTATCATATTCGAGCAAAAACTCGGGATCCCACGACTCGAATATTTTACCATTTGGTCGATATGGCAGCGACAAACGCTTACATTTTATTTAGGCGTATTAAAAAGGAGAACGTAAGCACGGACAAATTGCTCGAGCTCCCGGATTTTCGCGAATCGATTGCTGCTGGATTGGTAGCATTTCAGAACAAAAATTCTCGAGGTCGCCCAATCAGTGATCACAATAGCCGGACAATGCAGTCTCCATCTTCTCAGTCAGGGCGCGTAATACAGTCTCCGTCCTCTCAGGCAGAGTTGACTACGCAGTCACCAACCTCTCGGCGACCTTTACAACCCCAGCTCAAGCTTGGTGATAAGTCAAAGCATCCAGTTCAGGATTTGCGCTTTGATCAGGTAAACCATTTTCCGGTTTGGTTGGATCGAGACGGTGGAAAAAGATGGTGCAAGAACTGCAAAAGTTCGCAAACGCAGTGCATTTGCTCAAAATGCAATCTGCATTTATGCTGCACAGCCAACAAAAATTGTTTTTTGGAGTATCATAATAAAAAATAAAATTAAACTCTGTTATTTGCAAATGACTTTTTTTTACACTCAAGCCCCAAGAGTGCCTTGAGGCACTTATTTACATTTTCTCACCTTACAGGTAAACGAGAGCTTATACGCAATTTTTGAACACATATTTGAATTCAGGAGCCACAATTTACCCTAGAAAAAATTATTCAACTTATTTTCTTCCATTATTTTCAAAAGTAGTCTTAGAGGGTTAAATAGAAACGTCTGTCGAAATGACTTCCTACTAGTCATGAGCAAAATTTTTATTGTTTTGAAGGTCAAAGAATTGTAAATATATGATATGCACTACTATTTCTCAAACCAACAAATTAGTTAACATGACAAATTTTTTAGTTAGTATTACTAACCTTTTATTATGTACAGTGTATCCACAACCACAAGCCATGGCAACAACGCAGCATATTTCACTGTAGCTTTGCAGCAGCCGCAGTAAATTTGAGTTTTAAACAGTGTCAGCAAATGACAGCACTGTCAACATTCACTGCATCGTCATTGTCGGCAGCAGCAGCAACAACAACAAAACAACAACAGCATGGCGCATCTGAGCAGCATTAACAAGAGTAGCAGCAAATAACCTCAGCCATATATTCACAGATTCAACATGATTATCCTGCCATGAGGATATCACGTCAAAAGTGACAGCGATATTGTTTGTTGCATGGCGCTGCGTAAATCATTTGTGGCAAGCGAATGTGGCAGCACAAATGAGCATGCTGCATGTATTCTGTAAAAGTTGCTGAAAGCAGCAAGATTTTATTTGGCAAACATTAAGGATGAAGAGGGTTGCTGTTACCGAAAAGTTGAAGGAGTGAGTCGAAAATAAAACGGGCTAGGGTTAAAGAGAAATAGAGGCATTTCGAATAGATCGAGAAACCGAAAAGATTGCAACCGAATTTCAAACATAGACGGATTGTAGTACATGCTACAAAGATGGAGAGAAGATCTGAAATGAAGAAAAATATGATGTTGAGTTAGAACATATAATTAAACAAGTAAGGAAGTATCAGTCGGGTTTCACCGACAGAGTAATACCCTACACCATGTTCCCATGTGGGGTGATAATTGAAATTGTGAGTGCATTTGATTTACAATCTACATAGTGGGCGGACCACGCCCATTTTTGGCAGACTACGAAATATACCTAATAGGACTATATATGTCAAATATTGATGTTCTGACAGGTGTACAACAGATGTGATCGGCATATTTATTTTACTGCCCACATGGTAGGTGGACCACGCCCATTTCTGGGGAATCGAAAGGTATTCCTACCAGGAACGAAGTAACCAAATCTGGACGCTCTGATGTATATAAATATTATGGAAGTTAAGAGGATTTTTCGTTTATTGCCTATATAGTGGGCGGACCACGCCCATTTTCTTGTATGGCAATTAAGACCTATATATCAACTAGGGAACCGATTTTCGTTCATTTATATTCGTAATTAGTCAATTGGGAACCATTTTACCCGAAAAATTTTGCCGCCTATATAGTGGGCGGACCACGCCTATTTTTTCGTATGACATAGATGACCGACCCCTTAACTTGAATACCAAGTTTTATTCTTTTCAATGAGTAATTAGACAAATTACAGCAATTTGATCGCAAAAAACCCGAGGTAGTGGGACTTACAGGCCCATTATGGGCGTGTCCTTCGACCGATTTGGCGTATCTTAGAACCTAAACTAAGTTAAGGTTCACACTAACTTTGTACCAAATTTGGTCTAAATCGGCCAACTCCTTCTTTCTCTCCTGTGTGAACGGACGGCCAGACAGACAGACAGACGGACAACCGGAAATCAAAAGAGAAAGTGATTCTTAGCATTTTTATATACTTATGTCTATACCTAGGACGGCTCCTTTCATGCGTTACAATTTTCGCACAAAGTTATTATACCCTATTACCATAGGTGTAGGGTATAAAAAGTTTGCTGACAGAAAAATATGGGAAGGTTGCAATCGTTAAGAATGAAGGTGGACTCTGTTGTCGAATTTTAATTATATAGCTGCCAAAGCTTGGAGGTTGGATCTGAAGTTCCCAAGGATATGAAAGCCAGGCATGGCATACCTTAAAAATGTACAAAGCAAAGAAAAAAAGCACAGAATTCAGGTGCAAATAAGAAGCAGTCTAATGTTATGAAAGAGAGAAATGTTAGACTCTGGAACAGAAATTTTTCTTACCTTCGTTGAATAAAATTTCTTCAGCATCTTGGTCTATCAAAGAGTCCACTAATTGTTCTTTAAAACTTGCTTTATGCATAACTCTTATAGAAATCAACAATTTCAGTAGAATATAATTTTAGTTTTTGCGAATCAGCTGTTTTTGTGACAATCAGCTGTGAGTTTTGTGTTTTGCAAAAAGTGATGCTAAACGTAAAAACACTGTTCACTATTGACGGCAAATGTGTGCTATTGAGCAAATTTCCAATCTCAAATGCACAAGATTGTGAATTGGGCTATTGTCTTTTATGAATTTAGCATATATTTGCAATACAAATGCCTACAAATGGGAGTAGAGAGAGGAAGATTCGTTCAGCTCATGCAACTTTTTTTCTTTTTCTCTATATTAAGCAATCGAAGCCAACATCAGCAGGTTTTCTTTTTAAAGCGAACGGGCTGTACTTTTGGCAGTCTTCTTCTACCAAAACAACTTCTAAATGCATCGCTGATTGCGTATACGCCGTGGCGTGCCGCTTCGCTTGGGTCGTCGAATGCCGCTGGCTGCGCGTAGGTCAAATGGAAATTTTTGCAATAATATAACAATTTAATCAAATCTGGCTGGAAAGCTGCAGCAGCATTAAATTTTTGTAATGGCAGCGCTTAAAATATCTTTTCTTTATCTCGAATTCTTTTTGTCGCTTACTTTGGTTGGCGTAAAATTTTAACATTTTTCTATGTCAATGATTTATATGTTCAACTTTTGGCGCTGGCAAGTTCTGCCACTATTTTCGCTGTGTTCTCTTTCGCTGCTTTTTTTTTTTGCTTTTTTGATTTTTTGCTGGTAAGTTGCATAAGCTGCTGCTGCTGCCTGCCATCAGGCATTCAAAGCACTTTGAAGCAGTTTTCCGCGCAGACCAGCAAGAAAAAAGAAGTTATTTGAAATGGTATTGCCATACTTGATTACTTGCAGCGACAATAAAGTTTGCATCGTGCAGAGAAAAAAGAAAAATGGATGGCACTTTGAAAAGTAAAAGAAGTGTTCTAAAAAAGTGTGGCAGACAGCTGAATTTGAAATTTGTTCAGCGCAAAATTCAGCAGTGAGGAACGTGGAAGGAAGCAAGTTGCTGCAGCAGTGAAGAAAGTAGGGAATATATAGTACAATTGAAGAGTGTCAAAATCAAATGCGTGAATAAGTTAGAGTTTGGTTGGGCTGGTTGATAATGAAAATCATCAAAGGCCAAAAAAATTATTTGTAGTAGCAATTATAGCTCTAAATAAAATGAATAATAATATGCATAATGGAGTTTAAAAAGTCTTCTAGAAAAATGTTTCCCAGTCCTCAGAGTAAATGTACCACAGTTTGCTACTTCTCTTCGCAGCTTCTCACATGACTGTCCATCAGAGGCTGTCTACTTAAAATCTCAATGCTCAATAACATCAACGTTTTCTTGTTGTTATCCAAACTGAAGTCTTGAGATAATCTTTCTTTCATTGATCTCTCTTGAAGACTTTAATTTCCAACTCAAAGCATTGGCTTAAATAATTCATATTAATTTTGCTTTGTCTGTTTAAGGCTCTTGCCGAAAATTTGAAAGAGCTGCGCCAGAAACTTTCCAAATAGCTATTGCCTTCCAATTAAAATTTAAATCCTTTGGCAAAATTTTGAAGTTTAAAAAAAAAAACTTTTGTAAACATTCGCAGATATTGTGGCAAAATCATGGGTAAAAACAATATTTGCAACAGAAAACAACAACAGAAATTGTACGCAGGCAAGTTCTGAAACTGAATTATGCAGCAATTGATCAATGTCTAACACATGAAACAGTGGCGTAGTTAGCAATTAATGCCTTTAATGTTGGTAAAATGAAGCCAGAAATTGTTCTTTATTTCAAAATATTGTGTGTTTAAGCAAAATTATATTTCGCAAAGAGAAATATTTTTGGCTCAAAAAAAGAGAGCCAGCAGAGCTTAGACTCAGCCGCCTTCTGGCGGGAATCTTTGCTTTTTTCGTTTCTTTCTAGTGTGTGTTCTAATTATATTCACAATGTCCATTTTCTAATTTTGAAATTTATTACAAAAATCAAAAGGATTAACGTTATACCGCAACAGAATTCTTAAGCTTAAGGCTGTTTAACAACTTCGGGTATGTTTCGGCTTTCAAAGCTTAAGTCAACCAATTCCTTCCGATATCCTTGACACTTTGCTTGCAATTTTTGAAACTGTAGGAGGCTACACTTTTCTAACGGAACTGTGCTCGATGTTTCAGTTATTAAAGATCTCAAAATTGATTTTCTTAAGATTAAGTGATTTTTAAATTTGATTGCCTAGCATCCTTCTTTAGCAGGCGCTCCTAAGACATCCTTTAGCTACACACCTGCATAGCAGAGCAACAAATGCAAATACATAAATCGAATTGCTATGGCGTATAATAGAAATGTTGTAAGAAACACACATACACACTTTCAGAGAAACACACGCATACTATTTCAAAATACGCATACAAGCAAAGAAAGCCGAGCACAATTTGTCAATTTGCTAGGAAATCCTACGCACTGAGACAATGAATGCCTCTTTGTTTTTGCACACAATTTTTGTATTGTTTTAGGCAGCCTGGCAGCCCGGCAAGGATACAATTTCGCTCATACACAACAAGATAAACACGCACACAAATTTAAATTGAATTTTCCAGTTGTGCAAACAAAGCACAAGATAAATGCAGTGCCCTTTTATGTTTGTATTGGTTTCTGTATGTATGTACAATATGTGGGTGTGTATGTGTGTGTGCACAATTATGATACAAAATTATTAACTCTTTTAAAGTGAGCGATTGTTGTGAGCCAGCAATGTGAAAAGTAGTAAAATGTTATAAAAATGTAAGTTAATACGAGCAGGCTTTTCTAAATAGTAGTAACTAGCAAGAAAAATACTTGAGTTCGAAATAAAAAAAAATTCCATTAAAAATTCCGAAATATTGTGCAGCAAATAAAGAGTGAGCAATATCACATATCGCTGCTGCTTTTCATGTATATGTAGTTATGTGTATGTGTGAGCATGTGATTGTGTGCAATACGATTGCCATGTCAAATTGGGCCATTAGAAGAAAGAAATCACATCATTTGCAAATTTCAACTAATAAATGTCTGAAGAGGGATGTTAGTGGCGGGCAGGGGGTGGCGCATGTGCCAGTCGAGGCAGAACGAAGGGCGTGTTGCCTTGCCAAGTCAAATTACATGTGGTTGCGAAATATTCTTCAAATGTCAACATGGCCTCGAGGCGTGAAATAAAAAGTCAAATAAGGGCGTCTAAGTGAAATGCGTGTGTACGTATATTTACACTAGCATGTATGTAGATGTGTGTGTGTGTGTGTTTGTGTGTGTTTGCTTGTGTGAAGGGGTTGCAAATGTCGTAAAGATGAATTGCTGACAGCAGCAATGCCAAAGCGAGGCGCATTCAAATCCTTTGCAACGCGCAAAACGTGACATGAGTGCGGCGTGTCCCGCCCCGGCGCCACTTCACCCCGCTCTCAGCCGCTCCGCTGAGAAGGGTTGCGGCACATGTGCCGACATTAATTTCGTTTTTAACACGTTTTTATTTCGCTGTCAAGCAGTCGTCAACGACATATTCTGACACATGCTGCAATTAATTAAGCTCACTGGTTGGGAGTCGCTGCTGATTGTTGCCTGCAGCACAGCCAACAGCCAACAGCTCCAGCTCCTCTCTAGCATTGTTGTTTATTTGGCATAATGTGTGCTTTGTTTTGTTTACTTCAAGTGGAAGGCTCAAATTGTTGAGATTGCATTTCTAATATGGAGCAGTCTAATTGGAAATTTGGCCAACAATTGAGTGCGCTAAATAGGCCTAAAAGAGACAACAATAAGACGAAAAGCACTACAGAAGAAGCAGAACTAAAGGCGCTATATAAGAAAACGAATGATTATGCTGAGAAAAGCATCAAAAAACAAAGGCTGTTAGAAAGGGGAATAGGAAAAGGTGCGTAAGAACTACTGCAAAGAAAGAGTGTGCAAGACATAAAGAGCAGCACAAAGAAAGGTAATAAGAAACGAACAGAAGGTCGATGAGTAAAAAAGTTGGAAAAGCTAAGAGATATTTTAAATATAGCAAAAGCAAAAAACACTCGAATCATAAGAATCACAAGCAGAAAAAACATGTGAGCAAAGCAGTGGAACGAATTAAAACGAAAGGCTAACAAAAAGCGAGAAAAAACAGCACAAAAATAAGAGAATGCAAAAGATGATGTAAAACATTTAAAAGAGTAAAAATTTAAAATAAATTCCAGCAAGAAAAAATGGCATGGAAAAATACATGAAAGTGTATTAAAAGCGTAGATACATAAAGTGAAGATAATGGCGGTTAATATATACATATATATATGTTAATATATACATATATATATATGTATATATTAAAAGAAAGCAGGCACACAGTAGGCAGAAATAATAAGTCATAAGTCATGCAGAAGATAAGGCACGAAAGGTAGAAATGAGCGAAAACCAGCCAAATAAAAAAGAGGGTAACCGGCAACTGCTAACATTTTGGAATTGAAAAAGCATAAAGCTACAGCAAAAGATGCTCAGCCTAACTGTTTTGTCGGTATTCCGAAACCAGTGACATGTCCAGAATCGAACTTGTCTACTCGTGGCGTAGCCGATGCTACAATCTAAAAGTGCGCTCTTCAGCTACATGGCACTATCTAATTTGTTATATCTGCACGGTCATAGCTCCGAATCCGCCGCTTCAGCTGCAAATCAAAAATTTGGTATGCGAAATGTATTGCATTTCGCAGATAGCGCTCGGCAAATATATCATAAAAATGGAATGTGCCGTTTAAATTTGAACCTTTGGCAGTTTAGCCTCCGACAGACATATGCCAGATTCCAGGACACGCGTCTGCTGTGGCGCTGCGGGAAGGGGTCAATGAGTAGGCAGAAATTGCAAGAGAAAAATATGCGCCGCCGCGATTATGCCAAAAGGGGAGCAGCCGATCGGCACGCATTTACACACACACACAGCGGCAAGTAAGCGCCTCTGCTGCGGCACGTGCCTGGCATTTACTTTTCACTGAAAATTATTGCGATTTACAGTCGAACGGCGAAAATCTTGCCAAGGTATCAATTGAAAATCAAACGAAACGTGTCCGATGAGGCGTATGAAGGGGGGTAGGGGCTTAAGGTAAAAATGCAGAAGGCAGCAAATTTCACTGCCAGCACGTGTAATGAAAACCTGAAATAAAATGTTTGCCCTACCTGCAAGAAGAGCTGAAGCAGTAGGGTAGACCAGGCTACCTCGTTCACTTTGTTTTGAAGGCGAGAAGATAATCAACATATTCAAAAATTGATTAGCTTATTTCAATACCTAAATATTTAATAATAAAATGTTAAGCCGAATAGTAGTTTTTACTAATAAACAGTTACCTCCGTTGGCAGCTTTATAGCGAAAACGGCATTGCCGAATCTACCCCGGTCTCCCGTATTATATTTTAAAATTCAGCTGCACGTCATAAAATACAAAAATATGAGCAACGACTGCAGCACATCAAGCGAATGCGATATGCTGCCGGGCTATCGGGGAAATCGGCAATTTCTCTGCTTTTAGCTGATAATTTCAGCTTTTGGCAGTTGCCATTTTTTAGGCCAACTTGCCATATGATTATTTATTTCATGTGCTACGTGCAGCGCAACAAAATATGGCAGGCAAATTCCAGTTTGAAATATATTCAGATTGAATTTCGAAGAGAATTTTAGTTAAAGCAGTATTTCGAAAGACTTAAGAACTGAGCGCTTCTTTGCAAAATATTTGAACTAAATACTTTTTTTTTGAAAAAACTTTTTCAACATTTTTTGAAACATGATTTCGCTTTTGCCATTTCAAGCGAAATGTATTGTGACAAAAAAATATCTTTCAATCGAATATCCCTTTCACATGAATGGCATGGGAATGTGAGATCAACTTTTATATTCAACATGATATACTTTAAAGCAAGTCTGATATTCGGCATCTAGCTCAGACATGTTGCAGTAGATGGCATGAGACCGGTCCTGAACACAGACCGTCCGCATCAGCGACCAAGCTCTTGTCCGCTGAGCCACCACGGAGCCGTTCCTTTAAATCGTAGCTTAAAGCGACGCAAGCGCTGAGCGGCAACTAATTATGAGTCACATTAATTATACTGCAGTTCGCTTTTCCCCCACCTCCCGTTCCCTTGTCAATTCCAAATGCGCCCATTTCAATGTGGCAAATGACAAAAACAACAAACAGCGAAGTTTCAGCTTGCAACGCTGATGAATTTCTGCTGACGGCAGTATGCTTTATTGTTAGATTGACACACACACACACGCACACACACACATAGATGCGCTGGTTGCAGGCTGCAGCAACATAATCAACAGCAACAGCAGCAGCACGAACAATGGCAGCAATGAGCGCAGAGCAGCAGCGACTGTGACTAGTTTTTTTTTATTGTCATGTCATTTCAAGGACTCGCTGCTTGCGCTGGTTTCTATGCACTGACAAAGCCAGAGGGGTATTGCTTTAATTTTTAGCCGCTTTCTCAATTTTAAGCTGGAATATCAGAAATTCAGGCTGTATTGTTAAAGCTTCCAACTAGATAGAGGTGCTTAGTAGCTATTGAGCAGCGTGTAGCAGGTTTTATGCGCTGCTTATAAATGAAATTCCTCGTTGGGTTTCAACGCCGAGAATGCCCCTTCTGCATGCGCCAGTTTTTGTTTATTGCGTATGCATGCATGTGTGTATGTGTGTGAGGTTGTGTGTGTGTATGTGTTGGTGAGTGCCATTGTGCATTGACACAGTTTGCCGAAATGTCACTTTCTAAGCCATAAACTCTGACTCATTTTCTGATGTCCTTTACGATTTATGGCGAAAATTCAAATTTAAATTCTGACAAAAAAATGCAATGTGCATGCATTTCATGTGAATCGTCGAAGAACATGCTTAGTGCTCATGAGCGTTCGCTTTCGCTTTTGCAGTGACGTTAAATTTATTGCTTGTGAGAAATAATATGGCAGCAGTGAACCATTTTTATAAGCTTTATATTAACTTCAAATCAGGTATGTATGTCGTCAAATCTAGTAATCAATTTTTCACCCACTTCCCGACTACTTAGAGATCTGAAACTTTGCATACATGCCTAATCTAGAGCCCAATACATGAATCAATAAATTTTATGGGCGTAGGACAAGGGGCGTGGCACTTTTTTATAAACTCCAGATTTGTGTAGAACTTTAGAACTACACATCACACATCAATGAAACTCGGTAGGAACTTACTGCATATTGATATCCTTCTACTGAGAAAATAAGGGGGGCACTGGATAAGGGGGCGTGGGACCCCCCATACAAACAAAATTTTTGATCTCGATTAGCTTTGGAACTAAAGGTCGTGCAGCATTGAAATTTCGTATGCAGTCGCCTCTTGGATGTGTCGTCCCACTGGTAAAATTTTATGGGCGTAGGATAAGGGGGCGTGGCACCCCCCATATAAACCAAATTTTTGATCTCGATTTGCTTTGGAACTAAAGGTCGTGCAGCATTGAAATTTCGTACGCAGTCGCCTCTTGGATGTGTCGTCCCATTGGTAAAATTTTATGGGCGTAGGATAAGGGGGCGTGGCACCCCCCATACAAACAAAATTTTTGATCTCGATTAGCTTTGGAACTAAAGGTCGTGCAGCATTGAAATTTCGTATGCAGTCGCCTCTTGGATGTGTCGTCCCACTGGTAAAATTTTATGGGCGTAGGATAAGGGGGCGTGGGACCCCCCATACAAACAAAATTTTTGATCTCGATTAGCTTTGGAACTAAAGGTCGTGCAGCATTGAAATTTCGTATGCAGTCGCCTCTTGGATGTGTTGTCCCACTGGTAAAATTTTATGGGCGTAGGATGAGGGGGCGTGGCACCCCCCATACAAACAAAATTTTTGATCTCGATTAGCTTTGGAACTAAAGGTCGTGCAGCATTGAAATTTCGTATGCAGTCGCCTCTTGGATGTGTTGTCCCACTGGTAAAATTTTATGGGCGTAGGATGAGGGGGCGTGGCACCCCCCATACAAACAAAATTTTTGATCTCGATTAGCTTTGGAACTAAAGGTCGTGCAGCATTGAAATTTCGTATGCAGTCGCCTCTTGGATGTGTTGTCCCACTGGTAAAATTTTATGGGCGTAGGATGAGGGGGCGTGGCACCCTCCATACAAACAAAATTTTTGATCTCGATTAGCTTTGGAACTAAAGGCCGTGCAGTATTGAAATTTCGTATGCAGTCGCCTCTTGGATGTGTTGTCCCACTGGTAAAATTGTATGGGCGTAGGATAAGGGGGCGTGGCACCCCCATACAAACAAAATTTTTGATCTCGATTAGCTTTGGAACTAAAGGTCGTGCAGCATTGAAATTTCGTATGCAGTCGCCTCTTGGATGTGTCGTCCCACTGGTAAAATTTTATGGGCGTAGGATAAGGGGCGTGTGTATAACTTTAGAACTACAAATCACACATCAATGAAACTCGGTAGGAACTTACTACATATCCATATCCTTCTACTGAGAAAATAAGGCGGGCACTGGATAAGGGGGCGTGGCACCGCCCATACAAACAAAATCGTTTATATAGAATAGCTTTGGAACTAAAGGTCGTGCAGCATTGAAATTTCGTATGCAGTCGCCTCTTGGATGTGTCGTTCCACTGGAAAAATTTATGGGCGTAGGACAAGGGGCGTGGCACTTTTCAAGCAACTACACACTTGGGCTTCAGTTTATAATTATAGGTACACCACACATCAATGAAAAACGATAGGAACTTACTTGCCGCGCCCTGCTGGCAAAATAGCAACAACTCACCGCGTCACAAATATGCCACGAATATTAGGGTCGATCACAGCCGTATTATTTGTTAAATTGAGGATATGACGATAGGAGACACTGTGAATACCCTAAATATTGTGTACTGCTCTGCAAGTTTTAAATTCTTTTTGTGAAAAATTTCAGAGCTCTAAAATTGAATTTATGGAAGACTAAAAAGTAGAAAATAAAATTATATAAAAAAAAACTTTTTAAAAATAAGCTTTAATGTACTAAAAAGTAGAAAATAAGTTGTTTCCAAGTCACCTGTATCTTACTATTAATAAAAGCTTGTGCGCTCAATATCCATATTCAAAATATCTTTCATTACTAGAATCTATTTGCAAAAAATTATTTAAATAAAATATTGTGGTAACTGTTTGACAAATATTGAACACATGAGCGCCCCAAGCTTTTAGGGATAGTAAGATACAGGTGACTTGGAAACAACTTATTTTCTACTTTTTAGTACATTAAAGCTTATTTTTAAAAAGTTTTTTTTTATATAATTTTATTTATTATTACAAAATTTTGATATATATTTCATCAACATTTTGCACAATATTCTCCTCACCAAATTCTGTGGCATTCTATTAAAAATTTTACATAATTACACTTTTTTTTATAGAAAAGAAAAGAAAACATTTCTATTAAAAATTTCAGTTATATTTCTGCCTCACAATTGATGAACACTTCAAATGCAATTTTTTCGTAAGGTTAATATAAAATCAATAGCCCAATTCAAAATCTTTTGCAAATGGTCTGGGATTTTTGCAATTGACAGTTTTGTAGCAAACCTACAGTAGTTTTGACAGTAGTTTGCTACAAAACTGTCAATTGCAAAAATTCCAGACCATTTGCACAAGATTGTGAATTGGGCTAATGTATTAAACTGTCTTGTTTTCTGACTACAGCTGGATTTTGACTACATTATTCCAATCTACTGTGCAAAACCGTTCACATTTGAATATATTCAGTTTGAATATGAATTAAGCAAAATATTTAAAACTCGTTTTATGCATACAAAATTCCCCAAGCATCAAATCGAATAAAGAAATCAAAATCAATCTATACTTTTGTAGACTAACATCTAAGTTGGCTGTTCGAGCTTGCTCTGCTATTTGCTATACAACCGCTCCGATATGGAACAGATGCAATACAATACATAAACCCTACAACTTTCGCCATTACAGTTAAGAGGAATTCAGTGTGCCACAAATCGTCAATATTTGCTGCCGAAAATGCAATATGCCACAAAAGATGACAATTTGGGCACAAATATAAATACCAACAGCGATTCCCTGCATTCAAGCACACATGCAAATACAGCGGCATACAATTGCATTTGAAGGCATGCCGCAAATAGCAACAACAACGCAGCTTAGCTTGCAAGTATATGCAACGAGAGTATGCAAGAGCGAAATGTATTCCTTGAAATGTGCGCTCCCAGCTGAATGTTGCATATTTCAGTGGCTCAGCTCAAGAAGTCGTACAGCAAAGAAAATGCTTCAATTTGTTAAGAAAATATGTGGCCAACAGCAAGGAATCCACTTTTAATATGGAGAAAGAACAGCATATATGTAAGTTTGATATAAAATTTAGTAAACAAACCTTTTTTCACAAATAAAATCTGCGCTTTATGCTATTAACTTGGCAGCTCGTCCCTTCCCATTAAAGTGTTGCACATTTTGCTCATTAAAATTTCACACATATTTGCTATGAAATAGCAGCAAAGCACGCAAAATGTGTCGCAGCAAAATGTTAAAAGAATACTAATATTTGCATATAATTTGCATATGCCACTTTATGTGTGTCTGTGCGTGTGTGTCTTGCAAAGAATTTAAATTGCAACTCATTGTCAAGGAAAAAATGTCAGCCGTAATATAAACTAAGAAATATATTTGAATTTTATAAGGCAAATAGTGTGCATAATTTTAACACTTGCAGTGCTCGGCAAAAAGGCTGAAGGACTAATAAAAGGAAATACGCAAGAATTTTGCAAATATATGGCATTTTTTATATATTATAGCATGAGATCAGAAAACCGATTTCGTTCTTAGGAATTCACTGTTCAAATCAGCACTGCCTCTTAGATTTGTTGTTGTAACAATTGCCAGCTTAGTAGCATAACTTTTGTGTTCAAATATTTATGGCAGCAGCTGTCGTTGACATCAGCTTCCACAAATTCAACCATTACAAATTGTGAATCACAGACAATAGCGGGTTAAGACTGCCATATGTTGGCTATAGCAATTCCTTAACACATTCTGTCGCATGTCAGCGAAGTGTCCCACGCGAGAGCATGCTATGGCTATTACTCACAATACAAAATATTGGTAGTAATTCTTATTAAATATTGCTGTAAGCAAAACGGTTTGAACTTTAAATAATTGTGGCGGCAAGTGGGCGTGGCAGTAAGTGGCTGTATCATGTATTTTATTAAAGAATGCTTTAAAAGTTGTTTGCATATTACCAACTTTTTTCTCTGTGGCACTTTTCTTGGCAGCAAACAACGAAGGCGTTTTATGGCCAAGCAATCACACACACACACACACACACCCGCATTGAGACAGTGCAATGCCATGCATACAAATGCAAATGTAAATGTAAATTCGCTACAATTGAATAAGCGTAAGAAATGTGCAGAGAGAAGTTTTTCGCCTACGCTCGTTCGCAACGGAAACAGGAAGCGGCAGCATATTTCATTTGCACATTCCTTTTTGCACACTTCGCTTGTATTGCAGTTGTAACGCAAGTGAAAAGAGCTGGCAATAGTGGCAGCAGCAAGAAGTAAAAGAAATTCCGATGGCACGTAACTACTTTTATTGCCTTAGAGCAATTATTTGAAATAAAAAGAAAAGCACAAGAGGTAGGAAAAAGCAGAAAGAGAAGAGAAGGAAGAAGACAGAATATATGCCAGAGCTGAGAGAGATATGTATGTATGTATGTTTGCCATAAAGTGCTAGTTTTTATGTAATTTTCATGTGTACATGAAAAATTCGCATTTTTGCCAGACAAATTTAAAAGGCATATAAAGTTTGCTCTGATCTGTTTTTTCAATTACAATAAAGACTGTTAAGCAGTGATGAGAAATTTCCTGTGTACATTTTTGGCATTCTTGAAATATAAGCAAATGACTTTTGTGTATTCGTAAGAGAGTAAAAGGTCATTCTAACGGAAGCTTGCGTGGCTAAGCTAATAGGCCTAATAAGCCAAGCATTATGACTGAATTTTGCAGGACTTTGTATATAGAAAATATGCAAAGGAGTTATTTTTGAGAGAGCTTTTGATCTGCTTGTAGCTGCTCATATTCTGTATCCTGCTAAAGACCCAAACTACGCTCAGCAAAAAGCTATGGAAAATAATAGCCTATAGAATCATTTAGAAAAATGAGCCAGCGTATTGATTTTAAAATAAGTTAAAATGTTTTAGTAAAATTACTATTCACTGAAATCAATAATCCGATGTTGATATTCTAACGCATAGCTGAAGTAGTAATTATCTAGCAATTTGTTAGCAAAACCAAAATTCCACTCAATTTAAAACTCACTGCTATTGCTACAAACTGGCTTATAATAAAATGGTGATGCCATATAATATGTATGGCCACTTAATGTGTCTATATATTTCTCGCCATAAAATCAACTTAATAAACCTAACAACGTTTGTTTTGACCTGCCTGAATGCCAATCGTAATCATAATTTTGTTCACATATTTTTTATTAATCGCTTGCCATATTTCCTAGCACTTTTTTACGAGCACGTTTTTTATGCAGCGCATGTGCTTACAGTATGCCTCTTTTGTTGTGGGGTTTATTTGTGCATTTATTTACATGCTCTTCATGGCCAGATTGCTGGGGTCAAGCGCCACAAATCGTTATACAAATCATAACAACAGTTTTTTTGATGTTTATGCACTGGCTCAATTTATAGAATTATAATTTTCTCAATTGTCTGCGTGCTCGTATGTGTGTGTGTGTGTACAGTTCTGCATGTATTTTGTGGCCCGCTCTGCTGGCATTACTGAACAATTTGATTCATGTATTTATTCAACAATTTCGCACGCCTAAAAGTATGCTCTATCTTTTGTATCTCGAAATGCCAATAACAATAAATTTTGGCATTTTTGTCTGTGAAGTTTGAATTTTCATGCTGTCAATTTTACAAATTTGCAGTAAATTTTTGCAGCTCACACAGACAGACAAAAACGCAGACAGAGCGAGCGCCAGCGGCAGCTTTGCACCTTGCTGCCTTGCCAGGAAAAGCGGAACAGCAGCAGTAACGAAATTGCAAATTCCATCGGCACGAACTGAAACGCCAAAAACTATGCAATATTTGCTGGCATGCAATTGTAACACGTTCGCACTGCGTCGCTGCTGCTGCTGCTGCTGCTGCTGCTGCTGCTGTCAATGCAAATAAATTTGCCGCCAAAGTCGCTGTGTGTGTGTGCAGCTGCACTCAAAGCAAAAATGTTAGTTGCAGCAGAATATATCGAATGAATAATGACGCTTTCAAATTAAAGACAGAGAGAGAGAGCTGATTTTCCTTCTTCAAAGGCCAACTGAATTTAACATTTTATATTAATCAGCTGCTAATGTTATCTAACAGATTACTTTGCTTAAGAAGCTATTCTTTAAATAGAGGCGAGCTTATTTTCCTTCTTCAAAGGCCAACTGAATTTAACATTTTATATTAATCAGCTGCTAATGTTATCTAACAGATTACTTTGCTTAAGCTAACAGCTCTGTAAACAAATGAAGGTTCTATGTTTGCCCACAAATTTCTTTCAACTGCTTCTCTCAGTGTATGCAGAATGCTGTCGTTATAAATGTAAGTGAATTTACGAACGAATTGTAGCGCTGCTAATATTGGCAATTGTATTTTTGCGTGAATGGAATTTTAAAAGCTGTCGAATAGTTTAACAAACGATTCTACTAGCTACAATTTGTGCTACTTTTTGAAAACTCTTTTATTGCATATTTTTACTATCGTTTCAAGCAAATATGGTTGAATGGCAATTTTTGAATTGCCAAGCTGCACTTTTCTTGAATAAAATAGAAAATTTAAAATTTTGATATATTTTGAAAAAAGATTTCGCCATAACGTTTGCATAAAAATGCTTCGGTATCGAAAGCTCTGCTTGATACTTGGCTTAAGTAAAGCTAGCAAACGTTCACTGCTCATTGTGGCACAAACTGCTTGCCTCAGTCTGCTCTACGGTTAATCATTCACTCATGCTGTAATCAAAATTGTGCCGCTGTCGTTATATCTACACATATATATGTATATATGTATATTGTGAATACATTTATAAGCAGCTGTAATACATGCACAGAGCGACAGCAGTTAAGTGCCACAATGCAATTGCATTTATGCATGTTTTTGTTTGTTGTCTGTGAAATTAAGCCTTGTCATTAATTTAAGCCAACAGCGCTGAACAATTGCAGCAATGCTTCTGCAAGGGAAACAATGGAAGAGCAGAAGTATGAAGAGGCACGAAACAATGCAAGAGAAAGCCAGCAGTAGGCTTCTCTGTGTTCAAATGGACTGTGTAGTGCCCTGCAGCAACTGCAGAAGTTGGCTTCGTATAGCCAAAATATAATGCATGCATGCATGAATGAAGAAAGCAATAAAGTGACATTACAAATTGACTTAGGAATTTCAACAAAAAGGCTCTCAAAAAGAGCCATAAATATCATAACTTATATATTTCATGCACAATTCGAGGTAGCTCAAAGGTAGCGCTTTTACTCAAATGTTGTGCAATATTTTCAGTGTAGTTAAGAACCTTTATTTCGCATAGTTAGAATGATCCAGTTTGGCTGCTTCTGGGCTATCGAACAGTGCCTACATGACGGGCGATCTCAACGATTTCCTTGATTTTAATAACATTTCCCACAAATGGCCTTCCAATTGAAGCATTTTTTTTAAAATCAAAATGACCGAAACGGAATCGACGAAATCAGAACTATAAAGACTATTCGCAATTTCAGTCGCCTGGCTTACGTTTTCTCGATAGAGGCGAGACTGTAAAATATGGCATATTTTCTCTTTGCTGCTGTGCATCTTTGACAAAGATGGCACTAATATAACCGATTACTAAAGTCAGCTATTTGAAAAAAAATGTACAATATATCCTTGTACTACATTTAGTATATTTGACAAAATTGCTTGTTCTTAGAAGTTTGTTGTTTTTTCATTGTTTTAAAAGCTATAAAAGAGCAGACATGATTCTGCTTTCACACTGCTTATTTTCTGATAGAAATAGTTGCTGCTTTTTCTGTTCTATTTCATGTCAGCTATATTGACTTTTAGATCCTATAGGTGAGTGGGGTTCTTCAAAGCGTCAAAATATACGCAAGCATTTTTACATGCCCTACCCGAGAAGAGTAGCGCATTATAGCAATAACAAAAAAATAACTGTTATGATAATGATAATTGCAATTAAAATGCAAAGTAGTCATTTCGTGCTGTGCTTTTATTGTTTACAATCTCATTGAGTTTTATTGAAATTTATTGTAAACGCGTTGTCGCAAAAAGTCGACGACCAACGGCGGCAACAGCAGCAGCAGCAGCGGGCACAGAATGTGTAATGGCATGTCCTTTTGTCACAATAATGGCTGCAGCAACAGCAAAACAATAAACAACAACTACAACAAAAATCACTTGCTTTTCAGCATACACTTTTGACATATGCCATGCCATTTTCTACATAAGTATTATCTACAAATATTTGCAAGCTTTTGCGCACTTTTATTTGGCGTTGTTATCAGAAAACTTGCCTTCATTTCGACATGATTTAATTTTACGGCTTTCTCAACTTTTCAACTGCACACACACACACACGCACACAGTCACATGCAATGCACTCGCATTAAAGCTTAATTACATGCCACGCATACAATGAGGAAGCAAGCGTATTAACGCCTTTTTCAACGCCCTTTACCACTACAGGCAGCCAACTCTACACAGGCTCTAATTTGAACAAAAACAACAAAAGTAGCAGCAAAATATCTGCAGCAATGGCCGCGCGTAAAGTAAGCAAAGTTAGACCGTTGCCAAAATGGCCAAAATGGCCGAAATGTTTGTAGCCAAATTTATGTGGTCACTGCTGCCAAAGGTAATTACTATGTAGCAGCTGAACGCGCACACACACATGCAAATACATATGCGCTGCTAGCTACACATATATGCACTTGCATAATTCCACACACACACACATGCAGGCACAGCTGTGCATGTGTATTTGTACAGGTGTGAAATTACTTCAGTTGCGCGTGCTACGGAATTGGCCAAGTTTGCGATTTGCCATAAAATGTTTAACGAGCTGCTGCTGTAGCAAGCAGATGGGCCGAGGAAGCAGCGGAAATAGTGTAGTGTAGTGTAGTGTAGTGTAGTGCAGTGTAGTAATCTACACAACAAAATATGCACTCAAAAGTCACGACTCTGTGTGGATTGCTTCTTTAACCTTCTGCGACTGACGTGACTTAGTTTCACAATTCTACTGACGTGGTAGTACACCAGACACCAATTCGATTGCTTATAATTTTAATGTTTTGTTTTGTACACCTACAGTTATGATTGCAATTTTTAACTTAAGGGTGGAAGTTGTTATTAATAATAAAAAAAATTACTATTCAAAAAGACATTTCATGTTAAAACGGATTTATTGACATGGCACAAATTGCCCCTCCAAAACTTTTATCTATACAAAAAGGAAAAAAATATATTCTATATTTAAATTTTTTAAGCAAACGTTTCACTTTTGTTAAAATTTACACTTTAATTAATCAGTACACAAAAAATGAGATCCATTCAACGGTTTAATAAAAAGTTATAACTTATTTTGGCCGTCATTACAAAGTGGCTTAGAGTACTGCTTGGAGCAATCACAGCAACAATATCTGGTTACTCTTTTTATTTTTGGGGGATAAATGGAGCAAAGTTTCCTTCCACATGGTGAAATAGTTTGAACTCTTGGTGGGGGAGGGGTTAGATCTGGTGTCTGTCAGACTACCACATCAGTCACAGAAGGATAAACAAGAAATATAACGTAGCAAAACGATTTCACTGACGTGTTGTTTAGGAGACACTACGAGAATATAACAAATATACTGACGTGGTTGTCTCTCAGACACATACGTTAAAGCTTACGTGGTTGACTCGTAGACACTTTTGCACTCACAACGACGCATGCGGTCGCCTTGAACGCTTTCGGCACACTAATACACGCTTGGGTACGTAATTGGAAGGTACAAAGAACGTGAGAGTCTACCTTTAAAAAATAACGGTACAAACGCGTTTTTCTCTTTCTTGGTGTCTGTCAGACTACCACGTCAGTCGCAGAAGGTTAATTAGCGCTGTTAGCGTGTGTGGCCAAAAACATGTCCTGACAACATCTCGCTTGATGACTTTGAAAAAGCTCATAAATTCTTCAACTGCAACGATTTTGTTGTTATTTTAATGCAATGACACGATGGAATCCTTTCTAACAAAAAGCAACTGCAAACGCCACTGCCATATTGAAGAAGTTCAAGTAGGATGTGCAAGCAATAAAACACCGCATGACGATTTGCAAATCTTCAAATGAAATTACAACAACAAATCATTTGCAAATTAATTCCTGAAAATGTGTAATTTGCATTGCACTTACGATGTTGGCATGCCAAAATAGCTGCATGTGAAGTCAAGGGTCTAAATTATGCCATGCCAGGTTCCATTTACTTGGCAGGCGTCTGCATGCATATTTTAGTGTTGCCAAGCCAACAACACACAAAGGCTGATGAGCAAAGAGAGAGCTGTGAGGTTGTTTTACGTGCCACTGTGTGCATGTATAATGTGTATGGGTGTGTGTGTGTGCCTTTGCTAGCGCATTAAGTTAACTGAAAAGCGTTAAATTAGCTCATTAATTGAACTTGATTGTGATTTACATGCATTTTTGGTTTGCCGGTGGATGCAAGGGGGAAGCGTAGAGCCTGACGCTGCGGTTGAATTAATTATTGGTATTTTGTGCGCAGATTTGGCAGCTCATGAATTTCTGCCACTCGCTATGGCTTGAATTTATGGCGTAGCTGTAGTAAAGGAACAGCATGAACTCAGTGGCAAGTTCAAGTCGTGCCGGCTGCAGCTGTAAGTAAGGCGAATTAGTAATGAGCTAGAACAAGAAGATGCTAATTTATGCACTGTGGCAGACATTATTGAAGGCGGTAGTTTGCGTGGCGTTGGTAGGTCCTTGGAGGGCAGATAGGCACATAGGAGTGGAAAGGAGCCATAGTACTTCGGCTGCGAAGATAGTCGGAAACCATTTCTACTTTGACTTTGAGGCGCTATAAAAATCAATTCGCAGAACCTGCTGACGACATAAATACAGCTGAAGTTTGCACGTTTTCAAAACGATTGCATAGCCTCGGGGAAAATCTGGAAATCTGCCTTATATCGCTGCAACTCTTTCGAAATTTAAGAGCAACTATGTTCGCAGCTTTTAATTTATATTACTTACAATTTCATTTGAACAAAAGATACAAAAAGCACCAGCTGCAAATATGAAATCGCTATACGAGCAAACATACGATTCCATGCACTTATATAAGGGTAGAGCCCGACCGAACCCGAAATTTTGGCCGAGACCGAGACCGAGCGTTCGGCCTTTTTTTAATGTTCGGCCGAGACCGAGACCGAACGTTTCGAATACATATGCAAAAAAAAGAAAAAGAATTTTAATGAAAAAAAATTTATACATTTTTAGGAAAAAATACATTTCATTATAAAAACCAATTCTTTTGAGGTATAAATACGTACATTAAGAATCTGATGTATGAAAAATCAATAAAAAGTATTATTAAAAAATTTAAATTTTGTTTAAAACTATACAATTTGTTCCTCAACTGTTCGGCTAAATACTCGGCCTTTTTTAGCCGAGACCGAACCGAGACCGAACCGAGACCGAACCCGAACCTTTTGGCCGAACTGTTCGGTAACCGAGACCGAGCGTTCGGTCGGGCTCTATATACGGGTTTGCAGCTGCCAATCGTTTGCGAAAAGAATTTTCGAAAGTGGCTTGGGCAGCTATTAAAAAGCGCGCTTTATTGACAATGTTGACAATGGCAGCAGATGAAATTTCAAAATTCGCATGAAAAATTCATAAAATGAAGAGCAACCAACAAAATGCTCGCCGCAACAAAAAAAAAAGAGCGCTAGAAAAAGTTAGGAGGAAAGTTCAATGAACACAAATGCCATTGAATATGATAATTTGATGGTGTATTCATCTGCTTCTGTATGGAAGTGCGTGTCTGTGTGTATGTGTGCGCCTTTGTGTGCGTGTATAGCTCAAACGGTTGATTATATCATACACAAAGGTATTTATTGACTGCTCAAGGACAGCGTTCAATGTTCCATACTCCCCCCCCCCCCCCCCCCCTCCCCCTTCCATCGCCCCTTCTGCCCCTTTGTCATCACTAGACAACCGCACAAAATGAAACAGCAGTAGGAAGCTACAAAAAGTATGAAAAATGTGAAAATTCTAAAGCTTATAAAAATTGTTTACAAATACTAAACTAATCGAAAACAGAGCGGCAAAAAGCATTGCAATGTCAACAATAACAACAACAGCAACAGCAACAATAAGAACAAACAATTGCCAAGAATAAAGTGAAGCAAAGAAACAAGTTATTAGCTTTTGTAAAGAAAAGTATCGAGTGCTAAAGTTATAAATTGCAGCAGCATGAATGCCAGATGTAGCATGCAAAAATTTGGCAGCGCAGAATGTAGGTTGCCTGAGTTAGCATGGAGAAGCATGCTATAGGGGGGGGAGGGGGCCAATGGCATGGCTTGACTTAATATCTGGTGCTCGTGTTAAATAAGGTAGAAGCGAATGAACTGAGATCACGCGGGCTAAAGCAAAGCAAGTCTGCGCAAAAAGCAGCAGCGGAAGGAAGGGAGCAGGGCGCAGATAAGGCTGCTCCGCACAGGCAAAGGCGCTAAGACAAGAAGCACATGCCAGCAATCAAGCGGAAGTGCTTCAATTTGCAATAACAGAGTGGAATGCATGTGAATGAGGGAATTCGTTGCCGGAGCCTGTTCCATGTGTGTGTGTGTGTGTGTGTGTGTGTGTGTGTGTGTGTGTGTGTGTGCTACATTGTTAAATGTGTATGTGTGATTGTGTTTGTGTTGCTATCAAATCGCTTATTTTCAATTTCAACTTACGAGCTGAACATGGCAATTTTTCGGCGAAATTAAATTTTTCGCTATTGCCAAGCAAAGCAGAGGGGAGAGCAATTTTTGCTGCATATTTGCAGGCGCAAAGCCATTGATTTCAACTGCTTTTAGCATGGTGGCAGTGGTAAAATGCTGTTGGTTGTTGGATTTTGTGGCAACAAACTTTCTTTTAGACATAAGCAGTTGTATGAGTGCACCATTTTGATATCGCTGTGTTGCATTAGTAAATAAACGAAATTTCGTCATTGAGGCGATTCTTTAATTTGGACTTGGAAATAGTTTTCAAGAAAAGTGTTTATGGATTGTGAGATAATTATTCAGTGAGATGAATATGTTGCAATTTAAAGAAGAAACGTAGCAGGTTTGACAACAGATTAAATGCATCTACTCTATTTGGGAATGGTATATAAAGTCTATAATGAAACTTTAAACGCGAGTATCTTTAAAAGATTGCTAAAAAATTCAATTAAGTATGTGCAATTGAATTGCTTATCTTTATACAGCTTTTAAAGTCTTTTTGCAGACATAAGCCACTTTGTAGAAAAATGTAATATTCATTGCATGCTTTTAGGCTTGCATAACAATTAACAAACTTAAGTTATTACAATTTCAATTGAAATTCACTTTGAATTGTTTAAATTGCAATTAAAATTTCTGCATATAAATTTCAATTGTAAATTTCATCTGTTCACTGTTCAATTGTGATGTTGTTCAGGACTTTATTGAATTGTCCTTTAGTTGAAGCCTAAAGGTATGCTGTGTATTCATTGCAATGAATGCAAGTAAATAAGCATTTTATTTCATTCTCTCATAGCAGTCAGTGGCAAAACTTTAGCAATTGCCGAGCAGAAACTTTTACTCTCTTAGCCACATGCATAAACAGCAACTTGCTGTCAAACAGAAACTTGGGCATCAACACACATGCAGCCACAGCCACGCACACACGCACGCCCACATCGAAATGACAAAACATGAAGTTTAGCACTGAAACCGTAAACTAACAAAGCGCAAATAGTGGTAAACGCACACAAGCATCAACAACTTTTGTGGTAACACACACTGCCACTTTTCTCCTTGCCTCCTTCTCTCTTCTGCTTCTCGCTTGCTTAGAACACTGCCACTGCTCGCTGCGCGCACTTCTGCCGGCAATCTTCTGTTCGCGGAAGCAACTTAATTACGAAGCAAAGTAATTTGGCAGCATTTTTGCAAGTTTTCGCCTTCCTTTTTTTTGTTGTAATATGATTTGACATTTGCCTGTCAGCAGTGTGATGGTGTGTGAGCTTGAGTGGTAGAGTGTGCGTGTTTGTGGCAGTGCGTTGAAGTGTTTGCACACATTTGGTTTTGACTTTAATTGAGTTTTATTGCCGACGCACACACACACAAACACACTTACTTATACGCGCATACATTCAAATGTCTGTATATGTTGCTTGTAGTTGTGCAATTTCATATACTAACATAATAAGTTGGCAGCGTGTCACGCAAGTCGCACGGCCTGCAATTGAATATGAGTGCGGAACGGCAACGGAAACCAAATTGAAATGAATACGCATGAAAGGGAAGGGGAGGGTGGTGTGTGTGATAAATGAGAACACAATGCTGTAAGCAAATATAGGAGAGAACGGTTGGAGAGTGAAGGGCCCAAGTGCAGTGACGAATGCGGAAAGGCAGAAAATATAAATTAATGATATTGACTTTTTCAGCATCTACGCTGACAACATTTTTGCGGTTGCGTCGGGTTCCACATTACAAGTTACAAACAACCTACGCGGATTTGATAAAAAAATCAATCAATGGGCAATTAGCAGAGGAGCTAGCACACCCATTAACAAAGCGGAAGTCCTACATGTCTGCAGAAAACATCACTGCTGCCCTACTACCCTTCATATAAGAGAAAACAATATGTCCATTAAAAATCAAATGCGCATCTTGGGAGTCATATTTACCAAAACTCTACTGTGGAATGAGCAAGTTGAAAGTTATTTGCACCTGGAAAAAGGGCCCACATATTGATACAGCCATTGGTATCTGCAGAGCCCTAACCTATGGTACAATTCAGCATTGCGTAACAATATACGGATGGACAACGGCAACCAATGTTGAAAAATTGAATGTGGCTATGAGAAATGTTTCAGAACAGCGACTGGTATCCTCACAGCAACGCCTAAGGATGCCCTACAAGTTGAAGCTCGCCTACACGACTTCAAATGGTTGGTACAAAAAAGCTCAGTCCGGCTAAGTGCAAAATCACTCACAATTTCGAGTCATGGACTTCATGATGGTTTCTGGCAAAAATTACAAGACACTGCAAATAATCCCATGGCGGATAGGATCTGCTGTGGAATCAGGAAAACAATAAACTTCTTGCGGGTAAATAACATCCCGATTCCTGTAAAACCTATACAGTCACAAAACAATCCGCCTGCTTGCAATATTGTAATAGATATTCATCTATGCAAACATATGAAAAAATCAACGAATCCTGTAGTATTCAGGAAACTCCATGCTGAAACATCTTGTAATTTTTCTCCAGAAATCACACTCTATACTGATGGCTCCTATCTGGATGGTGCAACTTCGTATGCAGTTGTTCGTCAACATACAACTACAACTTTCTCCACTTTGAGGCAAGGTCTATTGCCGTTTCACTCTGGGGTAATTCATGCTGAGTTAGCTGCAATACATTTTGCGGTTCAATTTGCAGCCATGCAGAAAAAGAAGACCCTTATATGCTCAGACAGTCTTAGTGTCCTCAAGGCCTTGGCCAGTGGCACTGGTAGCGCGTACAACTACATATATGGAGGCCTGGATGCTGAGAATCTAATAAAAATCATGTGGATACCGGGGCACACTGGTATACCTGGCAATGAACTAGCGGACAATGCTGCTAAGCAGGCGTTATCCCTACCCTTAGTTGCTGAAACCCCATGCATAGACACAATTATTCTATGCTACTTTGCAGCTATCAAGAAAAGGGAGACTTTGGAATGTTGGGGATCTTCAAATTGCTTCTTGAGGACCCATAATTCACAACCAACAAGACCCAATTACAATACGAATTTTACGAGAGAACAATGCATTACTCTAGTCAGAATTCGGCTTGGTACTACTATTTTCAGCACCAAGCACTATTTCAACAAAACGGACCCATTGCAATGCCTATTATGTTCGATACCCTTAACAGTTGGCCACATGTTTCTGGACTGCCCTGTTTCAAAATGCAGCGATCCACTTAGTTCCATGCTGGACTGCCAGAAAAAGGATACCATCAAAATAATTAACGAAGCAATTAACAAACAAAATTTAACACACGATATCTAAGCATCACAAAACTTTTATAAAACTCACTCAACTCTTTGTAAATTTTAATCAATGTAAATAATCTTAAATTAGATATTAGCATAAACCATAATCTCTTAAACATCGGTGTAATATGGCCCAGTTGCCCTACACCTTTCCATACTTAATAAATTTATTTATAAAGTATGTAGCAATAAATAAATAAATAAATAAATAAATTAATGAGATGACAAATCAAAAAAATGACGAGCTTAAAGAGCGCGAGAAAGAGATTAAGATTGAGAGATATTTCAGTTGCTAGTATATAGTAACTTTAATGCTTTTACAGCAACATAAACGAAGTCAGCTATATATTTATATTTTATATGGCAAATAAGCGCAATTTTAAAACCTTTATTCTTTAACTGCACAAAGTAGACTTTCTTTTTTTTCCCCCCTTTTCAGTCATTAACTTGCTCGCGCTTCACCTGCAGCGTCAACTAAATTGCGCTCAAGCTTACACCACGAAAGATAGCCCAAAAGTATGCTATGAAATTTGTTGCTAGTTCATATCGCATGACAGCAAAGCCTACTAAGCAGCTGCAGCAGTTCGCAGCTCGCAGCGTAAAAGCTCAAAGCAGTTGGCAAAGCAGTTGCCGCGAAGAGTTTGTCAAAAGTTTTAAACACTTTTGTCGCTGCTAATTTCGACGATAAAAGCGCAGTGCTTGAGATAAAAGAGGTTTTAATTTTTTTTAGCAGGCAGCTTCAAGCTACACAAGTTGTAATAGATACGCCGGCAGATACTTACACTTTTTTGTTGGCAAGCGAAGTGCAAGATTAGCGCAGTCCCAAGTGTGGCCCACTGGCGGGAAGCGCCTTTCGGAAAGCTTATAAAAAATTTTATGTAGTACTTGTTAAACTCATGGGAGCAAAATTTTATTAAAGCAGAAAATAGTTGAGATATTTGCAAAGATTGTTGCATCTCATAGATAACAGTTATGCAGCTCTTTTCTGATAGCTGGGCAACTACTCTCTTCGTGCTCATTGCATTGGCCAGAATCTTCTGACTTGCGAGTGACGGCCAAGTTCTCCGAAAATTTTTCAAAACTCTCGACACAGTTTTTGAACTTACCTTTAGATCTCAACCTTTTTATAAGCTTTCTATTAACTTCACTTTGCAGATGTCGTCAAATCTAGTAATCAATTTTTCACCCACTTCCCGACTACTTAGAGATCTGAAACTTTGCATACATGCCTAAACTAGAGCCCAATACATGAATCAATAAATTTTATGGACCTAGGATAAGGGGCGTGGCACTTTTTTATCAACTCCAGATTTGTGTATAACTTTAGAACTACACATCACACATCAATGAAACTCGGTAGGAACTTACTACATATCCATATCCTTCTACTGAGAAAATAAGACGGGCACTGGATAAGGGGGCGTGGCACCCCCCATACAAACACAATTTTTGATCTCGATTAGCTTTGGAACTAAAGGTCGTGCAGCATTGAAATTTCGTATGCAGTCGCCTCTTGGATGTGTCGTCCTACTGGTAAAAGCCCAAGCTTTTATTAATAGTAAGATACAGGTGTCTTGGAAACAATTTATTTTCTGCTTTTTAGTACATTAAATAAATTAAAGCTTATTTTTAAAAAGTTTTTTTTATATAATTTTATTATATTAAATCATTTAAAAAAATTTTATTGTATTAAATGTAGATGAAAGTGCTTTCAAACGCAGTTCTCACACTGTTTCGGCATATTTTCTGCCGTTTCCTCAACTGCGTTACATATGAAGCTGACTCAGGCATAGGCGGGATAAAGCAACTTGAAGTCCAACAGATTCGAAGTTAGACTGCTTCCGCGTTTCTTGCAAATAATTTGCCGCTGTATATAATGCAGCTGCCCCTCGAGTTGCTATTTTAGCTTGTCACACAGAATACACAAACTTAAAGCTGCTGGAAAAGAAGAATGCAAAAGATTTTCTTGCCACGCCAGAAAAGCAGAGAAAGGAAAAGCAGAAAAAACTCATTTGAGGGTAGAAAAATGGCAATAGAAATTGTTAAATTGTCAAATAGTGTCACTGGCGAAAGCAGAAAATGAGATGGTGAGGTGTTGTGGTGGGGGGGAAGCGCGGAAACGAAGATAGCAGGCAGGCCGACTCAAATGCATTGCAGCTACGGCGTCCAGTTGAAGGCACTCACACACACACACTCACACCCTGCGCGTCATTCGCGTCATTCACTGCTGTTGGCACAGCCATAGCAACAGCTACAGACAGCGATGGATGCAAGGACAACGAAAGGCAACAGCAGCAGCAGCGAAATCAGGTCACTTGACAGGCTGCAATTTAAAATAAATAGCGGCAGCATTCTGCGCGCGTTTGCTCATTGTCCTGTCAAACTCCTTTTCACTATTTATTCTTTTCGGCGCTTTTTGTTTCTGGCCATTCGGTTTTTTTTCTTTTTGGTTGGCTGATATACTATATTTTTTTTTCCTACGCTTCTTTTGTTTGAGTGCTGTGAAAATATTTGCCTTTCATTTTAGCAGCGCATGGATACGCTAGCACCCTTCCCTACCGGCCAATGGTTCACTAAATTTCGCTGCATTGCATGAAAACTTTCTTTTATTTATTTTGCCTGCAATAAGTGAGTGTGCTTTTTTTCGTCATTAATTTGACCATTTTGAGGCGAATTCTTTTTAAGTGTGACGCAGCAACTGAGAAAAGTAAGGCATATTTTCTTGCAATTTGGCATGGTTACTTAAAGCGAATCGATAGCAGCTTCTAATTTCGATAAGCTTAAATTCAAAAATAGTTGAATGAAGAATTAAAATTGTTGTGCCAGCGAGTAACGAGCGTCGTTTTTGAAGTGATAACTTTTTATGGGAGGGTAAACCGCTTCGTAACGTAACGCGTTACGGTGCCAGTCTGTCTGGCTTCCCTCTCTCTCACGCATACGGCAGCGGTACGCGGGCCCCTCCTCTCTCACTCTAACCCACAGCGCTTAGCTGTTTTTCGGACAGACCTATCTAATATTAATATATGTGCATATTTCATTCTTTATTAAAATGTATAAATATTCTATAAAAAGCCTTTTAAATTTTAGTATTATCTCTGGAAATGTCGCACATTGGAAAAATGTTTGCGATATTTCAACAAATTCCAACTTCGATTTGAAATTTCAAAACGAGTTGGAAGCTGCAAGCAGATTTCATTCATAACACAGCATACGCAAATGCCAGGAAATTCGACATACGCATATGTACATATGTATGTATATTGAAGTTCCTTTTGTTCGTTTATGGCAGAGCAGAGCCAAAGAATTTTTTGTCTTTCATATGAAAACAACAACAACACAGAATCAAACAGCAGCGCTGTCGGGAATATCGTCTAGCCGAGCGCTGCTCTGATTCTTCGTATACTTTGTTGGCTGAGCTGCCGACATGCAGAAGAAGAGCACATGCACACGACTTTCATAACACCATGCAAAATACGAAAATCAGCCGCAAAAAATGCTCGTTCGGCTCATTTGAGTACGAAAACCGAACGAACCAAGCCATTGAGTCGTGCGATCAGGGGTGCAAACTCAGTCAAAGCCAATTCTCTCAAATGCTTAAAAAATTCTCCCATGGGAATTGGCACTTCAGCCACATTTTCATTCAAAATAATGGTAGTAAAAAACATAAATCAATAAATAAAACAGTATGGCTGAGTTCCAAAATGCTGTAATACAAAACAACAGCATTTTGTTAAGAATATGTAGAAAAAGAGTTCGAATTCCCACAAAATGGGAGAATTTTCTCACAGTAAGCAGCCCTCGTTATATTTACTTTGAGTTTGGAATTTCTTGTAGCAGAGCGGTTCTCTGAGAGGACGAGTGACTGAGCGAAACTGAGTGGAACTGTGGGCTTTATTAAAATGACCCAAGTGCAAAATTTTCTCAGCCAAAATTTTATATGAGATGCGCACTCTATTATATTAACATACTCTTTGCTACCACCGTTTTTGAAAGTGTTTAAGTAATAACCTAAGCTTTTCTCAAGTTAAAAAATTTCAATATTAAATAGTTTAACTTGGATTAGTTTAAGTTATCACTTCTGTCGAGCGTCCCGAGACGCACACATTTTTTATTTTAAAGTATTTATTGGAATTTAAAATTTGTGCTCAATCGCAATTAAAAAATGTAATATAATTGAGCATCGATAACAAAAAGAAATACGATACTAATGATCTTAATCAAAAGGGAATCAATTGACATATTTGGAATTTAAATTTGGTTTGTCTTGCATAATTTCGAAAGTTTTCAAAATGAATTTGCTTTGTTCGAAAGCCTTTTGAGTTAATCAGACATGTGATGAAAATCGTACGAATTCAAAATGAAAAAGAAATTTTAAATCGTACGAATTCAAAAAGAAAAGAAATTTCAAATCGTACGAATTCAAAACGAAAAAGAAATTTTAAATCGTACGAATTCGTTTTACGTGTGATGGAAATCGAACGATTTCATTTCAAATTTCGGAATTTATGGATATTCAACATGAGCAATTCGAAACAATACAATGCCCTGTGATGAAATTCGGTTTTTACGATTTCATTTCGATTTGAAATCGCACCGAACGACTTGCTCGATTTTGAAAATGAAACATATCACAAGGCAAATCAATTCCACTCGCCTTTCGATTTCCATCACATGCCTGAAAATCATCTTTTGTCTTTTATTCGATATTAAACAAGTTAAAATTTCGGTCTCGAAGCAAATTCTTCGGCTTCCTCGCAAAAACTATTCTTCATTCTTCGGTTTCGATCATAACCTCAACTATTCCTTTCCTACTTCGGCCTAAGATCGCTTAACAATTATTTCATTATTCTACTCAAAATCCATGATTGCAACTATATATAAAAATTTTGGCATTAAAATCTAATACGAAATGCTGCCTACACACAAATATATCTGTAAGGATTATCTTACAATGAGAATAAATTGATTGAAGGCTATTTTAAGCATGAGAAATTGAATTGAATTTATCGGATTACGAGCAAGTAAGTAAGAGTATTGAATTACTTGAGCAGCCAATTTTAGGCTGTATGCATATAAATTGGCATGGCAATATTTATATGTATGAGTGTGTGTGTGTATGTGTGTGTGTGGTTGCATATTTGCCATAGCTTATCATATTTAGTTACAGTTTAAAAACATGTATTTAACTTTGTTGCTCTTTGTCAAAGGAACATTGGCAACAAGAGCAATGCTTCAATTTACACGTAAGAGGAAAGAAGATGGTTTGATGCTTTAACAAAATGGTATGCAAAAGCTGATGCGAGTGGAAAATAGCTCTAGCTTAGGTCTAGCACTTCCATAGCAAGTCAGAGTAGACAACAATCGAAACTAATGAATTCTGCACTAGCAAATATTTTATGCATTGGAAAATTCAATGTTATACGAACAAATAAAATTTTGCTACATTTCTAAAAGCGTCATTGATTTATGGTTTCATTGATGGTAGATATAAATGTTGAATACAGGAAAATGTAAAAATCTCATAATTCCTTACATGCTCTTAACAGTCGATAATGAGCTCATTTGGCTTGTGCAATTTTTTGCAGAAAAAAAAAATAAAATATTTCAAAAAAATGCCTGTGGCCTTGACACTTTTCAAATTGAACGCATTGTCTTTTTATGTAATTCATACACGCGCTTAATTTGTATTAATAGAAACAACAGCATCAATCATACGCCTCATGTTACCAGCAGCCACTTTCAACGGCTGTAAAAGAAATTTCCCCGAACTTGGCAAAATATTTCACATTTAAGTGCGTCATTGAAATGGCAAGTTAAATTTCGTGAGAATAATGCCAAAATTTTTACATGTAAAGTGCCTACATGTTATGTAGAATTTATAAATTGCGTGCATCTATTTTAAGCCGTACAAATGCGCATATTGCTTGAAGCACTTCAGCGCGTACTTCAAGCCCACACAATTCTGCAGGCAATTGATGCAGAGTTTAGCTCATGCAAGATGACTCACACATTTCAAAGTTGGCTTATCGAGGCTGCCATTACGCCCCCAACACTGGGAACAGTTCTAAATTTAAACAAAATTTCTTTATGGAATTTTTCGAAAGTTCCTTTCTCTTATCTTATGAGTTTTCAGTTCCAATTTCAACTTAAATTTTGCACGCTACCAGAGTTGGCAAAAACGGTGACATCATTTAAAGAGCGCCAAAGAGAGTAACACGCAGAAGAAAGAAGTACGCAATTTTTATCAATTAAGCCGCTTTAAGCGTTCACTTACGAAACTTTTCTCATTACAAGCTGCAGTGCAAGCATTCCGTTGCCCACGCGCCAATGCTCAAAGTGCTATAAGCACTGCCACTGCTCAGTTTGGCTATTGCAAGTCATATTCCGTAGCAGTCCAACTGCCCAAAAGAGAGAAATTTCACAAAAATCGAAAATTGGCTCTGCCATTGCCAAAAGCAAGCGAAAATACCACAACAACAGCAAACGAAAAAAAAGACAGCAATAAATTTCAAGTTGTGCAAAAATTCGCCACTTTAAGTCAGCAGAGAAGTGTTTGTTGTTTGAGAAGGGCGGGTAAGGCAGTGGAGAAGAGGTTCAAGGGCAGGCGCCAGTTTAGCTGCAGCAGGCAGAAAGGAACTAAATCATTAAGCGTAGACACTGTCGAGAGCCGAGTTTTGAGACGCTGACACAACAAACAGCGAAAAAATCTAAGCACACACACACACATAAAAAAATGCACACACACATACAAGAATACAGCTTCACACAGACGCGAAAGCGCCGCATTTAAGTGGCTAAAAAAATAACGTCTAAAATGTTAGCCAACGCCATGCCTAAGCAAGATGCCAGCAAGAAAACAACAACAACAACTACAACAGAAACAGCAACAGCAACAGTAACAACAACTTCATTGGCATTGCCGGCATCTTAATTAACCGGCAACGAGCAATGACAAGGCTAATGTCGACAGCGGCAGCGGCATTCCGGCAACCGGAACTTTATTATGCCATTTCAGTTTTCGTGCTTGTGTGTGTGTGCGTGTGTGTGTTAGCGGATGTGCCACTGAGCGCAAGTGCGCCAGCATTTATGCTTGCTAAAAACAACAACAACAGCGCTGCCAACCAAAATGGCATACTCTGTACAACAACAAGGCGCGTTTTAATGTTGTTGACCAAGAAAGCTGCTACTACGACATTCCTTCTTGCCTCTTCTTAGAGCCGTCTAAATCAGTGCCGTATTTGGTTGCCAGCCTAAATTAGGGCCAGTCTCTTTGGGGCCCCTTGCAAGGAACAAAATTGTTTGCGACGAAAAGTTGTTCTTAATTTTTTAGTAAAATGATCGCAGCAAGGCCGCTTAATATCGAAGAAAGTTAAGTTAGTTAGTAAGTCCATTCCTAAACGGAACTCTAACTAGCATCGCTAAGGACCCAACAGGATCTGCGCATGGCCTTTTTAGGCAGCCACCTTCATCTAAACTAACCTAGTACATATCCTTTTTTAGAACTTCGCAGCCTTTCTTATTTGTGGGCCCTGAGTTTGAAGCTTAGTTGTTCCATAGGCCACGTTGTGAATCGCTGACTACGCGCTTAATACAAGTGCGCTCCTGCCGCTGCGCCTGTCTTGGCCACTGCCTTATTTGCTACACTCCCAGTGCAGACATTTGCGTGGAAGACAAGCCGCCGCACTTACAATAATGTTTTGCCATTGCCACTTCGCGCCGTCAGAGCAGACCGCCGAGCTGCGTAAAAGGTAAACACGCTGGATTTTGGTCGGCTACACTGCAGCAGCTGCTGCGGCCAGTGTTGTTGTTGTTGTTGTTGTCGGTTTGCCGTGGCAGTTAATGTATTTATTTATTTCTGCCGTAGCGTTGCAAAATTCAAAAGACTGTGCAGGCTGCGATTGCGACAAGGACCACAGGTAGGCATCACTGCTCCGCCGCTTGACTGTGCTGGGCAGCATCGGGCCGCAACAGGGCGGAGCTGCCACATTAAATGAGTCATAAATACTGCCACCTATCTTGATGTGAACAATTAAAATTATCTCCGCTGGCCATTTGCCATTAAAATAATGCACGCTCATTTATTTAATTACACTTTTATTATAAAATTTATAACTGTTAGATAGATTAAGAGCCTTGCCACAGCTTGTGACCGTAATTTAGTGCTTCCTTTACGGCGTGCCGACCTCTGCAATTTTATCGAACGATAAGCAGCCGTAAAGCATTGTTTGCGAAAAAAATTGTGCAATGGAAATCATGGAATACAGTCAATTTACATTGACCACGCCCACTCAAGTCATTAAGCGCAGTCTTCAACTGCCAACTACTTGGTGTCACTGACTGGAGGCGAGGCAGTGCAACTGGTTGTCGGCAGACAAGGCTGTCATACGTTCTTGAAATGCACGCCTCTGCACGGACGAATGGAGCAGGCCACTCCAATCTAATCCCCTCCCCTGCACTTCGCACTGCACTTCGCTAATTATGTGCATACTTAAAAAAATGCATGCTCTTCTTTTTTGATTCAAGGCAAAGAATAGATGAGCAGAAATCGCAGAGAAAATCGAAAAAAGTCAGGCATAAAATCTCTTATTTCGTTAGAAAAGTCTTCAACATTCCACATTCCGATGCTGCTCCTAGGAATCGATAGAGTTGGTGAACCTCACGGTTACTATTGGTGGTGTTACATATGCTTGTTTCATATATGTAAATATACTCTAGTTGCTAGGCAGCTGGATTTCTGTATAACTAAAGAAATATTAAGCGAAATATTAACTGATTTGTTATTTATAATTAAAAATTTTAGCATAAGTTTAATATTTTATATATGTAAGGAAATTTGCCCAGTAGATGAAAGAATAAATAAATATACCATGTACAAATAATACATATATAAAAGAATTTAATAGTGTGAAATGAAAATAATCTCTGTTTTCATACAAAGCGAATTGTCTAACTTTTTCAATTATGCGAATTATATGTATTTAGAGTAATTCCTTGGTTCAACTGAACGAACAAGCTCCACTCTAACATCATAAATATGGCATGTTTTTGGGTAATTCTAAAAACCACACACACACACACACACGTACACACAAACAGAGTAATAATAGCATTTCACACTTCAAATACAAAACCATCAAAACAAAGTATTATAATAGTATATTAACATATTTTTAGGCGTTTAACAGCTTAAATATGCTTCAATGTATGCGTGTGCATACATGCATGAAGCTGCCACTCAAATATGCCACTGTCCATTCAACTATTCAAATTCGCATTTGCGCTGACAGGACAAACTGCATGATATATGCACAAAAATATATGTATTAAATTCACAGCTCATTTCGAATTCCATTTCAACAAATTTTGGCAGAGGCCGGCCAGCATTACAACAACATTATAGGCCATCATCAACACAATTAGTGGCATTGGTTATGCAACGAAATTTAATAATTTATGTTTGTATGCAACAGAAAAATTTGAACTATTTGTAAGCGTGCAAAATTTTTGGTAAATTTCAGAATAATTTCAACTAATCTTGCATACAAATAAAGCGCAGAATTGAATAGTTTATAATGCTATTTTAAAACGTGAGTAGAATTTACATATTATTTTCCATAACTGAAAATAGCATAGCAAAAATGTTTTTTTATAAAAGACTTTTGTATGTCGAATATTTTATAAAAACAAAGCGCACGCAAAGCTTTTTAATAGCATTTCCAGCGATGGAAACTGCAAAAATTTGCATAAATTGCAAAACCGTTTGAAACGGCACAAAACCGTTTGAAACGGCACAAAACCGTTTCAAGCGGTAAAACGCACAAATCACAAGCTCTTTTTCTAAGCATTAAATTTCAACTGTTTGCGTTGTAATTTCTTCAACGAAAATGTAAATTGCTTACGAATGTGTAAAATTTTTTGTGTCTGGATGACAGCTAACACTGCTGTCATTCAAATTTCTTGCCAACTACAAATGATTAAGCAGTAAATTAAGACAAGCACTTTGCCAACAGCAGCATTGTTATTTTACTTTTTTGCTTAACTTTCTGAGCAATTCTGTTGCATGTTTTATTAACAGGGCGACAGGAAGGAAGTTACGAAATTTCGTAGCGAATTTCCTGCTCAAACTTGTGCGTTCACATTTTACTACACATACACATGCATATGTATGCACGCCTACAGCTAAGCACAGGCACTCTTACTTCCGCGCCAAAATAAAAGCGAACAAAAATTTTCACAACAAAAGGAAGCTGCTGCTTAATTTTTTCTCCTTACCAACACGCATGTTAGTATTTTTCCGTGTACATGTACATACGTGTGTATGTGTGCATAAAGTAGAGCACTCTAGAATTAGAATAAAGAAGTTTCCGGTAACGCAAGAAGCTGGTTTCCTTGGCACTTTACGAATGTGTGTGTGTGTGTGCAGTCACAAAAACATTTTGGGATATGTATTTTGCTCTCGAAAACGCATAACTTGTGCAGATGTGCGCACATGTATGTGTGTGTGTGTGTAAGTTGTGCGCAGTGATGCTTGAATTACGCACAAAAATTAATGCAAAATTTAGAAGAAAAAGCTTTTCGGAAGTAAGAACTGTTGCAAAAAAATATGACGAGAGACGCGGAGAGAGGCGGCAAGTTAGTAAATCTGCTTGCCATGAAGATTCCGGTTTAGAACAGAAATACTTTTTTGCCAAATTTGTATGTCTTCAGCTCGGAAATATATCCCTGCTATCCCTTGCGACATGGCCACAGAATGATGTATCTAGCTCAACTTCAGTCCGTGCTGATTTCAGCTCAAAGACAAGTTCTCATATACATATATTGCTTTAAAATTATTACAGTAGAAACTCGCTCAAAGAGCACCTCTCATAACAAGCAAAATTGTAAAAAAACTACTCGCTTAACGGGCTACCAAGAGAAGCTTCACTTCTGCTTGAACGAAACTTTGGCCAGAGAGTCTGTTCGAGTATAACTCTGAGAGCTTTGAGACAGAGCCTGAAGTCATTGAGTTTGTGTCTTTGATTACGATCATGGGACTGGAGGTGTATAGCAATAACGTCGATGAGCTTGTGGAAGAACACAGCCAAGAGCTGACCACCGAAGTGCATTGGCTTTTTCAGTAATGAGTTGTGAAGGAGAGTTTGTCAGAATTTCGAATACATTTTGTTTTCTAAAAATCGAATTTGTATTCCAAGTTGGTTTATTCCACGATCAAAGAGAAGAAGAAGATGATCTATGCTTCTGAACAAAGTGAAGTAAAGAATAAGTTGAACAATCATGAAACTATCAAAGAGACGCATCCGAACTCCAAATTATTTTGTTGCTAAGAAAATTATATTTGGTTGAACAGCATAATTATGCATTAATTATGTCCCTGCTTATAATGTTTCTATACAACAACAAAATCGAGGCAATTAACCAAGAGTCATTGCTGTGGCTAAATTAATAAATTGCTGAAATTCAGCAAAAAAACTATTGTCGCTTTGCTTCAAAACCACTTTCTTCAAATGATTTACAATGCTTGTGCAAATTTTGCATATACGCAACCAACACACACACACATACACACACACAAGCATATCAGCCCACACACAGCGTGCCAGGCAAAAAGGCTGGCAAGATTTTCGCGTCATTGTTGGTGCAAATCGAAAATTTTGCAGCGAAGCAGATAAAACGACGGCGTGTTATGTTAATTGAATTGCTTAAGCATGTCTAAAATTTAATTTAGTTTCAAGGTTCATATAAATTATTGTGTGTGTGTGTGTGTGTGTATGCGTGTTTGTTTGTGCGCCGCTGCATGTCGAAATTAATTGAAACGATTAAGAGCTGTCCATTGTGAGCGCCAACGGGAGCAACTGTTGCCCGAAGAATGCGCAAAATTTGCAAATACAATTATTTGACGGAATTTGCGAAATTACAAAGCTTAAAGAAATGCGCAAACCTTAAGCAAAATTTAAGCTACGAAAATGACTGATTATGTATTTAGCTTGAGCAGCGCTGGCAGCTTCGACTGCTACTACTCCTTCAAGAAGCAACAAAATAAAAGAAATAGGAGGGGGGTACCTTCGTCTCTTTTTTTTTGAAGGCTTATATTTCAGAAGGTAATCAATATATTTAAAAAGCGAATAGACTCTTACAATACCTCATTATTTAACAATAAAATGTTATACTAAAAGTTCTTCAAAAAGTTCCGTTTGTATTATTTTTTTCATGATTAGTAAAAAAAGTCATTTCGCTGAATGTGCCCCCATGCCAGGGTAGCTTCGGCATTTGGCGGGGCACTTTCGGCATTTACACTTTAAAGTACCATAAGGTGATACAAAATCGTGTTTAGACTAGATAAGACATGCTTTTGGTTATATGACACGTTTTTATTATATTTTGCATTAAAAAACTAAACAAAAATCATATTTATGAGCTTCAAAAAATGTACCGATTGTCAAATTTTTTTTATAAATTATTTGTTATATATAATGTTTAAAGTGCTGAGATCGACCCTAATATTAATTTTGTGTGGTTACGGGAGGTTTAAGCCAGGTTCGAGGGTCTTGGAAGCTTCAACTCGATTTCGATTTTTAGTACCTGTGAAGTTATATTGACGAATGTGCCCCATGAAAAAAAGACGAGTCCACAAGTCCTGGTGTCACTTTTTTTATTTTAATTTTTTTATTTCTAATTTCAGTGCTTTTTTTCACATAAAACACTTTTATTTACAAAATAATTAGTATTAAAGTAATAATAATACAATTTTGTTCGAAATAATGGTATAAATACAGCACAAACTTCTTACGTTACCGACCTGAATATTCGGGGACGAAACGCGAAAACACAAAATCAAATGTAACTTTATCAGCTGTTCAGATAGAGATGGCAAACTTTGTGAGGGATATTTATGCTATGTATGGGTTAGTTTTTACCAATAAACAGTTATGTCTGATGACTCCTTCATACCGAAATCGCCTTTGACGAATGTGCCCCAAGGACGAAGGTACCCCCCTCTCCCCTACACGCTTTCATATTTTTTGCACTACAATAAAATAGAGAATACGTTGAGCCAATTGAAAAATACATTGCTATAATGTAAAAGTACCTCATTTTCGGTGAAATATAAATCCGAGCGCAACCCTAACTGGTATCGCTAATGGTCTATGCGTGGCCTTTCTTAGGCAGCCAGATCAATCTAACCTAACCCGCTTATGGTTCAAGAATTTTTTAACGACGTGGCAATATCGACGGCTCCATTCCAAAAGGGCTAGAAAAGTACTAAAAAGCTTTTGTGGTATCAATTTTAGCACTATCATGAGTTTCCGTTTTTTTTCCTTGAATCTATATGCCACTTTTCAAAATAGCCTTAACAAAACTTAAACTCAAATGAAACTGCATTCATTAAGCCAATGCAAAAGTTGATTTGCTTCAGTGTACAAAATTAATTATTACAATGTAGAAAAAACATTGATACAGCGTAAAAGAGCATTGAAAAAAATGTCATTGGTACATATATGCAGAATTTTTCGTTGAGTGTACTCTGCTATACATTTCCTCGCGCTCTTTTTAGTAAAAGTACACACAACGACACTCTTGCCTCTGTGCCGCTCTCTAACGGGCGCGTCTTAACTTAATTTTTATTAATATTTTGCTATTAATCACAGAAAAATTTGCACTTCTTGCATGCCTAATGCGCGTATTTATTGCCGCTTCCAACTCCTCACCGCCCACGGACCTTCGGCTGTTGATTAAGTGTTGCCATTAGCCTACAGAGTCCAGCAGTCAGTCTAGTGCGTAGCTCGAATGTTTGTTGAAGGCGCCTGCCATTATTCCCAATGACATAATCCTAATGCGCTTATGCAGAACACCTGGGCGTGGCGCAAGAAATGGAACTCGCAATTGACTCTAGTGGCCTAAGCTAAACTCCTTCGCTGAGTTGGCGCACACTTAAGGTGGCAGTCATCGCTGCGTCAAAAAGTGCTGAGGAATGGCAGAACAGAAGGTGAATGACCAAGTTGTTTAAAGCCTATTCCCATGCCAGGATTTGGAATCCATTTTGATGTCATTTTGAAGTTACGACGGCACCAAACCCAGTAAAGTGCTACATTTTATTGAGAGCCTACCACAGCTGGGTTAATTACAGGCCAGTACAATAGGCCAGTACAATAGGCCAGTCACAAACACGGCCTTTTATCAATATCTATATATATTGTGTAGCATATCTAAAGAAAAGGGGGGGGGGGGGGGGGGGGCCTAAGCTACACAGAAAAGTGCAGCTTGACTTATGGTCTAATTAGTCCAGCGGTGTCGGATTCAATCGTGTCGGATAGCAATTTGCCCAGTTACTCAAACGGATTGCAGCTGTCAGTCTATTCTTTTTGCTAGTGCTGCCGTATAGTTTTGTGCACAAAAGAAACACACTGTTTATTTTCTTCTGAGATGAAATTTTACATTCTTTATTAAATTTATGGCACATAATTATCATAATTGTTACATCTCTATATTGTGTACTACTTTTTATACCCTACACCTATGGTAATAGGGTATAATAACTTTGTGCCAAAATTGTAACGCATTAAAGCAGCCTTCCTAGGTATAGACATAAGTATATAGAAATGATCAGAAACACTTTCTCTTTTCATTTCCGGTTGTCCGTCTGTCCGTCTGTCCGTCTGTCCGTCCGTCTGTCTGTCTGTCTGTCTGTCTGTCTGCGTGTACGCAAAAAAAAGAAAGAAGGAGTTGCCCGATTTGGACCAAATTTGGTACACAGTGACAGTGAACTTCGGGTTAGGTAAAGTGTTAAAATTATTCAAATCGGTCGAAGGATACGCCCCCAATGGACCTATAAGTCCCTCTACCTCGGGTTTTTTGCGATCAAATTGCTGTAATTTGTCTAATTAATCATTGAAAAGAATAATACTTGGTATTCAAGTTAAGGGGGCGGTCATATATGTCATACGAAAAAATGGGCGTGGCCCGCCCGCTATATAGGCGTCAAAATTTTTCCGGTAAAATGGCTCCCAATTGACTAGTTACGAATATAAATGAATGAAATTCGGTTCCCAAGTTGATATATAGGTCTTAGATGCCATAGAAGAAAATGGGCGTGGTCCGCCCACTATATAGGCGATAAACGAAAAATCCTTTTAACTTCCATAATATATACACCAGAGCGTCCAGATTTGGTTACTTCGTTCCTGGTAGGAATATCTTTTAATTCTCCAGAAATGGGCGTGGTCCGCCCACTATGTAGGTTGTAAATCAAATGCACCCACAATTTCAGTAAATTATCACCCCCCTTGGGAACATGGTGTAGGGTATTACTCTGTCGGTGAAACCCGACTGATACTTCCTTACTTGTTTTAACTAATTTCGGCAAAAACAATCACTTCTTTTGTTGAATAAAATCGAAGGTCACTGGCAACACTTTTCTGCAACAGAGTTCACAAACAAAATATATCGTGAAAAATGAATTCAAACGACGAAATAATTTACTCAATTTGTTGAGTGTTGTGTAAAATGTACGATGTGTACAAATTAAAAGCAAACGAAAGCGCAGGTGGACTGTATTTCCAATAAATATTCGCTTGTTTTAATCAGTGTTGCCATATTACCTCTTGCATAGGAAAAGCATTAATTCTATTTAAATTTTCAATGAATTTTTTGGGTGGCAACATTCTTTCACAGCTGACACGACTTTTGCAGTAGTTTTCTAATCGACGCAGAAATTTCTACTACTCAATCCGGTCAGAGTTATAGCGAACATTGTGTTCGGGTAAGATAGATTGTGTCAGCTGACACGATTTCTAACCTTACCGCTAGAGTAATTCTACCATTACTTCTTCCTACGAGCGTTTTTTTCGATCTACGATTTGAATAATTTACTAACAAATGCCATTTGATTTTTTGTGTGTGAAAATTGTAGCTGTAACCTTTGCTGTCGTTGTTCAGCACCCACGCGCTTTGCTGCCTGACGCTGACGTCTACGAAGTGGGCGGTTGCTGGCGTGCGTCTCCTCCGCTGCCGCTCTGCCGCATGCTTGCACAGCGCTGTCAACAGCAAGCGACAAGAAAGATATGTTCTGCTCATGTTTAGTCGTTATGACACGAAACTCGCTTGGAATTAATTAGCGAAATAGTTTGTTGCATGCCCTTCCAAACCCTCCCCTCTTTCATCTAACATCATGGTCTGCTCGCACTTCTTCCTTTCGGCTGTGAGCTATGCGATCCTGCTGTGCTCTTGTCATTCTGTTATGGCAAATCGTTTCGGTGCGTTTGGTTTCGCTTCGTTGAGGCGGAGTGGAGTGGGATGGAGTGGGGTGTAGTGGGGTGTGTTGGCATGCGTTTTGGACTTGAGTTTGAGTTTGGCGTTTGGTGAGCGCTCATAAATTTCTGAGAAGTTCTTGATTTTAATTAAATGCGCGTTGAATTTGAATGGCATTTGACAGTTACAAAGCGCTGTCAAAACTTGCTGTCATATTATTATGCTAAACTAGGAGCGTGTGTGTGTGTGTGTGTGCGTGTGTGTGGCGTGTGTCTTGCGCAGTTGCATTGTCGCTGGCACGACTTGCAAATGGCTTCCTGCTGTGCGCGTCTGGAACTGCGGCCAGGACAGGCCAGGATGTGCGCGCGCTCGCTTTGTTCTCATTGAATTCTTTGAAGGACTGCCGCTGGCAGCTGACGGCGATTAAGACAATTAATGATCCAATAATGCCATTTATGTGTGCGCACTAATACCAACACAGCTCATATGCATGCACATTTATATGTATGTATGTGTGTGTGATTTATGAATTCTTCTGGCAGCATGCAACTGTCAAAGTGTGCAACTAGTTAATGGCTCACATATTCATGCGGCAGTTGAACATTCAGCCATTGGCATCCGGCAGCTCTGCGACGTGCGAAGATTAGTCCAACAAGTTTGGGAAGCACTTATACATATTTTGTACTATAAATCAGTGTGTCAGCTATATGACACTTTGCTTTATTAAGCCTCATTACCAGGCAATAAGTATGCAACGAATTTGTGCTTTAGTGTCAAATATTATCATGGAAGCTCAGTCATCTCTTTTAGCTCTGTTTTGAAAAAAAGCTCTATATCGAGCCTCAGCAGTGTTTCGAATAAAATTGTAATATTGAAAGATTTGGTCAGCTAAACAGCAGAATGTAGGGGAGAGGGGGGGTACCTACGTCTTTTTTTTTTTGAAGGTCTATATTTCAGAAAATAATCAATATATTTAAAAACCGATTAGACTGTTACAATACCTCATTATTTAACAATAAATTGTTATACTAAAATTTCTTTAAAAAGTTCCGTTCGTATTATTTTTTTCATGATTAGTAAAAACAAGTAAGGAAGTATCAGTCGGGTTTCACCGACAGAGTAATACCCTACACTATGTTCACAAGTCGGGTGATAATTCACTGAAATTGTGGGTGCATTTAATTTACAACCCACATAGTGGGCGGACCACGCCCATTTTTGGCAGACTACAAGATATACCTATTAGGACTATAAATGCGGAATATTGATGCTCTGACAGGTGTAGAACAGATGTTATCGGCATATTTATTTTCCTGCCCCCACGGTGGGCGGACCATGCCCATTTTTGGAGACTTAAAAGATATTATTACCAGGAACGAAGTTACCAAATCTAGACGCTCTGGTGTATATATTATGGAAGTTAAGAGGATTTTTTGATTATCGCCTATATAGTGGGCGGACCACGCCCATTTTCTTCTATGGTATCTAAGACCTATATATCAACTTGAGAACCGAATTTCATTCATTTATATTCGTAACTAGTCAATTGGGAGCCATTTTACCGGAAAAATTCTGCTGCCTATATAGTGGGCGGACCACGCCCATTTTTTCGTATGACATAGATGACCGCCCCCTTAACTTGACTACCAAGTATTATTCTTTTCAATGAATAATTAGACAAATTACAGCAATTTGATCGCAAAAAACCCGAGGTAGAGGGACTTATAGGTCCATTGGGGGCGTATCCTTCGACCGATTTGAATAATTTTAACACTTTACCTAACCCGAGGTTCACTGTGACTGTGTACCAAATTTGGTCCAAATCGAACAACTCCTTCTTTCTTTTTTTTGCGTACACGCAGACAGACAGACAGACGGACAGACGGACAGACGGACAACCGGAAATGAAAAGAGAAAGTGTTTCTGATCATTTCTATATACTTATGTCTATACCTAGGAAGGCTCCTTTAATGCGTTACAATTTTGGCACAAAGTTATTATACCCTATTACCATAGGTGTAGGGTATAAAAAGTCATTTCGCTGTGGTCCGATAACTCCTTCATACCGAAATCGCCTTTGACGAATGTGCCCCAAGGACGAAGGTACCCCCCTCTCCCCAAAGTAGTTTTTCCCTAATGTTGATTTTGATGTGCTCATTTTTTAGAGCGAAAGAGCATCGCGAAACCAAATTCCATACAAATCAAAATTTTCAAAGGTGTTTATTTTCAAAACGCTTCTGCTTAAAGCAGCTGCCAGTGAGAGTCGAAATATTTTGCAGCATGCCAATCTTAAATTTGTTCACACAGTTACACTCAAAAATTTATTAGTGCAATTTAAGAGCAATTTCAAAAGCGTTTTCATTTTCGATTTCGGCAAAATCTCAAAACCCCCAAACAAATTATAAGCTTTTATATTTATAAGTTTTCAATACTCTAGTGGCGATAGCAGAGAACAACAGCAGCAACAACAGCAATTGCAGCTAAACAGCTGCGTTCCAAATGCCACACGAATCCCTTGTGAACCGCTCACCCCGCTCACCCCGCTCACCCCGCTCAACTGCAGGGACAGTGTGCGAAATGTTTGCATATGAGAGCGTTTGTTCTGAAGTATTTATTATGCAAATGGATTGTAAACAAGAAATTAAAAAACTAAAACCGCAAAACTCACACATGCACACACACACACACACTACTGTATATTACATATGCTGCGCAGTTATAAAGGCAAAAGGCATGTAAGCTTCAGCATGAGTGGATGCATGAAATTTAGATGAGCATGAAAAGCACACACACACACACATGCACGAGCAATAACATGCAGCTACAGGGTGTGCCGCATCGATTGGCAATATTTTGGTAGTAGATTTCTTAGGCCAAGATAAAGCAACAATATCAATAGCTGAGCTAGGATGGCGAAGGACTGCGAGAAAGGAAAATTCTGTATGTTTTTTTTCCTAAAAGCTCATCCAAAAGACAGACTGAGCAGCTGCGAACATTGGAAGTGCACAAAACAGAAAACGATAATTATTTAAAAATGAAAAAGTATTTTTTGCCAAAGTATTTGGACACACCCGCTACACTACTACATATGCATGAGCGCGTTTCCGTTTTCATTTAGGTGCGCCATATTAGTTCAGCACACTTTTGGGCGCCCTTTTCAAATTTTTTTTTTTTTTTTTTTTTTTATTATTATTTACATTGCAACTAGTTATCACATTAAAATAACTAACAAGCGACTTTCAGTTGATACAATAAATTCAAATTATTTACAAAAGTGTGAGTTTACTTCAGCTGGCAAGATCTTGTGGTTTGTTCCGTTTGAGCCTTCGTTTCCACCCAGCTGAGTCGGCGAGAACAGAAGCTTCTTCATTGACATGCTTGTCTAGCCTCATTTTGTGAGACATAGCAATTTTTTGTATTGCGGCTGCAACGGAGTCCATTGCGAGATCGCGTTCTAGGTCTGCGCTACGTATGTACCAGGGCGCATTGACGGCACATTTTAGCACTTTGTTCTGGAACCGTTGAATGGTTTTTAAGCTGCTTGCACTAGAGCAACCCCAAAGTTGAGCCCCGTATGTCCATATTGGCTTAAGTGTTTGTTTATACAAAAGAATTTTATTGTGAGCCGATAAGGCAGATCGCCTTCCCATAAGCCAATTCATGGTTTTGAATTTTATTTCTAGTTCTTCCTTTTTCTTTTTTATATGCTCATTCCATTTAAGCTTGGTATCTAGTGTCATACCTAGGTACTTGGCTGTATTTGAGTAGGGGATTTGTACACCGTTTATATATAGTGGTAGGTATCGCAATTTATTGTACGAAAAATCGATATGAACTGATTTGGTGTTATTTAATTTTATGCGCCACTTCGCTGTCCATTCAGATATTAGATTTATAGCCTGTTGTAGCTGCGCGGTTGACTCGCACTCTGTTTTGCCTACTGATAAAATCGCTGTGTCGTCAGCGAAGGTTGCTGTCGTGCAGTTTTGTGAAGTTGGTAGATCGCATGTAAATAGCAGGTACAGGAGTGGTCCCAGCACACTGCCCTGTGGGACTCCAGCTTTAATCTCCTTTAGTTCGGAATATTCGTCTTCTTGTTTCACTCGGAAGTAGCGGTGGGATAGATACGATTTGAGTATCTGGTAGAACTCTATCGGCAAGAGAGCTTTTATTTTGTTAAGCAAGCCAGCGTGGCATACCTTATCAAATGCTTTCGATACATCCAGGAAAATTGCCGAGCATACCTTCCTTTCCTCAAACGCGTTTTCGATGACTCGTGTTATCCGATGGACTTGATCGATGGTTGAGTGATTCGCGCGGAAGCCAAATTGGTGCTCAGGTATTAACTGCCGTCGCTCAACTATGCTATTGAGACGACTAGTCAGTAGTTTTTCAAACAATTTTGAGATCACTGGCAAGAGTGAGATTGGACGATATGACGTTACATCGTGAGCTGGTTTGCCTGGCTTGTTAAACATAATTACTTCTGCAAACTTCCAATATACAGATACATGTTTTAGGGCAAAAGCTGCATTTATTATGGCTGTTAATTTTGTAATTGTTTTTGCTGGGAGTTGTTTAAGAATCTCTGCCGTTATTAGATCAAAACCAGGGGATTTGTGTTTTTTCAGTTTCATTATTTCGTTTTTAAGCTCATCTTCGGTTACCAGTTTAATTGTGCAATTATCTTCGTGTTGCCGTTGTTCCATATCTGCTGCGGTTGACACGTCGTATGGCGTAAAAGTATCAGCTAAGTAGTCGGCGAATACTCGTGCTTTTTGGATGCTGGATTTTGCCCAGGCATTGTTGGCTGTTTTGATAGGTGCAGCTTGCATGGTTGGCTTATTTAGTTTTTTCGCACATTTCCATAGCGAGTAATTTGTGATTCTTTCGTTTGAGAGCTCGCGTAAGTACTGTGTGAAAGATTTGTTTTGGAATTCTCTTATTTTTCGACTAAGTTCTTTAGAAATTTTATTTAGCAGGCTTTTATCAGATGGGGCTCTTGTTTGGTGCCAGCGGCGCCGCAATCTGCGTTTCTCTGAGACAGTTTCTTTGATGTCCTTTGTATACTTGTGTCCCACACTTGTTTTTGCGATTACAGGTGTGCTTCTCCATGCCGCCTGTTGGATGCAAGTTGACAGGTTTAGGATCTCATCGTCGAGTTGGCTTTCTGAAGTTATATTTATTGTTCTATCTCCGTGTGCTTGGAGTAGTTCAGAGAAGTATTCCCAATCTGTATATTTGTTAGTTAGTCTACATGGAAGCTCTTTATAGACTATGCTTTCTGTCAGTGTCAGGTAGACTGGTGAATGATCAGAATTCATATCTAATCCACTTTCTATGCTGATATAATTCGTCGAAACTTTATTTGTGATAAAGAAGTCAATAAGATCGGGTATTTTGTTTGGGTCCGTAGGCCAGTAGGTTGGTGTGCCAGTGGAGACAGTACTGCTTCCAGTATATTGGATCGCTTTATAGAGTTCTCGTCCTTTGGTTGTGGTAAGCCTTGAGCCCCAGTGAACATGTTTTGCATTGAAGTCGCCACCCATTATGAATCTGTTTTTGTGGCTTTTAAATAGATCGATATATTGATCACATTTTATATTATGCCTCGGTGGACTATATATTGCAGTTAGAGATAGTTTTGTGTCGGCAGTAATAGTTATGCTGGTTGCTTGAAATTCGTCTGTTGAGATTTTATCGTCTTCAAAATGTTTAATACTTTTTCGTATGATTATGGCACTGCCTCCTCGTGCACAGTTGCTTGGATGAATGGCATGGTATGTTTCAAAGTTTTTAAATTTAATATAAGATTGCTTGGTGAAGTGTGTTTCGGCTATCAGGCATACATCAATTTTTTCAGATTCAAGAACTAGTTCTAGCTCGCGGTGATGCTTAAGTAGTCCATTTGCGTTCCAGAGCATAATTTTGATGAATTTATGCATGGTTATATCGGGAAATATGCTTCTCAAGGTTAAAGAGCCTATTTTCTAGGGATTTATTAAATTCATGCTGTTTATTGAGTTTTTCTAAAATTTGCGATAGAACATTTATATCTTCTTGCTTTTCTATTGGTTTCTCCTTCAATACTTGTGAATAGGATCTTTTAGTTCTTGGATCGTTTATCGACATAGGTTCGTGCATAGCCGTCTTGGGTTTGGGCATTGCCGATTTCTGACGATCGCTTTGCTCATTGTAATTTTCGGTTTTTTTCCCCATTTTTTTGTCGCGAATTTTTTGCAATTCTTTGGCGACTACGCATCCTCGATAACTAGCAGGATGAGTTTCACCACAATTGCAGCACTTCGGTTGCTGTCCATCGGGCTTAGTACAGTCAATCGATTTGTGTTTTCCTGCACACTTAACACACCTTGGTTGTTTGCCACAGTAGTTTTGTGTGTGCCCATATGCCTGGCACAGCTTGCATTGAGCAATTAGTTTTGATTGTCTTACTGGCTCAATGATCACAACGGAGTGCAATATTGCTTTTATTTCATAAATCTTTTTTATGTCTTCAGCTGCATCAAACGTAAGTAGAAACATATCCAATGGTTCCTTTGTTTTCCACTTTAGCTTATTTACAGCGCTTATAGCTTTTAATCCTTGCCTTTCAAGATCATTAGTAATTGATTTTGGGCTACATGAGTGATGCAAGTTTTTTGCTATAACCTTTATAGGCCTAGTTTGCTTATTTTCATACGTATACCATGAAATGTTTATGCTTAATAGGGTTTTTGTAATTTTCCTATAATCATCAATATCTTGAGTATTAATTTTATACGTTTTATTATTTAGGAGTTTAATATTAAATTCTTTACTCGATTGCTGTTCTACGATATTAATCAGCTGTTGATAATCGCATTCTCCGGAAACCATTATTGGAGGAGGTCGCTGAGTTTTTTTCTCCGTTTCTTCGTTATTTTCAATATATTTATTGTTAGCAGCGGGAGGGAAATCTAGAGGTTCTGGCGATTTCTCTGCCCTCCTTTTTTTTGCTGGTCTCTTTTTGAGTATCCAGTCAGTTTCACGCGCTAGTTCTTCTTCATCTGTTTCATAATTCTTCTCACTAGAGATTATATTAGGTTTGCAATTAGTTATGCTTTTTGTAGTTTTTAGGTTTTGATTTTCTGCTTTAAGCTGAATTATTTCATTTTGGAGACTGGCACAAATTTTTTCCATTTGTTCTAGCTTTTCAGATAATTGCTTTATCCTAGCATCATTTTGCTGTTTTGGGCTTATCTCTTGCTTATTTGGTTGTTGACCACCTCCTGGTGGAGGTAAGTGGTCAATTCCCATAGCTTGTTAATTGTTCTTTAACTGTGGCAGCACTAAGTACTCCTATGTAAGGTGGCAGCACTACGTACTGCTAAGTAGTTTGGCAGCACTGACCCGGTATTTGTGCGAAAGAGTCAGCTGTGCAATATTGAGTGATTTGTAGATTGTTATTTACTTACAAAATGGACAATTGCGAAGTAAAAATTGATTTTGTTTTTAATCAAATTTGGCGGATTCACCACAAGTCAGCAGCAGCAACCAGCGCAATCGTCGCAGCTGCCTCCTCAGCCGATACGTTGTCGGTGTTTCCCTGTTCAATAACGCCGTTTTCCAGTGGTTTTTGCAGATTCAACAGGAGCACTTTTGTAACACGTCCGTATAGAAAAAGCAAAACTTCTTCTATGAATGACTTTTGGTACGCTGCTGGCTTGCCAGATATACATACATACATATGTGAATTTTTTTGTTAAATTAAGTTTGTTGTTGTTTTGCCACTGCTGCTGCCAATGGTGTGCCCCTTTGGTTGGGCAGCGCTGCAATGGAATGTTACAGTTCAGCTGCCCTTAGGCATTGCCTGTGAATGTTTTTGATGCGAAATACCTTTTTGCCATGATATATGTATGCATGTGTGTGTGTGTGTGTGTGTGTGTGTGTGTGTGTGTGTGTGTGTGAGTGCACAGATTTTTTGCCTTTATTTTGTGCCTTAATGTTTTGTTGTTTTTTGTAATTTTAGTTGTTGTTGTTGTTGTAGTATGCACGCTTCGGCTAGTTTTTTGTTATTGTTTGTGCTTGTTTTAATTTATGGCTTTTTGTTTTTGTAATAAATGCCAAAATACACAAAAACCAACACACACACACACACACTTGCAAACGCTCTAGCACAAAGACACTCACATATGCTGCTTTTTCATAATTCAAAATGTTTTTTAAGCCCTTGGCTATTTCGTATGCTCTGGGCGCTCTTCTTTTTTGAACTGCTCTTTAGTAGCTTCAATTTATAATGTTATTATTTTAGTCAAATGGCCATTGCGGCGGCCAGTGGTAGAATGTATTTTTTGCATGTGTGTTTGTGTGCTCTTTTTGTATGAGTTTTGTTATTTTAATTATTTATGCTGTGTCTTTTGATTTTTGCAGACTTTGCGCTGCAACAAATGCTAGAAAGGAAAAATTTAAAAAATGCGACTCAACAATCTGCTTTATAACACAAATATGCAAATAAATCATTAACTGAAATGTGTCCCTAATTGAGAAAATTTCACACAAAACCAAAAAACATGGCAACACTGTCGCATAGTAAAACACTGCTGCAAAAGCCACAAAGTAATTATGAACTTCAAGCAATTAAATGTAAAAAAGTGCCATAAAAATTGCTGCAGCGTTTCATATTTGCAACACATGCAACAGAGAACACACGAACACACGCACACATACACATGCGAGCACTTGAGAGCATGCCAGTAGTAAAATGTTCAAGGCATTGCTAGAAGAGCTGCTGAGCAAACGAAATGCGCATCTGATCAATAATCTGCACCAAGCTATACCGACGCTTCTTCTTCTTCTTCTTCTTTAGAATGCTCAGGATACTCCAAAGAAGGTAAAATAAATTGTCTGCTTTAAGAGAACAGCTTCTTTACTGCATTCTATAGTAAGCGAAGAGAGAAGTGTTGCAAAAGAACTAGTATCGCAGCTTGTTGATATAAATACAACAACTTCCTTAAGATATTACAAGATATATACAAATTGGTAAGGCATTGAAATGAATCCTGCTAAAGCCCAGTGGGAAAATGAGGGATCAATGATTTAAATCGATGAAGAATTCTTCTACGAAAGTCGGATTGAAGATTTCCTCGATCACTAGGTTATGCAAAAAATCGCTATGTCGAAGTCTTAAAGTGTCTTTCTGTGGCACGAAGTCGCCTGAAAAAAGAACGAGACACATTGTCCGAACATGAACAAATCGTTCGGCGATGTCCAGTGATGCAATACATATAAATTCCGAATTGATTCACGCATTTTAATATAAAAATCCCTCGAACCGCGGAAAATCAATTTATTGGCGCCACTGCCTGCAAATGTCATTTGCCACGTGTTAAATTTCGCGAGTACTTCTCTGTGCAGTGAAAAAAGATTTAATTAAAGAAAAAACACAAAAGTTCAACAAGAATATACAAGGTATGTATTCAAAACGCCATTTAAAGCGCCTTATTGGTACAGAAGAAAGGAAAATCTTAAATAGTGTTAGAACAGAAAATGTGGAAGAAGTTTCAGTTGAAACCGCAGCAACCTCTTCGGTTGACGAATTGAGTCAGGAGAATGCAAGTGAAATAGGATTAAAAGAGAAACTAAAAAATTGGGGTGTCAAATTTAACGTGTCTCGAACCTGTTTTGATGAGCTATTGGGCGTTCTTAGGTCGGAAAACTTTGATGTTCCTAAAACATCGAAAAGTCTTAAGTCACAAAACACTTAAGTCTTAAGTTACTAACTAGTTTTTTAAAACATAATTTTGCAGAATGCCTCAAGAAGGAGGGATACGATGAAGACGAGCATGCAAAAATCATGCAGTGTGCCTTCAGGCTCACCAAGGGCCGCTTTTTCAAGAAGGAAAGTATCAGGAAATCTAAAAATACGGCCCAAAAGGATTAGCTGGTCGAATTTTTATTTATTATTTTGTTATTTTATTAACGCTTTAAGTTATATTTTCGTTTTTTGAAGTCATTTATTGTTAATTCTTTTTTATTTAAATATTTAAGTTTGTTTTATAAATAAAAGTACACAATTAAAAAGTTTATAGTTTCTGTTATTATGGAATTTCTTATTTATTAAAGAATTCTTTGTTTACCTAGTAATTGAAAAATTCTTCATCTACGCAGTAGTGAAAGAATTCTTATATACCTGCGTAATGGGAGATTTTTCAACTACAGGGTAAGTGGAGAATTCTTCGGCTACTTCGATAAAGGAAAGATCGAAGAATTCTTTGAGAAAGGTAATGGAAAAATGGATGCACGATTTTCCAATGACATCCCCATGTTAAATTTCATCGATGGGGGTAAGCGATAGGCATGCGCGGTATCACTTACCCGCTTCACTTACCCATGTCTTCCTTTTCCAACTGGGAGGCGCTGCTTTGGGAAGCGAGAAGTCGAAGCCCTTTCATATCAACAGTGAAGACTGCTTTTTTTTCCCACAGGGTGGAATCAGTTGCTGAAAATTACGAAAGAGTTTTATCACCTGTCAATGTGCGCTTGTGAGCTGCAGATGCGAATGCACAAGCACTCTCACACACACTCAACAGGCACACATACACATGTATACATTTATGCACAGCTGTCGATGGCAGCGCCAGCGTGCGGTGGCATTAGTCATAAATGGTTTTTGCTCTCATTTGCGCTCGAGTGTGCTACAGGTTCAAGTGTTTGTTTGCGGCTAGTGTTGTGTTTGTGTGTCTGTGTGTCTGTGTGTGTGAAGAACCGCACTTTCAATGGCACTTGATGTTGCTGTATTGCCACTGTTGCATTGCACACACAGGCACTCGCACGAATTATCTCTGTAGCATTTGTTCATGAAGTTGTAAAAATGATGGCAAAAAAATGATGCAAAATTTAATGCAATTTAATTTGAGTAGCACTGCAAGAAAATTTTGTGTGTGTGTGTGTGTTACAAAAGCTATGCATGTGTGTGCTTTGCATATACAGTAGAGTCGGGATATAGTGAACCCCCGGTATAGTGAACACTTCGATATAGTGAACACCTAAATTTTTACATGGAGTACTCTAAATAGTGAAAAATCGAAAACCTCTAAATAGTGAACCAAATTTTGAAAGCATTTTCAAGCAGAAACGAACGAAAAAATACAAAAAGGAATCAGAAACGAAAGCGGGTATCCCCTAAATTGTACTTTTGCTGTTGATTGCTGCAAAATCAGCTGTTTCTTGACGTTATTGCTTGTTTTGTTTTTTGTCGAGTGCATATTCTAATGATCTCTTGCACTTATATACACAAATGTCAATTTTGAACAAATAAAATGAGTTTTTGAACAAAAAATGTCAACCTTGATATAGTGAACAGCCTTGATACTGTGAACAGGCCTTGCAATAATTAGTTCACTATATCCCGACTCCACTGTAAATGCAAAATAGTGAATACAAAGTAAGAGCTAAAAAGAGCAGCATAATTATTGTCTTGTCTTAAGGCACTCTTTTTTATAAAAACGATGTAGGCTTTGAGTTTTATTTTAGTTAACTAGAAAATATATTTGAAAAGTTTTTATAGAATTTAAATTTTACTTTTCAGCTTTGAGTTGAGAAACTCAAAGCTGACAAGTTCACTTAATTAGCCAATAAATTATAGTAAATGTTAATTCGTTTTCTGCGTTTGCATCAATTTGCTACAAATTTGAAATTAAAGCTTCTTCAATCTGTTTGCTTTCGACTAATATTGAGCGAGATTTTGGCTAGTACGTTTTTTTATAGTTCCAAAGAAAGCAAATAAATTTATTTCAAAAGCTAATTCTGCTCTTTTAACTCTCGAGTTCAAGTAAAATCTTTTGACAAAATAGCCAACAAATTTTAGAAATTTAAGCCACTTTTATGAAGCGTTCTTTGATTGGCGGCAGCTTCTTCTTAAAGGCATGACCTTCATATGCGCTGGCAACAGCCATTGGCTCTTAGCTACACTATTTGTTGTTGCAACCCTTTCCAACCGCTACTTACTTAATATCCTTAATAACATCCTTTTCGCCTTGTCGACATTTCACTGTTCCGTTTTTCACTTTCACGCTTGAGGGCACAAAACTCTTGCTTCTGCCAGTAGCTTGAATTCTAAATTACCTTAGCTCAGGCATACGCACACACACACACAGGCATGTATTTATTTATATATATGTAAATGTATATACGCTTACACACATTCATACGAACACACACTACTTCATGGTCGCAGCAAACTAAAACTGAGTTTAACACCAAAAGTAAACACACCACTACAACCGCACTTAAGATGCTTAAAAGTTTTTAACACACACACACACACTTTTACGAAACTAACATCGTGCAGGTGTGTGAGCACACGCACACATATGCAAAATGCTTGTACTCATTTAAGCCCAAGATCATTTTTGCAGCATGCCTGAGTGCACGTAATAAGTTTTGTGGCAGTATACGTGTGCATGTGTATGTGTGTGTGACTTCTTGGCATGCGCGCTGTAGAAAGTGAAAGTGCACCTACACAATGGCAACTTTTAATGAACGCCTGCACACTTGATGCATGCGTGCTGCTACCTTCAGTGTTGTGTTGCATATTTTGTGGCGCTGCAACAATACACACGCACACACATACAAATTAAATGTGGCAACAAACATGCAAAATACACGAAGGAGAAGGCTTAATAACAAGAGTCAACAAAGTAACGCAGCTCAAGATGTGCCCGAGTAGTGGCAAGGACCAGGAACAAAAGAACAACAAGAGTGTGCCAAGAGAGTGAAAGAGTGTGCAAGAGAGTGAAAGAGTGTGCAAGAGTGTTAGTGAAAGTGAAAGTGTTGCAATGTTGCTGGCACCGACGACAGTATTCCAGGCTATTTAAATTTCTACTGACAAATTGTCGATTGTGGCCACGAAGCTGCTCTACAGCTATGCAGCTACCTATGCATGTATATGTGCCAGCAGAAATCGGCCAGTAGCGTCATGATGCCACTCTTTAATTCAAGCTGGCTCTGCTTGGTTTTGAAGTAAGTACGCCAAATCCTCTACTTTGATATCAGAACGGGCCTGCGTATGACCAAAGCGTGTCTCTCTGGCAGACCGACTGAGTCCTGTATAGCCACTACAAGCTAACCCAACTTTGATGCAACAGAAAAAACAACAAACTTTTACTTTTGAATTATTTGCATATTTATTACGAGCAATTTAAAAATATGCACTTTCAATTAATTTGTCATTGTTTGCTTTTGAATAAGTGTTACCCTGTGTTTTGTCACTAGCAAATTATGCCTAAAAGTATGCTGTTGTGTTGTGCAAATAAAAAGTTGATATAGCGAAGCGCACACTTGCAGGCGCTTGCAGAAAAGGACAGTCACTTGGAATTTAAGCAATGACAAATGGAAATCTTGGGCAACTTCTTGAATAACTGACAAGATGCTGCAGTGGAAACGCCAAAAAGCTGGCAACAAACTTTGCAAACAGCACAAATCAAATTGTGCCTGCATACGTGAGAGCAGGGAACAAGAGGGCAAAGTAACAGCAGTCAACTGCAGTTGAACTTTTGCTGCCTTATGCAGTGCGTGTGTGTGTGTGTGTGCGCTATTGCAGCATATCTCAGTGCATTATAAAGTTAGTAGCAAGTTTTAATGAGGCATGCACAAAGCAAAAGGCACATACATACATTTGTCAAGTGCATTGCAAATTCAGTCACGTTGTCAATCTTAGAAAATAGACGACTAAGTCAAACTAAGTAGAGCATGGATTGCGGAACTCCATAGTGCTGCTAGCAAGGTAAGCTTTTATTCCTAACAGCTTCGATTTATTACAAAGGGAATTTGTAAGCGTAAAACTATTTGCAAAAATACTACTCACTTTTACAATACAATAGCTGCAGTAGTTTGCTTTAGTAATTGTATTCTGTATTAGTTGTTAGAAACTTGAAATGTTTGGCTACAATAAGTTCCCAGTCCTCATTTGTAAGAGCTGCACCATTCCTGCTGGGATTCGCTGAACAGCAGACACACACTCATGCATGATTGCAACAGACGCATTGCATATTTGTGTGTGTGTGTGTTCTAAGCTGGCTCACGTAGTAATTAAGTGCAGACTCATGTCCAACATGCGCGATCAAACCCAGGGGGGGGGGGGGGGGGGGGGGAGCGGTTGCCCAGAGTTGTGCAATGCAGTTACAGACCCGCCCCACCGTCCGCCTAGCATCATTGTTTGTGTATGTTGTGCAAAATGCGTACGCCTCCAGCTGATATTCTATCAAAACGTAGCATTTGCATATGTCCAGCTGCCACTCACTGCCCGCCCCTGCCCCATTTGCCACTGCCGAGCACTTTGCGCTCTCACAACTAAATCCAAAGCCTTTGATAAGCCAACGTGGCATTAGGTAGAGTGCATTTCTGTTTATTGAAGGTGCCAATTAGTTGGAAATTCGCTTAGCCAGGCAAACACGGCAGCAGAGAATAGCCGCTGTATTAGTATTTCTTGCTTGTAGTTACAGGCGGAAGATTCTGAGCAGCGCCAGGCTTAAAGGCAAATTATTCTACTACATATAAATCTGTTTGGCGAAATGGAATCTCCCTTCAGCATAGCATCATTAATTGAACCAATAATATTTTAGATTATCAGGCCGATGTCTATACAAACTTTTGTATGTGTGAGTAGCTGCAACTAATTAGAGCAAATGAACTAAATGTAAAGGTTTGATATCTCATCTGTTTGCAAATTTTTGTGGCTTCTATTTTGATATCGCGTCAATTCTGGCAAGAATCACAAAACTGACAATTCAATATTTTTCATTAATTATTATTTTTCCACAGGGATTTTTCATGCAATATAAAGTAGATAGATTAAAATTTGCAAGCAATAAATTTCTTAAACTTTTTGTTTCTATGGAACACTTTGAAGAGCTGCTGAGCAAATACAAGCACACGAGCAATAGCGTTGCTTGACCACATACGCCTCTCTCCCTCTTTCCCCTCCCTTTTCTCTTTTCTGCATGCCTGTGTGGCGATGCCATGGGCAGCAATCCACTTCTTAGGCCGCCCAAGCATTTACGGCCCATGCAAATTAACTTGCGCCACAAAAGGTGCAGGCGGTCGACGTAGCCAGTCCTCAACTGCGTTTAGTGCGTCATTAACCTTTAACGATGCACAAGATGTCTTCACGCAAATGAAGGCAACTTGCATGTGACATCAAGCTCAGTGGCAGGAATGGCTGTGGCGGGCACAAAGCACAAAGGAAGAATTTCAGTAAATGACATGGAGACGTGTTAGTCTGTTCCGCCGACTCTCGACTTGGGCTTTGTGGCCTGAATTTTAGTTGAAAACCACAAAATTTTTGCTTTTAATTAAGACGAAAATTGAAGAAATATACTATTACCAGCAAAGCGGGACTAAAGCGCACGCATACAGTGACAGACTTGCATACAAACGCACACATTCGTTCGCTATTACTGCTCTAGCTAACAAATTTTTTAGTTAACTAATTTTTTAGTTAACTAATTTTTTAGTTAGCATTACTAACTTTATTTTGTAGAGTGTCTCGTAACATATAAGAAAGAAACTCGAACAGGTACAGCAATTTCAGTGCCTGCAGTGCATAAACTACAACGAATTGCGACGCACATATACACGCATGCACACACACTCACACACACACGATTACAAGAGCAAACGACCAAACGTTTACGCGTATTAACATGTCAACAACATATTTTTGGATTTATTTATATTTTGCATTTTAGCGTAATTTGAGTGTGTTTGCATGGCATGCATGTATGCGCAGTTGTGAGTGTGAATGTGTGTGCGTGTGTGTGAGTAAATTTTATAGTGCGCATTTGAAGCATTTAGAGCGAATGTGGCAGCGTAATTTGATGCCGCTGCGGCAGCCACGAGTGTAGGTGTGTTTGCATGCTAGTGTGTGTGTGCTTAAACATTCGCAGGCATTAGTAGGCAAATACTATATTTCATTTGTTTGCACTCACACACAAACAAACAAACACATGCACCTGCATGCCTTCATGCTCATGCTTCAAGCTGCTCCCACACAAGCCATAAGCGCCGAGAAGTGTGCTCTGTTTTGTGCGTGTGCTTTTGCGTATGCAAATAACAGGCAGCTAGCAGAGCAGTGCCGTCTTCCTTTCAAGTTTCAACTGGCGTCGAAAAATTGTGAGTGAAATTTAGTCGAAGTTGTGAGAATATTGTACGGCGATCCAGGGATCCTTACAGCGAAAATGACTTTTTCTACTCATCATGAAAAAAATAATACACACAGAAAGAAACTTCGGTATAACATTTTTTTTCTAAATATTGAGGTGATTTATTAGTCCAATTGATTTTTAAATATGCTGATTACCTGCTGAAATATAGCTCGTAAAAGAAAAAGAGACGAAGCAACTCTGGTCTCCCCTATATAAATTTTGAAACATTGCATACTTTTTTCTTAAATTCAAAACATCCGAATTTTTATGGTACGAGTATATTTTTCTTCAAAATGACACCGAAATTATTTGAGCCTACCCGCGCCAACTAAAGACGCCACTGCACTGTGCACACACATACAAACATTTATATATATGAGGAGGAAGGTATAGGGGAGAAGGGGGTACCTTCGTCCCTGGGGCACATTCGTCAAAGGCGATTTCGGTATGGGAGTCATCGGACATAACTGTTTATTAGTAAAAACTAACCCAAAACTAGCATAAATATCCCTCACAAAGTTTGCCATCTCTATCTGAACAGCTGATAAAGTTACATTTGATTTTGTGTTTTCGCGCTTCGTTCTCGAATATTCAGGTCGGTAACGTAAGAAGTTTGTGCTATATTTATACCATTATTTCGAACAAAATTGTATTAGTATTACTTTAATACTAATTATTTTGTAAATAAAAGTGTAATAAGTGAAAATAAAGCACTGAAATTAGAAGTAAAAAAATAAAAAGAAAAAAAGTGACACCAGTGGACTCGTCTTTTTTGCATGGGGCTCATTCGTCAATATAACTTCACAGGTACTAAAAATCGAAATCGAGTTGAAGCTTCCAAGACCCTCGAACCTGGATTAAACCTCCCGTAACCGTAAAATTAATATTAGGGTCGATCTCAGCACTTTAAACATTATATATAACAAATAATTTATAAAAAAAATTTTCCAATAACTACCTTTTTTTGAAGCTCTTAAACATGATTTTTTTTTATTTTTGTAATGCAAAATATAATAAAAACGTGTTATGTAACCAAAAACATGTCTTATCTAGTCTAAACAAGATTTTGAATCACCTTATGGTACTTTAAAGTGTGAATGCCGAAAGTGCCCCGCCAAATGCCGAAGCTACCCTGGCATGGGGGCACATTCAGCGAAATGACTTTTTTTTACTAATCATGAAAATAATAATACAAACGGAACTTTTTAAAGAACTTTTAGTATAACATTTTATTGTTAAATAATGAGGTATTGTAACAGTCGTCGAACTTTTCTACACATTTCCTAATAATTTCTTCACTGCTTTTGTAAGGCCTTCTAAGAATTTTCCTGCAATTTCGTAAAGAATTTTGAAAAAAGTCATTATTAATGAAAGTTTTTGCGCAAGAAAAACCGAGGCTTTGTTTACGGCGGAGAGAGAGAGAGAGTGTGTCAGAAATATATCTCTAATTCGTTGGCAAGAGTTTTCTTCCTGCCAGCGAAAATTCGATTGTGCTCGTTATCCTTATCGCACTTTTTGCCGAGTGGGCTTCAATTTGCATGCATTGTAGGCGTATGTGTGTGTGTGTAGAAGGCAGCATGAGTAGTAGTGCCAGCAGTGGCGTGTTAGTGGTGTAAGGAGCCTAAATTTACACCAAATTTAACCCCTTACAACATAGGCATGTTGCCATTCTGGACGTAGGCCCTGGCGGCCACCCACCCACAACAGACAACGTCAACTTTCTCAACACCGTATCAGTTTGCTATTTACATTTTTTTACCTATTGTTTATACACTATTGAATGCAAAGTACTTATATACACATAGGCCCTATTATTGCTGGCATGGAGCCGAACATAGTTTATAAATTTACCGCTTGCGTTTCTTACATATTGCTTATATGCTACCGACTACAAAGTACTTATATACATATAGACCCTATTATTGCTGGCATGGAGCCGAACATAGTTTATTGATTTACCACTTGCGTTTCCTTGCATATTGCTTATGTACTATCGAATGCGAAGTACCTATATACATATACCAATTATATTATCTGCACCCTTATTGTTGGCATGAAGCCGAATATAGTTTAAAACATACGAAGCAGCGGTTATATTTTGAATTTGAATGTTAAAACGACAACAAAGTCTCGCACTATAAGATTTAGCACGGAGCCATGCACGAGAAAACAACAACAACGTCGCGCGCCGCAAGCATTAGACAGCTGCAGTTGGCGCCAGCCGTACGCAGTCACGCGAGACGACAAAGGAATCCCGTTAGGTCGCGAAGCATAGAGACAGAGGCAGCGCTTATGGGTAAGCGCAGGGCACACGGCGAAAACACATACGAGCGAGCCTCGCGCTGGGAAATTTTACCACGCCAGCGCAGGGCAGGCGAGCAGAGCTCGCACTATAAAAGAGCGCGCGTCAGCTCGATCTGGACAGTCTTCCGCTGGTCGCGAACCAGCACACTTGGGTCGAGCCAAGTAGTCAGCAGCAGCACAAGCCGTGACGCAGACAGGGTAAGTTCTTCTAGTAGTTAGCCTCCGTAGTGACTAGTCTCCTTAGTTTCGTGGGATTTTGCTCAGAGTCGAGTATTCACTCGGGTAAAATCGCCGCATACCGTGTAGGAGGTATACCGCTCAGAGTCGAGTATTCACTCGAGTGGGATTACCTTGTTTCCCGTAGCTTTCGTGGGATTTGCTCAGAGTCGAGTATTCACTCGAGTAAAGTCGCCACATCCTTGTGCCGTGGGTTACCGCTCAGAGTCGAGTATTCACTCGAGTGGGGTTACCACATCCTTGTGCCATAGGTGCACTGCTCAGAGTCGAGTATTCACTCGAGCGGGGATACCTTGTCTTCCGTAGCTTTCGTGGGTTTACCGCTCAGAGTCGAGTATTCACTCGAGTGGGGTTACCACATCCTTGTGCCCTAGGTCCACTGCTCAGAGTCGAGTATTCACTCGAGTGGGGATACCTTGTCTTCCGTAGCTTTCGTGGGATTTGCTCAGAGTCGAGTATTCACTCGAGTAAAGTCGCCACATCCTTGTGCCGTGGGTTACCGCTCAGAGTCGAGTATTCACTCGAGTGGGGTTACCACATCCTTGTGCCATAGGTCCACTGCTCAGAGTCGAGTATTCACTCGAGTGGGAATACCTTGTCTTCCGTAGCCTTCGTGGGATTTGCTCAGAGTCGAGTATTCACTCGAGTAAAGTCGCCACATCTTTGTGCCATAGGTTCACTGCTCAGAGTCGAGTATTCACTCGAGTGGGGATACCTTGTCTTCCGTAGCTCTCGTGGGATTTGCTCAGAGTCGAGTATTCACTCGAGTAAAGTCGCCACATCCTTGTGCCGTGGGTTACCGCTCAGAGTCGAGTATTCACTCGAGTGGGGTTACCACATCCTTGTGCCATAGGTCCACTGCTCAGAGTCGAGTATTCACTCGAGTGGGAATACCTTGTCTTCCGTAGCCTTCGTGGGATTTGCTCAGAGTCGAGTATTCACTCGAGTAAAGTCGCCACATCCTTGTGCCATAGGTTCACTGCTCAGAGTCGAGTATTCACTCGAGTGGGGATACCTTGTCTTCCGTAGCTCTCGTGAGATTTGCTCAGAGTCGAGTATTCACTCGAGTAAAGTCGCCACATCCTTGTGCCGTGGGTTTACCACTCAGAGTCGAGTATTCACTCGAGTGGGGTCACCACATCCTTGTGCCATAGGTTCACTGCTCAGAGTCGAGTATTCACTCGAGCAGGAGTATCTTGCCTTCCGTAGCTCTCGTGGGATTTGCTCAGAGTCGAGTATTCACTCGAGTGAAGCCCCGCAGTGCCTTTAGACCCCGCGATTTAAAAACCCCCGCCTTAGACTGGGTAAACCCTGGAACTGGATCAACAAACCGACTCGGAGTATACGACCGGCGCGCGCGTGTGCTGTTCCTGTGACGAAGCAGGGGCGTTGAGTCCCACCAAAGTACTTTAGTTATTGTGAAGTGTTACGTAGTGTTTAAGAAAGACATTGAAAATAAAGCAGCTAAATCACTGCATCCGCGTGAGAGTGTTTCTTTTCCTTTTCTTCCCAACAAATAAATATTTTGTAGCGAACCCTGGACGGCCGGTGAGGATACCCCGGCTCTAATTGTCGTCCGCCACAGTGCGGAGACTCGACGTAAGGAAAACGTCTCGTTACAAATGGCGCCCGAGCAGGGACCTTAAGGAAGAGAACATCACGCGGAAAGACTAGTAGCAGAGACAACAGCGAAAGCAAAGACAACAGCAAAAGCGGAGACAACAGCGGAAGCAGAGACAACAGCGGAAAGCAGAGACAACAGCGGAAAGCAGAGACAACAGCGGAAGCAGAGACAACAGCGGAAAGCAGAGACAACAGCGGAAAGCAGAGACAACAGCGGAAGCAGAGACAACAACAGAAGCCGAGACAACAGCGAAACAGAGATTTCAGCAGAGACCACGACGGAGATCACAGCAGAGATTACATTAAACAACATTGACAAGATAACAGTGACAACAAAAGAGGAATTTCAACGGATAAGATGGGGAAGAAGACTTGGATCTACCTCCTGAATAAGGAAGAGCTTCTCAAGCTCGCGGAAGAGTTTGGCCTAGACCCGTCTGGAAATGCGGAAGATCTACGGAAGCAGCTCTCCAAATTTGTTGACAGGGGAGAACACGCACCCGAGATCCTGGCCCGTCTACAGGAGCTAGAACGCATCGGACAACCAGCCGCGTCGCCTGAGCCCACGATTCGGGCGACCACGTCACAATCCGAATTGCCGCAGGGGGCCACAGCCCAGCGGCCGGTGAGGCCACCCGTCACCCCACCCAACCTTACCACACCAAGCGCACCATTCCTGGAGGTGCCGCAGGAATACCCAGCACAACCACCCGCAAGACCATCCGACATCCCATCCAGCATGACCGCGCCAGGTATCACTACGGGAAGGGCGCCGACAGCGATGTCATACACAGCGGTCATAGACCACGTGCGGAAATGGTCCGTCAAGTACGAGGGCGGACCGGACCCCGTGGCTTTCATTGAGCGCCTGGAGGAACTGGCCGACGTGTATAGTGTACCCAGGGACCAACTGGCGAGAACCATGCCCGAATTACTCCGCGGGAACGCTCTCATATGGTTCCGGAACAACAACCGCAACTGGGCGGAATGGCGGTCATTCAAGGCAGACTTCCTCCGGTTTCACCTGCCGGCACGCTACTTGGAGCGGCTGGAGGACGAGATCCGGCAGAGAACGCAAAGACCACAGGAGACGTTTAAGGAGTACATGCTGGCCCTGCAAAATATCATGCGGCACGCCGGTTTCTCAGACGTCCAGAAGATAGAGCGTATATTCAGGAACTGCCAGCAGGAATACAAGCTATACATACGCCGTAACGATTTCAACACCCTGGAGGAGCTGGTGGCCCTAGCAGAAGACTATGAAGATATCCGCGGAGAGCAGCAGGCAGCGGCACCCCCACGGGCCCGGGTAGAGCGGCACCGGATGGTAACACAGGAGGAGGAGCAGAGGATCGACCCTCGCACAGCATGCCGGAGGTGCGGACAGGACGGACACTTTGCCCGGGAGTGCAGGAATCCACGGATCTTGTTCTGTTGGCAGTGCGGCCTCCGAGGAGTGAGAACGGTCGAGTGCTGCAGACGGAGAGCGGGAAACGCGGACGGACCCCGGCAGGAACGAGGACTGACGGGCCCGAGCAACCTCCCACCTCGTACCCAATAAGCCCTCTCGACTACGATGGCCACCACGTTTTCGCCAGCGTCGCCGTGGGAGATGCCCTGATCGAGGCTACCATCGACACCGGAGCCACCCGAAGCTTTATAAGCGAGGGTTTTGCGAGGGAAATAACAGGACGAAGGAACGTGCGGAGAGTGGCAGCCAAGACGGAAATCCAGCTGGCAGATGGCAGCTCGCGAGGGGTCGAGGAAGCGCTGATGGCGGAAGTCCGCCTGGGAAATCGGACCTGCCGGCTGCAACTCCTGATATTGCCAGAGGTGCTAGATGACCTACTCCTTGGAATGGACTTCTTAATGCAGGCCAATGCTACGCTAACGATTGGTGGAAGTACCATTACACTTCGGGACCACGAGGACAAGGATAACCGGATCCAGGGGGCTCGCTGCACCATGGCACGGGAAGACGACCACCATAGCAAACAAGAGGATATCGACGCATTCATCGAGGCGGAACTGCGAGGACTGGAGGGGTTGTCGGGAGTGTCCAACATCACCAAACACAAAATCGTGATGAAGGACGACCGTCCCATTAAGCAGAGGTACTTCCCGCGAAACCCAGCCATGAGTGACATCATCAACAAGGAGATCGACGAGCTCCTGGAAAAGAATTGCATCGAACCGTCCCGGAGCCCACATAGTGCACCAATTGCCCTGGTGAGGAAAAAGAACGACCAGTGGCGGCTGTGCGTCGACTACCGACAACTTAACGCACACTCCGTGCCAGACGCCTACCCGCTCCCTCGTATTCATCACATCCTGGACCGGCTCCGGGCAGCAAAGTACATAAGCAGTCTGGATTTGAAGAATGGCTACTGGCAGATCCCAATGGAGGAGAGCAGCAAGCAGTACACGGCGTTCACCGTGCCCGGACGTGGGCTCTTCCAGTGGCGGGTCATGCCTTTCGGCCTCCACTCCGCTCCAGCAACGTTCCAGCGAGCCCTAGATCAAGTTATTGGAGCCGACCTCGAACCCCACGCGTTTGCTTACTTGGACGACATCATAGTCACCGGGACGTCGCTCGAGGACCACAAGCGAAACTTAAGGGAAGTTTTCCGGCGGCTAAAGGCGGCAAATCTTCGACTCAACCCGGAGAAGTGCGAGGGTAACGAGGGTATCCACACCGATCCGGATAAGGTAGCCGCCATAAAAAACCTCAAGCCGCCGACCAACACCAAGGAGCTTCGCCGCTGCTTAGGAATAGCCTCCTGGTATCGCCGTTTCGTCCCGGAGTTCTCCAACACAGCCCTACCAATGACAGCGCTGCTACGCAAAGGAAAGCGTTGGAAGTGGGGCCCGGAGCAACAGGCCGCATTTGAGTGTCTGCTAAGCAAGTTGACCGAGGCGCCCATCCTAGCCTGTCCGGACTTCACCCAGCGATTTGTCCTGCAGACGGATGCCAGCGAGTACGGCCTGGGAGCAGTGCTAACGCAGACCATCGACGGACAAGAGCGGGTGATCGCCTATGCCAGCCGGCACCTGAACCAGGCAGAGCGGAACTATTCGGCCACGGAGAAGGAGTGCCTCGCGATCATCTGGGGCATCCGGAAGATGCGGCAGTACCTCGAGGGATACACTTTCACGGTCATCACGGACCACTTAGCGCTCAAGTGGCTCAACGCCATTGAGAGCCCGTCGGGACGCATCGCCAGGTGGGCGCTCGAACTGCAACAATATTCGTTCGAGATCCAGTACCGGAAGGGTAAGTTAAACGTGGTCGCCGACGCACTTTCGCGTCAACCACAGGAGACCCTCCGGCAGGCCACGTTCGTCGAGGACCCACCACCGCAATGCAAATGGCTCCAGAAGCGAATGAACGAGGTTCGCAGCGACCCTGCTAAATTCCCGGACTATAGCATCGAACAAGGCCAACTGTACCGGCACATTCCCCGGCAGCCCGGTGACGAGGATAGCGCGCCATGGAAACTGTGCGTGCCCAGCGACCTCCGAGACCGAGTGATGAGGGAGAATCACGACGAACCCAGCGCTGGCCATATGGGGATAAGGAAGACCATCGAGCGGATAACCAGTAGGTACTACTGGCCGGGAATGTCCCGCGACATTAGCAGGTATGTCCGCCGATGTACATCCTGCCAGAAATACAAGCCGAGCCAGCAGAAACCCGCCGGACCAATGCTCAGCAAGGTTGCTGACGAACCATGGACTACGGTGTGTGCGGACTTCGTGGGGCCACTACCCCGGTCCAAGCACGGAAATAATATGCTGTTGGTATTCCATGACAAGTTCTCGAAGTGGACGGAGGTAGTGCCCCTTAGGAGAGCTACCGGGGAAACGCTGAAGAAGGCGTTCCGGGAGCGCATCTTGGCCCATTACGGTACCCCGAAGATACTGCTGTCGGACAACGGGGCCCAATTTACAAGCAAGGCATTCCAGCGGTATATGACGGAGCTAGGAGTACGGCAGCAATTTACTGCGCCCTACACCCCCCAGGAGAACCCCACGGAGCGGGCGAATCGCACAGTCAAAAGGATTATATCGCAATATACTAAGGAGAAACAGAACACATGGGACGAGCTACTGCCGGAAATAAGCCTGGCCATCAACAGCTGTCGTTCCGAGTCCACGGGGTATAGCCCGGCATTTCTCACGCAGGGACGCGAGCTACGTCTACCCAAAGCGCTCTATGATGAACCGAACTTCGCGACCGGGGAGACAGAACAAACGCCAAATGAACGTGCAGACAGACTCAGGGAGGTCTTCCAGCTGGTGCGCCGGAACATGGCCAAGGCGGCACAGGACCAGGCACGTCACTACAATCTGCGACGGCGGAAGTGGACACCTGAGATCGGGGACAAAGTATTGGTAAAACAGCACCACCTATCGAATGCAGCAGAGAACTTCGCCGCGAAACTAGCACCACGCTACGATGGGCCATATCGGATTGTTGGCTTCACGTCTCCCGTCATAGTACAAGTGCAAGCAGCAGGAGACAAGCGTATTCGGAACGCTCACCTCGGAGAGCTAAAGCCTTTCATCGGCGAGACCTCGGCCTAAGCACCGAACGTCACGCACGAACATTTACCATCCATCCTTATCTCCTTATGCACAGTATCCAGCACTTGTAAAAACAAATTTTCTTTTCTATCCTCTAGAGACTCAAGTCCGCCGCCACGAGCACAATCAATGGACAAACGGTTCGAAGCAGCAAAGTCCCGATACCGGGCGCGGTTGGAGCAACTGCAAAAAGCCCAGCGACGCACAACCAGTCCAGGGGACGGGTTACAGGAGGTCCTCGCCCGGCCACCCGGAAGTCGACAGCCCATCGTGCGACTAGTCCGCGTGCAGCCAAATTCGACCGGCACCACAGAGATGGGACCACCACTGAAGCGTAACCGGCCAACGGCCCAGACCTCGCAGCCACCTGCGCCTGAGGACAAGCGCCGTTCTGCAAGCAGCAGCCAACGCAAGGACCGACGCGAGGGCCAACACCGACCGGCCAACACCGACCGACACGGGCCCAACCATCGACAAGCAGACAGCCACAACAGACGGGTAGCCCATCACGCTGACCAGCGCCGAGCGCCAAGCACACACGCGCGTGGGACCCGACCCACTAGCCAACACCGGTCGCGCAGTCCCCACCGCCGGAAGAAGAGCCCGAAACCACAGAAGAGCTCGAAACCACAGAAGAGCCCGAAACCACAGAAGAGCCCGCCAACTGCAACGGAACGCCAGATAACCAACCACTGCCCGAGGAAGAGCCGGATAACGGGCCCGCAGAGCCTGAGGTAATTGTGGTAAGCGACGACGAGGCAGCACCACTGAGGAGCCAACGTATCATCCAGCAGGAGTACGATGAGGTATGCTGGGCAGGAACCCGGAAACGGACGGCGACGATACGACTCATCCTCCTCGAGCACGGGCCCAACTTCAGTTCAGACGACCCAGCGCCGAACACACCGCAAACCGACCCGCCAACTGGCGAGTTCGGGGACGTAGCGCCCAACACCCCGCAGAACAACCCACCAGCCAGGCGCAAACCCGAAGACGAAGCGCCAACCACCCTCCGGACCGACTCGCCGATGAGGGGCATGGCCGATAGCCCAACAGTCCAGGGAACGCGCCGGTCGGACGGAGCCCTGGTGGCGAGACTGGCAAATGAGGAAATTCCCCAACTGGACACCCCGGAGGACGTCCTGTCCATCGGCGGGGAGGCAGAAGAGCTTGGGCCGACTCGGGTCAACAACCACACCCACGGACCCATACCGGAGGCCGTGACGGCAGCGATGCATAGCGCATGGGCGCAACGTCCCCCGTGGCAGCGATACGCGTTTCGCTGTGTAGTCGGCGAGCGCGCATACCGCATACGATTCTCTGCCACGGGCATAGTCAGCATCTCGCTCGTCCCCGGAAGTACAGGGGGGGTGTAAGGAGCCTAAATTTACACCAAATTTAACCCCTTACAACATAGGCATGTTGCCATTCTGGACGTAGGCCCTGGCGGCCACCCACCCACAACAGACAACGTCAACTTTCTCAACACCGTATCAGTTTGCTATTTACATTTTTTTACCTATTGTTTATACACTATTGAATGCAAAGTACTTATATACACATAGGCCCTATTATTGCTGGCATGGAGCCGAACATAGTTTATAAATTTACCGCTTGCGTTTCTTACATATTGCTTATATGCTACCGACTACAAAGTACTTATATACATATAGACCCTATTATTGCTGGCATGGAGCCGAACATAGTTTATTGATTTACCACTTGCGTTTCCTTGCATATTGCTTATGTACTATCGAATGCGAAGTACCTATATACATATACCAATTATATTATCTGCACCCTTATTGTTGGCATGAAGCCGAATATAGTTTAAAACATACGAAGCAGCGGTTATATTTTGAATTTGAATGTTAAAACGACAACAAAGTCTCGCACTATAAGATTTAGCACGGAGCCATGCACGAGAAAACAACAACAACGTCGCGCGCCGCAAGCATTAGACAGCTGCAGTTGGCGCCAGCCGTACGCAGTCACGCGAGACGACAAAGGAATCCCGTTAGGTCGCGAAGCATAGAGACAGAGGCAGCGCTTATGGGTAAGCGCAGGGCACACGGCGAAAACACATACGAGCGAGCCTCGCGCTGGGAAATTTTACCACGCCAGCGCAGGGCAGGCGAGCAGAGCTCGCACTATAAAAGAGCGCGCGTCAGCTCGATCTGGACAGTCTTCCGCTGGTCGCGAACCAGCACACTTGGGTCGAGCCAAGTAGTCAGCAGCAGCACAAGCCGTGACGCAGACAGGGTAAGTTCTTCTAGTAGTTAGCCTCCGTAGTGACTAGTCTCCTTAGTTTCGTGGGATTTTGCTCAGAGTCGAGTATTCACTCGGGTAAAATCGCCGCATACCGTGTAGGAGGTATACCGCTCAGAGTCGAGTATTCACTCGAGTGGGATTACCTTGTTTCCCGTAGCTTTCGTGGGATTTGCTCAGAGTCGAGTATTCACTCGAGTAAAGTCGCCACATCCTTGTGCCGTGGGTTACCGCTCAGAGTCGAGTATTCACTCGAGTGGGGTTACCACATCCTTGTGCCATAGGTGCACTGCTCAGAGTCGAGTATTCACTCGAGCGGGGATACCTTGTCTTCCGTAGCTTTCGTGGGTTTACCGCTCAGAGTCGAGTATTCACTCGAGTGGGGTTACCACATCCTTGTGCCCTAGGTCCACTGCTCAGAGTCGAGTATTCACTCGAGTGGGGATACCTTGTCTTCCGTAGCTTTCGTGGGATTTGCTCAGAGTCGAGTATTCACTCGAGTAAAGTCGCCACATCCTTGTGCCGTGGGTTACCGCTCAGAGTCGAGTATTCACTCGAGTGGGGTTACCACATCCTTGTGCCATAGGTCCACTGCTCAGAGTCGAGTATTCACTCGAGTGGGAATACCTTGTCTTCCGTAGCCTTCGTGGGATTTGCTCAGAGTCGAGTATTCACTCGAGTAAAGTCGCCACATCTTTGTGCCATAGGTTCACTGCTCAGAGTCGAGTATTCACTCGAGTGGGGATACCTTGTCTTCCGTAGCTCTCGTGGGATTTGCTCAGAGTCGAGTATTCACTCGAGTAAAGTCGCCACATCCTTGTGCCGTGGGTTACCGCTCAGAGTCGAGTATTCACTCGAGTGGGGTTACCACATCCTTGTGCCATAGGTCCACTGCTCAGAGTCGAGTATTCACTCGAGTGGGAATACCTTGTCTTCCGTAGCCTTCGTGGGATTTGCTCAGAGTCGAGTATTCACTCGAGTAAAGTCGCCACATCCTTGTGCCATAGGTTCACTGCTCAGAGTCGAGTATTCACTCGAGTGGGGATACCTTGTCTTCCGTAGCTCTCGTGAGATTTGCTCAGAGTCGAGTATTCACTCGAGTAAAGTCGCCACATCCTTGTGCCGTGGGTTTACCACTCAGAGTCGAGTATTCACTCGAGTGGGGTCACCACATCCTTGTGCCATAGGTTCACTGCTCAGAGTCGAGTATTCACTCGAGCAGGAGTATCTTGCCTTCCGTAGCTCTCGTGGGATTTGCTCAGAGTCGAGTATTCACTCGAGTGAAGCCCCGCAGTGCCTTTAGACCCCGCGATTTAAAAACCCCCGCCTTAGACTGGGTAAACCCTGGAACTGGATCAACAAACCGACTCGGAGTATACGACCGGCGCGCGCGTGTGCTGTTCCTGTGACGAAGCAGGGGCGTTGAGTCCCACCAAAGTACTTTAGTTATTGTGAAGTGTTACGTAGTGTTTAAGAAAGACATTGAAAATAAAGCAGCTAAATCACTGCATCCGCGTGAGAGTGTTTCTTTTCCTTTTCTTCCCAACAAATAAATATTTTGTAGCGAACCCTGGACGGCCGGTGAGGATACCCCGGCTCTAATTGTCGTCCGCCACAGTGCGGAGACTCGACGTAAGGAAAACGTCTCGTTACAGTGGCAGCAGGAGCACATGCAAATATGCAAACAATCAAATAAACACAAGCACACACACAAATACATGTAAGCGAGCACACCTTGTGGCTGAAGTGGCGTGTTGCGTAATTGGATTTCTCTCGATAATGATGACGCACACAGGCGCACGCACATATTCAAACATATGCTCACACCCACACACACACACACACAATTACAATTGCTGCCGGAGCTGAAGTGTTTAGGAGCGCGTGAAGCAGAAAGAGGTAGCGAACAGGAACAGCAGCTTCGAGCTCAGCAAAACAATATACAACGCCTAACAATATGCAACAACATTTCTATAAAGCGCTTCCAATTAAAAATGCAACTAGAAAATATTTCTTTTAGATTTTTCTATTTATTGTTTTTATTCATTCATTTTTGCAAAATATGAAATTTTTTTATACATTCTTTGCTTCGATTTTGACATAAGTAAAAAACTATATGTATATATATATAACTTAAAACTTTACGCATACATAAGCATCTACAAATGTAATTTTGCAAATTAATGAATGTAACTTACAATTAAAAGAAAGCATAATATAATGAAGAAAAAACAATGAGCAGCACAATTTTTGATATTTTTCTTTACAAAATGCTGCATACTTCATAACTAAGTTTGTGCGCTTACAAAAATTTAATTTTGTACAAAATATCAAAAATAAAAAATGTGCAATTTTTCGCATTTTACTGAAAAATGTGTTTATTTCGAAATTAAGTGATGTCTTTAGAAAAATATAATCAATCAAACTTGAAATGAAATAAGCTTCAATTCAAGATTGCTCGTCTTACAAAAAGAAACTTTCAACTCAACTCAATTCAAATCGACAGAAATTTTCAAATATATTTGAAAGAAAATGCAACTTTTCAAAGGCTTCTTTTTGCGAAGATTCTGCTTTGCTTCTGAAGCAAGTATTTGTTGTTGTTCTTTTTGTTAGTTAGCACATCAAACAATTCTCTGTAATATTTACATAAACATACTAAGTATATATGTATATAGGTATGTACTGTTTTATGCTATATTTCGATTTTATTTCTAAATGGAGTTGCTCATTGTAGATAGTCTTTTTCTTCGTCAGCTGCGTATCTTTCACTTCAATATGTCTAACTAAATATATTTTAGCTATTTTTATTATAAGTTGCCGCTTTAGCTGCAGTCTTGGCGAAAAGTATAGGGCACATTACAGCTGCCAAAATGCATTTTCCAATTTTCCAAGCATTGAATTTTGTATTTGCAATAAAGAAATTGCCTGTTTGAAGCATACAATTTTGACTTCTCAATTGACAAATATTTCTTTATTGAAGAAATGCAACTTTTGCCAAGACTGTAATAGCAGTTACTCGAAATGCCGGCATATATGTACTCTTTCATATATCCTACATACATGCACATACTTACAAGCATGAACGTGCACATTCGGCTATAATGATTTTTTATGCATGTGTCAATGTTTTCATATTACAATCTTTTAGAGAATTGTGCTTCTTTCTTTTGCTTAGATCTAACATATTTCTTTCTTGCGTTAGCATAGCTCATCAGTGAAGTTCCATTTTACTTAAGATATATACTTGCAATTACAGTTTTCAGTTTTACAACGGTTTTTCTTGTGTGCGCCTTTATTTCTTTAAGCTTTTACTTGTATTAAATGCCTTGCTCCTTGTGGTGTAGTTAATCCTTTTGATCTTTTGTCCACTTTAATACAAAATTATATCAAAATTCAGCTCTATAGCTTTAACGTGGAAGTCTTTCAAAATTGTTCATTTGCTGCATTATTTTTTTTTTGATTTTATGCACATAAGTCGAGATGGAATATATGCAGAAAATGGGGGAAAAAGCTTGCAAGTCTTGTAAGTGTGTTTGTTAAAGCACCTACAAGGCACATATGTACATACTTATAATAGTATGCATGCATACGTAACATAGACTTTACAGCGACTTCCTTTGAGGCTGACCAAAGACAACGAACACTTGCGAATTGAATATGCAAGAAAATCTGTGCAAAATGATTTCAATTTTGAATCGAATTCATGCGCAAAATTGTGAAAATTGTGCAGTAAATTAGAGTTGATTGAAATTTATTATAATTTCAGAGAAAAAAAAACTTACCAGCTGCCAACTTGCCAACACTTTTTCTATGCATTCAACAGAATATTTGCAGGCATGTTTGTACTAAGACTAAGCTTGTTGCTGCTGCACTTAACCGCTACTATAATACAGGCGGGCGCCTCAGTTGATGCAGGGCCGAACTACACGATGGTGGTGCGCTCCGCGGAGCTGGCGCACGTGCTGCTGCCGCCGATGCAGACGATCTGACACTTGATGTCGTCCTTGGCTAATTCTCAGGAGGACACCGTCTCGTAGTTGCCGCCGCCAGCGAGCAGGGCGCCGGAGGCCAGCAGCGGCGACTGCGTCGACGAGCTGCCGTACGCGGAGTGGGTGCGCGGCGAGGTGAGCAGCGACTGTGCGGCGCCGATGGTGATGTTGCCCGACGTGACGGACGAGGTGAGCGCGGCGGAGATGCCGTTGAGCTGTGCGGCGCCCGGATGTGGCAGCGTGTTGCAGCCGCTGCCGTTGGTCTGCAGCGAGCCGTTGGACTGGCCGCTCAGCAGCGGCATGGTGCAGGTGGTCGTCGAGCCGTAGGGGGAGGTGGGCGAGGTGCGCGTCTCGTAGGCCGGCAGGTAGGTGCGTCCCGGTATGCGTGTGTAGATGTTGGGCGGTGTGCGCGTGGACAGCAGCGCCGGCGGGGCTGTGTAGACGGGCCGCTGGGCGGCGGGCGCGCGCTGCGGCGTATTGTACAGGCTGAAGGCGGGATTCGTGGTCAGCGAGAGCTCGCCGTACTGCAAATGAAAGCGAAATTGCAAACAGAGTTTATTATTTAAAAACAAGAGTGATTTTATTAAGTCATTATATTTCAAAAAATTTTAATTATTTTATTGCAAAATATAGCACCTTAAAAAATACAATACATAAGCAAAAAAAAAAATGGTTAGCCCTGTTCGATTTGTTTCTGCACAACTAGCAACAAACCAGTCACCGAAGGAGACTAAGCACGAAAGCCCTCAGCCATTGGACTTTTTTCTCTCTCCCATCTAATTTTGCATATTTAATTTCATTTAGTTGGCACTACTTAAAGTTTCACCTGCCGATGTATGCGTGCCCAACAAATTACAGCTGACACGTTCGTGTTATTTACATTTGGCATGTTCAAAATGGCGCCTTTTCATGCTGCTGCCACTTGGTCAATTGCAACGCTGCGCCATTGGCAATAACTTTCCTTGGCTTAACCTCACTTAGAAATTGAATTTTACTGTGACACTTTTATTAGTTTGTTGGCAGTTTTTATTTGCAACAATAAATTTATATCATACATTTCTGCATGCCACATTCGCCACACAAACACACACATACACACACACGCAGGCACGCAGTGGCACGTGCACACATGCCACTTTGCTACTTTGTCAAAAACTTTGCCGCACACCTACAAACATGACATGTACATATGCATGTAACATATACATATATATGTGTATTTATATATGTGTTTGTGTTTGATGTGTATGCGTGCAAAAAACAGGGTGTAGCACAGCAGCGGATATGCCAATAATTTGCAAAATAATGCCATAGGCAGTGTAGCTGTAGATACAGTCATGAGCGTTACCCACAGCAAAATAAAACTGTCAAACGCTGCTAATTTACATTTAGACAGTAAAATCTGCAACAAATCTACAACTACGAAAACAGCAAAGGAAATGTCCTTCTAAACAATAAAAATTTCAATATTTGATTCAGACAGATTTTCCTTTACTAATTGTCGAGCTTTTCAGCTAAAATAAATTTCAAATTTCGTTAGATTATTACTTCTACAAATGTCTTTTTTTCAACTGCTATTAAATTATCATATCATCATACTATTATATAAAACGCTATTGCGTGCGCAATGTTTTGGTTCAGCTACCGTTACTTTGTTTACATTGAATGGAGCATTGTTTTTGCACATTGGTTTTGTACAGCATTGTTTTCGGTTGCATGTGATGAGAGTGAGAGAGAATGTTAGCATAGACTCGCAATGTTGTCGTGTTGTTCTCTGCACAGGAACAGTAATGCCTTTCATTCCACTTTCATGTGAAATGTGTTACATTTTGGTGGCTTACCGCTAAAACTTCTTGCCGTATGGCCACGGTTATTACTATTTAGTAATTTTTCCAGCGAAAGAGAAGTTTGCGAAAAATATAAGATTACAGGGGTAAAAACAAAACTAATAAAAATAGCCACATTGAACAATGTAAATGGCCGGAGATTTTCAGTGTTCGGTTAGATTTCGGTTGAAAATAAAAGAAGTTCAATTATGGAAGCAAGTTTTTAATTGAAGGCAAAAGATGAGTAACTTCCATAAATATTAAATATCGAAGGGTCATATTTTCATATATTTTTCTTTTTTACTTTGGGGTAGGGATTGGGGATAGACCAAAGAAAAGAAAAATTCAGTAATGGAATTTGCCGGAGAACTTAGAAATTTCCACCATTCTTAGAGAAATCGTAACTTAAGGGAAACGGGGCGGAAAAATGCATGTATTAAAATATTCTTAGAAAAAAATTCGTTCGCGATTTTCCCTGTTTCTTTCAAATTAAACATAAAATTCTGTAACAATTTTGTCTGTATTTTTATAAGCAAAATTTATAATTCCACCCTAATGCTGAATGCTAGGGGAAAAAGTGGGAGAGTCGCCGAAAAGCGGCGCGATACTGCTGGTATTTACTAAAAGTTCATTAACCTATTGCTAGCTATATCAAATTCGGAGTTATAATAAAAAAGGCATTATAATCATTTATATAACTTTAAGGTGTTTAACTTCGAATATGCGCTCTTAGTCATGTAATTTGTTTTCATATCTTGACGCAAGAGATCAGCTTGTCAAGTTTCGAATTATCAACTCGCAACATGCTGTATATGTACTATATGTAAATTTGTCTGTGTGCGTGTGCTAGCTTTTGCGCTGCCAACTGCTGTCAATTTAGCATAATTTCTATGCTTTTTTCGCTGGCGCTGCTTCTGCTTCGTGGCCATGTTAGCGTGATACGTGCTGTCGTGAGCTTCTTTGCCGCACTCAGTTCACACCTTCTTTCACTGCCCCCCTCCGCCCCGTTGCCTCTATTGTTTCAGAGCTGCTCAGCATCGCTTTGGCACGTGAGTCTCATGTTTCTTTTCTTCTCTTCTTTACACAATTTTTTTCTTCTTTTCCAATATTTGGCCAGCTCTTGTGGCTGCTTGCCTCAATGTGTTGCGCGGTATTGAAATGTGGCATGTCAATTCGTTTGGCAGCATGCAACGTATCCAGCACAAGGCAAGACCAACAAAAAAAACTAGCTCAATCGATAAGAGCCGCAAAGATACAAGCGCGCGAACAGCTGAAAGAGGGCGCCGCCAGAAAAAATGACAGTGTTAAATTCGAGCATTTGCTAACAGCTTCTTCTTCTTCTTCTTCCTTCCATACTGCCGTCCACGTCACTGACACTTTTTTAAAGCTTGCGCCAAATTTGCTAACTCGGCTTTCCGGCTGCCATGGAATGCCTTCATACCTTTGAATTGGGACTTACAAGAATATACTGAATAATTACGATTCCCGAATATGCTCATATTTGAATTTTCTTTTTCAAATCTATACTCTATCTATATAGCATATAGTGCGAATATGGCATGACGAATTGTGAAGAAGAGTCTCGAGTTCTGAGTACTGAATACTGAATACCTGGAACCACTAAGTTGCATATGTTTGCCATAAAAAAGCGAGTATAAGCAGCGAATTTGCAGCGCTAAAGGAACAAAGCCCGTTTATATGTATGTGTGAGTGTGCGTTTTTGTTTGTGGCAGGCAAATTTCAGTTTATGCTAAAGTAGCTCGATCGATAATCATAGCCGCAGTGTCATAAATATCGTTGTCACGTTTTATATTAAGTCATAAAGGTAACAGCAGCGGCACCAGAGCCAGAACGTCGCCGTAAAAGGTGACAAACAGCAAACGTGCTGGTGTGTGTGTGTGAGTGTGTTTGAGTGTGCCAGAGCGACAGGCACTAAAATGCGCATTTGCACAAAATTCACACGCAGAAAGTATTTTGTGCTCGAAATGGCTCTGATAGAGATGAGCGCTTGTGCAAAATTCAAACGAAAAATTTATTTAGGTGCTTTGAGTGTCCTTTAGATGTAGTAGTAGTGGTATTTTGAAGCACTCTCAGTAGCTTGCTCTTGTAGTTTATTTAAAATGGCAACTTTAATTTAAAAGGATTCGAGAAATTTTGGCTTTATGCAGAGAAAGTAATTATTGAAAATGTGTAGCAAGGGATCTGAAGAGCGCCTTTAAGTCGCCTCTGGCAGTGCCAAAGTTTATTCTAAGCAGATTTATTTGGTAGGTGTAAGGATCTTAAGGCATTATCCTGTATTTTGCGCTTAAGGTGGCCTACAAAGTTATTGCCTTGTTATGTGCATTGATACTACTTAAATAACAAAAGGAAAGCAGCAAATTTCTATTTTTGCAATTGAAAATATTAGAAAAATTTAATCCTATTTTATTTTACTGATGTATTGAGCAATAACTTATATCGATCGTAAATACGCACTTAAGCCAAGAAGTATTTTGTTGTTTTAGTAGTATAGGAAATGAGCAAAATTTGTGAATTAGAGCTTATTTGATTTTTAGTAATGCTCAAGTGTTTTGAACATCATTTTACAAAGTGTTATTTTCGGTTTTTAAAGGTATCTGAAATTATTGTGTTTGTATGTAGGCTAATAACAAAGCATTTTAAAAGTTATTTTGGTATCTTTTGAAGTGACTCATTAAGCAGCTTTTATTCATGCCTTTAGACATTTTGTTTCTGCACAGCGAAGAGTTTCCACAGCTTGCACATGTGTGCGTGTGTGTGTGTCGAACTTGAATGGAAAAGCAATTATAATAATATGATACTCACATACACTTGCATACAAGCACACACGAAAGCCACATAGTGGCAATGCAGGAAAAAAAGGACCTTCGACTAAAAGCCTAAATAACAAACACAAATTATTCACAATTAAGGCACGTTTATGTGCTGCCATTACATTTGCTATTAACCACACTGCACCGCCCGCCCTGACGCCGTTCAAAGTCCTGTCGCTGTCCTTTTCAAAACAGCCGAAAGTGACACAGTGGCTGTCAACGAATTGAGCATTCACAGATAATATTTCGTGACGCATACAAACGCCGCACATGCATGGTTTCTCATGGTGCTTGTAGTGGTGTGGTCCTTAGCGTTCGTCACTCATTATGAGTTTTATTAGCAAAAAACACGACACTTCCGTCTGTCCGTTCCCTTTCGTATGCAGCTTCTCGAAGGGTTCTCTGTCGCTGCTAGAACAAATGACAATACAAAGTAGGCATTTCCGTCGCTCTTATCATTTGCAACTTGCTGCGCACACACACACACACACACACCACACATCTGCAGCGCATACAGACAGGCGCACCCTACAACGCCTTAAAGCATGCCGCCTTATAACGTGTTAATGTGCTGCAGAAGTTTCTATTTTATGGTATCTTTTTCATCATCATCTTGCGTAAATGAGTAACTTTTGCTTTGTGCACAAGCTTCTGTGGGTTCGGTGGGGGGGAAGAGTGTGGCGGCAGTGTGAGGCGTTGACGTGCAGCAGGGGATGACAACGCAGAATTGTCTCGCATTATTGACAGTTTATCAAATTGATTTAACAACAATGGCGGCTGTTGTTTGCCGCTGACAAATGCCACAACAACACACACACAAAGACACACACACACTCACAGACACACATCAAAGCGTATATATGGCATAGTGTTGCAAAATATAGACAACTACTCGATATTTTGCTTTTGAGTGCTCGTTACAACTGGCATACAGACAACAGATACTTGCAGAACGACTGGGCCACGCCTTCAGTTGCTAAAAAGAACATGAGAAGGCAGTTGCAAAATGCAAAAAACGAGATTAATAACGCATTTAATACTACAAAATCGACGTTTTTGCCTAATAAAAAAAACTCGATAGTCAGCGAAAAAAAATCAAAGAGACTTTTTGACACAGAAACGTTAAAAGTTGTGTGATAAAATTTTAAATGGAGTTTGAGTATATCAGCTAAGTAAGTATCGACAAGCTCAATTGAGTAGCTATGAATTAAAGTGCGAGCATGTAAGCTAAATATCGAAGAGCTCAAATCTTGTGTAGCTATCAGTAGAAGGTAACCATTTTGTAGACAGTGAATACATTAGCGTCGCTAAACTCAGCAGCTACATTTGTTCATATCAAATACTCTATAGAGCTCATTGTATATACACATATATATATATATATATATGTATATATATGTATATGTGTGTGTGTGTGTGTGCAACATGAGTTTATCTGCTGCTGAGCGGAAATTAAGTGGTCATGATGAATGTAATTGAAGTTGAATGGAACTCGTAAAACTGCGTGGCACTCACAGGCAAGCACGAACGTAGAAGTTTTCCCATTGTTTGACAGTTTAATGCGATCCCTGTGAAGAATGTGGCGGAAAGTTTAGCTTTTATTGCATACTTTTGGTTGTCGAAACAATGCACAAAGTTTAAGCAACACCAACAAGTACCCGAAAAAACAGAACAGACACAGCCACTTAATTTAGAGACTGAGCGCTGAGAGTGGCAGACGAAACGCGCCAAAAAGTATGCTTGCAAATATTCGCGCTTAAAGTGACAAATTTGAATGGCGCCAAAAAATATGCTGCAGCAGCGCGATTTAAGCGCGTGCAACGAAGTGCGCTCAAAAGCAAGGCCCTCAGGCGCAATGCCAATTCGCTTGGAATTTAAGACTCGATTCAACTTCAAAGCAACAAAAATTTAACATACACTTTCAGTTTAATGCAAAGAAAAAATAAACTGTCCTTATGTTAGAAAACTTTTTTCATCAGTCCACTGAAATATTTTACAAATTTTTTTAACAAGTATATTTAATACTCCTCAGCTAAATTCAAGACAAATTTAATTAATGCTGATTTACTTTAAGTTGACAAAAATTGGTCTGGCAACCTTGAATTCAATTAAGAAGTTAGCAACAAAGCGCTTAATCCTAAAAGTATGCAATGCACAAAATAAAAAGCTCGCTTCAACACTTTGGCATGTTGCAGCCGCGGCGCACCCTACGCTCCCGCATCCCACGAACCCTTCGGATATATGCGAAAAGCATGCAGAAATACAAGCAACTGCTGCAACTTTGTTGCAACTAAGTGAGCGCCTGAAAGAGTGCAACAAAACGCGCGCACAGCGTTGCATATTCATGCGTTTAGATGGGGGAAGGGGCGACAGAGTCAAGCTGCCTCTATGTAACGCGCTTGCCACGCACGTCGCCATGCGGCAACACGCCCGCAAGCTTACTCCTAGCCGCTCGGAATGATGCTAGAAATATGTTACGCCCCTCACCTGCTTGCCAAAAGTGGGCGACAGCGAGGGCAGCGGCGGCGATGCCGCATTCAAGCGTGTCGGCGGCGTGTACAGTATGCGCTGCGACTCCATGTTGAGGCGGTCGAACGCCTTCTCCTCCAGATGGAATTCATCCTCGCTGTTCGCCTCCTGCGGCACCACATCGGGATTCTTGTCCTCCAGGCTGGAGTGGCTGCCCATGTTGCGCGACAGCGGCTCCGCGCTGCCCTTGTCCGCCTCGGTGGTGGTCGTGTCGCCGTTGGGGTGTCGCGCACGCTTCGTGCGGAACTTGATGAAGATCACAATGCAAATGGCCACCAGCAGCAGCGTGGCAATCACGCCGACCAGCGCGCCCAGCAGTGGCGTCAGCTGCACCAGCACGGCCGTAGAAGAGGCTGCGAATTGAAAGAGTAGAGCAGAGCAGAGCAGTTGTTTAGATATGAGCTGTGAATGACTGAATTATTGAAATGAAATATTTCGAGTTGACTCAATTTTTAGCTATTCTATATGTAAATTGTAGCCAAAAAGTGTGCAGAAAAATTCAATTTGCAGAACTTAAAATACAGACAGAAGAATTAAAAAATTCTATTAAAGAATTCTGACAAATTCTGGCGCTCGAAATAATCGCATTTTTTTAATTTGAAATTTTTTTAAATATTTTTTTTGCAATTAGAAATTCTTTCATAATTTTCATGCATTGAAAGTTTTGCAATAAATGTGAAATTGTTTCAACATTTCTTCAAAACTTAAAGCTGCTAGCAAAACTAATATTTTTTATGTAGATTTGAAATTTCGCATTGTATTCATTATTTGAAATGTCTTGGTCTTGGCTCCGGCTTGGGCTTGGCATTTCATCGCAGCAAGAAATCAGAAATTTCATTATCCATTTTTAAATGTGCAATGCTTTAAAAGTTGCCCACTTCAGTGGCAACTCTCTAGTTATGTCGTTGTGCCATATTCCAGCCTTCTTTCCAAGCACTTCCTGCTGTGCCATTTTTTCGTTTAATTTGGCCGCTTATTTTTTAGTCGCTTGCTCTGGCAACGAACTCACCTGTACGCAACAATGGCGCCGACAGCGTGCGTCCTCGCAGGCGAAAGGCCAACTTGCTGGCGCCCTGCGCATTCAGCGCCGTCACGCGTATCACGAACACGGAATCGCTTGGCAGGCGCTTCAACGTAAACTCCGCATATTTGTAGGAGCTATTGTAGAGTATCTGACGATTGAGCTCGTCGTAGACCTGCACGTGGAAGTGCTGCGGTATGCCGCCATCGTAGCCCGGCACGCATTGAATTTGCAGCGAATTGGCGGTGGCGTTGTAGGCAGTGCAATTCTTCAGCGGATCGGGCAAATCTGTGGGGTGGAAAAACAAATTCAAGATATTTGGTAAATAATTGCAGAATTTAGGGAGAGATTTGCTTGCGAAAAAGGGGGGAAAAATGTAAAATAAAGTAGTGCTGTGATTCGATAGCTTCAGCGAGAATCTGCTTTAGAATCTGAAGAAAACAAACTTTTGTAGATTTTCCAAGCATTAAAGCAGCTGCTTCAATTGGAACAGAAGAGAAGCAAGTCTTAAATGCAAAGCTTAAAATCTAAACATCGTAGGGGCCAGCCCTATTAAAGCGGCAAGGGCAAGAAGTAATTATCGCTGCCGCTTTTGCAACACATACATACACACTTACATACATACCCCGTTGCATTTAGCGCAGCGCACTGCAACCACTCAACAGCTGCCCCGCGCCCCTTACACACTCCCATAGAATAGAGCTCAAATTGCTGCTATTTCAACAGAACAAAGGCCTACTTTAAGGCGTTCAATCAACTGCTTTCAGCTGCTGCTTGCACTTTTGAAGGAAAAAAAAAACTTGAAGAATTGCAACAACAGCAACAGCTTGGACAAGCGCTTGTGGGTGAGGCTCTTAAACGAAATAGCTGAAAAAACGAACGAACTGGCGGCAAAGTGTAACAGCAACTTGGCGTGTTTATGTGCGTGTGTGCGTGTGTGTGCGTGTGCATGATCAAAAACTTTTGCAAATTCTTGCTTTTGCTGCACTTATTTGTAGGCTGCAGACATGCAAGTGATACACTGCAGAAAAATCTGTGACTAAAATTTAAACTGTTTCTTTAACTTGACATTTGAAGAATTTTTGAAGTAAAACTTCTTTGCGGAGGGGGGGGGGGGGGGGGTAAGCTTAAATTTTGTCAAACGGAAGTACTAATTTTCATATTGGATTCTTATTGGATTCTAATTGTGAAACAGCGCCTCTGCCGGCAAATTGTAGTTAATATAGTATTATTCCCATACTGTGTCCTGTGCAACCAACCCATCTGTTCGAAGTTTGGCCCGAAAATAATAACGTAACGCGTACGCAAAACGTAAGCGGAAAACGGAAAAATCGCAATTTTTGCCCCAAATCTAGAAAATTTCTGAATTTTTTTTGCTCCACGCGACGGCGACGGGGTTAAGGAATGCAGCGGAACGCATTCCGGGCATTTTTCACGCCATTTCAGGCATTGTGGACGCAAAAACTACTTTTCACGCATGCGATAAATTTATCCCATGCAACATCGTCCTTACGTAGTTTGGCAAAATCCGAAATCGCATGCGATTTTTGCTGATTTTGTATGCAAAAATTTTTCCGTTACTAATTTTGCGATTTTTCGCGTTTTTCGTTACGTCATTTCATCTGCATTACGTAAGAAACTTATTTTTTTTCATGTAATTTTTTGTTTTAATTTGTTTTCCGGCATGTATTGGGGGTTTGGGCATTGCACTGCGTGAAAGTTCTTTTCGTTTTTGAAGTAAAACTTCTTTGCGGAGACAGGGGTAATCCGAAAATAATGTAAACAAAATGATTGAACAAACCATAATTCAGGAAAATTGAATTGGGTTAAATGATAAAGTTTAAAGACAAGCATATTTTTTAGTAATAACAAAAAGGACTGAAATTCATCAAAAATAATTCAAAAATTAATAACTACTCCGCACACGACGCGTATAAAGATATTGTCGTCATGACAAATTTAACGTTGACTTTTCATTCAAATTAAGAATGAATGAACAAGTTACTAAATATTTTGGTAGGAAATAAGCAAATGAAAAACTACAGAAAAGTTGATAGGTGTAAAGAAGCAATAAATAGTAAATCCTGAAAAACAAGGGGAAAATTGTCAAATGAAAAGCAAATTTGCTACAAGCCAAGAACCTGCAAATGTGTGAAAATGTTCAAAAAAGGATATTTCTACGCAGCAGCCGCGGCGCAGCTTCGATTCTCTTCGAATATGCAAAGGCAATTCAAAGGAAATCGAGGCCAGCCAGACAGACTGTTTGTCCGTTGGCAGACAGACTGAAATATGAAACTCCGCCACATTGTGAAGAATATGAATAAATGAAATGAGCTATCGAACAGATGTTCAACTAGAATCATCGAAATGAAAGTGAGCGAGAAGCTCTAGAGTCTAGAAGGTCGGCAGCTGCTTGCGGGAAGAAGTAAGAGCTATAAAAGGCCATCGGCGGCACTACAGAATCAATCGGTTTTCGAATATTAAGTGAACTTCGTGAAATATCGAAATGGAAGACAATTCAACTGCAACTTGCAGTCTGCAGAATGCTGAATAGTACAAATAATTGTAGCAGTGATTTGAATTGTAAATCTCTAAATTCACTCGCGCTGTAGGGCCATTTATTTATTTATTTAATATATATTTTAATAAATTTTCTCAGTAACCTTCAGCCGGTTTATGTGTTTCATGTTCAAATAAATGCTGCGATCAATAAAAATAGCAACAATCAATCACTTTCGAAAAATTCTATTGTCAACACCAATTACGATGTTATGCGATAAAATATGTTTCATAATTTTCAAACCATAATGCCGGTATCACACTGCTTCCGATTCTTGTCGGCGACACGCTTCCGACTCTTGCTAACTGTCGTCGGCAGTGTGATAGTGCTACCGACTGTAGTCGCCGACGTTTGTCGACGACAGTCGGAAGCAATGAGTCGTCGACAAAAATCGGAAGCAGTGTGATACCGGCATAAGCCTATTGTTGCTACTTTAGAATCAAATATCACAACTTCTAATGCAACTGATGAAAATTATGCTACTGAATTAAGTAAATAAAATTTCTACCATTAGAAGTGTTGAATTTATTTACATAAGACACCTAAACAATATAACATAAATGTATGTATAATGATTATCAATCAAGGAAAGCACGAATTTAATTTAATTGTCCAAAAAAAGTTTTACTTCAGCCGTGTGGCTGAAGCGCACGTGTTTTTTTTATTAACAAAGCTTTCAAGTCATCTTCACAGATTTCCCAGCGCTGTTTCAAATTGTCAATTTTATTTTAATTATATTACAGTTTCATAAGAATTTCTCTAAGTGTGCGACGGAAATTAAACAACTTTAAGTGAAAGAGAATAAAGCAAAAAGGGAAACAGCGGCACTTTGGATCTAAGCCGAATCGATGCCAACAAAACGGCCGCATTTTTCTTAACCTGCATCAGAGGCGCAGAGGCAACGCACTTACCTCAAGTGTGTGCATGTATGCTAGACAGAGAGAGTGTGAAAGAGAGGGCGAGACTGCAGTGTGGAGCGAGCGAGCTCGTATGGCGGGGCTGGCAGACGCATTGAATTGATGTTACTCATACGCCTCGTGCGCTTGAAGCGCATCGTTGACCCTAAAAATGTGGCAATGTGGCAAGTGCTCACTCGTACCATAATCCACTTCAACGCTTATTCTTTCACACGCCGACCTGCCGAGTTAACTTTTAGCACTTTGGAAATTCTTTTTATTTGCTTGCCTGCCTGCGTTTGCTTTGAGCAGCGAAGCCTACACACTTAATGCGTGTGTGTGTGGGTCTGCCTTTGTATCTAAGTGTGCATGTGTGTGTGTGTGTGTATTCGCATGGCAGCACATTGCAGTTGTTGCAACTGCCTGTGGCAACTCTGTGCTGCTTGCTAATTTAACATTTTAAAGTTGCCATAAATTGCGTAAAATGCGTGCTCAAATTTTATGCCATTGCATTTACGCACACAAGCGTAAATTTCCAATCTAACTGAGTGCCAAAGCAGCTCAAAGCAAACTAATTACTTTAGATGCGCGCATTTTGTGTAGCTTGAGCCGTAAAAATAGCTTCAAAAGCAAAAGAAAATATGAAATCATCAATTAGCAACACACTCAAATCACAGCACACACACACACACATACACAAATTCTTGTGCCTACCGAACAGCAAGGTCTAACAACTCGTTGCTCTTGAGTGCCACTTTCTGCATACATACTCACTGAATTGCTACAGGCGCCAGCAGTGCAAAGGTCAGCCCTTTACGAAAATCATGCTTTCTCGAGAAAACATAACCAAAAGAGCAAAAATGTCGATGTCTGCGTTTAAGAGTAGTTTAAATCGGAACAGGACAACATTTTGTACTATCAAATGTATTTTTCCTAACCATTTCTTATAGAGAATGCGTGCAACCCATGCAAACTTTTAGAGAAACCTTTGCTACGTTCACACCGAATATTGCATATAAATCAAAATATTCAGCTCTTCTGCTGAATACTTTTTGTTCAGACCTAGCCTAGTCTTCCGATGGCATTAGTCTGTTGGGCTTGCAGACAGCCATCTCTCTCACAGCAGAGATCGGAATCAAGGCTTGAAATTTAGTTTTTCCTTTGTTCTGCAGCCATCTGCCCGCTTGTCAAGCCATCGAGTTGGAAATGTTTATTCATTCAATTTAATAAAATATTCCTTTTATGCTTTTCAAGATACTAACTATTGTGTGTGTGTGTGCATGTGTGCAGCTGTCAAAAGCAGCGCACAAGCTACGGAAATGAACTGCGTTACTTTTCTGTGAGCGAATTTACAAACAAAGTCAGCTCAGTTCTGGCAAACATTGTAATTCGTTTTTAGTGCCTTCAAAAAATGGCAAAATAACAAAATTGCTACAAATTTAATTGCTGAAAAATGAAATATGCAATATTTCAAAAAAGTCACAAAAAAGTGAAATTTGTCAAAAATTGTCATGAACATTTTAAAGCAGCTTCATTGTCAAATGCAGCCATAAAACTCAGCGGGAGAGAACAACCACAAAAAGTTTTATAGGCACAGGCCGACGCGCTGACTGACTGACAGGCAGGCAGACAGGCTGCCATAGACATAAAATAGTATATTTGTGTGTGTGTGTGTGTGTTGAAATAATACAACATTTTGCAGGCAGATATTTGCCATTGAAATTAAAATGCGCAGCACAACTTCAAATGAAGTGCTTTTGTTTTATTGTTGTTGTTATTGTTGCTTTTGTTGCTGTAAGAGTGAAAGCGCAAAAAAGCTGCAATGGCAGCAGGAAGTGCTCCTTACAAAATATACACATATTATGAGTAGAGATGCATGTGCAGATGTAGACATGTATGTATGTATGTAAGTGGAATGCTGAGCATGTCAACAATGGCGCATATTCAATTTGACAGTTGCTGCTCTGCTTGCTTGCATGTAGTTGTGAGAGTGCTTCTGTGCAATTTGGCAAAAACCATCGAGAACGTCAGCTGCTGTGGTCCTCTGATATGTGTGTAATTTGAGCATGCCAGAAGTGGCAACCAAAATGAGGCACGCTGAAAAATAGCATGTTCTTTTTTTTGAAGCTTTTGTTTTAGAAAACACTGCAAGTGGGAGATCGAAGGGAGAAGATAAGAAAAGGAACTAAGTAACAAATTGATTTAGGGCGCCAAGAGTTATAAGACAACAGATTATGAGTAACTCGTTGGAATAGAATGTGTAGAGTTCTCGACTGAGCTCTGCTTCTGAGAATGTGAATTTCTCATTCTCTGCTGCTTGCATGCAATTCTGAGTTTCGTTGTAGCTATTCTGAACTGTTGATGAAGCCATTCACTATCGATATGGATTAAAATTGCTGCAAGAAATAAAATTTTTTTCGCATGGCTTATATAAAAGCAATATGCTGCACTATAAAGAACTCATCGGGCAGAATCAATTAAATAATGTAAATCAGTTGTTCTGCCATTGCAAAGGCACGTTTGCATAAAAGCATACTCACAAACACAGATAGCAGATATTGTAGGGGAGAGGGCGGTACCTTCGTCCTTGGGGCACATTCGTCAAAGGCGATTTCGGTATGAAGGAGTCATCGGACATAACTGTTTATTAGTAAAAACTAACCCATAACTAGCATAAATATCCCTCACAAAGTTTGCCATCTCTATCTGAACAGCTGATATAGTTACATTTGATTTTATGTTTTCGCGCTTCGCTCCCGAATATTCAGGTCGGTAACGTAAGAAGTTTGTGCTGTATTTATACCATTATTTCGAACAAAATTGTATTAGTATTACTTTAATACTAATTATTTTGTAAATAAAAGTGTATTAAGTGAAAATAAACCACTGAAATTAGAAGTAAAAAAATAAAAAGAAAAAAAGTGACACCAGGGCAGACTCGTCTTTTTTTCATGGGGCACATTCGTCAATATAACTTCACAGGTACTAAAAATCGAAATCGAGTTGAAGCTTCCAAGACCCTCGAACCTGGCTTAAACCTCCCGTAACCACACAAAATTAATATTAGGGTCGATCTCAGCACTTTAAACATTATATATAACAAATAATTTATAAAAAAAATTTTACAATAACTACCTTTTTTTGAAGATCTTAAACATGATTTTTTTTAATTTTTTTAATGCAAAATATAATAAATACGTGTTGTGTAACCAAAAACATGTCTTATTTAGTCTAAACAAGATTTTGTATCACCTTATGGTACTTTAAAGTGTGAATGCCGAAAGTGCCCCGCCAAATGCCGAAGCTACCCTGGCATGGGGGCACATTCAGCGAAATGACTTTTTTTACTAATCATGATAAAAATAATACAAACGCAACTTTTTAAAGAAATTTTAGTATAACATTTTATTGTTAAATAATGAGGTATTGTAACAGTCTAATCGGTTTTTAAATATATTGATTACCTTCTGAAATACAGGCCTTCAAAAAAAAAGAGACGAAGGTACCCCCCTCTCCCCTATATGCCTATGCTGAGTGTCTGCTTCTTTAACATGCAATTAAAAAGGATATACGCGCAGCAGAAATACGCTTACACTCAAGCAATTTGATGAGTGCACTGTTGATGCTGAACTAATTTATGTGACTGCTGTCAGCTGTCAAATAAAAGTTTCTTCATATTCGAGATCAGTTAAGCGTAAAATTCATGAGGCATATCAAATAAAATATGAATGAAAAAGCTTTCGAACAATAAATTTTGCTATTTTTTATGAAAAAGAAAGTTTGCGTACATATTGACAAGAATAAAATTGACTTTCTATATAATTGTTTAATGTTGTTTCCGCTTATTCTTTTTGGCAGAACAAGAAATGAAAGAAATCAGTATTTTCGACTCGATCTTTTTAAACATGCTACCAATAATTTTCTTGGCTGTGTAGCTGTGAGCCTGCCTTCATGTAGGTCAGCTGCGAATCATTGGCTGTGCTTGATTTTTAAATTAATTTGCATTACGATTTTACACACAAAAAATACAGAAAAACGAAAATGATGTGATTTCTGTCACATTTCAAGCCTTACCAATACAAACAAATTTATTTCAGCGGCTTTGTGCACGTGTGCTTGTGTGTGCTTATATGTATGAAACAAAGTGCATGTGTATGTGTGTGTGAAGAGCACAGCAGCAAAAGCCAACATAATCTGCTGTAAAGTTGACGTGTAAAATAAATTAATTGTATATAAAAAAGGACACACACAGACAGTGGCTGTTAAAGTGCACACCACACACACACACACACACAAAATGAGAAAGCGTCAATGTGTTGGTGAAAGTAATGATGAGCCTGCTTTCCGCCTTGCGCAAATGACATTTTCGCACACACACACACACATGCAAGTGCGCACAGAAACACAGCCAGAGCTCGTGCTCAAGCCGCTGGCATTAATTAACTTTTGCACACGTCACGCCAAAGTGTTTGTGTGCAAAATTAATTGCATTTTTCACTCAGTGCGTTTATGTGCGAGTATGCGCATGCATGAATTGCTATGCATGAGCGTGTATGTGTGTTTATATATACATATATTAAGGTGGCAGAGTGCAAACATTTGTGCGACCGGAAGTCGCTGGAAATGGAAAGGATAAAATGTTGAACAGCTGTGGGTGGGAAGGTACAACAAGTCGAAACTATGGCATACCACTCAAGTTGAAAATGCCTTTGAAATTAAATGAATAATTCAAAAAGCAGTGAAAAAGCATATTAAGAAAGAATTTAATTCAATTAAATTTGATTGTGAATCCTTTGAGAGCTCGATAAGAGAGGAAAGCAAAGTAAGAAAGAAGAAGATTTCTCTAGATATAGGGGAGAGGGGGGTACCTTCGTCTCTTTATTTTTGAAGGCCTATATTTCAGAAGGTAATCAATATATTTAAAAACCGATTAGACTGTTACAATACCTCATTATTTAACAATAAAATGTTATACTAAAATTTCTTTAAAAAGTTCCGTTTGTATTATTTTTTTCATGATTAGTAAAAAAAGTCATTTCGCTGAATGTGCCCCCATGCCAGGGTAGCTTCGGCATTTGGCGGGGCACTTTCGGCATTCATACTTTAAAGTACCATAAGGTGATACAAAATCTTGTTTTGACTAAATAAGACATGTTTTTGGTTACACAACACGTATTTATTATATTTTGCATTGAAAAATTAAAAAAAAATCATGTTTAAGAGCTTCAAAAAAAGGTAGTTATTGTAAAATTTTTTTTATAAATAATTTTTTATATATAATGTTTAAAGTGCTGAGATCGACTCTAATATTAATTTTGTGTGGTTACGGGAGGTTTAAGCCAGGTTCGAGGGTCTTGGAAGCTTCAACTCGATTTCGATTTTTAGTACCTGTGAAGTTATATTGACGAATGTGCCCCATGTCACTTTTTTTTCTTTTTATTTTTTTACTTCTAATTTCAGTGCTTTACTTTCACTTAATACACTTTTATTTACAAAATAATTAGTATTAAAGTAATACTAATACAATTTTGTTCGAAATAATGGTATAAATACAGCACAAACTTCTTACGTTACCGACCTGAATATTCGGGAACGAAGCGCGAAAACATAAAATCAAATGTAACTTTATAGAGATGGCAAACTTTGTGAGGGATATTTATGCTAGTTATGGGTTAGTTTTAACTAATAACAGTTATGTCCGATGACTCCTTCATACCGAAATCGCCTTTGACGAATGTGCCCCAAGGACGAAGGTACCCCCCTCTCCCCTATGCATTTCGTCAATGTTCCTAAGGCAAAGGATACAGTTTGTCTAGCCAAGCAGCTGATATTTCAGAACCCAAAATGACGAACTCACGAAATTTCGCTTTCGCACGAAATGTGTGGAATCTTTGTTGGACGAATTTCGCTTGTGCGACGGGAAGGGGGAAACTCACCTGCGGGCTGTATGTGATACCAGCACGGCTGGCTGGCGCCCATCGCATTGCTGGCCACGCAGGACACTGCGCCGAAGCTGTCGTACGACTCGACATGGTAGCTGTAGACGTTGTTGAGCGGCGCCGGCGGCGTCGTTGTCACCAGCAGGCGATGGTGCTGCTGCTTGTGCAGCGCCGCAAGCCGTTTGCGTTCCGCCAATTGAAACTGATTGCCGGCGTGCGCCAGCTCGTGGCCGGCATGTGTGGCAGCTTGCTGCTGCTGCTGCTTGGCGCGAGCTTGCTGCTGCTGCTGTGGCTGCTGCTGCGGAGGCAGCTGCTTGCCGTCCAAATGATTCCGGTGCATGAGATTCGAGTAGACCATTTGCGTGTAGGGCACTTCCGCCGCACTGCCATAGTCCAGCTCGCCCGCATCAGCCACATCCAGTTCCGCATCCGGCGCCCCGTCATGCGCACTGTCCTCATACTCGCGCTCATCTTCATCTTCGAAGCGCATGCTGGACCAGACCATGCCGCCACCGCCCAGCACGCTGCTGCTGGCCGCCACGCGTCCATGCCGGCCCAGCACGAATTTCTGGCCGTGGCCGTGCTTCCGCTTGCTGCGCTGATAATATCCGCCGGACGCGTGACTTGCATCCGCATGCAGCAGCTGCTGCTGGAAGCCTGCGGCCGCGCTCGCCACCGTCGCCGGCAACTCGACGAGGCTCTCGAGCGAGTTGTTGAAATGCCATTTGTAATTCAGATTATCGAGTGGATTCGAGTCCACTTGACAAGTGATGTTGATGGTCTGCTTGAGTGCGGCCCGTATAATCGTTGAGTCGTACTTGCAGGCGGGCGCATCTGTTGAATAGGACAAAGGAATGTGATTAGGCATTGTGAAAATTTTTTTGCTTTTTACTAAATTGTTGGCTGCAACAGTTTAAGGCTTTTTGTTGCAATTCATTAGAATGTTTGAAAGGCAAAAAATTGCTGTAATCAGGGAATTTTGAGAAAATGTAAGTCAATAACGCTCTATGATTAAAACTATGCACAATATAAAATTAAATTTGAATTAAAAATTTCTAAAACTTAAATTATTTTTGAATATTACAACAAGAATTTTTCCAGACAGAAATCGCAACAGACAATTTGACTTTTGCAATGAATCACAGAAAGAGACTCACATGAGTCATTTCAATTGCTGGCACTTTTGTCAAAGTAGACGTTTAAATAAATTGAAATTCGTTGCACAGCTTGAATTAAAATACTAAACAAACTTTTAAGTTGTCATATATGGACCACAGCCGCACAAAGCAGAAGGCACTTCCTTTGATTGGTAAAAGATTAAATTCGACTGTTCTTCCGCTGCTCATTTGCAGTTCCAAGCTGTTGGAACTACTCCGAAAATCAAAGCAACGCTTGCGAAGACAAACTTTGGCTGACAAAAGCGCACAAATTTAATTTTTTCCTTTAGATGCACACATTTTCTTACAAAATAACATACTATAAGCTGCTCTTATGAAATGAAAACTTTTCAAAGTCCCCGAAAAACTTTAAACATTTTTAATTGAACAAATAATTTAAATGCTCAAACAAAAAAAGTTTTCAGCTGAATTTGGCTGAGGGGGGGGGGAAGGAAGAGACTGTTTGTTTGTGATGCTTTGTGCCAAGATATTTTAATGCCAAAGCAAGTGAAATGAAAACTTGCCAGCAGAGCCACAAAAAGAGAAATTGCCTTGAAATTCACTTTAAAAGTTTGACTTTAATCCATTGTTTTTTTTATGCGCACTTTGCTGGCTTTTTGCAGCTGAGCAGCTGCAAGTGTCCTGCCGCAGAAGAGTAAGCAAAGGGATGATGCGGCTTGGCACGGCTTCTGCTGGCTTGCACTTGCTGGTGGTGGCATATGCCAGACAGCCATGCATTCTCTGCTGCCCTTCAGAAGGTTGCCATATTGTAACAAAAGTGCTACAACAACAACAACAGCAGTCAGAGAAAAACAATTGCACTTGAGGCATTTTATATGCATAAGCAAAAGAAGCAATCGAAGGCAGTGTTGCAAAGCAGCGGAAGCAGGCAACGGAAACGGAAACGGAAATAGTACCAGGCAAAGGATAATGCTTTTAGCTTTTTGTGCTGTCATTGCCTTTTGCATACCCTGCACATGCTGCTTTTCGGAAAAACTATGAATTCCTTATATTAGTACTGACGTCATAAAGCTACGTCTGACGTATGTATGTATGCGTATAATAATCAAGCTTCTAATGGCAGCAAGCAATGTGACAAAAAATAGGTTAAAAATTTGTCAAAATCAATTTCTTATAATTTTCTTAAAGCAAAATATTTCACTAAATGGCAATTTATTTCTCTTATGCCAAAGTCTGTTGTTATAAGAGTACAAAGCAGCAGTTACTTACATTTCACATCCAAGTAGACCTCATTGCTGGAGACGCTGCCCTGTATGTTGCTGGCACGGCAAAAGTATTGTCCATGCGAGCTCTTCGAGATGCCCTGCAGCACGAGCGTCTGATTCGAAATGATTATGCCACGCGATGAATGCAACTGTTTGTCCTGTAAAGCAACAAGCGAGAGAGGGAGAGTGAGTGAGTGAGAGAAAAAGAGAACAGTTTATTATTACAAACAATGTACATAAAGTGTATGAGAGTAAATTTCAAGAATATTAAGAATGAAAAATAAGCTTGTAGTTGCCAGCGCAGAACTCAGCAGTGGCCAGAGTGGCCAACGTGTGGCAAAACATACACACACACAAAATCACTACCAACAGCTTAAAATGAAAGCAAAGTAGTTTGTACAGAAAATGGAATTTTTAATGATAAACTGGCAGAGACACAAGTAGAAAAGTAGAAAGCCACGCTGGCCAAAAGGCAACCCTTTTGTGCTTGCCTCGCTGAACATGAACATGTCGGCACAAGCGCTGCAAGCTTGTCCGGCAACTGCTGGCATCACACAGCACAAATCTGTGGCCGACTTTTAGGGCGCGCTTAAAGGACCTGTGCCTTCCATCGAATAGGACGCTTTAAAATTTTCCTGCTTCTCTTTAAATTATTCGCTTGCTATCAGCCGCTTTGGCTGCTGCCATTCGCGCTTTATCCTCAGCTTTCCCATTTTCTTTGCTTCCAACTTGTTTTTACCCATCCCTTTCCTAAGGCTGGCAAAGAAGATGACTGTTAATTTACAATTTATCGCCGCTTTATGCCATTTTTCACTGCACCACAATGCCACAGCGTAACGCCAATGATTACCTTCCTTCATCTTGTATTCTATTGCTTCCGCACAATTTATTAGCACATTTTTCTTGCACACACACACACACACACAGACAGACACACTGGCTCTGCGAAAGCAGACAACAGCAACAGCAACAATGACAGCGACCGACAACAACAACAGCAACAACGAAGACAACAGCAAACAAATGATTTTCCATTCAATTTCCTCGGATTTCCATGAGCGTGTTTTCATCAATGCTATCGCTTATGCCACTCCCCCCGCAGCCGGCATGCCGCAATTCTATGCTACTTTGCACTAGCACGGAATCTACAACAACCACAGCAACAAAGTAGCGCTGTATAGCGCCAATAAATATGCAATGACATTTCAGCTAAATGCACTGCAGCGCCCGCGCTTTCCCCTTGCCAACAACAGCAACAACTACTGAGCTTCATGAGCTCATCACTCAAAGGGTAACAAGCAAGTTAGAGGCGAACACAACACACACACACACACACACAGAGCCATCTATACAAACACAGTGGCGTCTTCCAAATGCTTGAGGATGTTGAACTTGATGGGACGATATAGTTGATAGGGTCTTGAACTTGATTACACTCTAAATTTCATTGATCCATCTGAGATTTTTGGATTTTTAGCAAAAATAATTCACACAAGAAATTTATGAGAAACATATTGAAAGAAGTATTGGAAAATATATTGAAAAGTATATAGCAAAAGTGTGGAATTATTCTGAAGAGTAGCACATTTCAGAATAGTAAACTTATGTATAAAAAAAATGCATGTAATAAAATATACATAAATCTTACGACGTCCGCTATCAAATTGCCAACATATTCGAGTGCTAATTTTGTGGTCAGCTCAATGTTGCCAGATTTTTTTTTCAAAAAACTGTAAATTTCCAAAATAAAAACTGTATTTTCAACCAAAAAAATGTAACCTTCAAAAACGAAAATATTTTTGTGAAATTATGGTCATAAATGACAAGCAAATTGCCGTTTCGAAGCAGAGCTGCAATGTAATCACAGGGTTACCGTGACATTTTTTTTTAAAGCTGGGAAAAATGAATAATTTTTTTGGTAATTTAAAAAAAAATGAAAATCTGAAAATAAAAAAAAACTGTAATTTGTACTAGGAGGTAATTTTAAAAACTGTAAGCTGGTCTAAAAAACTGTAATTTACAGTTAAAACTGTGAATATGGCAACATTGGGTCAGCTCTATTTTGGAAAAAAAATGCAGAACCACAAGTTTCCAACTTGAAAATTCGGTTGAAAATTGTTTAAAGAATTTTTTCCATACATATGCAAAAGAAATTCACAGATAACTCTTTCGTGTGCTCTAGTAACAAAAATTTCAGAGAAATGGTTTCTCAAATCCATTCTGGTTTCATAAAAAATCTGGAGATACTGCTCCATTTCCTTCGTCATAGCCATCAGCAAGAAAACCTGACGCTATTTATAAAATTATACTCAAATTCTTTTAATTTTTCACTTACAAAAATGTGTTTAAGGACCTGTTAAAAAGGCTTATTGTATAAGTATTGAATTGTTGGAACTGTTTAAAGTTTTACTATTCCTTTAAGTCTGTATGAATTGTTCATTAATTCTAGGCTTTATAAATAAATAAATAAACAGTTGCTATCGGTACAGTAATTTATTATTGGATTTTCTGATATTTGTTATTAATGGTTAAATTTAAATGAATAATAACTTCGATGACTTTAAGTATAATAACAGCTTAGGATATAGTTATTATGACTTCAAAACTTCGCTGTGCACCTTTAAAAGGTGGCACCCTTATTGGCGCATAGCTAAAGACGCCACTCTGCACGACTGCATGCTGTGAGCAACTAAAGCATCGACATTGTTGACAAATGCAATGTAGACAACATGTACGGCAACAAAAACCACAACAACACGAGCAACAACACGGGCAACATTAGCAGCCGCTGCATAGCAATATCGGTCACAAAAGGTTATAAAAATAACGAGCAACATTTTGCAACATGGCTCGGGGGGGGAGGAGTCAGGCTTTTAGCTTATTTCCCCTCTACACTTTCCGCTTGTGCGCTCTTTCCGCTAATCCTTAAAGTATGCAGTGGCGAAAGCAAAGTAACCATTAGGGCGCATTTCCGTACGCCAAGTTTAATGGGCAGGAAAAGCGAAAAGGACAACAGCGACAAGGAAGTGCGTCGGCGGCGTCATAAATATTGCATTAGTGCGCTGGGAATGCAAGCAACATTACTGCGCAAAGTTGCAAAGTACTGTGAATGCGCCTGAAAGCATGCGCCGGTGGCTGCTTAGAAGCTTTGCTAATCTGTTGCTACTTTGTGCATAAAAAATCGGCAAATTGTGGCTGAGTGTGCTTAAAGTTAAGGTGAAATGTAAGCCAAAAGAATGGTTGACGACATATGCTATATGCTTTGTATTATAAATTGAATATCTGTAAATATTATCGAAACTTCGAATTGATTGCTGACTTTTTTAAGAAACTATTAGCTAACTTCTTATACATAGTTTAAAGTTTAAGTACAAGTTTGATGTTTTATATCTGTTTAATTAAAATTAAAATAAATGAATAAATGTGCTGCTTCTTCTTTATACTGAAATATCTCGTCATAAGGCTTAAGCTTAACTGTTTGAGGCCTCATTTCTAATTCCTATGCCATCGTAATCTATTGACGTGTCAGCGCCTTGAAGCATGCTACAAGTTGCGCACAAGGCTAATGGCTCACTCAAAGCTGACTTCAAGTTTCCTTTTGCTTGTTTATTTTTCGGCACTTCAGCAATCTTTTATCTTTTCACAAATGATTTGAAATGCTTTGCACTTTCCGCAGCGACCCTCAGCGCAAAAATATGCAAAGCTGCTATTTACTTTTGACAATTTATGGACGCACCTAATACGCGCTCTTCCCCCTTTCACCCTCGTTGGTTGTTTTCCCTAACTCAAGCGCTCTCGCTACGAACTTAAAAATCCAACACTTCAGCCTAAATACACACCATGCTAATGCAGCCAAAAAGCATGCTTCACTTTTTCTACTTTTTATTCTTTTCGACATTTTATTGTTTCAGAGCTTAACATTTCAAATGCTTGCGTAAATAAACATTTTTGCATTTGCGTTTCTTTCAATATTTACGCAAGTCATAATGCATTGAGAGTGGCTGTGCCGCAGTCAGCAGCTACCCCCGCTGCACGCTGACAGCGGGCACAAAGTCCAGCACACTTTTTAGCATTTTTCGCAAATATTATTGCCTGTTTTTAGGCTATTATTATGACTCAAAGCTTGGCACTTGTACATAGCTCCATTTTTTTTTACCATTTCATTGTCACGTGCTGGCTTTTTTTTCTTGTTATTTTGAATTTGTTGCGCATTATTTTGTGATTTTTTTATTAATTCTAAATCATTGTCAACATCAACATTAGACTAAAAATAATATGCGGCAGTCATATTTTTAGCTTGAAAAGCATTTTCTAGCAGCCATAAAAGCAGGCACACGCTAGCCGCCAGCAAGAAATTCAATTACCATATACGCGCACACACATACACACTCACACTCACACTCACACGCACACATGTAAGACTACAAAACGATGCACCTTTTTGGCTTTCGCATGGCAAAGGAAAAGAAAAAGCTCGTGCAACTCTTGCGTGGAAATTAAAATTGTATGCTGCCGGAAATGAGCGCGAAATTAAAATAGCACAAAACTCCTGGCAACGTCCTTGAGTATAGGGCATGTTTTGGCGGCTTCATTTGGACAGTTGAAAAGCTGAAGCTGCCAGCCGACTGCAAGCTACTGAAAGCATGCGTACACAATTAAGTCGCTAAGGGGCACAGCAATAAGCCAGTATTTCAATCTTGCAGATACAAAGTTTTTGCTTGTATGCCACCAGTGTCAAAGGCAGCAACAACGTGCAAATACAATTGAAGATGAAGCTGAAAACAAATTTGTTGATTTTGTATTATGAAAATTATGAAACTTTCGTAGGAATTGTTTCGAAATTACAGGAAAAGTGAAAATGAAATGAAAAAAGCCTATCAAATCTCAGAAGACCATAAAGCGAATACTTTATAATTTCACGAAGACAACTAAAGCGAGAAATTGAGCAGGCAGCTCAATGCAAGCTTTAGTCTAGGATGTTTGCTATGTCTTGCGAGGCACTACAGAAGCTTTAAGCTTGATTGCCTACTTTTAGACTGTGCGCATAAAGGAGCTTTCAAGGGTAAATACAGCTCTGACAGCTATTTCAGAGTCTTTTTGTAAGCCTGCGCTCTCTCTAACCAGCTAATAGAAAAAAAATATGTCAGATTGCGCAATTCGAAAACAATTTTTTGAATAAAATGTAGCTGACAATTTTTTCAAGCGCAGTCCTTATGATTTCAAGGATCAAAAGCTTTTTTATTGCATAAAAGTGCGCATAATTCCAAATTGTGCATTTCAGCAAAACAATCTGCAAACAAAACACTTTCGAAAAATGCTAGCGAAAAGGTTTGCTCAACACTTTCGCTACACACACACACACAGACACTCAAGCGCACAGCAGCACAAGCTAGCAACTGTGTGAGTGAGTGACAAGGGAGTGGGAAGAAATACGAATTGCTGCAAAACTTAAACTCATTTTAGTGCGCTGCACAAGGAAAATTTCAAAAATGGGAACAGTCAGTTGAGTGGCAAGGAAGTGTCGTTAGTTATGCAAACACACACACATACTCACACACGAACACAAGCAGGCAAGTGGCACTTACTACTTTATTTCCTGCAAGCAAACAGTTGAAGAATTACACTTCATTTTTGCTGCATCAGCGCGCTTACTACAACACACACACATAGCCACTTCACTCATAATGCATGCACATATACTTAGACAAACATATTTCAAAATGCTTTCAAGGATGCGTCGCAAATGCTTCAACTGTAAGCAAGTAACGCAAAAAAACAAGAAAGCTGGCAACGTTGACTTCCTTCTTGTGCGCATACACTAACATGCGCACACACACACATTCACGTTTATCCTCACTCACACAGTGATGAGAGCGCAAAGTTCGCCTCACACACTCAAACAATAAACAAAGCTTGAGTGCATATTAAACACAGCCAACGGCATTTTTATGTCTCAAGTGAAACTGTTGTAATTGTTGTTGGTGTTGCTGCTGTTTTTGTCGTTGTTGTTGTTGTTGTTGTTGTTGTTGTTGTTGTTGTTGTTGTTGTTGTTGTTGTTGTTGTTGTTGTTGTAGTTGTACTTGCAAGAGTGTTCGCAAAAGGGTACGTCAAGTTGGCGGGCTATAAACTAAGCCTGCTAACCGCCAGCGTGCTGAGCATAAAGGCCGCTGCTAAAAGAGGTCGCACACTTAAGCTGGAGGAGGTCGCCGCTTGTTGAAGTAGCAGCATACGATAGTGGAGGGATGCTTCCAAAGGTTGCATGCACTTTTCGAATACGCAGAAAGTATTAAACTGAATAACAAAAAAATGAATTAAATCATTTTAACAAAACACGATGCAAATATTTGCATAGTCAAACTGCTCAAGTTAATGCAATTTATGATCCTTTGAACCAAGCAAGCTCAAGAGAAGAATTCAACCGCTTCAATTATATTCGCATATTATTTAGGATATTTAGCTATGGTAACTAGTAAGCCGTATGAATACTAAACATGGCTTGCAGTGTTCCTACAGAAATGCTGAAAATATTTTACATTTCAAAAATATGAGTCTTCCAAATTGAGCTGCCATATTTCCATAATTTTGTCTACTATTTCTCGTAGTAAATGCCGCAATGTCACATTAAAAAGTGTCGTACTTACATTGTGATACCATTCGACGCGCGTTATGCCGGGATTGGCGCGCACCTCGCACTCCAGATACACATCGGTGCCTTTCATCAGATTGTTGGGATCCAGCGGTGCGCCCAGATTCAGCGATACAATGGGCGCATCTGCAAAGTTGAAGCGAAAAAGGCGAAATGCAATGCCGCAATCTGCCAGCTGCACAGTCACTGGATACTTACGCGTCACATTCAGCACGCGCGAATCCTTCAGATACAAGCCAGTGTTGCCGTTGCCCAGCGAGGTCGTCACCGTGGTGTGGCCCTCCTGCAGCTGCTGCGACGTCATGCCAGCATTCAACGAGATGGAACAGACCACTTGCCGTTCATTATCCTCGGGCACCGGAATCAGCATCAGTTCGGAGACGGTGGTGTTGCCATCGGAGGAGGTCTGCAAGTGATTGTGTGTGTAGCAGTTAATGACAGCCATGTCACATTATCTCCGCCAATCAAGCACTTACCGATAGCGTGGCGCCCTTCAGCAGCTGCCCTCCCTTGCTCCAGACGATTTGGGGCGCCGGCCGAGCGCCCACTGCGGTGCAGGTCACATGAGTGCGTGTGCCGGCGACGAGCGCATGATTCAGGCCTTGCAGCAGCAGACTCAAGGGCGGCACTGCAGTTGGATTGTGGCATATGCAAGAAAATGTAAGCACAAAAAGGCATTTTAAATTTTTGCAAACGGAAATGTGGAAATTGTGCAAGAAATATTTCAATGATTGGGAATGAAAGATAATTGTATCGATTCAAGAGCATTCAAACCGACATGACTCTATCTTTACACATATAAAAGTAGTGTCAATATGCTACAGCCTTAGCATAGTCATTTTCCAAATAAAGTATATTGGCAATGACAAACGTTTAAGTAGATAAGATTTAAGCTACTGCAACTACTAAAAAGTAGTTCAAGTTACTACAAATTTGTAGTTCTCTTAGGCGCCAAACAAACATCAATGAATCGCTATTATCGTCGCATGACTTTTTCCAAAATGGTTACTACTGCAAAACATTTCAAGGGAAGAATTTCGATAAAATCTTGTCAGAATCGGTCGCTTACTTAAATTATATTTCCTATCAGTCATTTCATTATTTCATATAATCTAAGCTGATTTTACTTCACTCAAACAAATCGATTATAAATCAATTAGAATCGATTAAAAAATATTGTTTTCATTTTTTATCAGTTTTAAGCAAGCTCACATTTCCTCAGCATATTGAAAGAAAACTTTTCAGAGCTGAATTTTGAAAATTGTCATATGAAATTGCATAAAGATTAAATAGCTTCCGTTAGTTTCAAAATATAAAAAATGTCCCTAAATTATGTCGCATGCGGCATATTATGCTTGTATGCTTCGTTGTATTTTACATTTATAAATTTGCATGCGCTAATGCCTGATCAATTCTGCAAATGTCGGGCCGTGTTCATGAGCTAAATATTTGCATATGGCCATATTTTATGCTCACATGCACACTAAATGCAAGGCAAGGCTCGTAAATCGATGGCACAATGGCGCACGGCAGCAGGCAACGTGCATTCCAACTTGCACACGTATGAGCGTTATTGTCAGAGAAGGTTCTGCCGCTTGACAGCGCATAGCAATTGTAGAATTCCGCAAAATGTCTGCATACTTTTAGGCGCACATGTAAATGTTGCGAGCGTGTGTAAAATTGGCGTAAATTTGTCAGAATTACAATTGACATTTGACAATGCGCACATTTATTTACAAATTGTCGATTTACATGTATTTCGTGTGCCCAGAGCGTTGAATTTGTGTGTGCGCTATAATGCGCGGCGCGCCTGAAAGTAGGCTATCATAATTGAAAATCTGAAGCGCTCATGTACAAGCCTTTTTGTGCACTGACATTTGTTTGCCACTGAGAAATGTATTTGCCTTGGAATGTATGCTCTTTGATGCTAACCAACATGCTTTACATACAAACAGTGTCGTTTTTAGCTGCTGAAGTGCGCCAAAGCTTAAACGACTTAAGAGTATTAAAATAAAATTATGATTTCTATAACTGTTATGTGAATAAATTAAGCTCTTATTAAATTCTGAAATATTCGATTCGTCTAATCAAAAAATTGGTAGGCACCGTCGACAATTGGCTCAGAAGGCGCTCAACTACGCTAACTTCCTACGCTCATCTCTATATCTAAATCTACAGCAACGGTGCTTTATAAAGGCGAATTTTATGAGCACAGGTTTTACAATAGTTTTGGCATGACTTGCAACTTCTTAAAGTACAAATTATAATTTTGAAAGCAACAAATTTTGAATGTCTAAAATTGAACATGTCGAAATTAGCTGCCTTTCAGATAAAATCTTGCAAAGACGTTACCGTTTTGTTGAAGGAATCACAATTTCCCTGTAGCTGTAGTAGCTTTGAGAAAATCATAAAAATTATGATATTGCAAATGTTAAAAATTTTTTGCAAGTTCAAGACTTTAGAGTGAAACCTTCCGACCTTCCTTTATCAGCGACCGGGCCCTTATTGAGCCATAAGTAAAGGCGACACTGATTATCTGCTATGCCTTCACTCGCACATTAGTAATTTAGTTGACTTGCTTTGCCGTATTGCATACTTTTAAGCGCTCGTAGCTGGGCAACTGTCGTCTGTCGGTCTGCTTGTGGCTAATTTATGCTCGCTTATATTTCAACTGCTAAAAGCCTTTGAGCCAGCGGCACATGTGACTGTGGGCTGTGGCATTAGTAGTTGTGTTAGTAGTAGCAGCTCGTTTGTGCTTATCAATTAATAAAAATCAGTGCCTACATTTGTGCGCAACATTTGACATTTCAATCCGGTTTCATGCTTTGCTTGTGTGTGCCCGCCCTGCCGCTATGGCGGCAGTAGCTAGCTGCCTATTTATACATATGATACACACATTTGTGTGTGTGTGTGTGTGTGTCTTTTTATGTGTGCGCTTTATTTCCTGTATGTCAGTGTGTGCATGTGTGTCATGTCAATAATTCATTTTCACTTTGATTTAGTGCCGGCATGTTAGCGGTTTGTCTCATGTGTGTGTGTGTGTGTGTGTGTTGAAGAAAAATGCTGTAGCTAAAGCATAAAGCGAATGATAAAAACAGATGGAAAAAAGAAGCATACATTTAGGCATGCATTTCTCACATTTCATCTAAAGAAATACAACTTTTTGCTTGCTATGCAGACAAGTAATAAATTTCACATATTAATATCAATTGTGTGCAATATTTCGGCATTAATCAGTACCAAATCAGCAGATTTTCGCTTTCAAGATGGGTTTGTGCGCCTAAAAGTATGCGATTAACAATTTTTCTGCAGTAGCTTCTATAAATATGCTAGCTGTTTCGAATAAATTGACCGATTATATGTATTTATATGTGGTGTGTCAGTTCATGTTCGAAATGATAATGCGCCCGGAAGTATGCTATAAATTAATGCAGTCTTTATGTTGGAGGGGGCAGCATTTAATTTGGAGCCCCTTTCTGCCCTACTTTTAAGCACTTTTTTAATAAAAAATGTCGCTTATTTAAGAGCATATATTCTGTGTTTTTTTGTGTGTGTATCTGTAAGCTGAGAATGGATTGTTCCTTCAGACTAAAGAAGGACATTTTAGTAGTTCGTGTTTAGATTGGCAAACTTCTTGCTGAACTTATGATGCTTCGACTGGCAACCATAAATTTGTCTTGCTGAACTTGAAGACAGAAATGACTCAAGTTTGCTCAAATTGGAAAAAAATTATAGGCCGAAGGTCTTGGCAACTATGGCTCAATTCTGTTAGAATAAACATTCGTTTTGTTGCTTCAAATAAATAATAATAGTAAAGCAAAGAAATTGTATTTGGTTATTTCTTTTGCGAGAGAGAGATAGAGAGATTATCATAACTAAATACAACCCTGTCTATACTATCCATGCTGTATTTACTAAATGGAATTAACTAAAGACTCAACTACACATTTATGTAGGTATGTATATATAAATGTATTTATTGCAAGGTATGCGCTGCTTAGCATATAGAAACAATCATACATATCTTACACATGCAACAACAACCACAACAATTCAATGCTTGTATGTAAAGGTATAGTTTTATGTGCAGGTGTGTGCAGAATATGCGCATAATTTTCTTTGGAAATCACACAAAACTTACAACAACAAGATGCCGCATATCCAATCAGATTACTTGTATCAATGTCCTTGACAAGGATTTGATTTTATGCACACACGCACACACATGCAGGTTCGCTCGCACAAGGGCAACGTCTATTCCCAGCGGCCAAATATAAATTGACTAAATCGCAGAGAATTTAGGAGCTTTTGGCCTTAAAGAGCAGTGATAGATAGCCGCATGCTGCGGCCTGAAGTAGAGCAGAGCTGAATGCCGTTGGGTTAGCTTGGCGCGTGTGTGTGTGCATCTGTGTGTGTGTGAGGTAGTTTGACTTGTAGTTGGCATAGAATGCACAAAACGAATGCTTAAACGGATGTTAGCCAGCGCGCAGCAGGATACAGGAAGACGTAGAGCTTCAGCCTGAGAGCGTTCATATGTGTGTGTGTGTGTGTGTGTGTGCATGAAAAGCAAGTGTATAGCTTGCCATGTGCGTGTGCGTTTGTGTTTTTCGGTGTTCGTGATGGCATATATCAACACTAACTTAAGCCATTGCTCGCCTCTAGCCAAAAAAAGCTAAGAACACTCAAGCTCTTCGTGTGCCGGAAAAGGTGAGCTTTTAAATAAAAACAGAAAAATTCTGACGAGAGCAGAGCAGAGCAGAAGCAGCAGAAAATGATTAAGTACTTCAGCTTGCTACGCATGCATAATTCAGCGATATATAAAATTTCATTTGCTCGCCGAAATCCATCATTTTCGCACAAGGCCGAAAAACAGAAACAATTGAAATTGAAATGTGGCTGCATACTATTAGGCGACTATGTGTCATTTTTCATTCCATTCATATGCCATGCCGGAGCAGCATGTGTTGCGTTGCCCTGCAACATGTGTAATCCCGCATACATTTCATAGCCCAATAAGTGGCACGTAGTTGCCAGGGATTTGCCATGAAATATGAATGTCAAATGCCAGCTGCCACGAAGCGGAGTAAAACATTGCATACTTTTCGGCGCTTATGTATGCCTTAGTCAATAAATAATGTCAAAGCTATGGCTGGCTTACAGCTGAGCTAGTCCAACGACAAGCCTAATGAGCACAATTGAAATTTGTGCCTGGCCAGCGAAAGCTGAAAGACTTCTAAAAATCATGATTACATTTTTGTGAAAAAAGAGAAATTTGTGAAAAGAAAAATATGTTGAGATTTTGGCTTATGGCAAATGCAACAATGACAGTTGCGAATTCAAATAAGAGATGCGCCTGGTAAATCATCGAAAATACAGCTTGAATATTTAAGTTCTTGCAATTTTTGGGGTTCCATTTCCCTAAAGGGAAAATAAGGTCACTTCTGTTTCGGAGGTGCGTTCTTTTTTAGGGTTCCGTTCCCCTAAAGGGAAAAAACGGAAACACTTATAAGGTCACTTTTGTTTTGGGAGTGTGTATATAAAACGACCATATTTTCATCGTAGAAACCTGAAATATGGCACGATGTTAGGTCTTGATAACCTTAACACATTTTCACTATAAAAAGTTAAGAAATATTTTTAGAAATATTTTTTTATAATTTTTAAACGTTTTCGGGTCGGACAAAAAAAAATAAAAATATTTTTAAATCGTATCGTGTGGGGTATCGTTAGAAAGGGCTATGTCCATAGATTATAAAATTTTTAATTTTATGTAAACGGGTTAGAAAGATATAGTTAAAAATGTGAGAAAAACTGACCTGTCCCCACATGATCCCATTTTCTCATGCCATTTCTCAACCGAAAATTTTGATAAAATCAGGCTAACTAGGTATTTGATCACGCATGACTGAATGGCTGCCCCTTTTTTCGAATTTTAAATTTTTTAATTTTTTTTAAATTTAAGATGACCCCCTCAGAAAAAATTTTTTTTTGTTTATATCGAGTGGGGTATCATTAGAAAGGGCTACGTCCATGGATTACAAACATATTTTTTAATAATTTTCGGTGAATTGGTTTCGAAGATGTAGGTCAAAATGTCGAAAATTGTTTGGCCAGACGGGCAAAGAGAAACTAAATTCGACCGCTAAAACGGGTATTGCTGGTACGGAACCCTCAGTGAGCGAGCCCGACTCGCACTTGACTGCTTTTTTTCATCTTCGAAACGTTAAATTCTGCATGATGTTAAGCAATAAGAAATATTTGTAGAAATTTTTTTTTGTTTCAATTTTTAAAGAGAGTTGGGTCGGCCATACAAATTATATATTTTTATATCATAACGTGTGGGGTATCATTAGAAAGGGCTATATCCATAGATCCCAAAAATAATTTGTCTAAAATTTTGAATAATCAATTTGTAAATATATAGCTCGAAATGTGCAGAAAACTGACATGTCGCTATATGATGCTATCGAGACACTCCATTTCTAAAGCATAACTTTTGAAAATATCAGAGCTACTGAGTATCTGATCACGCATTGCTGGAATGCTGCACATTTTTTTTATTTAAATATGACGCCTCTTACTGAAGAAGAACATTCACTACATGCTCGCTATTTAGTTAGCGCAATTAGCGGCGCCTAAAAGCATACTACACACACATACACAGGCACTTGAAACAGCAGGCACTTGAAACAAACACAATAGCGCCTGCTTATCACATCATTAGCGAATCTTTTTCACAACTTTTGCCCTCCCCTCTCACTTATTCAGCACTTCGTATTTCTGTTTTTCGAAAAAAGATGAGCTCACTCTGCATGCTGCACACTTTATCTCATCCCACTCTCACACCCTCCTCCCCCTTCCCCTTCCCCTTCCCCTACCCCTTCCCCTATCACATAAGAATAAAGTTTTTGTTCAAGTCGCAGCTGGTCACCAAAATAATTAACACAATGATAATGCAAATAATAAAGTTGTTGCTGGCGTGCGTTCGTTCGTTCGTTTGTCCTGTCGTTCGACGCTTTGACGCTTCGCACAATACACAGATAGATGGGCAGATAAGAGCGGCAAGAAGAAAATAGACTGGTGGAAAGGCAAAAAAGAGCGCGACAAGTGACGCTAATAAATGGGGACACACACACACACACACACACATAAAAGCCTACTCACTGCAGATGACAACAAATCCTCTTGTTGTTGTTGTTGTTCTGCATTTTGCCTTTGTACAAAAGAAAGAAGAAAGCAACTTTTTCTTTGCTAATTTGTTGTTGTGGTTGGTGTCGCTGGCATGCTTAATTAGAATTTGCTAATTAAACAACTTGTTGCAGTGGCTTTGTACTTGAGTTCATTTATTATGTACATATGTATGTATGTATGCATGTATATGTGCCACAAGTAGATGTGAATGTATACAGTGTCGTTTGCTTTTGAAAAATATTTATGCGGAATTTCCCAAGTTCAGCAAAAAGAACGAGGCTTTCAAAGGCCTTTCAACTGAAGTTTCCTTTTATTTTGATGAAATTGCTTTGTCACTTATTAACTGGCAAACTTTTCAAAGTTTTTCAACTTTAGGCATTCGATTATTTTTAGCGTTCTATTTAAGGCTGCATTTTGGACTAGGCTGAGTACCAGCAACTTTTAAGGTTTCTGTTAGTTGATTTTCGCAGGCATGCTCTAACCACTTAAGACAGCCCTGCATATGTGTATGCATACACACACACACACTTAGCTAAATGGTATATGAAGGTATAAATTAACACCTTCCCTTGGCAGTTCAATAGAGAATTTCGCTGCAAGCGTGAGCGCGCCTGTTAATCAAAAATCCCTTTCCAGCTCAGCTGCTAAACAAAAACACGCACGCATACACTAACATATGCGTGCCTTTGATGATGTGTGTGGTGTGGATGTGCTGGCTTGCTGTGTGTGCGTGGTGGCGTGGCGTTGCCAAACAAAAGCCTGCTCACATGTCAAAGGCAATTAAGCCCAGCGTTGACATGCTTTTTTGTTTAACCTCGCGTTAATAATTTATGTGCCTCTGTATCAATGAGCTGCTACGGTATGCAAGTGTGTGTGCATGGTAACTGGTGCGAAAAATTATTATTAATATTTAAATACGAATTGGCAGTCGACACAAGATCTTAAAATGTTTGTCATGTAAGCGGGCAAAAGCGTGCGTATGTGTGTGTGAGTTGCATGGGTGTGGCATATATACACACATGCAATGCAGTCAAATTTGCCTTATATGCCTGTATGTGTATTGCTATTAATAAATTTTTAAATGTACTTTTTGTGTTTTGCATTGCAAATTCATTTAAGCTGGCAGCTCTGAGTGCTAGAATTAATTTTAAGGCACTTGCAACCTGTGCGTAGCGAGCTCATGCCTGTTGCAACGCACACCTGCAACCAGCATAAGAAAAATTAAGCTTGTATATGTATAACAATAACAAAAGCTAGCTGCAACCTAGTCTACTTTTTGTCATAGCTCGAAGCTCTGCTGCTCTGCTGGCGTCGCTCTGCCTGTTCCTTTCGTCGTTCGTTCATCTCTGCTGCTGCTGCTTGTGCCACTCTAATTACGAACACGCGTTCATTATGTGGCAAACAAATTGGCAAAACGTGCAGCATAGTGTGAGGCATTGACGAGAGATCGGTTGAGAAAAAATGCACATAGCATAAAAAGCCATTGGCGGCAGCGGCACGAGCCTGCCTCAAGTGCGTGGCTATTGTTCTTACAGCAGCACAGAAATTAGGGTGCTTTTCTGCGTGAGCTACCCTAAACGCCATTACCTTCCCCCTGCCCTATACTTCCCGCCACCCGCATCATGCTGTGCATTCGCTTGTAAGTAATAAAAGCAATTTTTCTAATTTTCTGCACTGCCCCTTGTTATTGTTGTAGTTGCTGTTGTTGCTGTGCCACACACATAAAAGGATGACAAAAGTCAAACGTTGCCTGGCACAAATTTCTTTTGTATGACCAACTTTTGTGCAGTCTTGTTTGTTGTTGTACGCTTCTTTTCATGTTTGCTGTGTACTTGCTTTTGTCTTTTGTCTGTGTGGGTGCAGGCGGCAATTCCTGACAAACGCGACGTGCTTTTGTATAATTATGTCACGTGTCAGCGGGGTGTACTTTCGTTGTTGATGCAGAATTTAATGGCAGATAAGCGAACAAATAAAAAGTTTTGCTCTTAGCTAAAAGGACACTAGTCTGCAAATTTAGTAGTACTAAATTTTCTTTGAGTTTCCTGCTTATGATTGAAGTCGACGACAAAAAGTAGTGTGCATGCAATTTTTTTAAAACCCTGATTTTTGATCCTGCTAAGCAAAAAATACGATTACAGCTAAAATGCAAACGTACGTGAAGAAGTCCACTTGCATTGTGCAGAATCTTGTTGGTTAGGTACTTGCTAAAGAGCTTTAGCTAAAACTGCTAAAAGGTACGTGCTATCTTCGTGTCTACACTTGAGGCACAGCACAGTCGTTCATAATTAGTAGAAAATTGTTATAATTTCAGCATGTCGTTAATTTGGAATTAGTGTAAACATTTTGGCGACTTGTGCGCTTAATAATTAATTGCATTCCATATGTAAGCAATTAAATGCAATTACAACCAAACACACACACACAAGCTGCCACGCCTCTAGACTCTGGCATATGCAAGCTGATGCAGTCCAGCGCTAATTGCAGCTGGGCCCTTTCGAACATTTCTAGCCTTGACTAACGAAGACTTGCATAAGGCATGACTGCATGCTAACAAGACATAAACGTCAAAAATCATTAATGCCATAAAAGTGGACTCATATTTCCATGCCACACACACACACACACACACACACACACACACACACACACACACACACACACTTGCACTTATGCGCGCGCTCACTTGCAAATTAATTCATTTTCCATACTTGCCAAGGCATATTTTTCAAGCGCACACACACACACGCACGCACACATATGGCACTTCTTCAAGCTGCATGTGCTTGTGTGTGTGTGTACTTGCTTGCTTGCATGCACTATACTATATATATTCGAGCATTCGCTTGCGTGTATGCACATGGCTAATGGCTATAATGAAAGTGTTCGTCCTCTGAACAGAAGGCGTTTTCACTCCTGCATATTAAAACTTGCCAGCGCTCAAATATATTGCGATTCTACACGATAAAGCTACAAACGCCACGCCATATGCACTATTGCCTTCGAACAAACAGTCAGCAGCACACACGCATACATACATGCATACATACAAACATATATGAGCCGAACAAGTGCAGGCAGGAAATTGCTGCAGGACTTCTTACAAAGAACTTAAGTGGCCTTTTTGTGCGGCTTGGCCATTCTTGGTGGCGTTTCGAGAGCTGCAATTAAAAATGTATTAACGTTGGGCTGTGTTGCTTGCGGTAGGCCAGACGGGCGAAGGCAGTTCAGTAATTCGAAAATAGTTTTCAAATTGAAAGCTATTCAAGCGCTAATTTGACAAGGAGCAGCGCACAAATTATACGGCCAACTTTTCAGTTGCCAGCAAAAGGAACACCAGAAAGAAAAGGAAATAAAATAAAGCAATATCAAAGCCTAAAATATGATAGAAAGATAACAGTTAGAATATGATACTAGCTGAAAGTAATTATATGATAGCCTTAGTATATTAAAATATAAAATAGGTGCTGTGAGAATAGTTAAGGATAGAATATGATAGCATGGTAGAGGACAAGTTATGTTGTGAGAGAACAAGAAAAGAGCAGAGCATAAGTGAATAAGCGCAAAGAAGAAAAGTGTTAAATAGACTAGAAGAAGCATCAAATATCTTTAAATTTACTTTATTATAAACGTATTAAAAATACAAAAGACTTTGACAGAAGAGAATTGAATGTGATCGTGTGAAGTGTCCGAATTCGACTGTCTGAAACTAGCACGACGTTGTGTTAATCAGGGTTGCAGTTGCAGCTTATTTGCCAGGGATGCAATGCATAACAATAAGGAAGGGAGTAGCAGCGGACAAATCTTGAGAGGGAAAAAGTTAAGCTATGCTGAGCTGGAAATTTCAAAAAGCACTCAACTCGGTTTCGCAGCCGAAAGTAAACTTGTTTGCTCTGATGTCATGCGATACTATAGTAGGTTTTTTTTAGAAGCAGAAGAGCTCTTATCTGGTTTTTATAGCGATGAAAATTGCATGGATTTATTTAAATAATGCATAGAATGGTTTAACAGAAGCGCAGATATTTTTTCGAAATGTTTGAATAAAATTTGTCCTATCTTCAATGCGCTGTATTTTATGTGCACATTAAAAGAGGTTATTTATGCACTAAAATTGAGAAGAACCAGGCTAAAGTTCAAGCTCGAAATGTAGCACAAAATCATGAGAACACGTTAAAGCCTAAAGGAATCTTAAATTCTAAAACAACAGCGCTTCAAAAGTGGAAACAACTTTGCAACAATTTCGCTGGCATGCGTGACAAGCTTAGCTAAAAACTAAGGCAGACACTCACACAGACATGCATACATACATACATACATACTACATGTGCATATAACGGAGCACATGCAAAATGAATTCCAAATGCATTTGCCGCTATTTCGTGTCCTTCGCACAGCTATTAGCCGCTGCCTGCCATCACCCTCCCAGCCTGTCGCCCAGCTGTGGCCGTGGTTGCGCTGCCGCGTTGCCAACTTGACAAGTCGGCGACACTAATGCACTACGCAAAACCTTGAATACGAAAACGATTTTCCGCCTTTTTAAGCGTTTCCTAACGTCGTTTCTCTTTCGTTCGTACCTTCTGCTCATATTTTTTCCTTAACGTTTTAATATGTGGAAAATTTTTGTTTATGTTTTGCTGTTGTGTGCACACGTAAATACTTGTATATGCAAATGTTTGCCGGTGTAAAAGGGGGGTGGGGGGTGTAGGTGGCGAAAGTTTAAGTGATTACTTACAGTTCATATCCAGTATGACTTTCTTGGTAAGTGCGGCCACAACGTGTCCATTACTAGCTTGGCATGTGTACACCTGCAAAAAGGACATGAAAGAAAAGATTAAACTCAATTTGAAATTCTCTGCGGAAACAATTTTTCTTTAAATATGAGCAAAGTTACATTGACAATAAAATATATATTATAAGGCATTGAAGTATATATGCATATAGGTTATATTGTTGAGAAATATAGTATAAAAGTTATATATATTTAGAAACCGCCCTGGAAAAATGTGCAGTGTTAAGAAAGGCAGAAATTAAGACTGAGGACTGGAAGTGGGCTGAGGAAGCGGAAATTTGCATCACTTTTAGCTTACTTTTTGATTGTGAATTAGAGCAAAATTAAAAAATAGACGCTTTACTAATTCAATTGTAGAATACTGAATTCTTTCAGTCTATTTCAATTCCTATCAGTCTTAAAAAAAGCAGTCAAGTGCGAGTCGGGCTCGCTCACTGAGGGTTCCGTTCCAGAAATACCCTTTTTAGCGGTCGAATTTAGTTTCTCTTTGCCCGTCTGGCCAAACAATTTTCGACATTTTGGCCTACATCTTCGAAACCAATTCACCGAAAATTAAAAAAAAAATATGTTTCTAATCCATGGGCGTAGCCCATTCTAATGATACCCCACTCGATATAAACAAAAAAAATTTTTTTCTGAGGGGGTCATCTTAAATTAAAAAAAATTACAAAATTTAAAATTCGAAAAAAGGGGCAGCCATTCAGTCATGCGTGATCAAATACCTAGTTAGCCTGATTTTATCAAAATTTTCGGTTGAGAAATGGCATGGGAAAATGGGATCATGTGGGGACAGGTCCGTTTTTTTAACTATATCTTTCTAACCCGTTTACATAGTAATTTAAAACAAATATATTTGGAATAAATGGATGTAGCCCTTTCTAATGATATCCCACTCGATATAAACAAAAAAAATTTTTTTCTGAGGGGGGTCATCTTAAATTTAAAAAAAAATAAAAAATTTTAAATTCAAAAAAGGGGCAGCCATTCAGTCATGCGTGATCAAATACCTAGTTAGCCTGATTTTATCAAAATTTTCGGTTGAGAAATGGCATGGGAAAATGTGATCATGTGGGGACAGGTCAGTTTTTCTCACATTTTTAACTATATCTTTCTAACCCGTTTACATAAAATTAAAAATTTTATAATCTATGGACATAGCCCTTTCTAACGATATCCCACACGATACGATTTAAAAATATTTTTATTTTTTTTGTCCGACCCGAAAACCTTTAAAAATTATAAAAAAATATTTCTAAAAATATTTCTTAACTTTTTATAGTGAAAATGTGTTTAGGTTATCAAGACCTAACATCGTGCCAAATTTCAGATTTCTACGATGAAAATATGGTCGTTTTATATACACACTCCCAAAACAAAAGTGACCTTATAAGTGTTCCCGTTTTTTCCCTTTAGAGGAACGGAACCCTAAAAAAAGATGTTGCACGGTTCTTCAGCAACCTACCAATAAAGTCAGAGGCCATGATATAGACTAGCTGATTTCGAAGGATTCCCACAGCAACGCAAACTGCTTCGTTATTAGCCAAAATATTGTAGCCACATTTATTTGATTTTCGAGCCAAAGTTCTGTATCTATAAAACATTTTCATTGCATGAACCCTGCAAGCCTGATTTGCTGCTAGTTACAAGCTTGCCGCATGAATTATCAGCAACAAAAACAACAGCAAAAACAACAGCAATAATAAATATCAAGCATAAATCAAGCGGGCTTAACAAATTAATAAGCGCCAACAAAATGCAAGCAATTACAATAACAATATTTGACTTTAATTGCCACTAACCAAAAGTTGTTAGTAGGTACACATACAAATATCAATACATAAATTATGGCAATTATAGCGGCGTTATTTATAGATACGCGCCAGCTACAGATACTCGCATTGATGCAGAGATACACAATTATGTGTCTAGATAAGAGAGGTCGAGGCCCCAAGTGGGCTTCAGATTGCTTAAGCATGTAACTATGTGTATGTGTGTGTGTGTGTGTGTGTGTGTAGGGGTGTGTGCATGTGCCACGTGCAGCGAACTGCAGGTAGCGCGCCAGCCTTTAATAAAGCAATAAACGTAGCATAATTTATGGCGCCATAGCGCTCACAGCGGCAGGCGGCTTGTGCGAGAATTTATTCTAAATTAAAAATGTGGCAATTTAAGCTAAGCATTTCTCATATAAACACACACCTACAAACACATACACACCCTACGCCCCGTCGTGCCTTTGCGCTTGCTGTTGCGTCTTTTTGTCTAAGTCAATCAATTAATTGGAGCAGCGCGATCGCCCGCTGCGTTAGCACTCCATATACAAATTGGTTGCAAGTCTTTTTTTTTGGTATTTGACAAAATTGAGAAATGCAACAAAACGCATAAAAACCAGTGGGAGCAATCAATGAAATCACTCCAGCTGTTTTTCCAATGTTTCAAAACAATGTTTCAAATTCGAGTGGCGCACATCTAAAAAAAACCTAAAAGCCAGATGAGTTTTATTGCCAATGGAAAACAGCGGCGTATCCAGATGCTTGCAGTTGCTGGGGCGCTATTGATAAGGGCGCCATTAGCCCCTTTATTACTCACACACACACACACACGCATGCGAAGCAAACTTTTAGCGCCTGCAGAGAGCAGATTTGTAGGAAACATTTAATTAAATAAGCTAGCGCAAATTCGCCGTAAACCAAAATTACAGCTAACTTGGCTCAAAGCATAACTAACTGCAAAAGTTTGTGTAGCGTGCGCGTTGCAAGCTTGAAAGTCAACGTCAGCGGTAGTTATGGTGGGAGGGGAGCTGCCAGAGAAGAAGGCAGCGGCAAAAGGATTAAATTAGAATTACGTACGCCAACCGGGCGCTGCGCTATGCCGCTCTTCGGTAAGCTCAAGTGTGTGTGTGTGTGTGTGCACACCTGCTTTGTTGCCTGTGCCAAAACAAAAATTTTCTAGCTAAAAGCTTTTGTAAAGAGAAATGCTTTTGCCAAAATTGCGCAAACTATCGAAATTAGCGCTAGAAATTCGTGCATACTTTGAGGCGCCGATATAAAAGGACTTGTTATGTGTAGAGTTTTTTTTTTAAATGTAAGACTGTTAAAAGAACTTCAGTTACACTATTTAAGACAAAAATAAAGTGTTCAAAGTTGCAAACTGTACAAAATTGTTTGATGTCAATTGCAGGAAAAATAATAAAAATTTTAATTGAAGCCGTAGCAAAAATATGTTAAAATAAATTGAAATTATTTTCGAATTGCTATACTTATGTAACGTCATTTAATATATCAAGCTAACGAGCTTGCCATTTAAAAAAAACAAGTTGAAACTACAGCATATTCATTTCTTCTTACCACAAACTGCTTTTTCTTTAAGACTGGTAACAAAAAGGGCGAAGCAACCTTCAAATTGAAAGAATTTTAATAAAAATGCTCTAAGCCTGTGTGAACTCAAAAATTAAGTTGCTGAAAAAGTGGTTGTTATAAAGAAGAACACAAGCAGACGCGCTTTCTTTAAAAGTATAAATTCAACTTCAACTGAAATTAACAACGAAACTACACTCAAAATAATAATAATAAAAAAAATCTCTAATAATAAAAGAAGTAACAAGCACTTCAAATGGCACACCGAATTTCCAAAATCCGCCGGCTTAAGCAACTTACAAGAGCAACAACAACAACAACAACAACAACAACAACAACAACAACAACAATGAAATTCAGTGTCAATTGTTGCCAACAAACAATACTTTATTTGCTCAAATCCAGAGCTTGAAGGCACTTCAGAGTTCATGCTTGAGTTGGCCATACAAAGCAATGTCTGCGATCTGCTATAATATTTCCATAATAAGCCGACATGGTGGCTACGAGCATAATCCCTGGAGCTCGAGCGTGAACCACATGCTCTTGGCATTGCCATCATTTTAGACGAAACAGTAAAATTTGAGTTCAGCTTTGAGTTCTTGAGCAGTCGACGAAGACAACAGCAGCCATGGAGGCAGCAAGGCGAATGGCCAACAGCTCGACACAATGCAGCCGCATAAATCCTTCACGGAAAATCCCTTAAATTATTATTTACATTATTTCTATTACAATGCAACAGAAATGATGGCACAACGGTTTGTGGTTGAACTGGTGTTGTTGTTGTCGCCGCCGCCGCCGCCGCTTGCCTTTTGGACGGTACAAATGTACAAATTGATTTTAATGCGGCGACTTATGCCGGCGGCTGAGCGCGTCTATGCCGTCCGCTTTTCATAATTCGCTTCAGCTTGTGGGCGTTCAACTCTTTTGTGGCGCAAGCGAGACAAAAAATAGCGGCTTGATAAAGTAAGCGTAGCATTTCAAAGAGTAGCACAAATTGTTTATGCATAAGAGAAGGGCATATTTTATAATGTATGACGCTTTCTTCAGCAGCAGTGCGAGTATATACTATAAAAATGGCATCATTTTGGATTTGTATGTCAAGTGGCAGCACGTTGAACTAGCCTTCAAGCAGTTGTGGGCGCAATTGACCCTTGCTACTGCTTCGCATGCAAGGAAATGCTTTGCTCTTTTGACTGGCTTACTCGAAAAGAGGCTTTTTTGTATGCCTTGCAGTTTAACAATATACAAAATATGCCAACAAACTATAAAAATTCATACAAAAATGAGTTTTTCGCAAGCTCATTCAACTATTTAATGCTATGCATTTTTTTCATTCAGGTTTTAATATATTTTTCTGAACTGCAAAGAGAGTTAGAAAATCTGAACAATATTTATATTGAGCTCTCAGAAGCTTCAGTTCAATTGATTTTCTCTTCATATATTGAATAAAAGCATACTTCAGCTATGAGCAAGCAAAAGATTTCGCTTTCTTGAGTCCTTCATTCTCAATAGCCTCACTTTTTGGACATCAAACTACATCAGTTGGTCCCAACGGGCACTGTCAGCTAAAACTTAACCATTGTCGCCATATCTTAAAAATCATCATTGATTCTGATTTCAACACTGCTTACACTCAAGCGAATTCTCGAAACCGATTTGGATTACTTAAGCGCCCAAAAATCCATTGAAGAGCTCCATTAGCTTTTAATACTAATAAAAGCACTTAGATAAGGTAATACAAATACCATTTTAAGTAGACAATCGTTTGAAATATAAAACAGCGCTAAATATTTTGTATACCTGCAAATAAGTTCATCGAAATTTCTCTGCAAAATAAACCAATTTATTTACGTTTATTTCCAATGCTCTTCATTTTATAAATACACCGACAATTTCTTAGAAGCTCAACTTTGATTTGGCTGACATTTCAAGTGGCATCACACCCACTTGCTGTGGTGCCACAGAGCATTTTAATTAACAACAGCAAACTACGCCAGCTTAAAAAAAGAAAAATGAAAGCAAATCAGCACTGCTACCCCCCCGAAAATGTAAATATTTTCTATGAAAGAATCAATAAGATCAAATAATAATTATGGCATTACATTGAAAGAGAAAATTTCAACACACAAAATTTGCAAGAAAATTCAAATTGCCGATAAGCAAATAGAAAAATAAGGCAAATAACGTTTGAAAATTAATGCGAATACACAAACACACACAAACATGCATACTTACATACGACTGCAGAGGGGAGAGACAGCTTAGACATCACATGATGTTCTTAGAAGGCAACCCTCAAGCAGCTGCCGGAAAAGCAGCTCCTTGGTTGCGGCAGTGCAGGAAAGCGGCAGCAAAATATCAACGTTAATGGTAACGATCCAAAAGCAGTCGCAAAAAAAATCATAAATTGAAATTTCATAATTACAGCCAACGAAAAATGTTGTGCCATAAGCAGCTTACTTTGAAATAGCATGAGAAAGACAGAAAAGGAGGAAGCGTTGATTTGAAGGACATTCAGCGTAGCAGAGCGCTCGCTCACAGAAGCGTTACAAATACACACTTAAAGTGTGCTTAAATACTTTTGAAGCATTTAACTTGATTTGCAAATATTTTTTAAACTTTTTACTGCCACTCTGAGAATGGAGAACGAAGAACTTGTTAGCATAAGTTAATAAAAATCATTCAATTTGTGGCAGTTGTAAGAGGTTTATTACAAGCCTTATGACTGCTTTATGAATTTATTCAATTCCATTGGCAAGAAGTAGAAAATTGCTTAATATCAGTGAAAGCTTGATCATTATCTACGAACTTTGATTTGCATATATCTTATGTGATATAATCGTACTTCAAAACAGATTGTGCCTTTTAAAAATGACTAATACAAATTCTAACATATAGCATATCCAATTAAAGGCTCGAAATCTTGTGTACAAATTATGAACTACATATATGATATAGTAATGATGTAGAGAGTAACTTGCGATAAACGACCTTTATAAAGCGGCTCTTATTACAAACTGAACTTAATAACTAAGAATGAATGTCTATAAGAGTATTAAAATATGAGTGTGATAAAGAGAAAGTAAGAGTAGGGTAAGAAGGTGATAGCTAGAAGGTGAGGTATGTGAAGGTGAAGGAGGTGTGACTATGTGACTATATACTTTCTACAGATCTTCTTTCGACTTTCATTTTCTAAAAACCATCTTCTGTTTAAACAATTTCTTAACTTCCAACATGGAAGCAACTTCAACCGCGCCTCTCTCAGATCGCTTGGAAGTCAAAGGCAGTTTCTAGTAAAGTCATCATTGCCAATAATTTTTCAGCAAGTGTAGCTAATATCTCGACGAGCGTATAAAATAGCAATAATTGTTAAATATTTCAATTTACGCTTGGCAGGCTGCATTTCGATCAAAGATATTGATTGCCATTGAGAGCGAGCGCCAAGTGAGAAGCATGATTTTTCGATTTTCAACTCATCGGCTCCAATGTATATAATTCGCTGCCTGCTGTGCTGCTGCGTATCTGTGAATGCATTTCCTTCGATTATGCTAATAAATGCGCTGCTATGTGCTTATAATTTTTGAGCATAATTTTCCATCGCGCACACACACATACGCATGCATCTAAATATGCGTATAAACACGCATAATGTGTAAATGTAGAAGAGCACGACTTTAAAGTTCATGCCAGCGCAGATGCTCAAATGTAGATACATACGTGCTCATAAACGAAAGCATTTGAAATCTGATATGCAGTCAGTCAAGTCAATATCGTAAAAAATTATAACATCATGCCGTAGAAGGAAGGGGGCGTGCGCAAGAAGCAGCTTGTGTGGGAATTGATATGTAATATGCGCCGCACTTCATGTGGAGTTCATAATGGCGGGTAGCAAATAAAAATTCATATTACGCATACATTTCACATGCGCACAAACACAAACACACACACACGCATAGACATTTCTATTTACATATTTTAAAGGTAAACGGAAGTAAGTTGTATACGTAAATAGAAATATTGAAAATATTTAAGTTGCATTTGCTTTGAAATGCTTGAAGAGATTTTTCACTTTGAAGTTTGATCAACTAAAGACCAGAAATTAAATTCGCCAAAATAATTAAATTAAACTAAATGAAATAAAATCGAAAAATTTTGCGAAAAAGCGAAAAAGTAGTCACTATAAAATTATATACTAAAAATCTATCTAGCGCTTTCTCGAAATAATGCCAACTAAAATTGCTCTAATCGATTTCGACAACAATCTCTGTTTCAGACTATCAATTTCAAAGAATTTTCAATGCCAAAATTATATTGAAACTTATGCCACAATCCGGAAATATTTTTTCCTGCCTCTTTCAGCCCTGCACGAATGCTTTTGATTAATCGTTAGGAATGTCAACTGCGGCTTACGGTCACGTCAAACAGTTGAACTTAATTTGGTTTGCTGCCTGTCGGAAAAAGTAAGCGCGAAAAGGAGAAGCAAAAAATCAAAAAGGACGACAGGACGACTTGCACAAAACACACAGCCAGAGCAATAAACCAGAGCTGCCAAAAACTCGCACGAAAAACTTTGGCCATAATAAAATGCAACATTTTGGTCACCTTTTATACAACTTCACAGCGCGCGGGGGGCTTGTAGCTGCAAATTTTCGGCGCGCTCGTAAATTCTTTACCACCTTTCAAAGAGCTTTGCAGCAGATTTGCTGCGCCGGAATCGCTTTTCTGCGGCGCACGTCGAAGGTGAGTTAAGTACCGTTTGGGGGCGTGGGCGGCAGAGGTGCCTGGATAAAATAAATAGCAGCACTTTAGGTATTTTACATCTGCGACCGTAAATGTTGTTCGAAAGGTACAAGACCGTAACGTAATACGTTAATATATCAAGAATTAAGCACATAAAGTGGCGCAGGGTGCACGTGATCCGGTGCGGCAGGGCACGACGGGTTCATAAATATATTTCCGAACTGTGCCGTGAATTAGGGGTATCTGATTTGCGTTTTATTGCTGGCAAGTGTGCAGGCGACTTCGTGATAGTGTCTCAAGCACAAAAGTCCCGAGTTTTTGTTGTGAAATTGTATCAACTTTTTCTTTTTCTTTACTAGTGAGCAATTTTTCATTGTGCATGTGTTTGTAAGAGTTGTAAGTGTGGAGCTGAGAGAATAAATTTGTATGGGACCCAAGCCTCTAGAGGCAAGATAAGGTACAAACTTATACCATATTTGTAATCTAGGTACTGTAATATCTCAAGGAAATTGGCATTCGAGGCAAAAATGGAAAATAAAATAATTTTTGGTTTGAAAATTTTAAGTTTTCCTGCAAAAAAGCATTTACTACAATCTCAGGAATATTGCTGTTTATTTCTTTATTGAAATGTTGCACAAATTGTGGCGTAGCAAAATGTTCGAAAGATGCTAAAGGGGCCGCTCTCAATAGCTTGCCGCATTTTAGTTGACCTTAAACTCCCCCGGCAAAATGGCCGAGGAGCAGCTCTACTGTCTAGCAGCCTAAATCGCTCTGAAGCAGCCTGAAGCGACAAGGCTTAGCCACAGTTCCCAGCTGTGGCCGAAAAGTAGCTCACATGTTGCTAGAGTCGAACGTGGTCTAGCTACGACTGAAATTCAGCACAGTCTTGGGGCATGCTGGTTTGCTCTATGTGTGTTGAAATGTGATTCTGTACTTACCGTCAGCAAATCCTTGCGTGCAATATTCTTCAAATGCAGCACATTCCGAACGCTGCCGTCGGGCAGCACTTGAAAAGAGTCGTCCACGAGCGCGTGTTCACGCCACCAGGAGACGCGAGGTGGCGGCACACCACCACTGGACAGACAAGTCAGATTAATGTGCTCGCCCTCCAAGTAGGGACCGGCCATTTGATTCACTACAGCCGCGCCGTGATGATCCAAAATGGTCAATTGTGTGGGAGGCACTGCAAGCGAAAGAATAACAAAAGCACATGAGAAGAGAGGAAAAGAAATGGTGGTAGAAGAAAAGTGCATAAAATATGTCAAAGTGGCAAGTGCAAACAAATGGGCAGCGGAATAGGAGAAAGAAAGTGTGTACAAGTTGAAAATAAATTGTTTCCAAGACACCTGTACTTTACTCTCTTTAAAAGCTTGGGGCGCTCATGTGTTCGAAATTTTTCAAAAATTTGGTACAATATTAAACTTCATCAACTATACTAACTTTTTCCATAAACTCCTATATACATTTAAATTCACACTATGGTTAATATTGTTAATGTAATGATAAGATAAGTGTGTATATGTATGTTCTGAGCATGTTTTGAGCGCCCAAGCTTTTATAGATAGTAAAGTACAGGTGACTTGGAAACAATTTATTTTCTACTTTTTAGTACATTAAATAAATAAAAACTTATTTTTAAAAAGATTTTTTATATAATATTATTTTCTACTTTATAGTCTCTCATAAATACATTTCAAAGTTCTGGAATTCATCGCAAAAAGAAATAAAAACTTCCAGAGCAATCCCAGTACACAATATTTTATTGGTATTCACAAAAAGGTACTGAAATTAGTTGATATGGCACTGCGATAATTTTCTTACTTAAATAGTACTGAATTTTGCATGCCTGAGTATACCTTGTTAATATGCCTTGTCACAAAACAAACCGCAAGACGATTTTAATACTAGTCAATAAATAGAAAGCAGCTGTCCAAGCAAGTTAGCAAAGACGTCAAATGAAAATTTAGCAGCGTTGCTCTTTCAACCGCGTACATTCTTGCTTGCTGTGTTTTACGCTATTTTTAGCAGCAGTGCATTTTTACATTTTCAAATTTACTAAGAATAATTTAAAATGGTATTTGGACAAATTCAATAATTTGGTCGTCCATTTTAAGCGCAAAAAAAGTAGCGACCGGAAGAAAGGCTCTATCAACTCAGCCACTCTCGTTCTTGGTTTGTGTTAGATAAAATTCGATGTATATCAGTGATGCTCAAAAGTTCCATATGGAAGAGCAAACACCCATACATACCGACCACGTTTTAATACAATAGAAAACAATTTTCACATTCACAACAATTTCACAAATGCGCCAATTTGCATATGTAGTGGAGAGGGGGGTGCCTTCGTCCTTGAGGCACATTCGTCATAAGCGATTTCGGTATGAAGGAGTCATCGGACATAACTGTTTATTAGTAAAAACTAACCCATCACTAGCATAAATACCCCTCACAAAGTTTGCCATCTCTATCTGAACAGCTGACAAAGTTACATTTGATTTTGTGTTTTCGCGCTTCGTTGCCGAATTTTCAGGTCGGTAACGTAAGAAGTTTGTGGTGTACATATATCATTATTTCAATCTAAAGTGTATTAGTATTACTTGAATACTAATTATTGTGTAAATAAAAGTGTTTGATGTGAAAATAAAACACTGAAATTAGGAGTAAAAAAATAAAAAGGAAAAAAAGTGACACCAGGTTGGACTCGTCTTTTTTCCATGGGGCACATTCGTCAATATAACTTCACAGGTACTAAAAATCGAAATCGAGTTGAAGCTTCCAAGACCCTCGAACCTGGCTTAAACCTCCCGTAACCACACAAAATTAATATTAGAGTCAATCTCAGCACTTTAAACTTTATATATAAAAAAAAATTTATAAAAAAAATTGTACAATAACTACCTTTTTTGAGGCTCTTAAACATGATTTTTTTATATTTTTTTAATGCAAAATATAATAAAAACGTGTTATGTAACCAAAAACATGTCTTATCTAGTCTAAACAAGATTCTGTATTACCTTATGGTACCTTCAAGTGTGAATGCCGAAAGTGCCCCGCCAAATGCCGAAGCTACCCTGGCATGGGGGCACATTCAGCGAAATGACTTTTTTTACTAATCATGAAAAAAATAATACAAACGGAACTTTTTCAAGAAATTTTAGTATAACATTTTATTGTTAAATAATGAGGTATTGTAATAGTCTAATAGGTTTTTAAATATTTTCATTACCTTCTGAAATATAGGCCTTCAAAAAAAAGTAGACGAAGGCACCCCCTCTCCCCTACATGTATATATTTAGCTATTTGTAAAAATTTTTCAGTATTCAATTTTTGATTAATATGCATGCTTTTGTTGCAGATCCATTTTCTTGTATTTTCATACCTATTCTGCAATTTTAAATTAAAGCAAGAAATTTAGAAGGACTGAAGGCCTTAATCAACTGTTCATTTTGCTGATAATCGTGAGTTTATAAGCTTCCTATAGTAAAATTTTAAATTTTTCGAATATATTTGCTAATTTACATAAATGAGTGTAAAAATTATAACAAAACAAAACAATTCAGACAGCGCGGGAGCTCGAACCTGCGACCTACCGAATGCAAGCGCGCGCCTCAACCCACCGGACTACACAACGAACTTCTTCTAGTATTTGTCTAAAGTATTAGTTAAACGATCTCGTATATAGGGATATACTAAAATAGCTTAAATTATGGTTTATAATAAAAAATTTAATATTGCATCATGTATCGTGCGCTTGTTTACGCATGCATGCAAAGTTTCAGATCTCTTAGTAGTCGGAAAGTGGGTGACAAATTTATTGCTAGATTACACTACAAAGATACCTGAAGTGAACTTGATAAAAAGCTTATAATATAAAAAACATTAAAAAGAGACAACAATTCATATTACATGTGAAATCATACATAAAAGTTGGCACATTTGTCCTAAAGAATTCGTTAATATAATGAAAGCATGAAATTCACGTATGTAAATTCATATCAATAGGAGATCAAAATATTTTAATGCTAGGAAGGAAGGCACATCAAATTTGAAACAAGCTTAGACAGTGTATGGAAAAAACACTCTGAGTTTGTACGACTAATATTGGATTTTGTAGCTTAAAATCAGGGACCGTACCGGTTATGGTTTTTATCCAAAAAGGCAGATATTAACAGTTTTATTTTAACTTAAATTTTTCCCGACAAAAATATCTGTTATTTTTTACCTTTTATTTTTTCGGACAAAAATAACATGCATTTTTGACTTTTACTATCATTATTTTTGTCTCATCAGCGCGAATATTTTGATGAGACAAAAATAATGATATAAATAGTTTTCTAGTCGGTGAAGCGGCCTTTGAAAAAATTTGAATTGCCTGATATTCTTGACCGAAAAAATAAAAGGCAAAAAATAACTGGTATTTTTGTCCGATATAGTAAAAGTCAAGAATGCCTGTTATTTTTCACCGAAAAAATAAAAGGCAAAAAATATCAGTTAATTTTGACTTTTATTGTAACAGTCGAAAATTTAAAAGGCATTTCATATTCGTGAAGGTGCGGCCATTAGGATCACAACGGTGTATTTGAAAAAGTTCTCCGACAACTTTTTCCTTATGTCTTTTTAGTTTGAAAATTTTAAAATAACCGTTATTTTCGGTCCCTGCATAAAATTGTTTTCCAAAGTTTAAAAATGTCAAAAAATCGTCATTTTGGGTGAAAAATCGTAAAATCGTCATTGCGTTGAAAAATCGTCAAAATGACGATAAAATCTTCAACTTGGCAACGCTGCGCTTAAAGCTAAAGCGCCAATCAGTCACCGCGTATCTTTTTTAAGCGGAATTAATCGTAACGGCAAAATTTGGGCCGTTCAGTGAAAATCGTATCGCAGCTGTGGCTCTTTTGCAGGTTTCTGTCTTGGTTATTGCTGCCGTGCTGCCATATAGTTTCGTGCACAAAGTAAGCACGCTGTTCATTTTGCTTTTGAGGTTAAATTTTACATTCTTTATAAAATCTATGACACAGAATTATCAAAATTTTTAGATATATTTATTGTGGTCTACTTTTAAGAATTAATTATAGCAATAATAATCCGGTTTTAGTTCTAAATTAAAATCGAAGAGCAGTGGCAGCACTGTTTTTAGTACAAAGCAATGTCATTCTCTCATCCTCTCTGAGCATCAGAGCAGACGTAAACGTGTGAGAAAAACCAATTTGGATTATAATTTCTGCGTTACGCGCCGATTAAATACGCAATGAGCGAACGCATGTATGAGCTCGGGTAGGGTAGTGTGGTGCACCCATGGTCACTCTAATCACATAGAGCACCCATGGTCACCTTAACTCCAAAACTCAATGTCAAGTGCACGGCCTGCATGCAGGAATCGGGTAACCGAAATATGCAAACGCTGCAGTAATGCACTCAAGGCCAGCGTACAGCACATTGCACTTAGCGGTGCATTGAGTGGACAACAACAAAGCCACTCAATGTATTGATGAGCTGCTTATCGGCTATTCGCTGACCTATTTATGCAATGCAGCATAATTTCGTGCATGTAGGCCATGCGAGTAAATAGAGAGGGAAATGTATATTGAACATTATCGATAGAGTAAGTAGGGTAGATATAGAATTGAATAATTATAACAGTTAGTATAATACTTTCTGATAGTGTATAAAAACCACTGTTTTAACTGAATAAAATTAAGATGGGATTGACAACTCGAAGCGGCAACTCTTGCCTTGTTTTCTTTCCATTCTTGCTAACTGCGGCATTCGTGCCATCACCTCAATTATCGCGGTGGCACGCGAAAAAGGCCAACAATAGGGACTTTATTAGGGTTTCTTTCTTTTTTCCAAAGTCCATTCCTTTTTCCCCCACATGGCGATCCTGCCCAACCGGACCGGGAATTTTCTGAACATTTTTACTGAGGGATAACCAAGTTAGAAGAAACTTAAAAAATCCCGCTGCCAACTCGTCCTTTGGACTTCTGAAGACGACGAACGTTTTGCCACAAGAGATTCAGATGGAAGATTAACTGGCCTCTTAACAGTACCGCTCAAATCTTGATGAATTCGATTAAGCAGTAGTACAAGACAAAATACGTGTAAACGCGCTTATCAAATGACTACCTAATTGGAAAAGATACGATCTAAAGGAATTGAGAGAGTACAATCCCCTAAAAACACTTTGTATTAATAAAAACATTTTGCCAAAGTAGTAGCCAATTTACTGGTATCTACACAAAAACTTATCAAAATGTATAGAAGAAACAGGACGTACAAAAAAAACGTGGTTCGTTTCGAGCCACAACAATACTACGAAGAACAAGAGGACTACACAAAGAAGGAGACGATCGAAGAGAAACTCGAACATCTCAAAAAACATTGGGAATGGATAGGCATGGAGCGCGTGCCAACTCTGGAAGACCTAACGAATCCGAAAACCTTGGAAGAGGAACTCTTGCGAATGATCGCAAAAGTTGGTCCCCTAATATAACATGCGTACAAACAAAAATTTTTCCTTTTCCCCCGTTTTGCTCTATCCATATAATCATCAATACAAAAAGAACAAATGTTTATTTACATACTATTAAGTAAATAGTAATTTCTTTAAACATGAACATTGAATATTTAAAAAGTCAATCAATACTTACTATAAAATTTTTAAAACATTGCGGTAGAGTACGCAATTGATATAAAATTAAATTCAAACATGTATAATGGTAGAAGCTAAAATCAATAACTTTTTAATGAATTTTATGTCAAAATTCTAATTGAGAAACGTGTATTTTTCCATTAATATTTACTAGATGATAATATGTATTTCCTTTGTAATATGTAATTCTTTTGGTTCACTGTTAAATCTCTATTATGGTATCACCAAATTTTATTATAAACAATTGTTGCACACAATAATTGAATTTAATAGAAGCAATTTTCCTCAAAATTTGAATTTCAGCCCCATACTACTAGCAAGATCATTTCTCTAGGGTAATGACCGTATGTGAAAGGTTAGAAAATTTTTTTTTATATACTAATTATCAGCAAAACAAGTTGGTATTCCATGAGCAGTTGTTGCATCAACAAATTTCAAAAAAAAAAAAAAAAAAAAAAAAAAAAAAAAAAAAATCACTTTTTCAAGACAATTTCTCTCAAATAAGTAATTGCAAACCCCATTACGGCACTGAATTTTACTATCGATGTTAGAGCAGAGTTCAGCATCAAGATGTATAAACGAAAATCTTTGTGGTTAATATGCAAGTTTAAGAAGAATTTGAAGGCCTAATTTAATGAGGTTTGAAACGAAGATATTACTAACTTCATTGTGAGTGTACTAGTGCGTGAGAATAAAGAAATAAAAGTCGTAACAAGGAGCAAAAAACTAATTGAAAATAAAATGAGCGAGCAATTGAATTATAGAAGGGCCCAGGGACAAGTAGATTCCCATGATGATGATATTACACATACAACCGCGGACGTTAGAGACAGCACAACACCAAAGGAGAGTCATGACCTCCACATTTGGGAGTGCACGTCATATAACGATATTAAGAACTTAAATGTGTTGAAATTTATATTAAAGAATAGAAGTAGGCCTACATTTGAATTAAATTGATAATATTTGTGCACGGAGCATGCTAGTGATGACCCTTCTTGCCAAGGTGAGATGTTGGAGAAGCTACATTGCTGTTAGAGGAAGATGAAGAAATGAATAGGATTTTTGTGCACGGAACATGTTAGTGATTACCCTTCTTGCCAAGGTGAGTTGTTGGAAAAGCTACATTGTTGATTGAAGAAGTTCCAGGAGCTAGCCCTGAAGAAAACTTATGATAGTTTTAAAAATATAAAAATGAATGCATTCGATATAATGAAATAAAGATATAGAAAGACTCGCCAAAGAAATATTAAAATATTAAGGCTCCAAAAATTTGAAGAAAATATAAAATGATAGAAAGAACAGGCAAAACTCACGCACAACAGAAGTATAGGCACTAAAAAGTACAGTCCGTACAATTAGTATTGAAAAACAAAACAAAAATTCACTTGCATAAAAATACGAAAGACAACCCTTGATTGGAAACACATTTTTCTTTTTTCCAAAGCCAATGTTTCAGGCCCAGTAATTCTCAAGAGCTACACATGAGCTGATAAATTTTCAAGTGACGCATCCAATTGAGAGCAAGGATGCCAAAACAGTACCGACCACCCTTGTGGAGCAACTCGTGCTCAGGTACCACTGTTTCAAACACTTAAATCTGATAAGGGCACATATTTCATAAACAAACCAATAGCGAACATATGTGGACGATTGTCACATTATGGCTTCACTTGTAACACGAGCCCACACATGGAAACAAAATACGACAGATTGACAGACACCTTGAAAAGAGCAACAAACACAGCTAGAAAGTTGATAGTAAAATAAAAAGGAAAATAATTCATAACACAAATGCAGCCAAAAACTTATAAAACAACCTGAAGAAATGTCTAAAAATTAACTACATATATACAAAGACATAAAAACAAAAGAATTACGTCATAATAATCTAAAAAAATATCTAGGTAATTTTACATAGTAAATACACTAAAGTAAGAACAAAATACTTGAATACTAAACATACATACATCTAAAAACATTATATTATAAAACACTTTTATCACACCATACTATATCTAAAAAACTTTATTCAAATTTAATACACTTACCATACATACCTTTATAAAAATTCTCCCTAGCAAATAAGTCATATTTCCCAGAGATAATTTTTTCTTGAGGGCAGGGGTGTGGTGCACCCATGGTCACTCTAATCACATAGAGCACCCATGGTCACCTTAACTCCAAAACTCAATGTCAAGTGCACGGCCTGCATGCAGGAATCGGGTAACCGAAATATGCAAACGCTGCAGTAATGCACTCAAGGCCAGCGTACAGCACATTGCACTTAGCGGTGCATTGAGTGGACAACAACAAAGCCACTCAATGTATTGATGAGCTGCTTATCGGCTATTCGCTGACCTATTTATGCAATGCAGCATAATTTCGTGCATGTAGGCCATGCGAGTAAATAGAGAGGGAAATGTATATTGAACATTATCGATAGAGTAAGTAGGGTAGATATAGAATTGAATAATTATAACAGTTAGTATAATACTTTCTGATAGTGTATAAAAACCACTGTTTTAACTGAATAAAATTAAGATGGGATTGACAACTCGAAGCGGCAACTCTTGCCTTGTTTTCTTTCCATTCTTGCTAACTGCGGCATTCGTGCCATCACCTCAATTATCGCGGTGGCACGCGAAAAAGGCCAACAATAGGGACTTTATTAGGGTTTCTTTCTTTTTTCCAAAGTCCATTCCTTTTTCCCCCACAGTAGGTTTTGTCTGCGATCCGATTAAATACGATACGCGGTGACTGATTGGCGCTTAAGTCAGCATTTCCTCGCTGGCGTTATTTCTGTTGACTGCAGGTGTTGTTGTTGTTGTTGTTGTTGTTGCGTCCAACGAAGTGCAACAACAACAAATGAAAATACTAATTTTGTGACATGGAGACACCGTCTGCAACGCTGTTTTGCTGACAGTGTGACCATGCTTAAGTTACATATTCATTTGTGCTTAAATATGGATGCATATTGCATTCTTTGGTCGGACAAAGCTCCGTGCGCGTATTCAGTGTTCTTTGAGTGATCGCTGCGGCAGTTTCGTTCGCAGAACATTCCAAATACTACATATTAAATTTGTGGTTACGTGATCGTGCGTGTGTGGCAATGGCAAGCGGCATTTCGTGCTCAATTTGCACGGAAATATACAAAGGAACAGACGCTATCTACAGCACAACTTGTGGCCATGTTTTTCACTTTCATTGCATGCAGCAATGGCAAAGTCGGTATGTACTAGAGGTCTGCATGAATGCATTTGGTTTGCCTGTGCACTACGGATACCCATTTCATTGCACTCGGCGCACGAGTGAAACATTTGAATGGGTGAAACACTCACAAAACCTCTCAATACCAAGACAAATACCCACTCGTGCCATTATTTTCAAAGAGAGTAAGAGCAGCATTTGTTATCTTGCTCTATTTGCTACAATCGTAACAAACAAAACGAATGTAACAAAGTATCGGTATAGTATAGTGAGTGAAGTGGGTAAAGTGGGTGCAGTGAATGGTAAGCTGGAGAATTTTGGCGAAGCCGCTGCTGCGCGCCGGTTAGTAATGCATCGTCCGAAAGTCTTTTCTTCGGCAAATAATGTTTAAAATGACCACAATATGCATAGAAATTATAATTAATACACTAAAACGTCTTTCCATCAGAAATTCTTTAACAAAAAGCTCAGCCTCTTAATTCTGTATAGCCCCTTAAATACTCGGTGCACCCACTGCATTGCACTCTGTTTACCAAAACATTTGAATAGTGGGTACACTGCTTGTGAGTAATGTGCTTGCGCTTACAATTTACTCAATTGTTTTGCTATCTCATTCACTCTTAAGGCATATGTGCTTATTCAACACGTGTTTGGAAATAAGTGCACATGCGAGCGAAAGATTCAAACCCGAATGAATGTCTTGGTCGCTCTTTCAAATGCATTCATGCAGACCTCTAGTATGTACTATAGCTAAATATCTGCAGCACTTCTCATAGCCAGCCTTTTTCGTCCCTAAAGATCACATCAAGTAGTGTTCGACCGAAAGCCATAGAAATGTTTGCCTCTTTGATTTATTCACATTGAGGAATACATACATACATATATGCATGAGTATAAATAAAAATATTTATGCATAGTTGGCGCAACAGCCCATGAGGGTTTGGCCGCTGCTTTTTTCGCATTACTCAGTTGAAAAAAAAAAGCTCTCCTGTATGCCTTGGAAGGTCAGCAGGCATGCTCGCTTTCATACCCGCTTGTATCTTTTTTCTATAGGCATGCCTGCCCAATGAGCTGCCGTAGCAGCAATGCTGCATGCATCTCACGGAATTGATGCGGCAGGTCAGGTATGAAAAAAATAATTAAAAAATAAAGCAATTATTTTCTATTCTCTTCTCGGAGAATTGCCAATTGATCGCGAGAAGTGGCACCGCGCAAAGAAACAATTTGAAAACAAATTCTCTTTCTATTTTATGTGCCTCGACTGAGATTTGAAGCCACGCTTCCCGTATGAGTGACCAATCTTATTCACTGATCCAACGTGTCGCGTTGGCTTTCGTCGCATAAAAATAAGCAGAATGATTGAGATTTTAAAATGCCTAAAAATAGACTTTTGAAATTGAATATAAAAATTATAACCTGCCACATCCCTTCCATTGCAGATCTGCTTTGTTGTTAATCTGGGAAGTAATGAGGAAGTTTTTAAAATTTTAAAAAATAAATTTCTCAAAAATTTTAACCTGCCACATGCCTTCCATCGGCATGCCTTCCTTGTTTTTCAACAAGTTATAACTTGTGTACATTCTATTTTGAAACAAATAAATGGGACTTACACATTTATTTTATAGCCGTGCCCGAACGGGAAGCTTTATCATGGCAAAGTATACTCTTGGCGCTCGACGAGTAGCCATCGGCTGGGATTTGAACCAGCGACTATCCGCATCAGCACTTACCCACAAAGCCACAGCGGCGCTATAATACAGTCTTATGTTTCAGGTCGAAGTTTTTTTATTAACTTCAACAGTAATTTTATAATTTATTGATTGATTATATGGTCCTTAACATTATGCATGAAATATTATTTCGGTAAAGTGGCCTACTCTGGCGAGTTACTTTACGCACATTTTTGAATTTCCCAATTCTTGCGCTCGGCGTCGATGAGAGATACACGGATATTCAGCAATGTAGGACACATTAAATTCTCAGAACAATTTTGAAATGGATTATATTAAACTTTATCATTTATATTAATTATTAATTATTTTTCCGTAAACTCCTGTATTCATTTAAATTCACACTATGGTTAATATTGTTAATGTAATGATAAGATAATTGTGCATATGTATATGTATGTTCTGAGCATGTTTTGAGCGCCCAAGCTTTTATGGATAGTAAGATACAGTTGACTTGGAAACAATTTATTTTCTACTTTTTAGTACATTAAGGGCCAGTTTTACAGTGGATGTTTAAACTCTGATTGCAGTTTAAATAGGGAATTTCAGTTTCACAGTTGGAAGTTAAATATGATTTAAATAGCCGAATGTGGATATTTAAGTACGGCACAGAGTTGCAATCGAAAACAAATAAACAGCTGATTTCGGATGTGCAAGCAAGCTGCGTCGACGATATTGCAATTTAAATTAAACATACAACTGCATGGTGTAGCACATATAAATGATCCCGTAGTATTATAAATAATATAAACTGTGGATTCTTTGCACAATATCCAATAATTCACTTCTTTCGGCCGACGAAAAATTTTTAGCTCGCGCTGCCTCCATAATTGAACAATTGAACATATGTTTTTGGCAAATTGTGTCAACCTTCAATTGTCAAATATTCGAAGTTGCCATTCATTATTCCGTTTTTAAATAAATGCACTGTGAAACTCAAGAAAAGTTAAACTAGATTTAAACTCAATTCGCAAATTAGATTTAAACATCCACTGTGAAACTGGCCCTAAATGAATGAAAGCTTATTTTTAAAAAGTTTTTTTTATATAATATTATTTTAAATTAGACCTTGAACTTTTCAAAATCTTTGTTTTTGTCATATTTACATATATTACTTTATATTGTCACAGATCTTCTAGTTGCCCCCAATGTCGACATTACAAACCAGAAACTCACAAACTCTACCTAAATATTGACGACTCGCCGGAGAGTTCTCAAAAGATGTCGGACATGAAGTTGCAGTTAGAACAATTAAAAAAGAAGCTGAAGAAGATTGAGCAGGAAAGTTCAGAAAAATCGGCGGAGCTAAAGTCGCAGTTGGAGCAAAGTATCTTGAATGAAAGCAGACTAGAGCAAAGATTAGCGCAAAGTGACCGAGACTTTTTGGCCCTTCAACATCAATACAACACCAAGGAGGATGAATTGAAAGAACTCAGAATTAATGTTGAGTGCTTGACTATGCAGTCCGATTTACTGACGCCGGCAAACGCAAGCAGGAAAGAGCTGAGCGTATCTGATATGATGTTGGACCAAAAAAGTAAAATTCTGGAGGAAAAATTGAAGGCAATGTCTTTCGAACTAGCAAAACAAATAAGAATCGCAACCGAGCTAGCTGTTGACAAAGTGCAATTGCAAGCCCTCGTACAAAAGTTTTTAACCACAAAAGCCCCGCCCGTTAAGCCGGATTCATTCAATCCAGAAACACAAACTAAAGACTCGATAATCAGAGATTGTATGGAAACAAAGATGCAAAAGCCACAGGCAAATGTTAGTACCAAAACACAGCCATATTTAAATGCGATTATAAACCACAACCAATCTGTAAATCTGCAAGCTCCGAATAAAAATACACACGAGCAGAAACTAATACAAAATGTGACTGGCGAGAATTTTCAAAATACTCTTGTTATAAGAGGACTTGATCCAAATATTGCAAAGTCTAGCGTTTCGAAAACTGTTTTGGATTTAGCCCAACAAATGGAACTGACAATTACAGCAGCCGATATCGAAAACGTCTCTTTATTAGAACGCAACTTTAATGTCCGTTATAATATTCCGTCAGAGAAAGTTTCATTGGTGGTCAAATTTAAGAAATTTTACCACAAATTACAGTTTCTTTCCAACAAGGAGAAATTAAAGAATAATGTTAATACAAATCGAATCATCGTACATGAATATGTAGCCAGCGATACTTATGTACTCTATCACTACGCCAAAAAGTTGAAGGGTTGTGGCTACATGTTCGTTTACTGCAGGAATAATGCTGTTTTCGCAAGATTTGATCAAACTGAAGAACCTGAAAAAATTGAAAATACGCAGCAAGTTGATAAGATGATGCAGAACGGTTTGCCTGGATGAGAATGGATTCGATGGATAAGAATCCGTAAATTGTGATAAAACTGCAGTTTCCTGAGACAGCATATAGAAATATATTTTAATTGATTTTTAAAATTTAAATTTAAAGTGAAATGTACTGCAGAATTTGTTTAAATAAACCAGGGACCGAAAATGACGATTATTTTTCAAAATTCAATGAAAAAAATCAACATGTTCTAAATGCCGCAGAGCAGAATGAAGTACACCAATATGTTACTGGTTGCATGCTTTATCGGACTCACTAAAGATTTTTATTTCTTGTGCATTATCCATAAAAATCAAAAATAATCGTTATGTATTGAGTTTTATTTTTCTGCTCACGAATAAAAATTATTTTCTGATTTTTATTTTTCAGCTCAATCGAAAAAATCAACTTTTGATTTTTATTTTTCTGCTCAAGAATAACAGTTATTTTTGATTTTTAGTTTTCTACTCAATCGAAAAAATCAACTTTTAATTTTTTTTTCTGCTCAAGAATAACAGTTATTTTCTGATTTTTATTTTTCTACTCAATCGAAAAAATCAACTTTTGATTTTTATTTTTCTGCTCAAGAATAACAGTTATTTTTGATTTTTATTTTTCTGCTCAATCGAAAAAATCAACTTTTGATTTTTATTTTTCTGCTTAAGAATAACAGTTATTTTTGATTTATATTTTTCTGCTCAGGAATAAAAATCATTGCTTTAAATGAAAAACTCAGAACGGCTTTGAAATGGAAGGGGAATGCAAAGCTGCTAAATAGCGCGAATAATTGTAACAAAGTGTTTAGAATAATAAGTAAATTTTAAGAAATGCAAAATATGAAAACATTTAATGCCGCTCAGGGCATTGCAGCAGAGAAGAACAAGAAGAAGCACGACTGTAAATGGGGTCACCAACCAACTTACCCAAAACTGTCACATTAATCCGCCAATTGCGCGTCGGTGATTTATGAAAATCAACGCGACATTTATACAGGCCGGCGTCGCTGGTTTGAATATTCTTAATGCGCAGCGCCGGCGGATTTGTGTCATAGTAGAAGTGCGCCTTGTTCTTGAAGACGTTCTCATCGGCCCAGGGAATGGCCTGATGCAGGGGGCGGCCACGCGCATCGAAACTGCAAAGACAGACAGAGATAAAGTGTTGTCAGTTAGAAATAAATAAGTAAATACTATGCAAATATTTGAGATAAAATTCTGCAGGATCTTAGCACGTTCACAGCATAAAGCGGCTTCAAGCAGATAAACAAATAAATAGAAAGCTGTACGGATTTAAAGTTCACGGATTCAAATTCAGCTAAATTTTTGTTAAATTTTCGCTTGAATTCGAAAAATATTTGTAAGATAAGCAGAGCGCTGCTTGATACTTCTAGTATGTATCACATGCAGTTCTTATAGAGAGCAACTTTTGAAAATTTTTGTGCAAATGGCATTTCCTTTGCCCCTAAACCGAACTTTTCTAGTTTGAACAAAACCAATATTTGTATATATTAGACAAAATTATTTACTGTGTTTTTCGTAGAGAACACAGAAGCCCCCTTCGCTGCGCAGTCTCTCAGTCGGTCAGCTTGCAGTTGGATTTATATTTAATTGAAAACAATACAAAAGTAATTCAAGTTCAAGTTCGTACCTTTGGCAGTTTCTTGCTTCCCTCTAAACTCCCCTCCCCCCCCCCCCCCTCCCCCCTTTCCACACTGGTCAGATCAGTTGTTCCACAGTTCTGTGGCATGATTTTTGTGCTGCCACGCGCAAATGTACAGCACTGTCAGCATGACTTGCCCCGCTTCTGGTCCGAGCTATGCGCCATCTGTTCTCTGGTCGCCGAGGAGCAGCTACTTTTGCGCTTGTTTTATTAATAAAGTGAACTTCCAGCAGCAGCGGCAAACACTACACACCAGTACGCACGATGCTACTCCAGCCCACCCCAGCCCACGCCCAACCACCCCAGCCCACTGTCCGCCCAGCTTAAGTATGACAGTTCAATGGCAGCCGCGCACATGCTGCCCTGGCGGTGCCACAAAAGTGCCAGCTTATTACACGCTATATGCGTGAGTATATGTGTGTGTGTATGTATGTATGCGCGCACTTGTCCCACCACAATAAATGTTACCAGCAGCAGCAGCAGCAGCCGAATTCGCTGGTACGCCTTGAGGTCTTCGAGGTTAATTATGCTGTTTTTGTGGGGGTGCTCTGTCATAGTAGTGGTAATTGAGCGTGCACACATTCACACAAACATACATATGTACACAAGCGATTTTAGATACACTTTTAGACACTTTAATTATGCTGATCTAATAAAGCGTGTTAACGTTAGTCACTCTCTAAGTACGTAAGTATGTCTAAAAAGCTAATTACAAAAAGTTGTTTCACTGTGCAATTTGAAAAAACGAAGTCTCTTGCATCATTTTTATCTTTTAATACATACATATATATAGTATAATGGCTACTACGAAAAGAAGTGAATATTTTCACTTTTGAATTGAAGCGATAATCCAAAAGATATTCTTCGGGAACATGCCATTTTCATTACGAGAGATCAAAGCATATTTCAGCTTTCCTTGAAAAAGTGGAGTCAAAACTAGCCCCTTGATATTCGAAGATTCTCATTAGAAATCTTTAAATGGTGTTTCAGAGCTACTAAGGAGCCTTTTAAATACAAGATTCTCAACAACAAAAGTTAACAAATTTGCTTAAATATTTGATGAAATATATTAATATATAAATGCAAAAGGAAATGTTAAATAAAATAACAACTTCCATACACTTTTTTCCCCATTTCAATAAAAATCAATACATTTTGTTATCGATTTCATCCCACTATGCCTGCGCATTTCGTACTGCGTATTCAGCCGCCACCCAACAAGTTAATTATATCAAATTTGACATAAAAATTTGCGCTGATTAAAAGAACCTTCATGGAATAATTTATGCGATATGTACTTTAATTAAAATTTCAATACGCGTCGAATTGGATGACAAATTTAAACAAAATTAACGCCAAGACAAAACGCCGAAACGTTTGTAAATTGCGCATTAATTAAAATTTTCTTTCATTCAGCTCAGGCATAATTTCAATAACTTAAATTTTTTATGTCATGCTTTTTACAATTTTGCTTTTTGTTTTGAATAATTTTGGATTTTTTCATTTTGCCCGTGAGAAATTCGTTATTTTTGGTTGTTGTTGTTCAAACTTCATATTAAATGCAGCGTTTAGGTTAGTATATATCTATGTATGGGACTCCTACATTTCTCGGGACATTGATCTCTTGATCGATCGATCGATCGATCTGTCTGTCTGTCTGTCTGTCTGTCTGTCTGTCTGTCTGTCTGTCTGTCTGTCTGTCTGTCTGTCTGTCTGTCTATGTGTCTGTCTGTCTTTCTGTCTGTCTGTATTCCTGTCTGCCTTCTTGTATTTCTGTCTGTATCTGTCTCTGTCCCTTTTTCTCTCTCTTCCCCCCATCTATTTGCCTATCCCCCGTCATCATAAAGCTCAAAAACAAATACAAAGCATTGAGAAGGCGCATAACAGGAATTATTTTGTTCCCACTTGGTTACACCTCAAGCACCCCTCGCCCCACCCACGTGTCAGTCCAAGTGAGAGAATTGGTTCAGCTGAATTTGATATGCGACACAATGAAGGAATGAATGAATTTTTATGGCCAACAATTTTGTTTTTATGGCCAACAATTTTGTACCTAGCTGCTCTCGCACGCACGCACTCCCCTCCCTCCCTTCCTCCCTCTCTGCACGTCACATTGACACATTCGGAAAACGGCCGCTGACTGGCGGCAAACGCATTTAAATTTTACGATGCAACATTTTGTTGCGTTTTATTTCCGTATGCAAATGCTTTATTTTAAATTTCAAATTTCCACACTTCAAAAACGCTGCCCATACACGAGCAATGCCCCAAACGAGATGGGCATGGCCATTTCGGAGCGAATAAGAAACTTTATTTTTCTGATTTTATTTTATGCGTCTAAACTTTGAGTGTCGTAAAAAAGGCGCATTCATCCGAAGGCCAAAAATGGTGCGCTCGTGCGACCGGCAGCGAAAAACAAATCAAATTAAGCACCTCCGATTCGGCGTGGTCACCAGTGGCAGTAGTTGCCAGCTTGCGGCAGTACCTGTGGCTAAGCGCAAAATTTGTTGTGGCAACTTTTATGGGCGACCGGGATTTGTGGCCGGCGGCTGGATTTATGGCTTTTTTTCTTTATGCCTGGCAATTGTGCGTGTATTTGCAGCTGGAATATTTTGTAGTAATTGAGTTTCTGCTACACACACTACTAAATATGCGCACAATACATATGTGAACATTGTGTGGGCTATTTTGGAAGCATTAGCGTGTTTCTAATTTGTCTGTTCAGTGCTGATAAAACAAGAAGAAGAAGAAGGCTTGGGGAGAGCTTGAAAAGAATTTCATGCTTTAAATATGCGCTTTAAGTTGTTGCAAGGAGACGCAATCGTGTCTATCATAAGGACGTCTGCTCGAAGAGCTAAATCGAAACTTTCACCGAGCCTGGTTTTCATTACGTGCAAGAATCGAGTTCCTACTGTATTCGCTATCATCTGTATGAGCCTTCATCCATTATTCAATTCATACGATGAATTCGATGTTTCTGACAAAAATTTTAAAACTAGCTTTATTGAAACTGATATTTCAAATGTCGAAATATTCTAAAGAACAAAATTGTTTGTACTTATTCAGCAAGTTCGAACGTGTTCCCAGCGCTTCCAATTTCATGCACTCAATGATTAGCAACTCCTCGATTGAAACGAAATTTTCCATAAAATTGCTCTTTAAATTCTACACACTAAAGCACATCTCTTTTAATAAATCCATTGAAGTTAAATTATTTATGTGAAACGCTTTATCAAAAGCATGCAACGATTTAAGTTCCACTCTGACAGCTGTAAAACTTAATAAAAAATTCAAAAACGCTTACGCAGCAAGCAGAAAACCGCAAAAATGTCAGCGATTTTCCTTTCAAATTCACACGCGCACACACGCAAACACACCAATGCACACATACAAAGCAAACGCCAAATCGAAATGAATTTTAAACGCTGTCGTTTTAGCTCAAACCACGACAAGAGACGAAAGGATAAATCAACTGGCGAGAAAGAGCAGAACTGGCGGGCGCGAATGGAACAGCCCAAAAAGCGCATTGAGAATTGGCGCAATAAAAAAATCATCGATTGACACAAAGGATTTGAGAACTGTTGAAAAATGTCGCTGTTTTAGGCAAAACAAGAGGCGCTATCAAAACGCTCACCCCACTTCGTGCTGCGATACAGCTGCGTGTAGAACGCTACATGCAAATAAAGGGGCTTCATGAATGTTTAAGCGCTTTTGTCAGGCGGGAGGGCGGCACAACGAAGGACCAAACATTTATTTACCGAAATGATGACAATTTCCCTGGCTACATCTACCGAAATCACAAGCCAACTGGAAGCCTCTTGTTATGCCCTACAATTTGCAGCTGCATTTTAAAATTGAATAATCGTTTGTAATACACAAAAGAAGAGTTCAATTATCAAATTCTTCAAAAATCGTATCACATATTTGAAATTGTTCCTTCTTTTGGTAAGCATAACTACCAAAAATACTGCCTATGCCAGAAATTGTCAAACCTTGTTAGCATTAGCTTAATCTATTAACAAAGCACTTAGTTCGGGCTTAGAAATTAAAGTCGATTTTATAGAAATTATGTAATAGCTCATTTAAAAATATCATATTGCATTGGACGTTAGCTAGTGCACATAAACTACCTACACAAGTGGGTTAACCATTTATGGAAAGTTATTGTTGGACTATTTGCAAATAACTACCACTAAATCACAATTATAACAAAGTCGACTTTTTTGCCATCTTGTAACTATATATTTAAAAATTACAATATTTTGGGTGGTACTTAGTGGACATATACTACCAGCACAAGAGGTCAACTAGTTTTGCAAATTGTTGTTAAGCTGTTTTTAAATAACGGCCACTAAATTGTGAAAAGAAGATCGTAAAGTCTAAGCGACAATTATAAAAAAGTCGACTTTTTTGCTATATTGTAATTATACATATAAAAGTTATGGGTGGTAGTAAGTGGACATATACTGCCAGCACAAGTGGGTCCACTATTTCTGAAATTTACTGTTAAAATGTCTAAAAATAGCTGCCACTAAATCATGACAACAAAATCGTAAAGACTAAGCAACAAACTAAAGCAAAGTAGTTAATAGAAAAGCTTGAATATTTATAATCTAGCTAATAATAGTCAAAAAGTAATGCTTCTGCAAGACTATTGTAGTTTACCAATATATAGTCGTTTCGACCGACTTTTATTCTGTATATAAATTATTTTCGTCTTTGCGGACTTTGAAAGGCGTTGAAGCGCGCGTAAAAAATCACTCACTCGATTTAAAGAAAGGCAATGACTTTTCATTACAAAAACAAACTATCAAAACAAGCTCAAGGAAATTCGACTCGACTCGCAGGAAAGGGCGCAAGCACTGAAAACCCATCAAATCGGAAATGGAGAGAACAGACACTTCAGAATGGAAGTGCTGAAGTGTGGAAGTGCTGAAGTGTGCTGCAAGTCAATGCGTATTAGTGCGGCAACATGCCGCAACATTAATTATGCATGATGCTGCTCGGCGAAGGTGAGGCATTGCAAGCCAAAAAAAAAAACGTATAACGGAAAATGGCATAGCAAAACAATCGAAAGAAATTTCTTCATAGGAAAGGGCGAACAAGAACTGATTTAATTCGAAATTGCCGCGGGCGACCCTACTCAAATTACGCGCCACAAACAAGAATGCCGCTGAACAACTCGTCCTTCGGGAGAGCAGGAAGGCGGTCGGTGGCTCATGGAAAATAGCTAAATTAGAAGCGCGCTTTTCGGCGTTGCCGCCAGCTTATCAAGTCAAAGTCGAAAGGAATTTCGAGTGGAATGCAAATATTTTGCTCGAGAATGCTCAAAATTTAGGCGGCGGCAAAGATTTCTCTTATTTCGCTTATTTCTTAAATAAGAAGATACAAATTATTCTTAATACGTATGTTCTTTGATATGCCTATATATGAGAAATATTCAAAATTTTGCTAGAATAAATTTTTCCAACTAGCGTTCAGAAAAATAATGTCAAACATCGAACGCATTCAAAATGTAATTTTGTAGAGCAAAAAGTATGTAGCAGAAATTGTCAGCTAATAAAATGCCACATTTTAAGTAAGTATCTATCGTGCGACAGTGTCACGAGAGCGAGAGCGTGTAAACGCGTAACTCAAAGATTTAATAACCATAAAAGTTGCGGCGGCTGCGGCGTTGAAACGATATCGGCGCATATCGAGCGTGCAGCCAGTCATAGTCAAGGCACAAGGGACAAGGGCAGCAAACACGGTGACATGTCATAAAATGCCAGTGTATGTGTGTGTGTGTGTGTGAGTGTGTGAAGGAAAGGGGCAGCGAAGCGAAGCAGACCAGAAAAGCCAAAGGCAATTTTCGATTAACATTTCTATTGTATTGCTGGCATGTTGTTGTTATTTTAAATGGCAACAACAAAAAAGAACGATTTTATATAAACATTTTTTATGAAAATCTTGAGAAAAGCACGGAAAAAAAAGCAGAACAACAATCAAGAGCAGCGGCAGCAGCTGTAGTGACAGCATTTGTGGCGCGCCTCAAGCTCAGGGTTGCCATGCCTTGGGGAGTCATAATGCAACTGCTGTTCGCTGATCGCTGCTCGCTGTCACCGAATTAGAATTGTTGTTGTTTGCATCTTCATCAGCCTCTGACAACATTTTTTTGTTGCTAAAGAAATTCTCTCTAAAAAAATAACAAGCTGAAAGAGCCACACACACACACACACACACACACACACACACACACACACACACACACACACACACACACATGCACACACAGTCACAGAGAAAAGGACATTTTTTTAAACTATCGAACAAACATTTTTTTTTTAGTTTACAACAATAAATTGTATAAGCTAAAGATCGATTGTGCTGTCCTTCTGTTTTTGAACTTAGCTTTAAATGCATTTATTCTCAATGCCTGAAATTTTATTAAAAATCATGCAACAAAACTTTACACATAAGTAAACAGTTTCTCTGAAAAGCAAAATGAAAAGAGAATCAAATTTAATGTTTATTTCTGGTTGTTATTTTCATAGCATGTTGCGCTGTGCTTGTTGTTGTTGTATGTGTATGTTTGTTACTTTTTGTTGTTACAAGCCAACTTCGATTAACATCTTCAAGCGAAACGCTTGTCGCCCCTCTGAAGTGTTGTCAAACTGTTACGCGCACTCAAATTGATTTATGAGCTTGGAAATATGTAATTATTGCGCAGTGCAACTCAATTTTCATGAACCTACTTTTTTTTATGAGCCTACGCCCCGATACTACGTCCCCGCCCCTTCATGATATCCGGAAAACTGCC